>BSAI01000072.1:14734290-14798419 GCA_036245035.1 Adrianichthys oophorus | reverse complement strand
CCCAACATCTGCTGCTTCCTTCTCGGCCTCCATCCATATCTTGCCCTGCCCGCTAACAAGATTGGAACAAAAACCGTAAAACAAAAGAAAAAAGTGCAGACTGATAGGAGAGAAACAAGAGAAGTAGGAGTACTGTAAGGAGATGAGAGATCAAGTTGAAATTTGGCAGCAAAGGCACTTAGCAGCTGGAAGTACTAAAAAAGGCAATGTTTTCCATAAAAATGCGAGGACGCAAGACTGAAGGACAGCAGTTGATACTAAAAAGATAAAGCATCAGTTACAAACTCGTTTAAAAAGTTCAAACTCGTTACCCCTTTCACTTTACTGTAAATCTTCATTGCAGGCATGATCATGAGCACCACAAAGCCTGAAACAATCCAGTCTGGGCTGTGAGGTGACGGACTTTGACTGAGCCATAAACCTGCTCTTGTGAAAGTCTCTTTGAGATGGAGAAAAAGCAGAAACAAGTCTGTCCCATTAATGCTTCTCTTTCAGTCCTGAGTCTAGACTGCTCCGATGCACTCAAAGACACATGCTCAAATTCACAAAGCTTCCCTGTCATTATCACTGAGGGAGTGTAGGGTGTCTCATAAGCAATAAAACAAAATAAAATGTCAAATAAAACTTTATTTCAACAAAGATGTTCTTTTTAACCTAAAATTAATTTTTTTTTTTAAAAAAGCTTTGAGTAATTCAAAATGATGCTGTGAGTCAAACATACCTCCATAAGTTCAACTCATTAAAATCGCATCAAGGGATGGCAGTGTTGCTCTTTGGCCTAACAGAAAGCTGAGGAAAGTCTTAAGTTAGGTAAATACAAAGCAGGCGGGTGCTTTATAGATGATGTATAGACGCCTGGTCCTTTCATATATTTCCTCTGGTGAAATTAGAGCGCTGTTCTGAAGTGCTCCCTCTTTTTTTCTGTATGTGTGTATGACTGTAAACATGAAGACATCTTTCTCCACAGTCAATCTCTACCTGTCACATCTGGCTCGCAACTCCAGCCCTGGAATACACACTGGAATATATACACCGTGTGCATGGTGACATCTATGACTTATGTGCTGGGCGGAGTGTTTGAAATTAAGCTGCAGTGAATATGGGCCTACGAGCACTCTGGGCAGAGCGCGTGCATGAGTTCAGTTGTCAGTGTGTGTGGGAAAACAATTCATCGACCACTTTAAATAGAGGCTACAGGGTCAGACATACAGCAACTTATCAAGCAGAGGAATACAATCAAATAAGGTTTTTATGTTTGAAATCATGTTTACTTTTAGTCTTAAACGTCTTTAGGGTGTGATTTACAAAAACATTGATAACCTATACAATGTTTTAACATTCAGAGCTAATTGGAACTAAGTACATTTTTGCAAGACGTATAACCATCATTCTCACTTACCTGCAGCTTGCAAGACCATATGCATGCGAACTTTGGCCTGCTCCGCTGGAGTCTACAGAGAACAGAAAGAGGCAATTATTTATTCATAAAATAATCTTCTTTTATTTTTAACTTTAAAATTTTCCAATCACGTCTCAATTAATCATCCAAAGTTTGATAAATCAGGGAATGAATCAGATGATTTTTACTTTTTTGATTCTTTTGATTTCTGATGTCTTAATATGTTTCATAAAATTAAGACAGGATGAAACACTAGTAAACATTAAAATATTCCTTTTTGGTTTCCTTTATTATATAATGGTTTATGGCTCCCATAGATGACAATTGGCTACAAAAACAATCAAGTTGTGATAACAAGATCTGGTCGCAGTTTTTTTTGAAACCATCTACTATCCCCTATTATTTTGTAGAATAGCAACCTTCTGCAGACATCCTTGATGGCTCATTAAGTTGAAAATGTTTCCCTCCTATAATTACAACACAAGGCTTTAATGTCAGCATAACCATCTCTCTTATGTACTGCTTATGATCTTGAACCTTAAAAAAAGTGTGATATTTAAATATTGTCGAGGAGAAGGCTGAAAGCTTCTGTGACCTACATAAAAAGAAGTCTATTTAATAAAGGCCAGGTCAAAAGCTTTTTTGTTCTCAAAGATAAATAGTGGACTCAAAAGTTTTTCTCAGAATTAAACCAATAACATACATAAAAAAAATAATACATGCACTTTCACAAATGGATCAGATGACAGCATCTCTAGCCTTATAATTTTTTTGAACGGGTATACCACTGCATCTAAATAGTTATTGTTATCTGTGAATGCAACAGCTAAACAGTTTTTTTGAAGTCTTCATGAGAAAAAATATTTAAACAGACAGATCACAGTCATCTGGAAATCTCAAGCTAACTTAATAATGCACAGTTAGTAGATACGGGTGTCAGGACTCTTCATGGTCTTCATGTTGGGTGGATCAATCAGTAGTAGGGTAGTGCTTTAAAGACCCACACCAAAGAAAATCATGTTTTTGGTGTTTTTATCATGTTCTTGTGGCATTTTTTATGATGGAGGATATATATAGCAACATTAAGATTAAAATTATGTTTGTGTATTTTTTTTAATTCAAATCATTGTAAATCAGGAGCAGACAAACAAAATGCTGTTGGAAAAACCCTATCGAAGTAACGTAGGTGCTACAATCGATGGGCCACAAGATCCCTGCTCTGCTCCATTCCGATGCATCTACTTGTGGACAAATAGAGACATTGACACCTTTGTTTTCCTTGTCTGAGCTGCCACCTGGCTTAAAACTATATGACTGGACAGCTCAGATATTGCTCGCCATTTTAGTTACACAGGTAATGTTAGGTTGGGGTTGTGAGGGGCTGTAAGCTAGCTGGAAAGAGTGTAAAGAAAGGGATGACGGGGAGTCAGGGAAAGCTTACTCTGCACCAACAGTCCATGGCTACAAATTAGAGGTGAATTTCTGATAAACTACTGCCGCTCCACAGAAACTGTGTTCTAGAAAACAACACAAGTTATTTGATTTAGACTAAAAACAGCATAATCATATCCAAAAATACCACTGAAAACTCTTAAAATAAATCAAAAGATGATCGGAGTGGGATTTTAAAATGTAAACGGTTGATCAATATCAAACTAATATCTTAACTTAAACCTAATTTAAATTGATATCAATTCATTAAATACTTGAAAATATTTTCCCTTTTAGCAATTCTTGTATTTTTTGGACAAAAACTGCTTTTAGTTAAGTTTTAATAGAAGAAATAAAAATTGTACTTTTGCCAGTTCAACCTTTGTTCAGTTCAAACCAGTTCTGCAATTTTTTTCTTTAAATTTCCAAATAAATTGATTTGAAAGGAGTAAAATTGCGAATCCAAAAATCAAATCAATTCAGTAATTTGGCTGTAAAAACGAGCCCTAGTCCTTACTGGCATGATCTTGTAATGTTGGCATCCATAATTTTGTCATTTGTTTTTAGATACCGGTAAACAACTAAGCGACCCATTCACATCTGCATGTTTTTTTGTGTGTGTTTCGTTTGTGTGATTTGAGCTTTATTTTTGTTGCCTGAGCCAGACAGGAAGTCATTCCTTAGGGATGACCTTCTCATTTACATTACCACACAGCTGTCTGAGAGAGTGAGAGATCATAAAGCCCAATCAGACAGCCACCACACTTCCACACCTTCATCTATGTAATCTCACACTAAAACAGCTGTGTCCCTCAGGCTAAAATATATTTTACCCATGATAATCTTTAACTGGAGCTATTAAAGCGACTGTACGCGCAAAATGTCCTTGGAGTACCAAGGGACAACTTCAGCAAGCAACTAGAATCGTCATCTGTAAAAACTAAAAAACCTGCTGTTGGGGAAGGCAGCATCTCTGACACACCAGGGAGAATCAATGAGGAAGAGATGAAGAGAAATTTAGAGACAAAGAACAAGAGAGGGAGAAGTAAAAAGGGAAGAGAGAAAACAAAAGCTGCTGTAACAAGTCTTTGGAGAGTTGGATAAGAGGGCACAGAGAGCACATTTTAAAAAGATCACAGCCAAAGACTCAACATATTCCCCTTTCTTTTGTGCCTGCGTGCACGTGTGTGCGCTCATCAGTAACATTTAGCAGGCGTGACTGGGAGAGGGCCGTATGCTCTGACAGCTGTATTGGGAGGCATGGCCCCTTTTCCTGACGTGGCTTCAAAAGGTCCTAGCTGTAATTCTAATATCATTGCTATTAGATTTGAGGGTCTTAATTGTCAAGAAAGAATGATGGCTACGACAGGACATGGAGCTATAAAAGCCAAGTACGCTGCAGATTGCTCATGGAGGTTTTTTTTTTTTTTTTCTTTTCCCAGCTACTGTGGCAAAGCGGCCCTTGTTACCATGCAGCAGCAGAGACTGTGTGTAAGATTAGAGAGAAATTAAATGCTAATGGGGATGGGATTTGAATCTGCTGCCTGGGAGCATCATTTAGACGACGAGGCCGGGGCGTAGCTGACAGGCAGCGCTTCTTCCCTCCTCCGCCTCTTCCTACTCGCCTGGCTCTTCTCCTCGCTATTCCATCTCTTGACTACCTACATCACTCGCAGGAAAAATCGGATTTATCAAACTGTAAACTTGTCACTTTGTAAAAATGTCACTTTTCGATGGCGGCGGGGAAATATAATGACCCCCTTTAATGTAGTTATGTCAGGGTGCCGCATTCTAGACGGAACACACGCCGGGGTACAACACCGACAGTGACTGAGGCATACTTAATGCAACATAGGTGCAATTGCGTGTGGATACGTGACAGCAGCAAGTGACAGCAGATCACACCCACATCGAAAGGTAGAGCTCCACATACTAAACTACCAACTGATAATATTCCACAGGAGGAGGATCGTTCTCATAAAAATGCGCAGACACATTTTTCTCTTCACCCTTCTCCAGAACCAGTTTATTAAGGAAATGTATTTTTTTACAGCAAAAAGTGCTTGGCGGGATTCAAACCCACTTTTATGGTCTTGAGATTAACCCGAAGACCAATTCCAATGAATCTGAAATCATATGTGTTATGATCAGTCACTTCAAGCAGGAACGCTTCAAATGTGTTCTAAGCAATCAGCTTAGTTACTATTTATTACAACGCCCACTCTGTAATTAAATTAGCATTTGTTTAAATTTACATTGAGGCGAATGCAAATCCGTATAATTTGAAGCCACGGATACACACAGAAGAATTGTCCTGGGTGACATTTGCTGCAGAACAGTCTGCCAGTGCAGTTCAAAAACATTTTACCTGTCTGGCGAGATACTCAAACAACTTAAAGTCAACCATAAAAGATGACGGTGGCAAAAACAGAATGCCTGAAAGTTCAAGTAAAAAAAATGGTTGCTTTATTCCTAGCTGCAAGAAAAAACACAGTCTCTAGACTACATTACTGATATTAATCTTAGATATATCGAATTAACAACACAAGTATGTGAAGTACCAAAAAGTCATTTCACAAATATGAAGCCATTCACAAAACTCCCAAAAACCACACAGAACATCAGATGTTTTTTACTTTCAAAACAAGTTTTTTTCTCCTGGTAATTGACACGCACGTAATCGCACACCAGCGTCTTTCTTTGTGTCGTTTGTTAGCAAACAATTAAAAGGCATTAATTGTGCTCCCTCGAGACAGATTTATGACCCCCTACTGAGAGAAAGGCACGAACTCGCCGCAAAAAAAGAAGCTTTGCTCAGTCGGTGTGTGAACAAACACGAGCAAACATCAGACACTAGGAGAAAGGATTTGCCTGCATTTATTGTGTGTAGAGAGGTAGAGACTTTGACAGGAAACAATAAATGATTAACAGACTTCTTCTGTTTAATGAAGTTATGTTATAAAGCAATTCATGGAGTAAACAGGCGTCACTAATTCTCTTGCGGACCTGGTAAAATGACGACAGGATTGTTTTCAGTACTTCTGTTTCTCCAATAAACCCTGATGTGTACAAGAAAAAACTGTCAATTTATTATTTCAGCAAGAGACTAAAAATAAGAACAAATTACAAGGATGGCCCTTGGGTGTTAGTGGAAAAAGTCACATTTAAAGATACCTTGTTTTTTTTTTGAGCTATTTATTATTTGGAGTGTGTCCTATAGCATTAGAATGATTTCAAATACAAAAATGTATTGAAATAATTATTTTGTGTTTACACAAATGCAATGCAAAATAATGAAATCTATAAGTTATTAACATATTTTAAGTCAAAGGATAATTTAGAGTTTTTCATGGTATCTTTCTACATGTAGGTAGAACTATTTCAGGTACCCTATACTACTGAATTACATTGTTTGTTGAAAGAAAACTAAGCGTGTGAGAAAACAAAAAGCAAACAAGCAATAAAAAAGTTATATTTAATGAATTTCAATATGGATGTTTGCAAACTGCTTAACATAGCTATCACTTCTGAAGAAGCCAAGACTTCTAAAAAAAAGCTTAACAATTAAAGAAACTGCTATCCTTAAGGATAAAAAAGAAGAATGCCATGAGATAAGATAAGAAAAATCTCAATCATAATAATCATAATAAAATTAATGCAGTGGGACTTCTGTGTTTTTGTAGATCTTTGAGCGTCTCTGTACATTTGTTTCAGGTGTGGTGTAGAGGGGTGTGGCTCCCAATTGGACCGAAGACATCCTGGCCGGCGAGAAGGGAGCCTTGCTGCAACAGTCTCAGCTTGGTGCTCTTCTCTACTTGATTATGGTTTTTTGCACTTTGTAGTTTTGAGTTGAGGTCCACTCTGTCTTTTGTTTGGTTAGTTATGTTTAAAGTGAAGCTGTAGGGGTGAACTGCCATATTCTTTAGTACACATTTTCCCGTTTATGTTAGACTAGGGACGTAAGGTTTTTGTCATTGTTTTCCCTTTTCTTTCATAAACAGGTCAAATGTTTTCTGTGTTCAGATAGGTGGGGGTTTTGTTTGCTATTTTGGTCTTGGTTCACCTTGAAGTCTTTTGCTTCACTTTTCTTGCAAATAAATGTATCATTTTATGGAGACAATTGTTTGGAGTTTTGGTAAACATCTTTATTTCTTATACTTTTATGTTATGCTCCACCCCCTAGACAAAAAGGGGTGCAATACCAGATGACGAGTTGAATACATAAGAACAAAGACAAAGTTTCAGAATCAAAGAGTCTGTGAGATAACTCCACTCGACTTCCTATTTTCAACTGAGAAAGACGGGAATGTGAATAACAACATACAGTAAAATGTAGTAAAACTACTGTGAAGAAAAAAAAAAAAGTTATTTGTGACATCATCAGTCCATCTACCATTAACATTAATCCTAATAGTGCCACTGTAGCCATCATTTTCTGTCAATATGCAGCTTCAATATACACACAGATAAACACCAGCAGCCCAAACTAACTCTCGTTATCCTGCAGCTGATATGCTCAATATTCATCTCATTATATTTTTAAAGTCTTCATCTGTTTCCATTTTCTTTCATTTGTTGAATTCCACTCAGGCTCCCTCTGCATCTCCTCTTTTTGCTCGGTGCCTCTCCCTCACCCGTCTAAACAACACCAAGATATATCCCATACCCAAAAGAGGACGGGAAGAAAACAGAGCCCCTAGAAAATGCAATATTTCTGTTTTTAATATCGAGGTCTATAAGATCAGGGCAGAGATGGGTTCGATGGCAATATGTTTATTCAGATATTTTTTAAGAAGAAGAAGGGGGGAAAAAAGTCTGCCTATCAGTGTATGTATTTTTGGGGGCCTGAGCCACTGTATCCCAGCTCATCTTATATGAAAAATAATGTTTTGTATGGCTATGCTTTTATATATAATGGCAATATGCGATCAGGGCTCTTTTACAATGTGCCATACTTCAGGCTAAGGCTAACAGCATTTTATGACCCGCCAGCAGTTCATCTTCATGTCTCAGGCAGGCAGGAGCACTGCATAATAATGTCGTTTCCTGCCCCCAAATGCTATTTCACAGGCCGGGGCTCATTTCTCAAACTTCACCACTTTTACAATTTCCTAAACTTTTATTCCCGTCATTATTACCAACAAGATTTCATTACGTATTTAGAATGTAAACAAGTCTGAGTAATGACACTCCCCCGTCTCCCTGGAATCATTCCTGCTGATGGCTCTGCTGCTATCTCGGGCTGGTGCGCGTTTGCGCAAACACAACAGTGCAAGCGCACACTGACACATGCACATGCAGATGAACTCAGAAAGCTGCACGCACTTCTGCTCTGCTCACATCCAAAAATCATGCATGTGCACACTCATAAAGTGCCCCGGACCAGATACACCTCAAAGGCAGTCATTTAGTGCGCCACGTGTACGTGTATGCATGCGTGTATGTGTTGCTGATAAAGGGGGAGGTGGAGGGGGCAATAGGGGTGGGAGAGAAAGAGAGAGTTTTATACTCAACCCACATAAATCATGTAGAAGAAAAATGAGCAAATGTGCAGGCTAACTCATCTTCTCCCCATCCGGAGAAAATGAAATTCACTGGAATACCTATCAAAACTGCAATCATCCAGAGATAATATCTTCTTTGGTCTATCTGCACTTTCCGATTTAATTTCCTCCATGCCCTTGACATCCAGCGATACCATTAAGATGAAGCACATACAGTAAGGGAGTAGTTCTCACGTTTTGATATATGAGATCGCCACGATTAAGGTAACATCATTATTTGAAAATTAATGCAATATTTATTTTGTTTGGGGAGCTTGATTTTTGGGAAACATTCAAGGAGCCGGCCACAGTGGCATGGACATCGAGAGAGGAGTGCATGACTATTAGACAAGTGAGATGTGTGAGACGGGAGGGTCAAAATAGGGGATATTTTGTATATTGTAAGGCTGCCCCCCCATCCCCCACTAAACCCCCATATACACAGACATCTTGTTGCGTGCAGAAATGACATTCAATTATATCTGGGCCTTCCTGAAGTCAGAGGCCACCCAAATTACTCCATCATTTAGCAGCACTGTCAAGATGAGAGAGACTGGACCCCCCCCATCCCCAACCCACACAGACCCCACCCCCACCTTCCCACACACCCTTTTTTCTTGCTCTTAAGTCTTTAAAAACCGCCGTCACATCAAATATCATGAAATCATTAGTATAATAAGCATGCAAATCTGTTTGTAGACTCCCAAACCTTTCCAACCTCGGCTACTTCCTTCGTGTCTGAAGTTTCTTCATTTGAGAAGTTTTTTTTTTTTTTTTTTCTCACACTTTTGGGAATCTTTTGTCTTAAGTCAGACAAAAGAAATAAAATGCAAAAAATGAAAAACAAAAAGTGCTTGATGAGAAAGCAAAACACACAGAATCCAGCACCAGACAAGTAAAAATGTGTCTGAACACTTCTACATGAAGTTGTCATGAGGACACATAATGACCACATTGAGTGACGCCCAGTTGCCCTGTTGATGTGTGTATGTACTGCGACAGCTACAGCTGTTGGTCTCTATCTGTCAGTACGCCAAGCAGGCTATTTGCCTGAGTAAACTCCTCAACTCACTGTGGGACACTCAGACATCAGCCATCCCTGAAGTAACATGTGTGAGGAGCAGTCTGGTGACATATTGGAAAAAGCAGACCGATGCTATGAGGCTAAAATAAATAAACTATTTGCTTTGTTTATGTCTTAAGTATTGTGTTAGGCTCAATTTTCTATATTTCTTAAGCTATTTGTTTCAACAGGTTGCATATTCAAACCTTTTTTTACACTAAAACTGTCTCTTTAGCTAAAACTAACAATGCAATAGTCGATTTAGAGCTCATGTCATTTCCACAATGACACCAGATCTGCAATTTGACCTCTCTGGGAATCACAAACTTAACTTAACCTCATCTTAAACTGATCTGTAACTGGCTCTCATGATTTATGTACCTGTCTACTCCGTAGAGTAATGACAAAATTCTTCTCTCCCCAGTTCTTTATCGTTCTATTGTTTCACTTTCCATTATTGTGCACCATGTGTGTCTGGTAGAACTGTGAGTGTAGATGTTGATTGAACCAACAGTTGCGATGAAGTTGATTGCTCATTTATTGATTGAGCTGTAGTTTTTTCTTTTTTGCTCCAAAAATTGCTTCTTTCTACAACTGTACCACCACTTGTACACAACTGGTACTAGTTGGTGTATGTTTTTGCATATATGGTGTGTGTGTGTGTAAAAACAGAAAAGTAAATCAGAGCACTGGGAGTAATTAACTTCAGTTTGTCCCTCTAGAATTGCCACTGAACATCTTTCGTAAACGTGCTCAAATTGGAAAACAAAACACAAAGAACAACAAATGTCAGACCAAACAGAGTTTAACTGCTTTCCTAGTGACTTTGCTAGCTATATAATGTATCAGCAAAGGAAAGTACTTCTATTTTCATAAAAAAAAAATTACCAACCTCTTGTGTTGGAAAACTGGCAATGAATGAAAATTATATCAAGTATAATGACTTTTTTTGAAAGAATGGAATGAAAATAGAAATAGCTTTGACACTGGCCTGGTTCAAGGCAATTGGCTGACAGGATAATGTAGTTTTAGCCAGTGACACCATGGTAAAGCGTCAACATGCTTGATGCACCAATCTTTAGAGCAGTAGATCAACCGAGAGTCATAAACGCCTGTTTAGAAATCTACAGAGTGAGGTACTGAGAGAGAAACAGCATTTCCAACATCCTGCAACTCCGAATCAGAGGGAGATGAGCTCCATTATTTACAGCTCTCTGTCCCGAATCCTAATCAGAGACTTGCACTCCCTAGGCAGCTGCTTACTGTGGTGCAATCTCCCCATAAACACAGCCATAAATTTAAACACTTGGTATTCAAAGATTCAAATTCCCTGAAAGATGTGTATAAAAACTGAGCTGGCAAATACACGTTTGTTTCTGTATGCGTCTCTAAGTGGTATTTAAATTTCAAGACATTTCATTTCTGAATTTAGACAAAGCAGGGTCTAATAACTACTATAAAGTAAGAAAATGGGAGAAATGTTTTAGTATATTTATTTCCTTCTTGAAAATGTACAATAAAATGTTAAATATCTTGGTGAAATGTGAAAAGGAGAGCAGAATGTTTCTTAGGTGATTGACACATCTGTCATTGACACGTGATTTCTTTCAGAAAAAGATTTCTTTCAGAATAACATCCGGTTATGTAGGACTTTGTACACACTGTCTTTTTATTTGCAATACAATAAACTAATGATTGAAATAATCACAGTTTGCACTATTTTCTTTTATTTGGGACCACACAATAACCTGAACGGGAAAGTAAACTTGCTCCCTTGAAAGTCTGGTTAACTAGTTCATTTTTAAGACTCCTCTTTAGGGAGTGGTGGGATGTTTTATAAATTTGTAACTGCTATATTTCTAAAATAACATTTTCAATGCATATTTTGGTATGTTTTCACTGGTGTTTATGTAAAAATCTGTCAGCAAAATTGCACAAAAATCAACCACAGAAATTGTGCTGAACACACTCATACTTGTTACATCCATTGAACAGAGAAAATGCTTTGTTTTTCCAAGCTTTTTAAGTTACCTATAGGAAAACAAGTACATTGAAGACATGACATTACTTGTGGTTTTGCTTATACATACAGCATAATGCATATTCAATAAAGTACTTGTAGCTATATGTCTTAAGTGTGTACTGATCCAGAGTCACTTTGGTCTAATTTAAAATAGCTTTCCTGAAAAGCCATAAGAGGTGGATTCATCTCAGCATGACATACAGGCTCTCATAATGTTTACCTGCCCATAAACATATTGATTAATGCTGTTTATGCACTAACCGACTCTTGAATAATTCAAACAATATTTCTAGGAGTGCATCAATCAAACCCATAGTCCTAACTTCAGACAGCTCAAAATGCAGAATAGGCCATCACTGTTTTCATATTAGAAATATTTATATATTTAAGGCCTCTTTTTTTTGCCACATCATTAGATGGCTCCTAGAAAACTGGCAGTTGAATCTAAAAAGCATAATAGTTCCATTACGTGTAGAAAAATGTAAGTGACAAAGGATGTTGCCACTTACAAAATATATTTTTCTCTGTGGGGCAAAGTGAAGTGCTAAAACAATAACCCCGGGGAACCAATGAAGTAACTCTTAAATATGTCTCACTGATGAAGACTTATATGTCTACTTTATAAAAGCAAAACTGACTCATCAGAGAAGCTACTTGAGTCTTTTTAACTCTAATGAAATTTATAAATACTTTGAGTTAAAGGATCAATTTTGTCAATGTGCTTAAATGTGTTGGAATCATATTTTCACTTTATGAGATCTTCAAAAGCAAAGAGCTCCAGTGAACTGAATTTTGGGATCAGTCATTATATTCAGGGTAATTTGCGTTACCAGTATCAGAAAGGGGGTCATTTTCGTTGGGTGGTGGCATCTGCAGTTTAGTATGCATAGAGGCAAGGGATGGAGGGCTTATGACATCCATAGAGATCCAGGACCCTCACTGACCCCTTCTATAATTTATCCCATGGAATATGGCGCACATCAAACCTGGGTTTTTTTTCCCACCCAAAAAGAGGTGAAGAAACCTTTTCACTTTGTTGCATGGCACCTTGACCCCATATTAAAGAAAGTAGCACAAGAGACCAAGGAAACGTTGATCATTAAATTTTCAGAACCGTCCCAAGAGAGCTTTTCCTGCAGGTCCAGGCTTCAGGGATAAGACAAGAATGAGGTAAAGTCCATGCAGACAGGGTAATAGAGGAAAAGACACACTGGGGGGCCACGTCTGAGTTTAAAACAAATTCCCTTTCTTTCATATAAAAATGTAGAAAAAGATTTAAACACATTCATGCCGAAGACGAGAAACACACCAACACTTAGATGTATCAGTTAAAAATGAAGGTGTGTGTGTTAAGGGCAGAGTTAAGTATAAATAAATGATAATGTAAAGGCTGAGCGAAGCTCAAGGTGGGGCCACGCTATCCTTAATCTGTCACATTGTCTCTCACTGTTGGTATTCACACCCAAATGTACAGCTTTCATTAGGAATGCAGATAATAAAGTGTGTGAGTGGTGGGTGTGCGTGTGTGTGTATGTGTAGTAGAACTTACCAGATGTTCTAATCCAACCATGAGGCTTCCGATGTCCCTGAAAGACAAGAACATTTTGCTCACAGTAAATTACTAAATTACAAAAGTCTAAGAAATAAAAGCCTTTTGACATCATACACATACACAAATGCACACAAGGAACACACTCATCTTATTTTGTATATCTATTTCTTGGTTTGTTTTTAAAATATTGTTCATAATAAAGCTAAAAAAAACAGAAATAACTTATTTTAAGTTTTCACAAAAGGACTGCGATTAATTTGTTTAAATTTATAGTGTTGTACATTGGGCAAAAGCATGGCAAATGTCATATTGCTATCAAAGTTCACACAACAAAATGATTAAAAAAGGAGATCATTAATTTAGCTGAAGGTTTTTCTTGCCTATAATTTTTACAAACCCCATACTGAGATCAGCTGGTATAGTTTTACTGAATGCTATGACCAAAAGATTAATATTAATTGTAATTCCTCAAATAGATTTTGTCGATATCAAAGAGTTTTGGTTTACCAAAACAAAAGAAAAGGATTTTTTTTCAACTGATAACCTGTTAGACAGAAACACAGTTTGCATGTCCATGCTTTTACATCAAAACCAGACAGAAGTTAACTAAGGTTGTCGCCACACTGCTGGCAGTCACAAAAATAATTTCCAACTACAAAGAAAAAACTGGGAGCTTATTATCTATGAATTAATAAAAAATGTGTGTTATGATTATCAGGGTGACAACAGCAGAGCGGCGAGCCGAGGAAGTGGAGGAGGAGTGGGCAGCAGTCTGCTTTAAAAGAAAAAAAAAAAAAGAGCAAATTGGCAGTAAATAATAGATGCAATTTTGGCACATCTCAAATTTGCAGCAGTGAAAAATCAAAAGATCAAGGGAAACACAAACAGCCTCGGTCTCCGATCCCAGCACCCCCTCGACCAACCCTGGCCTCCATTACTGACAACTCCACCCGGGCAGTGGCGTTTTACAGTGTGATGTGTGTGTGTGTGCGTGTGCGCGCGGGTGTGCATACTAAGAGGGAAGAAGGTTTATCGACAGGCTTCAGTTGCTAATGCAGCTGACAGAATTACAGTGTAAATCTACACCATCTCTAAAATTACATACTGTTTAATCTGTCCTGCTTTTCAACTCCCTCTCCCTCTATTCTTGTATTCATCCGTTCACCTATCCATCTATCAGGCCGTGTCCCATATGTAGTGTTCCCACAAACTTCTCTCCTGTACTCGTTCCATCAAGCAGCGGTATGAAGAAATAAAAGGAATACCTGACCAAAGTAGTTAAAACGAGTTTCTACAAGAGTGAAAAAGGACAAAGAGAGCGTGCTGGTTTGTTTATTCTGTGCTCTTTCACAGAGCCGCATGCAGACAAGGCAACCACTTAAGGCAAACTTCATCTAGCTGTAATTACATTACATTCTGACAAACACCCCGCCACATTCATTACACATGATGGGCGCCCGGCAACCAGACAGCAAGACATTTGTTACCGTGGTGACAGTGTGTGTAATCCACTAATGAAGCGCAATTAGTGAGAAACAATCTAACACAAGGGAGATGCAGTGCTCAATCCCTCCTCCACTCATTTCCTTCCCCCTCTCTCCTCTTCGTTTTACACCCGCATCGTTTTTCCTTTCTTTCATTCTTCCGACTGAACCTTTATTAAGCTCTTCACATGTATTTAATCTCCTGCTCTTTCATCTGTTGTACTGACTTCATCAAGGGCAAGCTGTCCAGCACTGTCCACACCAGGCCCAAAGGGATCGCTCCATCCATTAGACAAGCACAGCTCACACACACTTGCAGACAAACACACACATCACTTTACATCCTCATCTTTTTTTTTTCCCCCAAAACATCATATAATCTGCTCAGGTCTTCAGGGAGTGAGTTTTCCTTTTCTGTCTTCTCTGTCTTCCCTCCCTCTGTAGACTGTGCCTTCAACACAGAAGCAGCATCGATTTCTGAATTACGCCACAATTTTAAATAATTAATATACTTGCCATGATTGATGTTTTGCATTAGGCCAATATTAGGTTATCCATCAAAATCCACTTGGTTTAATGTAATAATATTGAAAATGTGTCAGTGTCTGTTCTTCCAATTTGTAGTGGATGCAGGCCAGATAGTGATGGCGGTGTAACACAAGGCCTCAGAGACACTATGGCCTGCTTACAACAACCAGAAGAGCACATTATAGCGCAGGCTCACAGCATGGGGGATGGAGCAAAGCGATGGAAAGAGAGAGATGAAGAGCAGACAAGACATGGATGACACAGCACTCTGATCAATGTCAACATGGGACAAGTTTGGCATGTGTAAGACCCATTACAGTTGCAAGATATATATTTTTGTTGGATCACAGTCAAAAACTGAAGATAAAAACTATTAGTTTTGTGTAATTTGAGCAAAATTTTTGTATTTGTTTTACACTTATGCTAGTCTTGTTCTTTTCTAGTATGACCTCAATTGCCTTTGGCAAAAAAATTAAACAGGTGCCTTTTTAATTTTTTTTTATCCAAGATGGTTGTTAAAAGTCTTATTTTTAAACTTGCATAAAAACATTATGTTTTTAACTTTACTTTAATGGCAATTAGAAGAGAATCAGCCAAAAAACTATGTTGGTAAATGTATTGGCATGCTAAAATGGACACCAAAGACACCAACCCTCAGGAAATTTTTGTCCACACAAGGCCTGCGCCATAAATCGCAAGTTTATCATCAAAATATCAGCCTGGGCAGTACATGTATTGCAAAAGATGGGACAAACTGCAATGAATGGTTACCTTAAATGGTTACACACATACTAAAATAATCTCATGGTAGCTGGAAGTACTTAAGGAATCATATAGAGTCATCTATGTATCTGACCAACTGGATGGAGCCCTTCACGTTATCTACCAATTAAATGGTACCTTTTTATGTTATATGCCCTCCTCCTATGTAGATCAAGGGTCGTTTGAAGACAAATGTAAGCTATGTTAACTTTTATTCAAATAAATAAATTGGAGTGACATTAAAATGATGTATTAGTTGTTTTTGTCTTGCTATTTGTTCATGTATTCCATGTCATATCATCATCGCAATTTTGATCACTAATGTCACACATTCAAAATTTTTCTCATATTGTGCAGCCCTAGTCCACACAGATGGCCTTCTCCAAATAACAGACTCAAAAAGTGCTTAAAATCTAAATTGAAGTTGTTTCCAAGCCAAGTAAAGGACGTAATCTCTCCAGTGTGCCTGGGATTTATTATGAAGCCTATTCTTGGTTAGATGTGCCAACCAATCTCGCAAAGTAATAACCACCTTAACAGGCCCTTTGTAGTTTTAGATGCAACAGAGCAAATTGCTGTAGATGTTGTGCCAATCTCTCAATCAAACCAATACATATTTGGTAAACAGATATAGAACTCTGACAAAGGGCAAACTTAGTGTGGTCAAAGACTCATTGGAAACAAGTCAGAGTTATAGCTGGACTCTGGACTCCTCTGCTTTTATAGGGATCCAATGACCCTCCCAACAACATCTATGCATTGTATATTCCCAAATGACTCTAAACAAAAATTGTTTGGAACATGTTCAGATGTTTTTTTCAAGTTCAACAAGTGTGCACTTTATCAACCTGCATTGTTCCACTACAAAAATGGAAGACATCAAACGATACAAAGCTGTAGCATACTACTCAAGAATAAATTATCTATGAAACTCAAAAGTTTAAACCACAATCAGTTTTTTACACTTTAAATGTAGTACATAAAGGAAGTTTATTAGATCACGTGAAAATGTGCGCTTCCACATCCAACCATCTGTAAAAATTCTTAGAAATAAAGAGTTGCAAAGCAAAAAGGGATTTTTACGATAGATTGATGAAGCTGAGGATATACAAGGTTTAGCAGAGAAGTCCAAGTGGTAAATGACTAAAATGAGCTTCAAAGCCTGAACTTCTAATAGAGCAAACTACAGATGTTAAGTTTTCAAACATTCTCAAAGGGCACGATTAATCATAATTGGCTTGCATGACAAGGACCTTTAAGGCAGAGAATATGCGTGATTAACTTCAGGATTTGATCTCATGTTTAATGCCTACCTCTCTTTTTCCTTTGAAAGAGCTATGAGCCAGGAAGACAGAGAGCCTGACAAAGACTGGTGAGTGAGCAAGGCAGGCCAGAGACAGAGAGTAATGTACTGTTGTTCCAGGAAACGGTAATTAGTTTTCCGTGGTCAATTACGTAAAACTGGACAAACAAGTGCAAGTGTTAAAGTAAGCCCTGGCAAGATCAATACCAACCAATTTAACATGGTTGCTGGATCCATCACACTGACTGTTTTATCCTAGTTTCTTTTTGAACCTTCCTTGTGTTTTCCAACATTTTTCCCACCGATCCCAGCTGTTCTCCTCACAGAGCCACATTGCATTGCCAGTGCCCAAGGCCTTTTCTGTGTCTTGTTCTCTAATGGAGATTTTTAAGCTTCAGCCTTTCTCATCCCTTTTAGTACATCAGTCCTCACCTGTCAAATTGTGCTCTCCCAATCAGAAGCTTGTCTGTCCTTCTCCTCTCTGTTCACAACCCCTTACCCTTGCAAGCTGTGCCCCCCCCAATCTTGCTAGCAGACAATTAATTATAGAAACCAGCACCAGATGAGTTGTCATCTGTGGTCAAGTTTCTAATAATCGCATTAAGTCTTCGCCCTCCCATTTTTGTTACTCTCTTTAGCTGAACCACCTCACCCCCCCAGCCCTTGACACAGTGGAGATGAATAACTTTAGTCAGTCAATAGAGGCGACAGAGGGACTTAAAATGCAGAGGTAGTCATTTGATTTCCAGCTAACAGAGCTGCCCATTAGACCGGCTCTCATCAGCCATGCATTACCTCTCAGACCTGCTGTCCTGAAAGTGAAAGCTTTAACCCTTTCCCTGTCCACCACTACTCACCAGTTTTACTGTGCAATAGCAGGCTTTTATGGCTTTCTGTCCTCTGGATATTGTCTCACACAGGTTACTGCAATAAACAAACCATCCTCTTGCAGCAAGGCCATTTACTGGACTATAAAAGTAAAGTTACTTAAAAATCAAAAGTACATTACAACTTCACATGTGTAGTATTGTCCGAATATGGCTTTATACGAACCGTATAAATACTCATAACAAAAGAGGGTAAAAAAAAGTTACCTTCCTTATTAAAGACTCACATTGGCCTTTAATGAAATGTTTCCGATTTGAGAGGTACCAGAATGCGGCAGAAAAGGACGGACATGACACTGCAATGATGTGAAAAAGACATCATTTATCAGTTTGTGTGCAAGCCTGTGCTGGTGTGTGCACCCATTTGCCCCAATTGCATGCCTTGTCAACTGTGTCATTGAGCATTCATATTTTCTTTGAATGTAATAGAATGGCAGCTATGTTATTAAAAAGTCAACTTGCTTTGGACACACGCACGCGCACACACTCAAATACAGTACACAAAGCACTAATGCACAACCCACATCAGTGACATCTGCCTGTTTAACTGTTAGAGGGTGAAAGCTTGATTTCTGAGAATACATACACACACACACACACACACCCATACACATGCATAATAAAACAGGTAGCGTAGCTTTCCCCCCAAGCCTGATTGCCATCTCCATAGCCCGTTTTAATACGGCTGCCAATTGAAATTGAAATTGTATTCTTGTATGTGCTATCAGAGCCACCTCTCTGGGTTTTATACAGCTAAGGAGGTTGAGGGGAGGCACAAACACATGCACACTCAGACTGACAGGAAGGGATAATACAAGGGTAAGTCAGGGGCTGTCACTCTTGCATGCAAAACACATAAGAGGGAACAAAACGTAGACTTATCATTCCATGCTTTCTATGTAATTTCACACACAAGCGTGCACGCACACACAAGGAGGCGTACATTTAGGAAAACCCCTCTTTTTGGAAAAGGGGGCACTACTTTGGCTTAATCCCAAAATGGTATAAGGGCAAGGCAGTCCATTAAAAAAGGGACCAATAAATTTGGAATGTTTTGTTTCTCTGAGGAAGAGTGAAGTTAATAAAAAGAAAAAAGTTGGGAGAGCAGAAATAAAAGAGAAAGAAGAGCTTATGCTTGCTCCTTCTGCTCACTGAAATAGACTCACACAGACACCTGTTCATACGAGGCCCATATCTGGCTCCTGAACATGAGTGACAGCCAAACTAGATTACCTGATTTTTTAAATTCAATTGTAAATGGCAAAAATGATTTTTATCAAAGCCCCCTGACATTGATTCCACAGAATAAGTGCTAATTGTAAGCACTGATTGTGAGTGTACATATTTAACTATGCCACCAAAACTAACATGATAGATATGAAATAAAGAAATTTGTGGAAAAATAAGGGAAAAAAATTGTTTCAATACTACATTAGTGATTAAAATAACATAGTCATAACTTCTTTTTAAAAAATCTGAATTTTATCTTTAGGATTATCTTAATATTTATTCCGACATGCAAAAACAGACAGATAAAAGTAGCAAAAGTCAAAATTAAACTCTTTCACAATTTTGCCCTATCCAGCAATTATGCAGTTGTCTTCTTTGATTAAAAAAAACATTTTAAAGAACTGTTTAAAAAGCTAAACAAAGAGACACACTTTCATTTTTTTTCAGTTTATGTTTTGTTACTTCCTGTGCAAAATGGCCTTTCAGTGTAAAGCTTAAACAGATAAAGGAAATTATTAGTAAGTTTAAACACTGATTGCATTAACATAAACACATTTTAATAAAGCTAACAACATTCTTATTAGTTGTGAGCTAAAATATTTTTTAACAAAACAGTCACCCTGTTGAGTCCCATAATATTCATTTAAGAAAACTGAGCATAAGCACAAACACTCACAGCTGTGTCCTAATTATACACCCCAGCTCACTGCTGATGTTAACAGAATGCAAGGGCCAAGTTTTAAAGAAACCTGACTTAATTTCAGTGTGAAACACGGAGTGAGAGCAGGACAAAGACAGAAAGAGAAAAGCTAAAGGGAGACACGGGGAGCAATCAATTTCCCAACGGCTCCCTTCAATAGCCAGCGATCTTTTTCATATTCCCCAATTGTAAGCTCTCCTAATCAGAGAAATACCTCTCCGTAATTGAAACTGAGACAATGACACTCCCCAACATTTCTGTCGGCTTCAGAACTATGCAGATTGCAGTAGTGGCACACAAAGAATGAAGCCCTGCGCTATAAGGCAGAAGGGACGCTTGTGTTAAAATCACATGTGGAAATCTTTTGGCTCTGTTCGCGGCCCCAGCAAAACTGATGGGGAACAATGGTAGCCCGGCACAGCATCTGTCATGGCACAATATAAAAAGATGATCTTGGCACCAAATGGACATGCACACAAAAAAAGAAAGCGAATGCAGGAGAGAGGAAGGCGGCTGAATGGAAGGGAGGGGAAGAGGAGGGCCAGGCGATTGGGTAATTCATTTGCAAATCAGGCCCTGGTGCTCAGGTCTATTTCAAGCTGCCAGTGGGTGCCAAGAGTTAACAAGGTAATCAGTTTCAATCCTGCCCTTCAATTGTACATCACACTCTCATCCAGAGAATACATGGCCTTTCTATACGAGCAGAGGAGGGAAATATCAATCTGGCTCTTTGCTGGCAGAACACACAGAACCCTCACACACACACACCTAAAGATATTTTCTTAAGGTCTTGACTTTACATAGGCATAATGAGTTAAATGAGCCCTTGATATTACAGTTTCAACATTAAAAACATTAATAAAGAGGTGAACTTTTTTTTTTATTTATCTTATAAAAATTGTCATTTTTGATTAATTATTAAACATTTAAAGGTCGCTAATAATGGGCATTATTTACTAAACTGAGCCTTATAATAACGTGCATGACAGTGCAAACTCTAATAATTAAAAAGACTGGCAAAATATTGTACTTAGATTTTCTTCCTTTACTCTCCTCATTAGCCCCTTTTCCACATAACAAAATGAGATGGAAGCAGCAGGTACAATAGTGTGAATCTGAAAGTGGTACATGCAAAGCGGTAGAAAAAAAAAAAAAAAGCAGAGCAAAAACCTGTTCTAATCCTCTCTTCCTCTTTGCATCCGTCTCTTTAGCCTGTGTCAGCTGTAACCGGCTGGCCTGAGAGGCAGTTAGTCCCCGTTAGTCCCTCATTTGCATAATCAATATGACAACCTTATTTTTCTGATGCAAACAGGATTTTACTGTTGAGCTTTATTTGTTGATGAGTGTGTATGCGTTGGGTGCCCGGTCTGCTCGTGGCCAGCCTCAGTCATGGCCCTCTTTAGCCTTAATTAGATTAGATGCGATTATCCCGGCTCTACCTTACAAGTGTACAGGCGGGATAAACTGGCCACAAAGGCCAGCCTGTCAAACGCACCAGGCTGTGGGCTGCAGGTTATCAGGGTCCAGGGAGACACACTGCACACATTGTTATTCATATCAATGACACACAGTTTGCTTCTGTGGATTTCTCACTTTTTTCCTTCCCGAGGTATCAAAATAGCATAATCACTGATCAGCGTAAGTCCGTTTTTTTTCTTCGTTCTTTTTTCTGTTCATCCATCAGAAAACAAAACAAGGCGCCAAGCACTTTTGCAGTCTGGCCTTGAGGGACAAACGTCAGGAGTGTGCAATTCTGTGTACATGTGCGACCTGCCTTTTTGGCTGATCCCTAGAAAAAGGAAAAGAAAAAAGTGCCAAATGTACCATAAAAGGAAAATCTAATTCTTTCAATTGAAAAATGCCAAACATTGCGAGTTTGACATGTAAAAAATCCAGCTCACCTCTGATTAACAGTTCTACTGTGAACATACACATCTAAAAAACAATTTAAGCTGTTGTTTCGGAAAAACTGAATGTTACAACCAAAAATTACTCAACTATAAATGTTCTAATAAAACAAGTATTTTACTGGCAAAGGCAAACCGATTTTAAATGATGTCAAGTGGAGCTAAGTGCATTCAAATACTTGTAATTATGTATATCAGAAATTCTAACATCCTGTTTGATCACATATAAACAACACAAACAAAGCAAAATAATGCAATTCTGCCTAAAAATCTGTGTGCCATAACACTGCCTTCCTGAGCATTATTCAATCTAAATATCTTTTTGAAAAGTTAACATATTTTCTGCTATGTTTTTTTTTGTATCAAAAAGTCCACAACTACTCCGTAAAAAAACATTTTCTATGATCATTTTTCTCAATAAGAGTTGGGGTCCTTCAATAAGTATGCAGCAGAAAAGTTTTTTTTTCTCTGTTGATTAGATACCATTGCTCAAAATATTTCGAACTATTTGCGCAAAGATCCAGTGTGTTTGGAACTGTAAATTAAATAAAGCAGATATAAAGGACTATATTAAAATGATGAGATTAAAAAAAAAACACAGATGCAGATGCAGACAGAAATTTACTGGTTTTGTTTAAAAAAAAACACACACACAAAAAGAGAAAACAAATTATCCTTCTTACCACTTCTGCAATAATTTGACAGCTTAAAAACTTTAAAATAGCCAAAAAACTTGCTGCGACCGTTGAGGAAACAACAGAATGTTACTGGATCTCTATATTTTGGATTTTTGTACAAAAGCTGAATATGGTCACCAGAGACTGAAACACAGTTTACTGCATATCTAACACAAAGCATAAAAATGGGTAATTTACTTAGTATAAGTTTTATATGAAAAGTGAGGAAAAAAACTAAAATACCATGTCATAAGTCAATTTAGTAATTTATTTATTTATTTTAAAGAAAGTGTTATTTTTTTCCCAAAAAAAAAAATACACTATTTTCTTATCTATGACATGAACTTCTGTCCTCAAGACTTCTGTCCTCAAAAACTTGTTAGGAAAGTTTTTAAAAGTAAACAAAAAGAGAAAACCTAGATGTTTTCTTTGGTTTATGTAGAGATATGTCTTCATTTGTTCATCAGAACGCAAAATATTAAAGTAGATAACAAGTTTCAGGCAACTATGACATCTGTCATATACCGGTAATCCAAATATGTGACGCCTCACATTTATCTTGCATATCGAGATATAAAACTACTTATCTAGACAACTGAAGGGATGTTTTTTCCTTTGTTGAAACAGAGAAAGCTTTTCAATGTTAATATTCTAACAGCAATTCAAACAATCCAGCGACATCAACATTAATTCTCATACTGATTTGATTGATAAAATTGGTGAAGAGTAGTATTTGAATTTAAAAAAAAACCTTTGCTGGCGTTTTTTTGAGAAAACACTCTGAATGTGATGAGCAAAAAGAAATGCATTATTTTTACTATAAAGCCCAACCACAAAAACAGCTAGTTTATTGAAAGTGTCTAAGTCAGAGGTAGTTTTATAGAAAATAAGTCACAAAACAGGAAGCTAGCAGTGACTGAGGTTGTGTGAGTTTGGGTCTGTGTGGTTGAACCAGGAGAATCCAGAGCGACTCAAAGTACAGCATCACTGCAACGACAGAGCACTGTGATGCAACATGGAAATGAGCATAGGTGGGCAAAAACTTGGTGCAAAATGAACAAAATGTTACTTCAGAGAATTACAATTCACCTAAAATTATAGAAGAAGATGGAGCAGAAAGAAGGCAGATATAACTGTAGCTGAGCAACGATGTGTGCAAACTCTTACAGTGACACAAATTAGAAATCTCTCTGGTCAAACATCAATTTGAGAAAGTTCTACATGCATCATAACTCTTTTTCCTCATTTCTAGGATAAGAGAAAACTCTACAAATGTTTGTCGATTTCAAAGCTCCACTGAGAATGATTGTTATATGCACTTCCTAGGCAATGTTTACATCTACAAGTGAGTTATGGCTCCTCACTCTAGTTTACCCAGTTTGAGAGAGGCATTCTTGTAATGATTGCCATGGGGCGGGGGGAATGTGGAGAGCTATATTTCTGTTTCTGAGCAGCAGGGGTCAAATTCCTGACAAAAGGTTTTTCTTGGTGAACAGAAAACTCTAGTTTCTGTTTAGTGTTTATTTATTTTTAAATAAAACCCAAAAGTGTCAGTCTGTGATGTGTTTCCAGTCCTAGTCCTTCCAATGAAGACTTTTGTCAACTCTTTGCATGCTCCTGTTCATCTGGAGCAAAATAATACACATGGGGTTTGGGATTTTCATAAAAATCTCCTTTTAAAATCTTTTTAAGTTTTTTACTTCCTCAAAAACAAAGTTGTTTAGAGATAGAGAAAGGAAAGCACACAATATTCAAAGCATATATTGTCAGCAATCACATTCATTTAACTCTTCCTAAACCTGAGCTTGCCTGCCATGTTGGCTGCTCATAACCTGGTGCATAAAATCTTGTCTACAACCTCCTCTGATCTATAAATTAGAGCAGCCAGCCACTTCAGCAGCCACCGCAATCGCCTACAACAGTGTCTGCAAAGACAGGATTGTAAAAAGAGGAGAGGAGAAAGGGGGGAAAAAAGAGCAGAGGAGAAATAAAAGAGAGGAACGGGGTAATTGGATTGGGGGATCTTCTATTTGGCCGGGCCTGGTCTCTGTCATCACGCTCCAGGGCTGGCGTCTCTCAGTGCCTCCAGCAGGTCTCAAACACATCACCGCACAGACACTCACGCCGCCAAATAGACACGCACTGCTCCAAATGAGCAACTGCACTGACTTGCTGGCCACTTCAGGGGAGAGATTCTCCTGTGCACAGCTACAGCCTGCAGGGTGTTTTTACTCTATTGTGTGTGAGTGTTTGCATATTCTCCTAACAACTCTCTAAATGGTTAAACAGATTACAGAGCTGAGTAAGTGGATTGTCACAGCTTTCTGTCACTCACTCAGAGTGTATCCCCAGTGATTCTAAGTGATCAGCTTTTCCTCACACCTAAAAAAAAAAAACTAACAAGGTTTTTTTTTTTTTTATAATAGTTGGCTACTCATCACTTTTCTCATAAACTAGAAACGTAACTAAAGAAAGAGTAATATTGTGAACCCAATACTTTCATTTTTTTCTAATAGTTTATTTGCCATAAAGATGCTTTTGCTACGTTTATGTTTCCTGTTTGGCAGTTATACTGGCCCTTTTATTTGGCTAATCTCTTTTTAGACCAACAATAGTAATAGTCAGGACAGCAGTTGTTTATTAATCTCTGCAAATTGCAGCAAAAAGCTTCACTTTCAAAAAGGGATTGCTAAACCCTTAATTCATTCAGGACTCGACAACAAATGTTTTCAAATCTGACTGTCAGGCATACGTTTTAGTCACTTTAAAATGCTATAATCAAGATGAAATAAATCCTGTGACAGCAATACCATCCCATTGAAAAAAAATATATATATAACACACAAAAATTGTGCAAAATAAGTTTTCTTGTAACAAAAAGAATTGTTTGTGGCTTCTTTTTGTAATACTAAGCATAACAATTTCTTTTGTTAAACAGTCATGTATTAATTCAGTCGAATATTACTTTTAATAAGGAAAAACTGAGTACAGAACTTTGAATTAATTTCCTTTTGTTTAATAAAAGTATTGGTTTTGAGATAAAAATGTATCACAAAAACATTCAATAAAGGCTTGTATCAAAAAGTTTTCAAAGAACATGAATTTATGATACCTTCCATTTTTTTAAGCTAGTTTGTCTGTATATGCAAATATAACGTTTTTAACATGCATCACTTGAAGAGCAAGGGTAATTTATTTCTCAAACTCTTTTTTAGTTCATTTTTGAGATAGGAAAAACAAAATAAAAAAATGACTCCATACACCCACAAGCTTACAAACACTGCAGCTGCACCCCTGTCAAGGCATGCATGTGTTTCAGTTGTCTACTGAGAGTTAAGCGCAAGTGTGTGCAACGTCCACCGTTTGTGTACAGACATCACTCTCATTTCTACCATCCGGATTCTCATCTGCAGTAAAACACAAACACACACATTTGCACTGGTTCAGTCTCACCCACATCTATTCTTGCTCCTGGCCACAAAGCTCCCCCCTTGATGCGCAAACAAATAAAAAACACACTTTCAGCTCATTGATTTAAGTCAATATGAGCGTATCCTAACCTACCAAGGATGGTGTTTGAAGTCTCTCTTACCTCCCCAGACCCACTCCCAGAGCCAGACACAGCCTTAAGTCCTGCAGTAGCACACACAACACAACACAGCAGCCAGTGGTCCCATCCACACCACCCATCCACATGCTCCCAAAAGGCAAAGATGCTGCCGCTGGCAGGGGCAACAAAGACTATGCATCAACTCACACAAAAACATACTTGCTTTCCCTGTGTATTATCAAAACTAATGAGCTGATAGATGTTCAACAGGGACAAAGAAGCAGACAATCATTTCCTCTGAGTGAGGCAAAGCAAAAGAAAATGAAAAGACCTAAGTGCAAATGTGTGCATGTTTGTGTGTTGGGCTTTGTTTTATTTTTCTTTCTGCCTCACAGCATCTGAGCTTGTAGAGGTTAAAACGAAGCAATGGAGCAAAGCTAACCACGCTGAGGCCTGCAGGTCCTCCTGGAACTCCTGCATCGAGGCTGGCCTCTCTCTAGCTCATCAGTGTAGAGAGACGGTAATGAGGAGTTTTCCACACTTCGGAAGGAATATAACTGCAATGTAGAGGTTTTTAAGCATGTCAGGAGAAGATTCTAAGAATCAAAATATATCATAAAATTATTGTCAAACTGCTAATCTATTCTATCAAAGAAACTACGTGTCCATATATGAAAGAGATATTTTAGCAACACTTTGGATAAGAAGAAAAAAACAGTCCAAGTAGAAGGAATAGCACATAAAAATTAAAAATAGCAGCAAAAAGAGCACTTTCTCTTCTTACTTTTTGTCTTACAATATTTCCCAAGTTAAAGACTCAATAGCTGTCACGCATCTGTGTGTAAATTTGCTCACCGGGGGTGGGTGGTGGTGGTGTAAGCAGCAGACACAGCCAGGCTCAGGAACCATTTGGTTGTTTTACCCCCCAATCCAACACCTTAAGGTCTTCGGTATGACTAAGTTATGGATTTGAACTCACAACCTCCCAATCTCAGAGTGGACACTCTACCACAAGGCCACTTAGCTGGTTCTTAATTTTTGCTTTATCTTGATTTGTCCTTTCATAAGTATACCTTATCTTACACAGCTCATAATGAAAGTGGAACATCTAGGTACTTGAAACTATTAAAGACCCACTCCAATCCTCTTTTGATCTGTTGTAAAAGCATTCCCAGTGGTTTTCTGATTATGATTATGCTGTTTTTTGCCATTTTTTCAAACTGTCTTTTTTAAGACCTAGTTTCTGCAGAGCGGCAGGAGTTCATGAAAAATTTGCCACTGAATTGCGGGTAGGACGGTTTGAGAGAAGCAACCCCGGCCCCCCTTCCCCTTTCCAATGCCGAAAGCTCAGATTAGGGAGATTGTGGCCCATACAGCATATTTTCTACTTCACGAATAAACTCTTTTTCAAACAGCATTTTTTATGTTCTCCTGAGCCACAACAATTCGAATAAAGAAATATTCAGAAATGCAATTTAGAACTTTTTTTTTTTTTACAAATGTCCTAAATTGTCAGGAAAATGACACAAGAACATGTTAATTAAAAAACATTTTTTTTAATCAGAGTGGGTCTTTAAAAGCAGTAAAAAATATATGTTTCATCCAGTATTATATCTGCTGTTCAAACAGAGGAGTAAAACTTTCAAAAATGTGGTCATATTTTTAGCATTACTGTGGTTGTGTACCAATATTTTGTGTACAAATATATATTTTGTGAAAAATCTTGGAAGGAAAAAAAGTTTGTGGCTTCTTTATTTTTAAAAGACTTGTTTTTGTCAATATACAAATAAAATGAGACTTTTATTCTAGGCAAAAAAAAATGTACTGACCTTTCTCACAAGTCAGATACAATCTCTGTACAGAAGCACAGAATCCCACAATCACCCACTTACCCTTTGCCACCAGTGAAAGGCAACAAGATCTCTTAACAACAGCTCGTCTTTTTCAATAAATTTTGCATGAAAACATGCCGCTGGGGCACCAACTTGCATGCTGTCACACTAGAGGAGTCTTAAATGTTTAATGACAACAACACCAAACACATGTGCGCACACTCAGTCAGTGTCAGGGTGCAGCTCTGAGGGGCCCCTCTTTCATCCTGACAGACACTATAAAGCTCCTGAGCCTCTTTTCCAACCCGCCCTGCCATCAGCATCACACCGCTGCACTCACCTCCCATCACTCAGCAAAGAATCCTAGATGCAAATGAGGTTGGAGTGTTATAGTATGTATGTGAGCGTGTGGTAAAATGGTGAAGATCAGGGCCTCACATAGACCCTGCCCCCTATCCCTATTAAGAGAAAAAGAAGAATGACAAGGACTCTGGCAAAAAAAAAGGTATCCTGTCAAAGAGGAGATAAAGTTTAAAAAAGATTTAGGGTTTAACATATTCCTAAGACATCTCAGTGTTTCGACATTTTTTTTCTACAGAATTCTGCCTCTATGACAAAAGCAACCCTATAAGTTTTTAACTATAATACAATTCTATCAAGGTCCAAATATAGAGCAGCAGCCATCCAGACATATTTTTTAAAATCAAAAGTCATAAGATATAACTTCGCAAGAATTGAATGACATATACCCTCCAAGAGGTACATAGACTCATTTTATTTTTCAATTTATCAAAGGTCAAACCTAAACAGGGGATTGTTTATTTATGCTAAAGAGACAATAGTTAGTTATATTAAGCCACATCCATTGCAGGTTAATAAAGCCTTAATGACATGGACCTGTATGGGTAAACCCCCATATGGGTTCTGTGGGTTTTTGGGTTGTTCTGGGTCATGGAGGGTCGTAGAGAGGTGTGGCTGCATCTTAAGGGGAGCGCAGGTGAATCTTGCAGTTCCCTTCAGGCTTGCATGGCCACCTTAAGAGACGTCATGAAAATGGAACGTATGATTGTGTGTGTATGTGTGGCAGGAGTATGGTGAAGCATTTGTAAGGCTAATTTCAGCTACCCCAGTAATGGCGTACAGGTGGTGCTGTTGTATGGCGCCCTTATGCCACACTCTATTCAGTCATAAGGTGCACACATTGGCTCTTTGCTGACACAAGCAAATGCTGCGCGCGCACTGATTATCTAACTTCCTAAATTTTAACAGTCAGACTGCATGCCAGGAGCACACATGCATTACTTGAATAGCACCAACAGGCTCCTTGTGCAGTGTGAAAGGTTTGAAGCAGTTAAAAAAGGTAAAAAAAATTCATACAAGGTGTCTCATTCTACCTTACCATTACTTGCCCATGCTCGTTTGTTTTAGGTTTTCGCTAAGACGTGTCGCCAACAGCCTCCCCTTAGAAAAAAATGTGCATGAAAATTTTTGCTCCACAGGCTCACCGAGTGGTCTATGACTGATATTTCCTGTGGACCACCTGCATGCTCCATACAGGGGCTCGTAAGGGCAGTTTTGACAAAGGACTTGGGTTTTTTCTAAATAAACATTGACTTAGGACTGTTTAACCCTAGACCTTGAGATCAACCACCCTAGTCGCTTTCCAGCCTTCCCTATATAATTTGCTTTTTATTACTAATTAGGGAATGCAGGAAAACAAGCAGGGTGGTTGATCTTGAGGACTAGGGTTGGCCAGTCCCAAGATCTGAACACAACCATGTCTCATATTCCACTGATCCAGTATTCATCTGCTTTATTGTCTAACTGTTGCAGTTTATGGCTTAATTATTTTGTCTTATGACAGATGTTCCAGTGCTGCGTATTTGTCTCCTTCCTGTCCTCTCAGACTCCAATCAGTTGCAGCAGATGGTTGCCTTTCTTGAGTCTGGTTCTGCTGGAGGTTTTGTCCTAATCTTTTGTTTAGAGGGACTCTAGCCTCTTGCTCGTCCTGTGCAGAGATTAAACCAAAAACTCTTCAGTGTAATCTGTTGGTCACTTATTGGGGCAATAAGTAGAAAACAATTGGGTCTAAATGAGATGATCTGGTCTGAATTGGATTAGGATAATCTAGAATGTTTAGAATAACTTGGATTTTAACAACAGCTCACTTTGATCTTTTTTGCTTTATATCCCAAAAAGATGTTCAGGAACAACTTTACAAAGCTTAATTTATTGAAAAGGGTATCAATCCCCAAATTCTTCAAAAAGCTTCAAAAAAGGAAGCATATGTGCTTCCTTTTTTGAAGATCCATCATAAAGATCACAAGTGGAAGCATGAGCTTGACCCAAAAATGAAAACCTAGATGTCCCATGCCAGTACCCTGATACCCATGTTTTCATGTGCTCAAAGGTTGTGGTTAAAGAAGTGTGTCACCTTACATAGTGGGTCAGGTGCACGTAGATGGTTCAGAATAATTAAGCTAGCTGGGAGAGAAAATATAAGTGTGAAATATATTAACACTTACAGTTAAAGATGCAAGCACACACATAAGAACAACCCAACAAACAAACTTGCACACTGATAAGTTAAAGCAGGGTCAGAGATGAAGAAAGAGATTCCTATCAACACTGAAGGATATTGAAGCCTTAATAAGAAAATAGATATAAGTCTGCTGGCCTTACATCTCAGTGTTGGCTTTATTTGTTTTACTGATGCTAATCTAAGAAAGGCTATATGAGATAGCTTAAAATAAACAGAACATTTGCTTTAGAAGCAAATCCCTAAACTGTATTTGTACAGAGGGATCTTAAGTTGCACAGGAGTAGATTGAAAAAATAGAAAATATGTTGATTTTACATAACTGGCAGAAAAAAAAGTTATTATAATACAGCCCACAAACCTGCTCCATCCTCTCCACTCGTAAAGTGCATGAAACTATTTACAGGTTATGCAATTTAAAAAAAACATTTATTTAAAGAGCAAAACCTCAACTATGTATTGATTACAGTCTACTCATCTTGTTTATGAATAAATTAAAAGTAAAATAATCTATGTGTTTTCTAGGAAATCTATAATTTTGTTCATTCATAACATTGAGTCAAACTAGAGCACAACACATCTGAAGAGAAGAGGTCATAGTAGATCTTAAGATTGAATTGTAAGAGGATTTTAGTGCATATTTTAAACTAAAGCACTTAAAGAAGCAGCTGCCTAATGATTCACAGTGCATGAAATGACAATATTCGGATATTACCATAAAAATGTATGACCTGATCACAATATTTTTAAACTTAACCTTTAAAAATGTATTAAAAATCAGGCCAAAAACACAATAGATATTTAATGTGCTATTTGCTTAATCAATTTTAGATAAGTAAAAGATGCTTTAATAAGATTTTCTGCCCATTTTCATCCAGAAGGAGCTGCATAACATTTATTATAACATTGTCATAATTGAAAAATACATAAAAGAATTTTTTTTTTTTTTTTTCAAACATACATACAGTGTAATAGCAGACCATTATGTAATAAAAGAGCAATTAGGGAGTTATGTGCTTCAACAGTTGAACTCATCTGTGTGTTTACGATCGTTGTTCTGCTGTAGGACACAAATGTGCTTTAGGTAATGAACTGATGAATGTATAATTTTACTCTAAAAGTTCTGTTTTCATAGTTATATCACTTTTAGCAGGTCATAAAAGGTCAAAAAGGCTGTAAGGCAACCCAAAACTCCACACTGCAACTTCCATTTTTGAAGGCACCTTAAACGAAGTTGTTGGGACATACAGGTGTTATAACATTATCGTAGGTTCCTTTAAGACTTTCTTGATCAAGCTTGTATAGTGGAATTATTTCAGTAGGCCAGTCAACCCTAAAAAAGTTTAGCTTTATCCTTGTAAGGCTTTTCTTGTTGTAGACAGAGTTTCCCACAGCAGTTCACTGGAGCTGTAAAAGGTGGTAATGGCTTTGTAACCCTTTCCAGACTGATAAATGTCAATACTTTTATTTCACAACTGTTCTTCTGACTCTTTAGATTTGTGATCTTTGAAATCTTTTTAGACAGATTCTATGCCTGCACGTAACCTGATAAAAAAAAAAGACCCACAAAAAAAACAACAAAACTCATCTTTGAAAGAAAAATGTTATTTCGTGAATTGACAAAAGAGTAAAAGTGGCAACGGGTAAAATGACCTCTTCAACCAAACAGTATGTTATAGTAAATATGACAGACTACATCCTGGTACCAGTAATAATAAAGGTCTGCATAACAAAGCTAGAATGTTGGAGTCCTCTGAAGAATTTGAAGCAAAATCCCTCAATGTTGAAAAAAATCTATCATTCCTAATCTGATACTAGACTACACTGTAATCTGCAAAACCCTTTCTATAAGGTGATCGACCGCACTACATTTTTCCATTTTTTTTATCTTGGCATGGGCAACAAAGACACCAGTGGTTCCCATGATCTAGTTACGTTTCTAGACTTATTGCAGCAGGGCCCAGAGGGTGAAAGGAAATCAGACATCTACAGACCAAAACATTCTTTATGAACAGAACCTGCACAGCACTCTTACCTATCATCTATTTCTATCTCACTATAAAATTTTCTCTTATGGGAGGGCATTGCATCACATTACAAGGCCCAGGGATCACAATGCTTGATTGCTGTGGAAAAAGAGGAAGAAAGGAAATGGTGGACTGATGGATGTAAAGATGGAGTGATTGATGACGGGCCAGAGAAGAGGACATTAGGCCCCATTTTAACATTCAAAAAACAATAATCGACAAGTTATATTTCCATGTGGATTTTAGATTGAGGTCTCAATAGGCATGTTTGTTTAAAAAAAACACACACAACCTACTTACCCCTTCTTCTCCATTTTGTCCTGACTCTTGTTCTTCTCCTTCTCCTTGTCCTTGTCCCGATCTCGTCCTCTATCCCGGTACTTGTCTTTCTCTTTCTCGCGGTCCCGGCCCTTTCGTCTACTTCGGTCCTTCTCTCTGCTGCGACTGTGGCTTCTTTTGCGGCTCTGTCCCACTCGACGGCTGTTGCTCCTACTTTGAGATCTTCGGTGGCAAGAATGAGACCTAAACAGATTAAAAGAGGCAAGATGGTTTATCAAAGATTCACTAAAGCAGTGGTAAATTTTGCTAGTTATTTTTTCTTCTGAAATAATACTAAAATAATCAATAACTTAAAAGGTCAAACCAGTCATGAACCTTTCTAGGTTTAATCTGGTGTTTTATTTTTATTTTTAGATAATTAATATTTTTCCTAAAGAGATAATGGTCCAATGTTACAAGTAGTTAGAAGTTCCACTGCTACAAAAGTCAAGCAAAAGGATTCTGACTTTAAATTACAAAACATGGCTTGCATCCACAGGATGAAACTCACTGGGATTAAATTCTCAGAGATTGGACCGATTCATCCTTCATTGGACAGGTTCAATAATGGTTATATACAAACAAATACACCATAAAACACACATACACGCAGAGACAGTACAGAAATTGAGCCAATTAGAGGGCGGCTCAAAGGAACACCTGTCCTTTGTATTGATTCTGACAATGACCCTCTGGTCTCTAAAAGATTTAGAGAGGGAGATTACTTTGTTAGCTGTGACACACAAACATTAACTCTTTGATTTAAACACCTGCACAAAGAAAATTCAAAGTGTAACTTACAACTCAATGTGCTCTACTCATCTTGTCAACTTATTTACCTGTCACAACATACGACCGTAATAATGCAGACATGTCCACAACGGTGTGTGCGGAGCATTCAACTTGTAGTGTGTGTGTGTGCGCGTGTGTGTGTGTGTGTAAGGGGGGTGTGATCTGAGGCCCCAGAAGAAATCGGCAGCTAAGATGCAGTTATTTTCCATCATCTATCATTTTATTGATTTGTCTATAAAAACAGTCAAACCTACCGTCCAGGAGCTTTATTGCTTCCCCCCTTTTATTAGTTTGCAGTTTGGGACATCCAGAGCTGTCTTTTTCCCAATAGAAAACTAATCATTTCCTTCAGACGCCTGTCACCTACCAAACAGACAACACTCTGACAACTGTTGCAACCAATTAGGCTGTGGCAGTCCTGATCACTAGAGAGTCACTGTTTCACGGAATGGAATCTCAATGAACTAGAGTCACCAGAGTCCACTTTTATAGGTCTGCAAAGAGATATCAGCTATGGAGGTAAATAAACATCACTAACTCCAAGCCATAAAATGACCACTTTTTAAGAGCTGAGAAAATATATGTGCACCCCTAAAGGTTGAACATTTCAACTGACTTGGTTCAATTATTGTGATGCAGTGCATCCGGAAAGTATTCACTGCACCTCACTTCTTCCATATTTTATGATGTCACAACCTTATTTCAAAATGGATTAAATCAGTTTTCTTCTGGGAAAATTATTTGGAAAAACACCCCATAATAACAATGTTAAAAAATTATTTTGAAATTGTTGTAAATTTATTTTAAAAATTACATTTTTCAGGTTTTATATTTTTAATAAATTTGCAACAATTTCAAAAGAACTTTTGAAATATCCCTAAAGCATACATTTCCATATGTTTAATTTGGAAAAGTAAGATACGCGTTATATTTGATCGTACTTAGCATAAGCCAAATGAAAGGATTTTCTTCATTTTTACTTGTTTATTAGCTAATAAAAAAATCTGAATTTAGTTTTTTGTTGTTTTGTAATACACAAATCATATATTGAACTGAAACAAAACCGTAACCCAAAAATCAAGGTTTGAACCAAATAGTGGTAACGTGAATCATTGCACCCCTTGTGAAATGAACTTTGTAAACTAAAATTCTCAACAACTTGATGCAATAAACTCTTTTTTAATTATTTTGTGAGCCAGTATTAGGTTCTTTATTTTCATTTACAGCCTCATTACATTCTGCAAACAAATCAAAAGGTAGTAGAGATTTTCAAATACAATCACAGCCCCACATCTGATTCAGACATTGAGTTAAAGGTCTTTGTAGAACATTTGATTTATATTGTTTAATACAGTGCTTATTGAAGCGACGATTTGGCAGGTCAAAAAATAACTGAATAGAAAAAAGAACAAGAAAATCATTGGCATTTTCAAGGCATGAAGCATCCAAGCAAGATAATCCATCAATAACCCTAACAGACCCGGGAACAAATGAGTCTACGTGTTGACAACGCCTGCGTGTGTTTGTAATCAGCAATACATGAGAAAAAAAAATGCAACTGAGCAGCAATGTTCCAACCATAAGTTCTATATTTATAGCTTGGCCAGCTGTGGCCAAAAACTGCAGATGAAAAATACACTATTTCACTATCTGCTCTCTAGTTTATGGTCTCCTTTTCCTTTCCCCCTCTGATGGCAGAGAAAACAGTCCACTTCTGGGGTGTGCAACAAATTAAATTTACTGTAGTTAATAGAGTGAGGCTATGCTGCTAAATGTCAATTTCCTGACCAAGTCCTTCCCCTTGGAGAATGATTAGCTAATTTGAGGCTGGGGATAAATGGGCTAATGCAGGACACACACAGATAAACAGCCACAGTTGGACCCCATTCCAAGCTCTTCCCCTGCTTTACATTTTATTGGCCTTATTATCTCAAGGGAAAATAGGTCCCCCTATGACCTAAACATATTTTCATTTCTAATAAAAGGCTCCTGGTTGCCCCCACGTGCCATGCTCCCCACCCCCACCTGCACACACACAAACACCTCTCCATTCATTCCTCGTTTCATCATCCGATCCATTAAATCGGAGCTCTGCAATTGGTTGGGATCATTTTCCCGGAGAATTATCAATAGAGTAATTATGCTCCATGTTGGGAGCTGGGCTGAAGCTTATCGCCACTGACCCCCCCAGTGCGTGCTAGGATATGATCCCTCACCACCGCCCATTGGGGTAATTATGTGCACGGGTGTGAAGCAGGATGGTGTGTTACCTTTATCTATATTCTATTTCTGCTTTCATTGAAAATTGGACATTAATGGCAGCTGAAAGATATCAACTTGTGTCAGATACAGGTGAGCGTCTCCTGACCCCCCCAGAAAAATCCTTTTTTATATTAGACTGTGTAGGGACAGGGGGCGCCTGCAAAAAAAAAAAAAAAAAAAAACACAAAAAAGACCCATCTTAGGAACTGTTGCTTTACCTTTATTTTACCATATGAGCTGCAGTGACGGCCACAGGGATTTAATCTCCTCAGGGTGGACAACAAGGTAGATTAATTAGGCCAAATGAGACAGATGATTGAGTAAAAGCTCTGCAGTTTTAAGTCTGTTATTATTATTATTGTCCAGACTTCCTGCCAAGATAACAAAAAAAAACATCAGGCAATAATGAGGATTGACCAAAAAACCTTTTGTTTTACGGTTTTTGCCTTTTCTTAATGTAAGAATCCTCGGTTGAGATGGTTTGGACCTGTGGTTAGAATGCCTTAGAGGCATTATAGACATGTCTAACTGGGTGGTGCTCTTGTAGTAGACCCATGGCATTCTGGAGAGTTCGCATCTCTTGGCTGGTCTGGGGACACCTCCCAATTGGGAGTAAGGGAGGTTAGGGGCATCGCTTCTGTGACTGAGGCGCCCACAGCCAGAACCACAGACGTAAGTGGGAGACAATGGATGAATGACTATTATTTTAACTTGACTAAACTGCTGTATATTCATCAGTAGTGTGTTCAAGTCTTTTGTTATAATCTATCCTTCTTGAACATTCATGATGGTAAAATCAGCATGGGTGCAAACAAAATATTCAGCAAACACATGAATACAATTTTGTGTATTTTAGATAAATATTTTGTATAATTTAATGTTGTAGCTTTTATGCAAATGTGGCAAAGTACAGTGAGAACTACAGAAGCAGAGAAAACATGATATCTTTCACAATCAATTTAACTAAAAACAAGAAGAAGAAAAAACAAAAAACTATATATTTTAAACCCTTTTATAGATTTTATACAGACAAACTGGGACATAAACCTATTTAGAAAGCATAAAGCTGAATCAATAAAATGAGGGTCTGAAAGCTATTTATATTTCAACTTCAATCAAATGATCAAGCGCAAGATGAAACTAGAACCCTGCTTTTTTACAGTTTCAGACAAAAAAAATTAAATTTTAGAAATAGCACCACACATTATGTTTTTTCTTTGACTGTCTAGTGTGTTTCATAAGAAAATGCAACACAAACATAAGAAATAAAAATACTATGTATACATTGGACATTCTCCAGTATTTGTACGTGCGACATACAAAAAAACTTGCCAATCAATTTTTCTTCCCACAGATACACTGAAAAGAAAGGTGGCCCAATGAAAATAAGACATCAATGACATTAATGAAGAATTTCATTAATCCAATGTTTCCTGTGGAGTTATTTTCAATGGCAGAAGCACACATAAGCAACTTCATGTTCCAGTTAAAAGTCACTTTCTGCCATTTCAATGTGACTAAAAGCACCTTGAGTGAGCAACGTGCAGCTCCTGCTGCCAAAAGACGTGGAAAACAGCTGTTCCTGCTCGATGCTGCCTGCTGAATTGGAATGCAAATTTGTTAACCATCCAGAATTTATTACTTTTGAGTGCTCTTCAAACGCAATGGCAGACACAAGTTTAATTTATGATATTCCTCTAATTATGAGAGCTGTTGAAATCATTTCCCAAGCTGCTTACTCCCTCCAAGCAGCCACATTATCTGTTCCCTCAGTTCACAGAACACACACACACACACACTTAAACTCCGTCATCTACCATGCACGCCCACACAGAAACATAAATATACATACACGCTCTAAATAACACACAAAGAATCCTGTGAAGTGGCTGAATTTGAGCACAATTAACACAGCAAAGATAGAACGTGAAAGATTCAGAGAATGTTGCTTTTTTTACTTCCCTCCCCTCCACCTCATAAAAGAAATGTTTAGATTTGTCATAATATTCAGTTTGCTTTTAATTTAGCAGCCGTCAACACAAACGTCTGCAATACCCGGCTTGGCTGTGAAGCAGAAATGAGACCCCATGCAGGCCACCCACTCGCTACCTCCCCATACCCACCCCAAACACATCCACACAAATTCAGCCACAAGCCACAAGGTCAAGTCATTTAGCAGAGTTCAAAGGCCTTCAAAGTCCCCTCAGATCTATCTGAACCCATGACGGCCAGCCCATAATGAGAGAAAAGATGACTTTCAGTCAGATACACGTTCCATGTGCTTGCATGCATGTGTGTATCACTTAATGCTGTATGTGTTGAATACCCCTTCCTTAGTGGCTCATATGCCTAGTGTCACTCAGCGTCTTCGTCGCAATCCTAAACTTGGCCGTCTGGTGTGCACCCACGACCTTTGACCTCCGTGCAGCCGCAGCTTGACATGACACCCATTAGCAGCTGGAGTAAAGAGGGCTGTGTGTCCGGGGGGGTTTGGGGGGGGTGGCCAGCTCACCCACTCAGTCCAGACGTGGGGTCAAGTGGAGGTCTCACTTCAACTAGGTGCTAACTTGCAAACTCGCTCACAGCCGCTCCAACATCTGAAACCTGCTTTTCGTACCCAGGTTCCTTCCACCGCGACGAGAGACTAACACTTTACAGAGTTGAGAGCGAGTTCTTTTGGCTGTCATATTTCCACAGGAGGACAAGAATGTGGGGTAACTACTACACAAGGGAAAAAAATGGTGAAGGAAAGTTGGAGGTGAAGCAGAGAGAGGGGATGAAACAAAGAAACATACTTGGGAAAAACTGTGTGACTAAAATAAGAAAGGAAATGAAAAAGAATTGTGGATGCATGAACGGGGCAAACAACAGTATCGGACATCAAGCTGGCTTCAATAAGCAGGTGTGCCCATAGACACTAGCTTACAACCCCGCCAGCATTCCCCCATCAGGGAGAGATGTATTTTTCTGTCTTTTATATGCATGTATTTATGAAGTGGTAGGAGATCTGAGAGTCCTTAGAATAACAGCCTTTTATTGTTTAAATGTGGACAGCTCAGCCGCGTGTGCTTAAGTGATTTAGGAACCTCACAACTCTGGTATAAGAAAAATCATAAACGCTGAGACAAACCATGTGGGGAGACTGTAAAAGGCACTCTAGAAAGGGTGGACAAAAAGCAGACCCGCATTTCCTTACTAAAGAGAAACTACACTTAATTAAACACCCAAGACGCAATTCGAGCAGCACCCTGTAAAAATATCATGCTTTTAGTTTCATCCCTTGTTGAAGTTGTTTTCTGAAGTTGTTGAAGCATAGAGGTTTATCTCAAAAAAGGTTTAGCAATACTTTTATGAACTGCTTTTAGGTTGATTGAGGAAGAAGAAGGTGAGAAATAAACAGAACACTCAAGTAATGAATAAACAGAGAGCTTAAATGCTTAAATTAAAATCTTAAAGACCCACTGCAACTAAACATGTTTTCAATTGTAAAAGCATTCCAAATGATCTTTAATTATGGTTATGCATTTTTGGCCAATATTAAAAAGCCTGTGTCATTTTTTAAGACATTTTCTGCTGAGCAGCAGGAGCTCATTAGGAATTCGATTCTGACTTGTGGGCAAGACTGTAGGGGCGGAAGCTAGCAGCACAAATTTCCCAGCATTCCTTTGGTTATACTCTCTTCCGCTAGCTTATAGCACCCGATAAGCCCAAGCTAACATAAACTTAGCAAAAAAAAAAAAAAAAAAGACAAGCAATAATGGAGCCATCAGCCGTGCAGTTTAGAGCCAAATGACAGTTCAGATGAGGAAAATTAAGATGTCAATGCATCTATTTATCTGCAAGTGGATGCTTCAGAAATGTACCAGAGAAGAAAGACTTTGGCCCAACCAAGGCAGCATCACAAACCTGCTGCTTCATCACAAACCACAGATTTTCAAACTGTGGGTTTTCTTCTGCTCCTGATCAAACACGATTTGATTAAAGAAATACTCAAAAAAACAAAGTTTAAATTTAAATTATTTTATACATGTCCTTCATTATGAAAAAAATATAAAAAGGACATGTCAAAAACACGATTTTCATTGGAGTGGGTCTTTAAATCCTTGGCTAATTGGATGACTTATGACTGAAGAATGCATGAAACCAGAAATCTTTATGCATTACCAGTACACTTAAGCTTCATTCGAACATTGCTAATGTCTACAGAGACAAATCAGTGTTCACATGAGCACACACACACACAAATGAAGCCTCCAACTTTTTTGAAGGATCTTTTTTTATCCAATATTTCTGTTTGACTTGATAGTAACTTTTATTTTTTATTAAATAAACATTTAAAACATGGATTCACACGGCACTGAAAGAAGCAGAATCTAAAGCCCATACTGCAATAGCAGTGTGATTGATATCACATCTGCAGAAGTGCGTGGGAAAATACTTTGTCATCAGTTTTCAAATGAGTTTATCCTAATGAGTGTTAGAAATATCTGGCATATATCCACATGAAATTTTTAAAAAAACAACATTGACTGGATTCCAAAGAACTACATTTATCTTGTTACATCTGAAGCCAACATCGCATCAAATTCTTTATTCAGCCAGTCACAGAGGCTTTATGCTCTTTGTCAAGCCAATCACTCAACAGTTGGCCACGTATCTTTTGGCTGATCCATCAATCTCTGCTTTCTCATCATGTCCTCTGCCCTGCCAAAATCTGAGTGGATAGAGCAAAAATGAAGACAAATTTCAAATAGAAAACCTCACACACATGCTGAGAAAGTGTTTCATTACTTTCAAAAAGATTCTCAAGGTTTCAGTCAAGGCGCACATGATATTCGTTTCAGTTCCCCTGCCTTTCTTTCTCATTTTTCTCCTTTTTTTCCACTAATACAGTACCCAATGGAAAGAGTAAAACCACATGTGGGTGTGCGCTTGTGTTGCTGCTTTACGTATCCAAAGTGAATAGACAAGTGCATGAAGTTGTTCCATTAGCTAGCACTTTTCTGTTGAGTTGTCTGGTGTGGAAGTGAGGATGGCGAAGGGCATTTATTTTGCAAAACAACACACATGGCTCTGCTTAAGCCAAGGGAACAGGGGTGCTAACACAGTTTCTAAACCACCGATTCACACATGCCAGATACAAACATTTTAAACAAGACTTTCAGTATTTTTGAATATTGTTTACTTAGATATTTTTGTATGCTCTAATACATTATTGGCAAATTAGAAAATAACCCCTAAGCCAAAGTGTTAGTGTATGAGCCAGAATATTCCCCAAGTCCCCATACCCATATGGTTTAAACCATAGCATAAGTAGAGTACAAGGTACTCACAGCTGACTGAGGATTGTCCATGCATGCTCCTTTAGCTCAGGTCTCAGAGGATTGGCTCAAAACCTGGCCACCGAATCACACACAGTACTTAAATGCGCCTCCCCCCTCCCATCCTTGTCTGCTGCATGTTTCAGTGAAAACAAGAACTGCGGACAGACGGCAGTGTTTATTTGTGCATAAATTAAGAGCAGAAGCTGTTAATTAAAAGGGGGGTAAAGCGAGCACAGATAAGATATAACTTTGCTAATCGGCTACTTGGCATGGTCACCTGCGAGTATGTCGGTCATCATTCTAGGACCTGCTGCCCTGCTGGGGGAGTGACACGAGGGGCCAATGTGCAGCTATGGCTATGTGCAGCAGACGAGTAGTAAAACTCCCCCTCCTCTTTACTCTCTTCCCCTCTATGCATCACTGCCTTTCTAGTTCTCACTTCCCTCCCTCTCTGCCCCAAGCTCTATTAGACCTAGGGCTGTGCTGCGGCTCCAAACAGCTCAATGACAACACACAGGGCCTGCCAATTAGAAATAATTAGACAGTCATTTCAGTGGCAAGTCTTTTTAAGTGCATATATAACGATGCAATGATGCTTATTAGCCGGCCTGAGCCAGCGAGGACCAGGGCCTAAAACGCTTTGGTGCTGGAGAAAATAATTATGCCAGTGATCACAAAGCGGGCTGCACATCTCTGTACTTCACCTCCACGCGTTTCAAAAATCCACTTCATTAGTTCCCGTAATTAATCCTCCATTAATTGCAGGAAAAGCCCAGTTTACCTCCCTTCGTTTCTAATTATCATCTTATAAATAGTTATGGTTCTAATTAATGTGTTCATTAGGCAGGATATTTCTCTCAAAGCCTCGCTGGGAGCCAAAGGTCCAGCTCAGCTCTCTCTGAAGCCTAACCAGCCAGAAGGTGAGGCCATCCTGCCTGCATTTGCTTTTATTTTACTACATTCAACCTCCTAATTGGCATTTAAAACCCAATTTGGAAGAACTTCAAGAAGCTTAAATACAAGAGAGGGAGATAGGAAATGCAGGGAGGAGAGAGAAAGATACATTTGGTGCTACTTCTCTTTCCCTTGGTCTGACAAATAGATGAGGCTTTCACAAAACTAATGTGTTAACCTCTTACAATACGGACCAATCAAGTGTTTTTAGTGCTATGGAGTTACAGAGGTTTAGTTGCAAAAAAGAGGGAAGATGTGCCTTCCAAGAAGAATTTTAGTTCCTTTTATTTCATGAAAAGCCATTCTGGAAACAAAAAGTTACAAGCTCCTTAATCTAACTTCCTTGATCCATTGCTGATTTTATAGGTTTTCCCACTTCAAAAAATGACAGTCTGTCATCCTAATGGTAGGTTCATTTGAAAATCAAGAAATCGACTTTCAAGAATTTATATCAATTGACTTAAATTTCATTAAGTAAAATAAGTATTTGATCCCCTTGTAACCATTAACAGACCAGTTAGACTCTCCTAATCAAGCTGTCACCTAAAATGGAAGACACCTCTTTAAACTAATCACCTGTATAAAACACATCAATCCAAAGGATGTCAGTCAGTCAGACTCCAAACTCTCCAACATGGGAAAGACTACAGAGCTTTCAGTAGATTTAAGGGAATATTGTAAAGGGGATTGGACTAGGTTGGTCCAGAGATCTTGGAGAGCTTACAAAAAGAGAACATTCTGGAGGCTTTCCCAAATCCTTCTGTCTCACCATGTAATCCCAGACACACTCCATGATGATGAGATGAGAACTCTGTGGTGATCACGCCATCACTTACAATATTTCTTGTTCTTCTTTACACTGAAGATAGTTCTTAATGACTTTGGAGTAGTCTCCAAATGTTGGCCTTGAAAAAAAATCTTGGCAAATCATATGCCTCCCTGCTGGTACTTCAAGGTGGACAGGTACCTGTATTTGCCTTTGTTTTTCATCATTGAGAAGGTCATTAATCCTGACAAAATCTCCACCTCCATTTGCAGAAATACAGCTCCAAATATTCTAAAAACTTCTTCTGTGCATCACTGTTGCCTGCAGACACTCATTATTGTACCGCTTTCCAGGCCAATGACGAACAAACTGCCTCCTGCTACAGCCAAGTATTTTAGATTTTGACTCATCGGTCTGGAGCTGTAAGTTTTTGGGCTCAGCGCCTATGTTTTTCTGCATACTTAAGTTGCTTTACGTTGCATTCACAATGATGGTATGGCTGTTTCTGAGCTGATGGCTCTGCAGAGCAGCTGATGATTTTGAAGGGCAATAAGCTTGCTGCACTGTTACTCAACCAATGCATCTACGCAGCTCAACATTGTGCATTTCTTTTTGCTGCTTCAAAAGGGCTTCAACAGCAAATCTTTAAATCCAAGTCTGCTTTGAAATCTTTGTCTGGGACTCTGGGAAGGACCTTGCTGATGCAGTAGAACTACCTTGTGTCTTGTTGCTGTTCTCAATCATGCAATGAAATGAAACTGTCCTTCACAACCTCACCTTGGTAGCAGAGTTGGGTTGTTGCTCACCCAGTTTTAAGCCTCCTACATAGCTGTTTCTTTTTCAGTTCATGACTTCGTTTCAATCTACGTGTGACATTAATGATCATTAGCACCTATTTGGCATTCGTGGTTGATCATCCACCCAAATATCTTTTTAAATCCCTGACTTTGTGCAAGTGTACCTATAACAATGGATACTGGTTTGACAGCAAAAGGTAGTAACATACAATTTTGATCAGATTTAGACTTGTTTTTCCTGCTCACTTTGTATTAAAAAACGTAATTAAAAAAAAAAAAACAATCATTACCTTTATTTCTGAAAGATTTCTTTGTTTTTAGCATTTTTTTTCCACATCTGCCAAAAAACGTTTGAATATATGAGTTAGAACATTGGAGATTTGTTTAAGAGAAGAAGATATTGTTTTTTTTTCCTGCATTTTAGAAAATCTAAATCAACTTTTTAATTTAACTCCTTTGGTAAAATAAACTGTTGGGATTTTGAGAAGTGAATTTTTGGCTTTTGTGTGTGTGCTACTTAGAGCAGACTCTCCACCTAGAAAGCTACCCAAGGGAGTGGGTTTGAACGCTGTGAGTAGACTGCAGCATGAAGGGGTGTTATGGGGTAGAGGAGAACACTGCTTGCAGCGAGGCAGGGATGAAAGAGGTTGTCTGTGTCAGTCACTTATTCCTCCCTTTGGTAAATAAGGGTTTCTGACAACAAAGCTGAGCGGCGCTTTACTGGCCTTTACAGCAGATAAATAAAAAAGACAACACTGAAAAGGGATAAGACGGAAAAAGTAAGGAAAAGAGAGAAGCAACAATAAACACGTTTAGATCTCACAACTGGAAGCATGTTGATTTTTCTAGAATAGAGAAAAGGTGGCTGAACTAAAACAGGCCATCTTTCAGTTTAAATCAACACTCTACTAGTCTGGTAATTGGGGTAGAAGGAAAGAAGGGTCGTATGTCTTCATGCGAATAAGGGAGGAGAAGAAAAGGTAGGAACCCATGAGAATAATATAAAGTTAGGTTTGAAGAAAAAAAAACTTCTGATTCTTCACAATTGTTGCTGTTTTCTATGAAAATAGAACAGTAAGCATTTTTTTATTAATAAAGACACTCAAAAAGATTAATACAGTCCTAAAATGATTCAACCTCAACTCATAGTAGTTTTTGGGTGATGTGCATTGCCTGCTCCACATATGATGAGACTCCTGCTTTTGGTAATATTCTCTGAAAGGGCCTACACCTTGAAAAATCAACTTTTTGAGCTTATGGGTGTTTTTGGGCTCCTTTAAGAGACACGCGCACCCAACCATGCCATGCACAGTCGTGCAAACGGTGGCTGTCGGTGGCGTTTGTGTTCTGTAGTGAAGGCCAATAAAACGTTCATTCAATTTAGCATTAAAACTTCGTGTGGTGGCATACGCCAAAGAAACTTCTGTTGAGGAATAAGGACAAATGGCTCAAGCAGATGAGTGGTATTGAGAAGACGCTGCAGAAAAAAGGCATATGATTTTGTGGTGGAGGTGCAAAGCAAGCAAGCGATAAATTAGAAGAACTTGTTTGAAGATGGATTATTGAGCAAAGATGGAAAGGTGTGCGTCTCCAGGAAAATGATTGGCATGAAAGCGAAGAGGATTTTTGATACAGAGATTGATGATGTTTCAAAGAGAAAAGAAATGTTCACAGTCAGTGCTAATCATAACAAAATTCAATGTTCTCATTATTTAAATAAATCCTGAAAGGTTCATGTAGTGTTGTCGCCTAAATTTTGTGACCAAATTTCACAGCAAAATGAACTCATTAACCATCACCTTTCTGTCTGTGATGGAACAGACACCTGTCTCTAATAAAGGTAGAGCCAGCTGCCACATTTTTGGAATGAACGCCCGGGTTACTATAGGCAGACATAAAATATGTACAACTATTATTGTAAAAATTTGGATGTTTGTTTTCGTGCGATAAACGCAGACATGTTGCCGAGGCCGGCTCGGCTAGGTTGACGTCACAAAATGGGTGGCGCCCACGAGGAGCTAAAGGCAGTGCCTCAGAGATCAACTTGTCTTACCTCCAAGTAGGAAATAAGTTCACAAAATAACTCATATTTCATTAAAAAAAAAGTTTTTTCGTGTGCCATTGGTAATATATGATCATATGGATATATTTTTCTCTGAGAGGCTTAAGAAAAGCATGGTATAGGCCTTTTAAAGTATATTTCTATGGGTAATGGTCTGTTCTCAAATATCCTTGTGTTTGAAGATGGAGCTAGCCATTCCCCCATAAACCTCCACTTTTCTGGGGTCTAAGCTGCAGGGGCTGGAGTCTCACTTCGTCACACCAACTAAAGAACCACTCCAACGTAAATCACTTTTTTGGTGTTTTTAGCATGCTATTATAGCATTTTTCTCATGATGAAGGATGTGTATTAAGAAAATTAGGCGTGAAAAGAAAAACGCCATTTTAAGTATTTGTTATAAAAAATTGTTGTGAATCAGAAGCAGACAAAAAATTGGGAAAAAAAACCTTTAGCAGTGACATATGTCCTACATTCGACTGGGAAGTCCGGGCAGGCTTACTCCATCAACAGGTTCACCCAAAATTTAGAAGGCACATTTCTGATGAACTCTTGCTGATCTGCAGAAACTAGAACCTAGAAAACTAGACAGGTTTTATTATTTAGCCTAAAAATGGCATCATCATAATTGAAAGACCACTGGGAACACTTTTAAATCGATCAAAACTTGATTGGAGTGAAATTATTTGATTTAGATTTCTCTTTAGTTCGTTCTGATCAATGAAAAAAAGTGAATGACTTCATTTTTGAAAACATTCTTTGTTTACAGATTTTTTAACACATGTCTGAAACTATTGTGCAATACTGTAAATTTATTTGAGATAAAACAGTCACAGAATTTGTTTTATTTTTTTGACAGAAGTATTGATAATTACACGCGTTTAAAGTGGCGGTTTTGAGAAAAAACTAAATTTAGAAATCCATTACCTTTTAATCAAATTCTTGTATTTTTACTATTATTGCTAATAATACTGCTGTACAGTACCCAACAAAAAAACTTTTTTGTTCTAAATTGCTCTGTTTTTGTAAGGGTTTTTGCTACTCCTCTACAGTTTATTTAGAATCTTTCAGCACTTTATTCAATGACTCCTGACTTACACTTCAGAGGAAAGTCTTGCAGATGTCACCTGTCATGCTGTCAGAGGACACTTGGGGCCTTTCTCAGAAAGTTAGCAACACCCCAAACCACCTGCAACTAAACTGTGTGATCTAATACACAATGAACACATATGCACATCACATATTCACCCTGTCACCTAACAGGAGAACTCCTGAACTAGATTTTTTAAAGAAAAACCTACAGGCCGCGTAACTGACGGGCCATAAAGTTGTTGATTTTAACTGTGCCACTCCAATTGCACTCCACCACCCTTTCCCTTCTTTATACTTCTCTCTTCAGTTTCTCACCTCGGCTCCTCTCGTTCCCAAGCAGCCTAGGTGACCTTGTGCACACTCCATGTTGAAGCAAAACAGCAAAAGCTATCCACCTGATGAACGACACCTCATCTCAAACATGGAAAATTGCTGTGCAATAAATAACATATCGTCCCTTAGCCTCTGCAAGCATGTGCCCAGGATTGCACACACACTCACAGGCCTGTAGTACTTTTGTGATCTACAGTGCATGAAGCAGACTTCACAGTCTAGAACCTCCGCATTATCTATATGTTGCAGATACTAAAATATTTGACAACTTTGTAAGTCACTGCAACACAGACAGTCCTGCAACTGTATCTCTAACAAAAGCACTAAATGTACAGTAGATGCACTCAGGACCCTTCTTCTATTAACCCTGACCCCTAATAAAGTATCTATCAAGAATCAAAGTGTCTCACAAATTACATTGTCTTTTACAGTGATCCCTCACTGTTTTTCAGTTCACATTTTGCATACCTTTTTAGTTTATTTTTAACAGAGCTTTGTGTGCTGTGTCCTGATTGGCTAAACCTTGTCAATCAATCTGCTCTGTGCCAAGTCTCCTGTACAGAATATGTGCAGTTTGCCAAATCTTCATAAATCTTTGAATGAAGAGTTTTATAGCCTTAAAACATCTATACTACTTTGGGAAAGCCTGGTGAATCCTACTTTGAGGATTTCACCTATAGAGGGTTATTTTTAGAATGTATCCCCCAATAAACGAGTGATCACTGTACATCAGGCTACTAGATCTAAATGAGTTCTATCAAGGCATTAGTGAGGGGGGGAGCAATGCCCCCCTAAATGCCATGACTATCCCTCTAATGTGATGACCCACAAAAATCCACAATTAACTTGAGAAATAAAAATGCCAAAAAAACAACAACAAAAAGAAAATTTAAAAAACACAAGGATGGACAGACAGACATAAAGACAAAGAGACATGCCAACATAAAAAAAGATTAATGCACCCTCATCAGAGTGGCTGGTAAAGCCTGTTAAATGCAGAGTGGTGTCAGGAAGAGCATTCAGCATAAAACGTATAAGACATTTCAAACAGATCAAAGGAGAAGATAGAAATATGGATAGATAAACTGATATATCATGGTTTTCTATGCATTTTAGGAACTTGGATGGATATGTCACCCTAAACTCTGAGCAAGCCCATACTTGCCCCCGATATTCTACCTGCACCCTAGTGAGGCTGGCTAAATCCTGGCCTGACTTCTACTGCTTAGAACAAAGTCAGCATGTAAATCTTGAGCTAAAATTTCACTTTTTAACATCCTACTCAATGAGAGCCATTTTCACAAACATGTATTATACTTAAATGATAAGACAATAAGTGTAAAACACTAGTTCAGACTTGTAAAAAAGTGACAAATTTAAAAAATACCACACTTCGAAAACTTAAATTTAAAAAGGAGTTCTCTAGAGATTAGAAACAAAGCAACTTTTACAGTAAAGTTTCTGCTCACTGTAGTTTTTGCATCCCATGCTTGAAGAAAGGAACCCTTCTGCTATTCAAAACACAACTTTTACCTGATACAGATGAGACTTAACCTGCAGTTTCCATCAGTCTTGTAAGATCACGTTTCCAGAACAGATTTCAATAGCTAAGCATAAGTTCTGAGCTTATCTTGACAAACGTGTCTCAGTGATCACTTTGACTAATATTTTCAATTGACCTGTCACGCTAGAAGACGTTCTCCATGTCCTTAAGGGATAGGTAAAATAAAGGATAATTGAAGAGTTTGTTCTCTTTAGAGTTTAAGATCAAAACTGGGCTATGAAGTTACCTTGGTCTTATTTCAGATAAAGCCTGACGCAAGCACTCTGTCCAGATAACTCAGCATAGCCCTGAAATATTAATGAGCAAGTTTTTAGTCTTTGTGTTTAATGCACAGCACACACAAACAATTCAGGCATGAAATAAGAGAATGGTTTCAAGTGTGTGTAACAACATATAGTACAATGACCTTTTAAACTGGACAAGAGGGGGATTTATTGCATCAACACATCCCCCTTACCCTCCAATGGTACTCTTAAACTGTTGTGAATGAAGTACTGACAGAATGACTGACTGAGCCACACACATTTACCTCCTGCTGAGACCGCCAATAAAATCGGAGCATCGCACCGCTACACTGAGCTCACCTAAGGATGAGTGTGTGATCCGGCTGCGATGAAAGGGCTGCGTCGTCTTTGTTGGACTGGGTTCACATCAGATAACTGTACGATCCTGCTGCCATGCTCAACTCCACTCACCCCCCCAGTGTACCAAGACGTGACATTCCCCCCTCGAACATGCATTCACGCAAGTCTGCACATGCATGCATACGCTCAATCACCCTAATAAATTCTCACTTGACAGTGTGCACGCATGTAAGCAAAAGACACACACATACACACATGCACATGCTGCCTAATATGCCTGCTCACATCAAAGAGAATAAACATTAATGGCAAATAGGTAATCTGCTCCTCTTGTCTGTTTTACATTTCAGGGTAAGATTGACTGCCTCTGAGGGACCTGGCCCTTCTCTGATTAAGTGTAAGGGGAAAAAATGGAACAAGAGATGAAGGAAGCGGAAATAGATGATAAACAGATGATAGTGTATTTTTTATTGGGAACCTCTTTATTTTTCATTTATACATTAAATATAAAAAAATTAAATAATGCAATGATAGTCCTTCTTTTCAAGCTACTATGGTGCTGATCTTCTTAACTCCTGCAAATATTTTGATGTGGACTTTCTTATTCTCCTTTCCTTTAAATAATTTCCTTTTCAAGTCTACCTGCTCTCCATATTGGTGCTCACTCCTCACCTTACCCTTGCGGGATCACCTCTGCTCATTCCGCTCTACTTACACTTTTTCTATTCTCCTTTAACTTCTCAACTCCCCTTTATTTCCCATCTCCAATCGTTATCCTCCACAGTAGTGCCACCTTTTTCATATTCCGCAGGTAGTGCCGGGGCTGGTGTGGCCAGGCTGGAGGTGGCAGGCGGAACCTCATATCCTATCTGGGTATCAATCATGAGGTCCTGTCCACTCAATCCTCCTCTGATCCATCAGCAAGCCTCTCAGCCAGCTCAGGCAGCCTCATCCACACACTCTCACAAAGAACTGACTAATGGCAATCTTGGCATTCGTGCACATGGCACACCAACCTGCTTTAATTTCACAACTCCACAGAGTGTGGCCCATTCACTGCACCTAAAGGACATATGCAATTCCAAGAGGAATGAGGTCAAATAAACCTAATAACTGAAAGACATCAAATAACTCACATTACTTTGCTAAATTGGTCCAACCTTTTATGCTTAGTGACACCAAGTTAGCTTGACTATTATGTTATTACTTTATTCATAAATTAGGGAAATTGTTTAAAAAATTAACTTATTATATTTGCAGAACTGTGTGACTTTTAGAATGTCTTTGGTAAAAAAAAGTTTAGAAAATCATAATCTGAAAATATGTATGAAGACTCATTCATTCGGCATAATTCCAGAGCAGCGGCGGCCCACAGGTGGAGTTGGGCTGTCTGCAGGTGAAAAATGGGCAAACCTGTCTGGGGCACGCAGGTGGCCCGCATGAAATATCAAAGTTCTAGACTGTTCAGTATGTTCATTCACATTTTTTCTACAAGTATGCTGCAAGCAACAGGTTGTGGGGAGCACTTATACAACACACAAGTAAAGGTTAAGGAATTTTTCTTTTATCCAACCCCCAAATCCTGCAGACAAGGGGCTTGTGTGTGCTGTTAATGTGATAAGGGAACGGGCGCTTGCGTGTAATGGACACGCCCATGTGTGTGGCATTAGCATGGGATCAGTAAAGAGCTAGTACTTTCACCTTACGACTAGAGTGCGGCATATGGGGACTGTACGGACAACATCACCGATTTGTCATAAGTGCATGAAACTTTTGTTAGCTTCAATATTTTAATACGAATACTTCACGATACACTTGCCATATGTTACATTTCATTTTCAACGTCACTTGTGCTGGCTGCTTGAACCTCAAGGGAGGTTCATAAGGACCAGGTCACTCTCATTTGTAATTCTTAGCCAGAACTAGAAACATAATTTACTTATACAAAATCGAAGTACTGGTAATTGAACGTCAATAAATTCCTGTTGGATTGTCTTCCAGAGAAAATGTGGAAAAGTGTCAAGGACAAAAGTTTTACAGACACAGACCGCAGATGTTGTTGTCAACTGCATTCACATTGCCATCAACAGTATCATTTTATGCACATCCCTAACTCCTGAACCGCCTCCGCAAGACCCTCCCACTAACACCTGCTTCTCGCTTACCACTAAGCCGATTACACAATGCCACCCTTCTAATCACAGTGGCAGGGTTTGTAAACACTGATGTCACTGACTATATTCCAAATCTCCGCCACCTTTAATCCCATCACACACCAGCAATGTCATTCTCCACTGAAGTTTTAATCACTGGTGGCTCTGCTATTGGTAATGCGCTTCACAAAGGAAGAAGAGGCTGTGTGAAATCCTCTCGCTAAATGATGTCAGAATGCAGTGATGTGTTTGCATTTTGAAGCAAGTTCCAGAGCTTGTGGTTGGAGAATAGACTTGTGGCGTCTTCTCGTGGCACAATCAGCCACGCGTGTCGAGGCTTGTATTGCATTATCCCTTCATTTTGAAACCTCTGTAATGAAGATATTAAAACACTTTTTGCTTTGTAATTAAAATGATCTCTGCTCCCCCCCGCAGCCATACAGAAGTAAACAAAGGGGCCTTGCTGGTGCATATATTATGACAGCCTTTTCTTCAATTGTACATCTGTGCATGTTTTTATGGGTTTGAGACTGTGTGTGTGTGGTGGTGGTGGTGGTGGTGTGTTAAAGCAGCACAGTTTACTGGTTCATTACCGGCAGATTATCTATGCTAATGACATGGATCACCACACACAGAGACTTTCTCTTTATATTTCTGAGAGGGATGCAGAACTCTCTGTGCCAGAGCGCGCACGTGCTTGCGTGTGTGCACAGTGTGGTGCAGGTGTGTACACATTATTCTTGCATGAATAAGTTTGCTATCTGCAAAATATAAATAAAAATGAGTCATTGCATAAATAACAGTCATATTTTAAATAAGTACTCAGGGCTAATGATGTTTTAATTGCTGGAATGAGTGAAAAGAGAGTGGAGTTTGGAAAAACATTTGGAATCGTGTTGCGTAAAATCTACTTCCTCTGTGTGCATAGATGCCAACACACACAATAAAACCAACATCAGGGGCAAACTGAGGCATGGCTGCACATGCAACACTGTAATCTAGATTTAGGATCCAAGTTTACTTGTGCTTACATCTAAAGACATAAGGCATAAATACAAAATGATGTGTATATGCAACAATAAGCTTTGGGAAAAAAAACATTCTTTAAGAAGTGTGCACTCCACATGCTGATTTGTAACTTAATAAGCTAAATGTCTTCAAAGTGAATCTATTTTTATTTAAATTAGGATACACCATGCACATAGTTATGTGATTCCTGAATAAGAGGGCAGATTATCTACCTTTTGTCCCGGCTGCGTGACCTATGTGACCGGTGACTCCTCCCTTTATCTCTCTCTGCACTGCGACTTCTCCTCCTGCGAGTTGAACTGTGGGATGAAGTACTGCTGGAGCGTCTTCTTCTTCTGTAATGCACAAGCAGAAAAAAAAAAGATTGTAATTTTTGGCTTTTCTGTGCAAAAAAAACTGTAAAACTGAATGTTGCATTTCTAGTCTGTTGTTAATTTTAAGCACAAACATGTATAACACATTATCAGCAGCACTGTTGACAACTTTGCATAAGTGAACGTTCTCGTCTGTGGCTCAAAGCTGCACACCATGCAAGCTGCCCTACAGTTCCTCCACTGGGGCCCTTTGGTGTTCTGCTGCTCTTTAATGGGGCTACAGCAAAGCGTGTAGCGTCTATTTTCCAAACACCACTCACACCATGTTCCCATTGATATCATGAAGCAGGGGTGAATGTTTATGAGGGTGAATGTAAATGAAGAACCTACCAACCCCCTTTTTCCTCTACAGCTTAGTTTGTGCAATATTCATTATTTAAACGCTCTTCTTTTGTTTAACCAAAGCCCAAAATAGCAAAAATCTTTACGAAAAATAAATACATAAACTGTCCTTTGGGACCTCTGATAGAGGAAAAGAAAATGCAAGAATCACAAATAGCACAAAGCTTGAACTATCAAAGCAGATTTGTACCACTTAGAAAAACACAGCAAAGATCTATTAGTATTCTAAATGCTGGATCCTAAAAGTGGAGTCTAAGGAAAAAAGATCGCTCTACAGCATCACTGAACACACATTACATGGAGGAAATGCACACTGATATGGTATTCTTTTTTTGAGTTTTTTTACTGTTTTAACGTGTGAGGATTCTGTCTTTAATGTTTTTACCCTCTGTTTTATCCTTTTAACTTGTGAAGCACCTTGTGACTATTTGTCTGCGAAAGGTGCTATATAAATAAAACTTACTCTACTTACTTACTTTACTGCACATATTTTCACAGAAATACCCTCAAACAAAATTTTATTTTAAAAAAGAACATAAACTTCAATAAAAATGTGAGACAAAAACAGTAAAGACATAAAAGAAGAAAAACTCAATTTAAGTAGCTTTACTCAATAACTTTTTACCTCAAATTTGCAGTTTCTTTCCCTGCATTTACATGCTAATTATGTGGTCAGGTGTCACCCACCCGGAACATAATCCCTCCTTTGTTTTACCACTGGTGAAACCAATGTCATGTCAGCGGAAAGTGCCGTATAACATGCCCTGGCTTTTAAATCGGCCTATTTAAAAAAAGAACTAATTTAAACAAACACTGTCTGTTTTGGTCAATTGATCAAACTGGAGTTTACACTGCCCAGCCAGCCCCAATCTGTGCAGGTAAGCAATGACTTCCCATCAGCAATAATGGACCTTGACCAAGTCTCATAAATAATTACTGTCAACTGGCCTTCTCTGAATAGCTACACAGCTAGTGTTGGAGGAAGTGTGTGTGGGGGGGGTGGGGGGTGGATAGACAGCAGCAGACCCAGTTAAATCATCCCTCACATTATTAAAATGAATTTTTTACCAGTTTTCCTGGAGGTCTGGAAAAATGTCACTGTAAAGCATAAGTATATTGTTATTGTTGTTAGAAATCACGGAGTAATCTTTGTGTGATGCCTGGAAAAAATCTCAATAATTCCCCCCTTCCCCACCCCCACACATACTTTTTCATAACTAGATGAAGTTAAGTAAAAAGTATCATTACCAGTCATGGTACATTTTAAAAACTAAATGTAAAACAGCACTTTTTACAAGTACTTTTGCATTTATTTAACTACTGCTGTGTATAGAAATAATATACATTGTTCAATTAATGATGTCAATCGATTAAAGAAAATTAATCAGATTAATCCCACTTTTGGGTTGTGATTAACCACAATTAATCACAATGTTTTACGAGTTAAATTTTATACAACAAAATGGGGCTTTTGCACCCAAAAAAGGCTAGAGAAAGCATTTTTTTCTTCTTTTTTATTTGTCTGAATTTTTTTAATTTGTAAAGTGTTAACTCAGATATCTCAGAAATGTAATTTGTGTGCACAAAACGCATCAACAGTAAGATAAGCAGAACTCTAAAGACTTACATGTCCGCAGCATTACTCCAAGAAAACAAAGATGCTGATATACAACTATATGGAACTAACATTGTGTTTCTGCACTTTAAATCGTCTGGGTGAATACTCTATTCTGATTGGTTGCTGGGTGCTTCGGATTAAGTTTCAGTCTAAATGTTCTATTTGTGCAGGCTTCTTCAAAACAGACTTTTCCTTCATGATCTGGACAAAAACAAGTGGTAAGACGTGAACTTTCTCTCTTAACTAATGCTTTATTTAATCTATCGTGACGATCCGTCACTGCCGCTGCAGTCGAGGTCTGCCGGTTAAGTGACGCATTGTGTTACCGTGACTACACGCCACAATACATTTCAAAGTGTCCACCTTTTGTGAAAAAGCGATCTAAACCTAAATAATAACAAGAATAAAGTTCTAAAAATCGATTGAATATTTATTTCTTTTTGTAAGTGACCATGTTACAAGCGGGATTGTCTAAGATGAAGTGTGCATTATCAGAATTTGAATGAAAGTCATTTATAAGCAATCCCTTTGTATTTTCCAATACTTAGTTACTGAACCTTTGGCAGCAATTATAGCTTCAAGTTGTTTTGAATATGACTCAACAAGCTTGACACACCTTTTTGTGGACAGTTTGGCCCATTCCTTTGTGAAATACCACTCAAGCTCCATCAGGTTGGATGGGAAGCGTCAGTGCACGGCCATTTTCAGATCTCTCCATAGATGTTCAATTGGGTTCAGGTCTGGGCTATGGCTGGGCCACTCAAAGACATTGACAGAGTTGTTTTCAGGAAGAAAACTGATTTAATCCATTTTGAAATAAGGCTGTGACTTAATAAAATGTGTAAGAGGTGAAGGCGCTGTGAATACTCTCCGGATGCACTGTAGGTAATGAGTAAAGTAATTAAATTACAATTTTCATCCAGTAACTAAGTACAGTAATTAATGAATTAATTACTTTTTAGAAGTAACTTACCCAACACTGGGCATTATCATAATTAAAAGAACACTGGGAACACTTTTAAAATAGATAATAAAATGATGGGAGTCTGACATTAAAGTACTTATATGTATAATGGGGGAGAAAATAAGTATTTAGCTCCTAAAGATGAGCACAAATTTTGTTTTCACAGACTTCTCACTTCATCTTTAAGAAGCTTTTCTAACCTCTATTCACTATCTGTATTAATTGAACCTGTGTGAACTCATTATCCAAATAAAAGACACGTCTACATCTTCAAACATTCAACTTTTTAAACTGCAACTTTTCCACCATGGACAAGACCAAAGAGCTTTCTCACCTCGTTGGGAACAAATGTTCTTGAGCACAGTGAGAAAATAGCCTAGAACTAGGCGGGAGAACTGGTCAATACCTGTAAAGACCTGGGATCATAGTAACAAACTAGGGGTCAACTGATAGCAATATAAATATTGGCATCTGCTCCGATATTGGCTATTTTGACACCTATCAATATCTGCCTTTTTTTAATCCCATGGCCGATATTTAACTGGCTGTTTTTAGCTCGGAGTCAGCTGCGCCTCTGTCTTCAGCATTGTCCCGCTCACTGCACTGGTTGGTTAACCTCGGACAGGCAGAGGCAATTCAAAACTAAAACTGTAGTGAGGAGATTGGGGCAGGTTCAGCCACAGCGGAGAGAAAAGTTTTCTCTGTGGTGAGAACCACTCTCACCTATTTAAAGTCCCATTCCAATCAACTTTTGATCTATTGTAAAAGCATTCCCAATGGTCTTTATATTATGGTTAAGCCAAAAAAAAGTGTTATTCTCTTGGTCATGGTTTCTGCAGGAGTAAATCAGAAATTCACCTCTGTCGTGAGTTGTTAGAGAGTAAGCCTGCACTAGTTTCCCATCATCCCTTTGTTTACACTCTCTCCCACTAGCTTACAGGTACTTACATCCCCAACATAACATTACTGGTGAAACAAAAACGGCAAGCAATTTTGCAGCTACCCAGCTGTACAGCTTTAAGCCAGCTCAGACAAGGATAATGCAAACACAAATGGATCTACTACAAGTGGATGCCTTGGAATGTAGTGGAGCAAGGAGCTTGTGTAGTTTGTATGCAAGAACTACAAGTTTTTTCAAACAGCATTATTTTTGTCTGCTCCTGATTCACCACAATTTGAAAAAACAAATAATTAGAAATACAATTTTAAGCTTAATTAATGTCCTCCATCAAAATGCTTCAGTAACATAGTAAAAACCCTTGTCTATGCTTATTTTTTTAATTACCAAACTGTTCATTTAAATGCAAGTATTCTGAATAATGAGGTAGAACAATAAGAATTTATAATGTAGGAAAAATGTTAGTCTCTGTTTGACCAGAAAGTTCTTTCGGGAAAATGAAAAATATTTTCATGTATCCTGGCAAAGAGGCGGCAGCCCATTAAAACTTTCAGAAAAAATGTTATAAATTCAGAAATAACATTGAAGCCATTAAAACTAAGAATGCACGATTTAAAATAAAAAAAAAACAACTAATGTCTAAAAATTATTAGGTAAACATTTACAGCTCGAAGACCTTTTCTCTTGTATCATTTCCATCTCTTTCTTTCAATATCCCTCTACTTGAAGATAATAACTCAATGACTTCAGCCTGGGATTTGAACCCCTTACCCACTTATCTGGAACCCATTTCAAGAAGTTTCTGATGGTGGATAATTCACAACAACCTTCATCATCAAGGTGTTGCTGTCTCACCTTCTGTCTCGAGAGCGGCTCCGGCGAGAAGACCTCCGGCTGCGGCTGCTCCTCACCCTGCTGCCAGAGGATGAGGACGACGACGTCGACGAGGAAGAGGAGGAGCGGCGGCGCTGCTTTCTCTTCCTCCTGCTCCTGCTATCACCCTCGCTGTCAGACGAACGTCGACCCATGCCGGTGGACTGTCAAGTGGCCAAAACACGAATGATAACGCTGCTTTTTACCAGCCTCTTCACTGCCCTGAGCATGTGTTAAAAGATAGTCACAGACTGCTTAAAGAAACATAGTTCCTAATGTAAATAAAGATGATTCTGCTTATTATAAAGCACCTGATTAAAATACATCCACGTGTGCATCTATAAGCAGTATGTAAATGTGCCGAAATGATAAACATTTCGGTTAAGTTGAAGCTAGCATGCTAACAGCGCCAATTTTAACAGACTACGATCTCACATGGAGCGCGTATCAGCCAAAGGGTTCACGCATTTAAAGGGCACAAATGCGTTTCGTTTTTACTAGCGCCGTTTATACAAAAGATAAAAGGCAAAAACAGTAGATATGTTAAGGAATTCAAGTCCCGCTACTCACCTTTAAACCACAACTCAGCTATCTGCTGCGCAGCAGACTCTACTCATCGAACGAGGAACCATCGATCATTCCAGACTTCTTGAAGAACACAGAGCAATCGATTGAAACACTTTCCTCCTCCTGCACCCCATCTCTAATATTTCTCTCAAGGGATTTCAACAAACGTAAATACTGTTATATTCTGTTAAAAACTCATTAAAAGTCCAAAGTACGGGTAGCAGCAGGGTGGACGAGCACAATAATTTAATAGTTGATTTTTCCCCCCTTTTCTTGCTTTATTTAGTATTAATTACCAATCGATAATAGCCTTTATGAAAAAAATACTTAGAGGGGCAATTGGAATATGAATTGTGACTTTTGTCAATCAGCGAGTTCACGTGCAGGTACATGAAATGCAAAATTTAGTGAAACTAAAATATTATCTTACTCTTTGACGTATCAAGATTTGAATGTTCTATTTAAAAATATATTTAACAAACAGGCTATGGGTTTGTCAGAAATTCCCTCTAAATTGGCATACAAGAAGCCTAATCCTATTCCAAATGCGGCAGGATAAAGAGCAATTGATGCCTAGGGTTCAAACTGAAACGTCGTAAATATTTAACTAGGTGAACCGTTAGAGCTCCTGTGTGGAAATGGGCTTTATATGGATTATCAATAAACATGCTTAATTTTGCATTAAATTCATCCCGACGTGTTCAAAATCCCGCTATATCCTGTTTCGTTTCTGACTGTATGGCTACTGCCTCTTCATCTAATTGCCCTTCTTTTCCGCTCCGTGGTCTAAATCTTCACCGGCAAGAGAGCAATTGTTTATTTATTTTTTCAAATATAGGCAAAGCTATCAGCAGGGGGAAAGAAAAAAAAACAGCCAGTTAAAAACTTTAATTAGAGAGCCCAATGGCAAAAGTACCATAATTAATCGTTTAGATGCTATTTAGGCTCTTAATGACTGAAAAAAAAAGTCCACAGAGGATTAACATTAAACAGTATAGTTATGTTAATGATGTTACTGCAAAATACATTTCACTAATTAGTAATGGGATTGCAAAAATGAATATTTAACAACAATAATAATAATGTTCAGTGTATTATAATATTTTGGGCCCTAACCCTTTATTTTCTGACGTTTTGAATATAAGTGAAAACGTGGAAACTCTGCGACGCACGCGCAAAAACTCTGATGCAAGGCCCGCGAGGCCAACTGTTTGTGACTGGGTAAAGAGCCAAAAACCAGATGCGTTCACTTGAACTTGATCTAAAGCTCCTCGCTTATAGCTCGATGCCGCTCCTCTCGGCATCCCAGCTGGTCCGCTTTCGCCTCCTCTCTCCCCGTGTCAGCGCGGCGTCTCCGCTTTCCCTCCGCCCAGATCACAGAGAAGATACTGAGGACGGACTCCTCGTCCGTGTGCTTCCCCTTCTCCTGTCATTTTGCGATTTTTTAAAGCCACACCCCTGCAGAGAGAGCGAGAAAGAGAAGGAGAGAGAGAGAGAGAGTAGCAGAAAAAAAGAGACAGATCCATGACCATCTCCTGGGTGTTTAAAAAACTAACTCAGGACAATAGCAGCGAATGGGCGCTTAATTAAATTAATTAGTCCGTCTTGTCAATCCTGGATTAATGGCCAATAGCGACCGTGCTGCTTAATGTTTTTACTTCTCTCTCTCCCTCTCGTATCAGTAAAGGAGAGGAGGGGAGGGGGGCTCATCCCGGCATCCTGAGGGGAGGTAATTTGCACGGATCAAGGGGGCAAGGCGCCGCAAAGTATAAATACTGTGACTTCAATAGAGGATCACCAGCAGGTTCCCAACTCCGCTACCAAAGGAGGAGGAATTGGCTGAGAAGATATATCTTCGTATATTTTTTTTCATTCACAGTTGGCTGCATCACCTTGTATCATTTTCAAGGGGCTGACTTTAAAACGAGCCACATCATTGATGTCTTAAGCTGTCGAGGAGCAAAGGGAGAGTGTATGTGTGTGCGCGCGTGTGTGTAAGAGTGTGTGAATGTGTGATTTTTCCCCCTTTTTTTTCCTCTAAGAGGAGAGGAAACAGTGATGGAAGAGCTCACTGCTTTCGTGTCCAAGTCTTTCGATCAGAAAGTGAAGGAGAAGAAGGAAGTGATAACGTACAGGGAGGTGTTGGAAACCGGAGCAATGCGCGCAGGAAGCAGGGAGTCTTTATCCGCGGAACCGGGAAGCCGAGAGGAAGCGGCCGCCGTTACGCGGAACGTTGCGCTGTCGCCGGGCAGGGAAACGGACATGCTCGGCCCGGACAGAATCAGGGACAGCGGGAGCCCCAAAGTCATTGACGGTAGGACTGCGCACTGTGTTCGAACACGAAAAAGTGGAAGTCCAGAAAAATCAGGGCTGGGAGGAAATCCACCAATGCGCTCTAATTCAAAGAAAATGTCCAAAACTTTTTTTTTTTTTCATTTTGGAGTTTTCGATTGAAAGAAATATGAGCACACTTCCGGCTGTTTGCAAAAAACTGCTTTTATTTTTAATAATTCAAATTCTGATATTTGTTCCCTTTTACGCACCGTCAAAACTACTCATATAGCTTGATAAGTAAAAGTTTTAATTTTGCTAAGAAATGTGCAGTTTAAAGACAGTTTGTGTTGAATAACAAGAGTTTTGAACAGTTTTAGAAGACTAGAAAAACAATTGTAAGGATACAATTGACATTTATGAGCACGATACTTTTGAACAAAACCCAAACGTTGCGCATTGATCTCTTTCAATCTAATTTACCAGTCTACTATTTTTGTTTACAATTTGCTCCCAATTCTTACCTGTTTTATTGTTTGCCTTTATTTATTTATTTTAACTATGACAGTTGCAGCTCTTGAAATTGTTTCACGTGAAAGACAAAAATAAAATCTTGTAATGTCCAAAAATACTAGAAATATCTTTTTAATGAAGAAAAGTCAGGACAAAAAAATCCATGGAGCAGAACATGTGAAACATTATTAATATTTTTATTAAAAAAATATATCAATGTGTCTGGTAAAAACAGTTGAATAAATATTAATTTATTATAGTGGAAACTGCTAATGTCAAAGTCAAAATAACTCAGCGGCTTCTTTGACATTTCCAGGCCGTTCCTGCTCCGTGGAGTGAGTTCATAGCGCATTAGAAATGTGAACAAAATGTGACAACACTGGAAGAGATGCCTCCGAGTTGGCGGACTTGAAAGTGACATCTGTTCGTCACGGGGCAGCGTGGTTATGCGCGAGCCTAAGACGCGCGCGCGTAAGAGGCATTCATTCAGCAGTGGGCACGGCCTTACATATTTATAAGCAGTTAATAATTAAAGAGCTTTATGTGGCTTTACAAAACATCCGAGGAGTGATGGCTCTGTGATATTTGAGGGCACGTCTTTTTCTCTTTTGTCGAGCTTTATTTCTGATTTAAAAACGAATAATTATTAGACATTTAATATGTCAACATTTGTGACTTTTTCTAGTCACAGCAACAAATTATCAAAAGATCAAGAAAAAAATATTCCAAACGTGTGTGACCATCAAGGTCAGAATGGGAGGGAGTGTGGTGAGGGTCACGGTCCACGGTGCTGACACCATTCTTCGTCTGCCACACAGGCACCACGGACGTGAAAGACAGGAAAGAGGACTCCAAGCCCTTAGAGGATGAGACACAAACAAAGATCAAACAGAGAAGAAGTCGGACTAACTTCACGTTAGAGCAGCTCAATGAGCTGGAGCGGCTCTTCGATGAAACCCACTACCCGGATGCCTTTATGCGGGAGGAGCTAAGCCAGCGACTGGGACTGTCGGAGGCCCGAGTGCAGGTAAGGATGTGACTCCTTCAGATGCGCAAAAACAATGCACCGACAACAACAACAACAACAAATCCTAACGAGTACAACGAATACAAATATGGATCTTTCTTTAACGCAAAAATATTGTCTTTAAAAAGTTGTGTTTTAGGAGCAAGAAATCCCCTGCAACTGAATAAAGAGATTATATGGCAACATTTATCATTCTGATTAATATTGGAAGGTGAGGTGCTGAGTGGGATGTTAACAAACAACAAAGATAAGAAAAATATCACACACTTTTCCTTCACTCCTCTTTTTCATGATGGAATATTTTGCATTTCTTGAGGAAAACAGTTTTTCTTAGAAGGGATTTAAAAAAAAGAACATTTTCATTTTACTTTGAAAAAACAGCTGACGGTATAAAGACCTGCATTTATGAAAGTGCAGCCCAATGGATTTTTTTTGCAGAAATAAAATTCTTTGTAATTGTTAAATTATTCCTTTATTCTTGTGTTGTTGTTTTTTGCATCACAACAACATTTTTTTGCCCACATAAATAGAAAAAAAGGGTTTATAATTATTTTTGTCTGTATTTCCGGGGTGCATGATAACGAGGCCACGTTTGCCAGCGCTGCTGTAGTTTTTCAAGGGGATGGACCATCTGTGCACAAACCCAGTCGGAGCTGTGGGACACGAGGACGCTGGGAGGAGGAGTGTGGAAGCGCGCGGGGGGGGGGGGGTCTCAGACATCTCCTTCATAAAGCGAATTGAGGCACAAGGAAATATATAGACAACTCCTAAAATCACATTTGGATGTATTCCTTGTGCGCCTTCATGACCAAGGCTCAGAGATGGACAGAGTATTTGCTGGGGGGAGAACTCCATACACACATCCTCAGCCCCCACCCCAAAAAAGAAAGGAAAAAAAAAAAGTTAGAACCTGCTTTTTGCAGGGCTCCACAAGCCTGAACTGGAATCTTACTATTAAGGCGCATTGTGCCCCGAACAAGGAGCACAGCTCGGGGATTTGCATACATTATGTATTATTTTCAACCCAAATCAAACCAGCTCTCCCTCTGCCCCCTTTTACCTCCATGTTATGTTTCTTTTTATTTTTTAAACAATTGTGCGTGAAGGCCACACATTTAGTTTTCACTTAGATTGTGCTTCAATCGATAACATCGCCATTTATTATGACCTGAAGCGTGCGCAGAAAAAAAGGACTTCCGAGTGACATACACTGTGATCAATAAACGAAGCCAGCTGACAGCCAGATCAATATGATATTTCAATCATGCTTTCACTGTGTGTTTGTGGGCCCTAAATGTAATGGAGCCCGGAGACTGACACGTTGCATTGTGCGCTGATTTAGCGCGAGTTTGGGGAGATTCAAAGGAGATTATCATGGCAATAAATCGTTTAATCTGTGTTCCGAGGCGCTTCTCTGAAATTGACGCTTGTCAATTTCAACAGAAGGAGAAAAGAGCCGTCAGATGTGTTTGATTTTTTTTTCTGTCCCCTTTGTGCAGAGTAAGTGCTGTGGCGGCGATCAGACAGAACTGTCAGACATTTAAGCGCTTCTCTGACGCGCCTTTTTTTTCCTCTTCATTTTTGCGGCAGATAATGTAATTAATTTCACCGGTCATTTAATGAGACGGAAAGAAAAGGAGCGAGATGCTCTCAGATCGCTCTGCTGTGATGTCCAAAACCCGTAATGGCACTGCTGCAATTCGATATCCAACAGTCTATCCAACCCTTCGGGGACCCTCATCTATAGAAAGATGAAACCGGCGCTGACAAGGATATTTATTATAGCCCAATAGTCCCACACATTTCCAACAAGAGCGCCTCTTTTCTCCTAATAAGAGTTTCATATCAGACTTGCTCACATTCCCTTTAAGCCCTGCTGTTTCTCTCTCTGTTCTCTCTGCTCCAACCCCCACTCCGCCTTGTTGTAGACTAAATGTAATAATTAAAATCCGGGGTTAAGCAGCGTCATTAATATTTCAGTGCTCCTCGGGGATATTGTTTTTCTGCGGTTGTTGTCACTACACACGGCCTCACAAGCAGCTGCCAATCAGTGGGTCTCTAATTAATTTCTGTCCCCGTAGGTTTGGTTCCAGAATAGAAGAGCCAAATGTAGAAAGCAGGAGAACCAGTTGCACAAAGGTACCTCCAGCATTCTATTCTATTCTATTCTATTCTATTCTATTCTATTCTATTCTATTCTATTCTATTCTATTCTATT
>BSAI01000072.1:14701836-14734280 GCA_036245035.1 Adrianichthys oophorus | reverse complement strand
TTCTATTCTATTCTATTCTATTCTATTCTATTCTATTCTATTCTATTGCATCATACCTCCTTGTGCGCTGTTGCGTCATTTCCAGCTAGATGATGCTTACATTTTCCAACCTGAAATAATTTATTAGATTTTTTTAAATTCAAATTTGTCCAAGAATGATCAGTCTTCCTTTTTGCTTCATGCTATAGTGAACATTTCTCCCCAAACTAAGGTGCAACATCCCCCCCCCCCCCCCCCCACCGCCCCCCTTACGCGTCTTTGCAGGAGTCCTGATTGGAGCAGCGAATCAGTTTGAAGCTTGTCGTGTAGCACCATATGTCAACGTCGGGGCTTTACGGATGCCATTCCAACAGGCAAGTTACTTTAAAGGGTCCCCCATAGCCCCCAAATGCACATCTCGCTCCATAGCCACTCTACTTCCCATCTTTGCCTGTGCACATCTGTTGTCTTGGCCTTGGCACAGGTTGTGGCTCAAGTGCTGCAGAAACTCAGTGTTTAATTTGAGGGGAAATAAAGGATAAAAGATAAAGGCATATAGTGTGGAAAGTTTATTAGGTCCAAAAAGGTATAAAATTGATTTTGTGGCACAAAGCCCCAAGGTGTTGTCTCAGTTTCATAATAAACAGCAGACTGTGGAGGTCAGTACAAGTATGGACAGAACAGCAACGTAATGTTGCTTCAACTGCTTGCAGAAGCCTTAACTCTGGATGGAAACTTACTATGCAAACATGAACTAAGATTTATGCTTAGACTTTGGAAGTGCAACACATATTATGTCACCCTTAACAGTTTTATTTCTAAGATATGTTTTTGAAAAAGGATAATGCTAATATTCACAGGAAGCTCTGCACAACAGAAACAATACATCCCACAAAAAGTACATAAGAACAGCATCTAAGAATACAATAGTCTGTGTAATGGAGAACATTACAATACGGATGTATTTTATTAATTTTTAATGAAAAAAACAGGTCTATTTTTCCGAAGTTCTGTGTGATTGTTTGCATTTTTCTCCCAAATCATATATTGATGCTTGCGCATGAGTGGTGGTTTCACCAAAGAGAAACAGCCTCTCCAAGGCAACTCTTGTACTTCATCATCATCTAGTTAAATGTGAATGAAAGATCCAGTCTCATTAGTGAAATGACCCTTCAAGCAACCCACTGCAAAGTTAACGCATGTTCTCCCCCTTCTCTCCCCCCCCCCCCCATCCGTGCGTCCCGTCCCGTAGGATAGTCATTGCAACGTGCCGCCCTTCTCCTTTCAGGTGCAGGCGCAGCTGCAACTGGACAGCGCCGTGGCCCACGCGCAGCATCACCTGCACTCTCACCTGGCTGCGCATGCGCCCTACATGATGTTCCCCGCGCCGCCGTTCGGACTCCCGCTGGCCACGCTGGCGGCGGAGTCCGCCTCCGCCGCCTCCGTAGTCGCCGCCGCGGCGGCGGCCAAAAACACCAGCAAGAACTCCAGCATCGCCGACCTGAGACTGAAGGCCAAAAAGCACACGGCCGCCTTGGGACTGTGACGCCACGGAGACGCCAGGACACGAGGCGTGGACACCGTCCGGCACTGAACAAAAAAACTCTCACAAAGTGAGCCCCCCCACCCCTCCCCACAAATATTCCTGGGACAAACTGAATAAACTCCATTAGCCATGGACGTAATTTATGCTTTTTAAATGAAGGAGGATGAGTATAAAGATTAAATATAGGCTATTTATGAAATAGAGAAAAGACAATGACAAAAATAGCCTACACTTTTTTTTTTACATTTCAAGCCAAAAAAAAGTGGCTTCAATGCATCTGGAGGACCCTCCTCTGCAGACACATGGCTGAGGAGGCCGGCGGGACACCCCGAGGAGGCGCATGAAGGAGGAGAAGGAGGAGAAGGAAGCAGCTGGCACGGTCGATACTTTGTCAAACAAAGCGAACCACTCTGCTGTTGTTCTGTTCGTGTTCGGTTTTAACGTGATATTTTGTTGCTCTGACTCTATTTCGTTCATAAACAGAGGCTGGCCTCATCACCACCCCCCCCCCCCCCCCCCCCCCCCCCCCCCCTTCACCCCCCCAAAAAAGAGACTTTCTCTGCAAAAGGACAGAGAGGGAAATCTTTGGCAACATAATAATAATAATAATAAAAAAACTACTTAGGAGTTGTTCATTCTTCTTCTTCTGTTTCTTGTCCAGTTTTGAGGATAGAAAAAAAAAAGCCTCTGCGGTGTTTGCATGCTTGGTCCTGTCTCCTCTGCCCCCCCCCAAAGGGGGGGGGGCTTTTACGCATTTCTTTCCCTGGCAAATCCGTGCGGTGACGCGCACGTGAATGTCTGACCTGCGTGACCTTCTCCTTGGACCTTTATGTGCAACAGACGTGAGGTTATGAGACGCGCAAAGGCTTTGTTAAACTTCATACTTCCATAAACTGTTTCCCTTTTGAAGGAGTCACAGCCGACAACAACAACAAAACACATTAGGTTTACGCAAACCGGTACGGGCACCTGTATGATATGTTTATACACAAGAAACATGCATTATTTTTTATTATTTAGTGGCTTTATGAATGCCTTGTGGGAAATTTGATCAATTTTTAAAAACTTTCTTTCTGTGTAATAAATTCACGTGCTTAGCCGATGTAATTTTGATGTTTTTATAAAAAGGAAAAAGCTCATCTGAGGCAGGGGTTTCTTAAAAAAAAGAGTATTCATGAAATTGTTTTTTTTCCATAACATGTGAGACGTGAATAAACGAAATGTCTTTCGTTCCCATAATAAATCAACTAAAGTTTCTTAAACGAGTTGACTTTTTTGTTTTTTAACAACAAAAATTCAGAAAATATATTTTTAGGCAATTATTGTGATTATGATTATTGTTGTTATTGCTGATGTTGTCATTATACCATCGAGAGGAAACGATCCTAAATAATTCATGACTTTCGCTGGGGCTCTTTTGATAACGTCACTGTTGTGACAGGCCCGTTTAGTCGCGAACATTGCTGTCTGTTGCTGCGCCAAAAACCGATGCATTATTCATTGTTCGGGTTGGAGAGCTTATACTGGAGGGCTGATGGTTTCTAATGCCGACTAAATGGCCAGAGAAAGGACAAATCTACCGGATGAACATTCAATCAATCAATAAATCAATCAAAAATATACAATTTGGAAGCTTTCAAAATATGTTAATTGAGAAAAAGTTAATTAAAACCGTTTTTTTTTTGCATTTTTGATTGTTTCAAACAAATGTTACAGAAAATTACACAATTAAGCCTTGCAAAATTAACAACAGCAACCTCATATTTAGTTAAAAATAAATGCAGTATATTTATAATATCTGCAGTAATAATAGCCCTAAAACAAATACATTTTGCACATTTTCAATGCGCATTTTTGAACAAAAATATGCAAAATGTCAATCATTATGAAAAAAGTGCTCTAATTGATGTGTTTGTTCCTTTTTTTGTTACTTTAATTTAGAAAAGTGGAAAATAAACCTACCTTTATGTAAAGTTAATCACCCGAACACATAATGATCATTTAATGTTTTTTTTTCTGCATCTAAAAATGATCCAATTCGCTTCCTGACACGTTAATCGCCTCTATTGAACATTTCATAAACACCTGACACAAGAGCCTATAGTTATTGGAATCCAGCTCGCATTAGCGTTCCGATCTTTCCACAAACATAATGTCTTAAGCTATTAATTAATACGGATTTCACCGAGACTGCAGACGGGTCCACAGTGTTTGCGCACCTCAGCGTTTGGGGCAGGATTTAGACGCCAAAAGTATTGAATTATTGATTCGGACCCTCGCCAGTAATGGAGGGCATGGAAGTGAGTGGGGAAACTGCAGAGCGGGAGCGCGCATGCTGTCCTGAGTTGGAATAGAGACACTGGGTCGGGTGCGCGCACATTCCAGACTGTCCCAAAAAAGAAAAAAAACAAAAAGAAAAACGTTCTTTCGTTAGTAACAACAAATTCTTCTGTTATCTTTACTAACAATTTGGAAAAATTCTAACGATTATGCAATTTATTAATACAACTTTATTTTGAGTGACATGAGATTAAAATGTCCTGTCTATATTTTTTTATTTTTTTTTAAGAGCAGTGAAAACATGGGTTTCGTAAGTGGCCCATCAGTTATCAGGATGTCCTGAGATGTAGTGTCGGAGTGGAGGGTCTTTACTCCGAGGGGCCCTAGGAGACAATAAGACGGGAACATACAAGTGTTCGGATAACACAAGGAGATTACGAGAGCTCGCACACTCCTCTCAACACACTCTTATGACACGTTTCCCCTGCACAGCCAGCCAGGAGCCAGCCGCACAGATTCTTCTCAAAGTGTGTTCCACTTGTGTTTTCCTGTGGTCTCACCAACCTGCAGTCTCACACAAGGATTGTTACACTCTGGGCTGGCTGAGGCAAGACAAGGCAGTCATGCTAAAGTCAACCAGCTGAGAGGATGCATGAATCCATGTGCATGCGAGCTGGCACACCTACACACACACTCAGATCATCACAGCCTGGTGAGTCACAACAACACTCGACACAGTGGAATCCTTCATATCAACTGGAGTTGTCTTGTTGCTATATTTACCCCACAACAACCCCTGAGACAAATGCTCTACTCTTATTTCCCACACTTGGCTCTTTATCAAATTAAAGGCATGTTAAACCATCACACAAAGCATTTTTGTGTTGATAACGGAGGGAGTTTTTTTTGTCTGGATGTTGTCGCTGAATGCAATATGCTCTTGAAAGTGCTTGTGAGTGTATGAATTTGCGCGAGAAGATATGAGAGTTAGCTCCCTTTCTTTTGCTTTCCTCTCCAAGGGTTTGCCTTTGTTACATGTTAGGAGTGCTCAAAGAGCAGGGAGCGTACAACACTGCACCAAAGACAACAGCCATCAGGAGCAAAGGCAGATAAAAGCCCAACTTCAGAGACATCAAATGGAGCGTGAGTGTGAAAAAAAACTGCTGAAAACACCCTCCAATAGCACTCAGGCCAACAATTACGACACTGTATCGCTGCCTGTTATCACATGTGTCCACTGTACAGGCCCGGGTGGCTAACTGCAGCACTTAGAGTGGGCTGCAGTCAGCAGAGAATTACAGCATGTATAAAGCCTGACGGCAACACTGTATTTAATTTCACTGTAGGATGAAAAGTGGGTGTTCACACAGATTTGACCCTTGCTATGACCAGAGAGGCTTAACCGTGGTGATTGCACACTCGGAAAAAAACAAAACAAAACTACAATCTCTATCTGCAGCTCTCTCTATTCAGCTGCTGAGTAGAACAAAACAAAACAGAGGTCAGAACTAAACAAGAAGTCTAATTGTTTCACTGTTTCCTGTTTAGGTGCCCCGGGGCAATCTACACATTTTTATGTACAGGGTGCATTTTATTTGTTATTAATTCATTTCCAGCTGCAGCTAGTTTGCAGATTAGAGAGATATCATAATGTATACCTCCCTGCTCCGAGAAGAAGACAAAACAAGGCTTCATGTGTTGGGACCTGTGGCATTAATGACCTTGTGGGTTTTTTTTTTTTTTTTTGTTTTCACTCAAAAAAAGGTGACATTTGGCTATGGTAGATGCAGCATTTCTTTTGTGTGTGTGTGTGTGACTTTGTGTGCAAATTTGTGAGCATACTTTCATGCATACATTGTGGTCTGAGGGAAACGAGTGTGAGAACAAAATGAAACGGAGAGAGGAGAGAGGGAGAGTGACGAGGGGCACAAAGTAAATGTTAAACATTTGGCCCATGCTGCTCAGTATTTACAAGTTGGTAAGATCCACCCATCTGTGTGTGAGTAAAGTGGAGCACTTGCTTTTCAATCATCAAATGTTTGTACACAGACTCTTAAATTACCAAAAAGCTTTTGGAAAAACAGGCCTGACCCATCTCTTATTGATTGTGTTTACGCCGTTTGAAGTTTACAAAATGCCATTTTGAAATGTCATGAAATAGCAAAAAAAGAGTCGACAAATCTTTCAGTATTTGTACCACGATGCTGGAGTGCCTTTTTAATGTGGCTAAATTCAGGGAGGTCTACGGTCATTCATTCTGGGGTTAAGTGCTTTTTCAACATTCTGTCCAGAGAACCATTTATGACCATTTATATATCTGTCAGCTGCATTCAAATGTTCTCTGAACTGGTGAGAGACACGTGTAGCCATGGCTGAGTTTAGATGTGAGGGGAAATGGCCCCTGGTTTTCAGTACCAGCATTAATCACCTGTGCACTGTAAATGTTCAACTCATGAAGCCGTTAGCCGCTTTCACGTAACCATAAATCTGCGTGCTGCACAAAAATTAATATGCCTTACTGATGTTAAAAAACATACAACTACATGATTAATAGTCTGGTTGCATTTTTCTTATAGTTTTCCATTTGGTTCTGTAGTTGCCTGCAAACTAATCTTGGGAAAATGTGACCTAAACATCCATAAACATTACCAATATTTTGCTTTTAGTCCATCAAATTCTGCCTTTAATTGTTGCAAATGTATAAAAAAATGTTTTTTGTGGAAGAAGGCATGCCCAGTAAAATCATAGTCTTGGACACTGTTGGATTCAGCAGAAAACTAGGAGAAAGCTAGCATAATGTTCTCATACAATCTCATTTGTTTTTGTTTCTTCATGCACATTTTTTCCCTCCAAAATCTACATAATAAAAGAAGGATTAGAGAAGAGTAGCAATATTTGTAGTCTTTTTTTCTCAACTTTTTTAGTAAAAATCCAGTGTGTTCCATTTCTCAAATGTCTATCCAGGTGCTTTTATAACTTAAAATACACATTTTTTTAAACAATCAACAGATCAGTTTCTTTAAAATAACAGTAAAAAGCAAATATACTTAATATAAGTGTTAAGTAAGTGTAATATAGTGTTTTTGTGCAGCACTTTTAGAAGGTCCCAAAGTGCATTACAGTCACAGTCCCATTCACTCATGCACGCTCACATTCACACTCTGATGGCGGCTCCACTGTCGAACACTAGCACCTACCTATAACCACCAGAGGCAATGTGACGTTCAGTCCCTTACCCAAGGATACTTGGACACATGGGGAGTGGGATGGGAACAGAACCAACAACCTCATTTTAAGAACCTCAAAAAAGATGAAGAAAAAAGAAAATACTATCAAAAGAGTGCTTGAACAAGGTCCTGATGCATTAAACAATGTAAAATTATGTTTTTTACGCTCAGGAAAACGTTCACTTTTAGAAAAATATAAAATTAGCAACCCTGTCAATGAGTCATGGGTTCTTTGGGCTAAAGTAGCAACAGAAGGAGTCATTTAAAGTTTCTGGCGTTTTCATGCACAAACCATTACTCTGTCAGCTGATACTCAGAAAAGGCTCTAAGTACATAAGAGGTAAGGAGACTCACGTGGCAGGAAACTCACTTGTAACTGTCTGAAAGATACATTTAAGTATCTGCATGTGTACACTGGATCAGAAATGAAGTTGCACTAAAACAAGTTATTTCTGAAAAAAATATGTGCAATTTCAGTTCAACAAGATGAAGTACATTGATAAAATTGTGCCCAACAGCAATACTTAAGTGAAGGATAAATACAAGTATCTCATGATTAGACTTACATATAATTAATATTTATACAGATAATCATTGTTGGTTATAAATAAAGCTGATTTGTCACATTTCTTGTGCGAAACCTAATATCCCTTGTGTGGTTTCAGCATTGTCATCATCTCCCCATTAATGTTTTTTGGCTGTATTTTGTTTTATGACTCATCTTAAGATGAGTCAGAACAGAGAACTGAACCTCTTAAATGTGTCTTGGCAGGAACTTTGTGACTCTGTTCAAGTCCACTGAAGGGACAGAAAATATTCAACACATTTGCCATTTAACTTTGAAGAAATAACAGTAGTTAAAAACAAATTGTGTACTTATTTAATATGAACTTCTGCATACTTCTATACTGCAATGCCTGAAACTGTTGTAATAACAACTCAGTCTTTTACTTTGGTAAATGAATTTCCTATGAAAAATATAGTCCATTGTGGGCTAAACTGCTTTTTGTATATTTAAGAGTCTTTGGGGCAGAGGAATATGAGAGCAATAGGTCAAGTGCTTTAGAAGCAACAGAATTTTAAAGTAGGATGGCAGCTGTCATCCAGAGTATCTTATTCACATGTTTTCATTGATCCTGCCACTTGCGTCCCCTCACTGGTACAGCAGTATCGACATCTATATTACCATAGTAATTTACTCCTTAGGCAAGAGCATGTGGGTTGTTCAACCTCAGTACAAGAAAAATGCATACAAGTGCCGTGCACAAATATGTGCACATGTACCTCATTATAGGCTAATACAGAAGCATGAACACTAAGTTTTGAAGGTGGAAACTCCTGTCAGCTACAACTGTGAGTTGGAGGAACTCATCGAGTTGGAGTGCAGCCTAACAGGAAGTGATGGGGTATTCTAAGAAAAAAAATAGAGAGCTGCTTGTGCGAGCTGGATCAGCAGACATCAAAGAGTCGACAGAAGCCTACGGCACAACACTTTCATTTGAAATAAAGTCCCACTCCAACGATATTTTGATTTATTGTAAAACCGGTCCCTGTGGTCTTTTCATTATGATTATGCCATTTTTAGCCAAAATCAAAAAGTCTGTGTTTGTATGTATATCTCATCATCTCTTTATTTTTACTCTGTCTTACCAGCTTCCAGCCCCTCACATATCCAAGCTAACATTAGTGCAGCAATAGAAACGGCGAGCAATACTGGAGTTATCCAGCTGTACAGTTTTGACCCAGATGCCAGGAAATGGAGGAAAATGTATCCATGTTAATGTTATGTCAGTGTATCAATTTGTCTGCAAGTGGATGCATCGGAATCGAGCAGAGCAAGGAGACTTCGGCCCACCCATTCCAGTTGCTGCATCACAATGGAGAGCTTTTTCAAATTACAGGTTTTTATCGGCTTCTAAATCACCACAATTTGAACAAAGTAATACTCAGAAACTCAGTTTTAAGCATGCATTATTTTTTTTATCCTCCTTCATGAGAAAAATACTACAAGCAGATGTTAAAAACACAAGAAACATCATTTTCATTGGAGTTAAGTTTTTAAGTGTTTGCTAAATAATCTGTTAAAATCTTGTTTAAAGACTCACTTCAATGAAAAATGTGTTTTGGTGTTTTTAACATGTTCTTGTAGTTTTTTTCCTAATGATGGAGGACATATTTAAAGAAAATTAAGCTTAAAAATTAGTTTCTGAGTATTTCCTTATTGAAATCATTGTGAATCAGGAAAAGATGAAAAAATGCAATTGGAAAAAGCTTGAAGCTTTGATGTTGGTGCTACAATTGGTGGGCCACAAGCTCAGTGCTGCACTCAATTACCATGCATCCACTTGCAGACCAATAGAGCGATGTGCGTCTTTATTTTCCTCTTTCTAGCTGGCATCTGGCTCAAAACTGTACGACTGGATAGCTCCAATATTGCTAGCCATTTTTGTCGCATCTGTAATGTTGGGGGTTATTAAGGAGGTGTACTGTAAGCTACTGGGAGAGAGTGTAAACAGATGCAAAATTCTAATGAACTACTGCCGCTCTAGAAACTTTGTCTTAAAAATGAGACAGAGTTTTTGATTTCGGCTAAAAAGGGCATAATCATAATTAAAAATAACACTGGGAACGCTTTTAAAATAGATTAAAAAAAATGATTGGAGTGGGACTTCAACAGACCTGTATTATGTTCTTAGCTTTTGTTTGACTCATTCTTAAATAGGATGCAAAAATCAAGCTCACAAATGGACTGTGTCAGGCCCCCTTCATTCACACTAGCAGCACTGTGTGTAATCATCCAAAAACTTAAAGAAAGTAATAGTGTAGCAGATGCATCCATTCAGCTCAAAATAAAATCCTGTTAATTCAGAAGAGTCAGGGTGACTTCTTATGCAAACATTGGTAAAAATAGGATTTTGCTTTTGCAGAATTTTCTGAAAGTCTCAAACAACTGGAGGGCAATCAGCGATGTGCACAAAACTTTCCCTTCTCGCTTTTGTTTTTGAAGCGGAAAAAATTCCAGGGAAATGACACGTATCAAGAACGAATATAGCAAGCAGCCCAAAATAGCTAACACTTGCTGTTGCAGATAACTGGTTGTTATAGAAAGGAAGGAAGCCAACTGATTGAAAACAAGTATATCTCTCAGCCGATACTTGCCACCTTGATTTGAGATTGGGCTTGGATGCTTTTTTGAAAAGTTTGGTTGTGGTGCTGTGAATGAATTTTGACTTTCAGTAACTAAAGATAGTGGAATGTGAAAGTGGGAGAGAAAGGTCCACTGCAAGAGACAACTGAGTTGGGAGAACAAGGTCAGTGATATGTGCTGAATAGATAGAGAGAAGAGAATGTTGGAGGAGGCAGGCGGAGGTGCTGAAGATATGAGTGCGCCAAAGAGGAAACACTTTGTTGAGCTAAAGCACATTTGAGAGACTGCTACTTATCTTAACGATGACAGGGATCCTTCTTTTAAAGAGTCAGAGACGTGGGTCGTGGGTAATATACTGTGTGCTGGAAGTGCTCTTATGGGACCACCAAAAGCTGCTTCCTTTTTTTTTAAAGATGACATATATTTCATTTAAAGTGGACATAAAAACTCTTAAAATTTAAAAAGTTGTGTTGTTAAAGAAAAAAAACAAAAACAAAAAAGAACCCCACAAAAAGGCAGGCATAAATTCCCAAACTCAGGGACCAACATTTTTTAGTTGTTGCATAATGTTTATGTCTTTGTTGCAACTATAAAAGCATGAAAGTATACAGTATGAAAGAGGCAATTTTATTTATAAGAAAAACAATTATGGGTTTGTGGACAAAAAAGAAATGTAAATTTAGTAACGTTGTTACATTTTTTTGAAACCTAAATACAAATGTGGGTATATTTTTTTTTAAATCAATCAATATTCTGGAAACAAATGTAAGATATTTTTTCCCTCAAAAAAAGCTATATGTTACTTTTTGTTTGTGCCCGCTGTCTTTGTAATTATACACTGTATAATATGCTATGTAAATTTACACACAGCATGGAGAAGGGTTGCACATTGACCTACACAACAGTCAATACAAACAAAAATAAAGATTTTGCATTATAGTGTCCATATGGGCAATCACAAGAGCAGAAAACTTTGCTGATCTTTGATACTCCAAAATAAAAGTTATATTTTTTCTATTGTAACACAAGTTAAGCTACTAGAATACTGTGTTTACATCTATTAATACTGCTGTTTTTTTTCTAAGAAGCTGGAATTGTCTTATTTTATTTTCTAAAAGCGGTTTTCCTTTCGTTGACTGGTTGACTAAATATAGCTCAGCCTGGCTGAGGGAGGTTTTCTGAGCTCATGATAAAGCAAATACAATGTATCTTTATCATATTTCCTTTGGGTGATATTTACAATCCCAACACTCATATCACAGGGATTTTCTCTAAATACTATCAGAAATAATTTGGAGCAGCAGCAACATACCAGAGTAACTCAGCTTCTCATAAGTGCTCACTCAATTGACTTTATCACCAAAATATGAAATAAAAACCCGAGTTGTGGGGCTGGAGACCACAGAGAGACGGTGCAGGCTAGTCTGCGGGGCGAATGTGGACACAGAAGAGATCTGAGCACTGTAAAAACACATCCCTCCGGCGCCATTATATAAGCATACATATGGGACAGTAAAAATGGAAGACGACACATTAAATGACATTATTATAAAATGCAATACTCCTGGAATGATCCCTTATTAAATTAGGCCCTATGATCCAAGATGAATTTCCCGCTTCCCTAATCCATCAAGAGGGGAATATTAAAAGATAGGCCTCAACTGGCATTAGAAGCTCACTCTGTCTTGACTTTCATTATTCTGCATTAGGGTGCTGCTGGGGGAGAGCCTCTTAATGAGAATTACAATGATTCACTGGCCTCGCCCCCACTTCTGACAAGTCAAATATTAACTCCTCAGTCACAGCTGTCGGAATTAAAATACTTTGTAGCCACGGACGTGCTAAATTAAATTGGCCTTTTATGTTCCTTACATGGCTGACCCCCGTGGGGCTCCACTTCCTCAGTCGCCACTGCAGACGCCTATGCCAGAGCAAGAGGAAGAGGTAGGCATCCAATGTGGGCTCAAGCAAGCTCCGGGGAACAGACATCCAGACATTTTTGTCCCATATGTGTCATTCTGTCATCTTCTCTTACCATTTCTAAAGTCTTCCTCTTTTCTCTCATTCTGTGTTCCTCATCAGTGGGATTTTTGTTGACAGACAGTTTTGCTGTGCCATTTTTTTGATGGCCACTGTCATATACTGTCAACTGTTATTTTGCTTCAGTCTCTGCCAGGGTAAGAGCACATAAAGGTCCAAAACCTGTTGTCTAACTCTTTATGCTTTGCAGCAAAAATGATATACGCATAGCACAGCCATAACAAAAATATCCCAAAATCCCGAAAAACGTCACACTGAAAAAACTTCAGGTTTAGCATAAAAAAAAGGAATATTTTCTCGACTTATAAAGTTTTTATTTTAATTAATTTGCACTCATTTGAGCTTGAAATCACAGACCCGAGTGCCATCCTGCTTTTCATATTCCATTTTTTGTCGGGGGGAGGTTGCTCTGCCCGATTCCCTGATATCTCTCTCTGGCCCTGAGGTCATGCACACTCACTGCGAGTGTGGAAAACAGCTCTTGCATTTTGCCTGTCTCTTTCCCCAGCAGCATTTCTGCTCTGCCAGCAGAGCTCTGAATCCTTATCCTGCTCTGTTTGAGCTCCTTACAAACAAACGATCGATTCTTCAACAAGAAAAGACAGAGGGAAAGAGAGGAAGAGGAGGGAGAAGTAAAATATAACTGCTGATGACCCTAGTCTGTAAATGTTATGAAATCATTGGATTTTTTTTTTCTTTATATCAGCCCCGGGATGTGTCACCTCTCCCCTTTAAAAAGTCAACTGAATGAATAAAGAAATGGATGGAGCTGATGCAGGAAACAAAAAAAAAAAAACCCTGCCAAATGGAAGAGAGTGCAGGATTAATTCAGTGGGCAGATGGGTCTTGGTGTCAATTTAAGCTGTTCTGATCCACAGAATTGAAACCAGAGCTTCAACCAAGCCCTAAACATATCACCTTTGACCCTCATGACAGACACAAAACTGATACTCTATATTCTCCCAATTCCTCCACACGCTTTTTCTTTATAAAAAAAAATGTTTTCCCTTTGCTGATCTACTCTTTACTTTACAACTTTGCACTTTAGGCCAATCCATTAGCATTAGGAAAACTGAAATAGACAGCTTACTACTGGCTGTAAGGTCCTGTGTATACATTTAAAATGCTTTGCTGCCACTATATAATCCTTTAGCTGACTTTCTTCTAATTAATGAAATCTATCAACGCAATCCTAACCTTCACTCACCATGTTAAATACCACCCAGACAGTAAAAATTACAAGGCAAAAAAATTCTTTAAAAAATCAGCATTTTTGAAGCCTTTTTACATACATCTCCTGATGCATACACAGCAGGAATAGAACGTTTTACCCAAATTAGATATTAAATATCTAATTTATCTAATGGTTTTCATTAAACAAATAAAAAAAATTTGGCACAACAACTATAAAAGAAATATATGTCAAGATGTACACTGGGAGATGTTCAAAAATCACCAGATAAATGGCTCCATTACTGTGCTAAGAAGGATTAGAGAAGAATGACTTTGACGACGTGCTTGCTGTGGATCATCAGTCACTCTTTTAGAGTTAAATAATCCATGTGAAGGACTGTTATCCTTACTGGGTTAAACCCCCATTAATCAGTCCACTTCACCTGTCAATACAGCCACTGGCTTCCAATCAAACAACCATTACAGCAGAGAGCATCCCAATAAAGAAGATCTTTGTTTCTTATTGAGTTAATCAGCCAGCGCACACACACAGCTCTGATCAGACTGACACTGGCAGTGTATGTGCTTGTCCTCGAGTGAGGAGTGCAGGGGTCAGGCTTAACACGCACTGCAACTTGGAGTAGGGAGGAGGCGTAGGATGCAACAGTATCACGAGGATGCTTGGCAATTACAACTGTGTGGAGACAGATTATTGTTTCAGATTGGCCTTTGAAAGAGCACAAATGAACTATGCAAATTGATAGCCAAAGAAAATAATAAGTGCTCATTGGCAGTAAACAAAGTGGGGAAGAAGAACTGGGCTGGAGCAGTGTGATGAAGCAATGTGTCATCAAGGACCAAGTCTGGAGGATATAGCTCTGAGCAGGTGGGAGTTAACACCCCTCTGACAGCTCCTTTCAAAATGACAAAATCCATTCTTATTGATCAGTTATTCTTCTGTCTTTCAGCAAGCATCTTCAGACCCTCCTTTTCTCTTCCATCTCTAAATCCAGCCACCCCCTAAACCTGTCCAGCCGCTCCCTATTGATCCTCGCCAGTGATTGGTTGAGCTGTAATTTGAGATGGACATTGACGGATGAGTGCAAACTGTTTTTCTTTCTCTTGCTTTCTCTCCTCTTGGGGGTGATGAAGTCATAATGCTTGCGACAAAGCCAGACAGGGACCAATTGCAGAGGAGCGCTGGCTGGACTAACCTTTAGAGCCAGAGCAGGATGTCTGCCGGAGTGTCACATGTAACCCCCTGGGTGTGTCCTGGTCACAGGACTCATATTTTCTCATGTAAGGGCAGCCTGAATAGACAGGAAAGGGACGCAAATGAACAAAGAAAGGAGAATTTGTGTCATTTGTAAAGGCATAGTAATGTTAAAAGTTAACTGTAAACTTAGTAAAGGTTATTAGTACTGTCATAATGTTGTGTTGTCATGTAAATATGAATACATTTGAGTTCAGATCATATCAGGCAAACAATTCAGTAATGTATAGGAACATTTTAATAGATTCCTGAAAAGTGTGTTTAAAATAAACATACATAAAATAAACAAAGAAAAATACCTGCACCAAATCTAAGCACTCAGTAGCAGACAGAAACAGTTACAGTTCTTATTAGTCTAGGAAACCAAACAATGGAGCAGCTAGAGGGTTCTGTAGTGCTGTTAGATATCAAGTAGAGGCAGACAAACAGCTGAAAGCATTTTTACAATTTCTAAGATGCCACTTCAAGTTTAAAGCTTAGAACAAAAATTGTTTCACCTACTTCTACCCTTTTCTCTTAAGGAGTGCAAATGTACAGATCATCTTTTAGGTTATTTTAAAAGTGTTCCCAGAGGTCTTTTAAATATGATTAATTCCATTTTTAGGCTAAGTAAAAAAAAAAAGGGTCGTTTTCAAAGATATATTTTCTGCAGAGCAGCAGTTGTTAATTAGAAATTCGTCTCTGTTGTGGGTGGAACTGTTTGCGTGGAGTAAGCCTGCCCCCATTTCCCATTATCCCTTTGTTTACACTCTCTCCAGCTAGCTTACAGCCCCTCACAACCCCATGCTAACATTACCTGCTGCATCTGCTTCTGATTCACAGCAATTTGATTACGGAAATATTCAGAAAAACAATTTTAAACTTAGTTTTCTTCATATGTGTCCTCTGTCATGAGAAAAACGCTACAAGAACTTCTTAAAACACACACAACGAAAAACATTTTTCATTGGAGTGGGTCTTAAAAGACTAGTAATTCTCCTTATTACAAACACGTAATCTAACTGACATTAGTCTTAAAAATGATCTCACAATCAAAGGAAAAAATTGTTATTAGTTTTATTGATTTTGCATTAAATGAAAGGGTATTTACAAACTGATGCATGTATCACTTAACAGCTTCTTTATTTCATTTAAGCAATCCGAAACGAGAATCAGCTCAAACTGAAACCCAGGGGACAGTGGTCTACAGGTTTGTAAAGTTACATCAATATTCTGTTACTCTCAATATCTTTGATAGTGATGAGCTCCAGACACATATCACAGTACTGTGTCATTCCTTTTATAAATATGTATTTAAAAACAAGACAAACTATCCTCATTACTATATTTGAAATTACAGTTGTTTACTGCTAATCATGATTCAGGAACCTCTAATGACGTCATATCTGTGGCATTTGTTGTTGCACTGTCGACCAGGAATTGATCATGAGGCAGTTATCAGAACAACTTGAACTGTACCCAGACTCTATATGCCTGACTGAGCTTGTTTTTGAAGTATATGCTCAATGTGAGAGTAACTAATAAATTACGCTCTGTTTGAAAGGGAAAAAATAAAACTTTCCTGTTGAAAAAGACCTGAAAATTGACACTGAAGGATCCGTGCCAGTGGCACAATTACAGATAGTGAAACACAACATTTAAAAATTAATGCATAATATCCACTATCAAACCCAACAGTGGAGGGTTGATGATCAGACCTGTTTTGTTACTGCAAGAATCCCTCCCTCAAGCTGCTTCCACACCGACCTCAGCCTTCTGAGATGATTGTGATCTTTGGTTTGGTTTTTTGTCAGTTATGTTACGTTTTTAGGCCATGTTCTGTTTTGCATTGCCCCTCAGTCACACCAATTTCAGGTTCAAGGCTCTCTTCATTTCAGTTATTAACTCTCAGTTTATTTCATGGTCTGTTTTTCAGTTCTTTCTTGTCAGGTCATCTGCTCTACTTTGCCACCTTTTTGTTACTCCCATGGTTTTGTCATGTTTCAGTCTATTTATTAAATGTTTCAATTTTCTTTCACCAAGCCAGGTATCCTGCTTTTTGGGTCCTCAACCACCAGTTCCTGACAGAATGACCTTGGACCCAACAGGGACATTTTTGCTGCAGTGGCAGGATTTTTTGCCACTGTAGTCTACACCATGCCATGGCACATCAGATGGGTTTTCCTGCAGCCATGTTCTTGTTAAGTCATTCCACGTCTAGCCTATCCAGTCCTAAGGGGGATTGCCGGCGCCATCCTTGAAGTTTCCTGTTCCTGTGGAGGGTCACAGGGGCCGCTCCTCTACGTGTGTCTGTTCCTGAGGAGGGTCACCGGTGTAGGTGCCATATGTGTTTTATCTGTCAGATCGATACAGGGGCTTCAAACTACGGTAACACAACTTAGACAAACTATGTCCGAATTCCAGGTAACACCATTTAGACACTACTTAGACAAACTACTTAAGCTTTGTTCGAATTCTTTCGCTACTCACTACTATTTAGTGCATTTGCCATTTTGTAGTGCTGTCTGGATCTACAATTCCAAAATCGAGTGCCCTATAAATTTCCCAGGATTCTCTGCGAAAAACCAGTGTGCATCGATGCTCACTAGATTGGGGAATATAGACCACAATGGATGGCGCTTGAACGATTTCAGCGAAAAAAGGCATTTTAATGAATTTTTTTAGTAAACCATCAACTTTTTCATCATCAGAACACAGTGGACTCATAAATAGTCTTCGTAAAATGGTTGTATGGATTGCGTTTTCACTTTGTGATTTCGGTGTCATTATATTTGCTGGAAAAAAAAAAGTAGTGAGGATGGTGTCTGAGTTGCTTTCAAAATCCAGGGCAGCTATAGTTTCTCAGTAGTTAAGGAGTAGGGAGGGAATTCAAAAATAGCCTTTTAGTGTGGAGATCTGCTCTGGCCAACCGGATAGTCATTTGTCCAATCGCAATTTTCCACGTCATCGGACAATTGTGCAGCCAATCAAATATTGCAATGTCATCACTGGCCGCAAGCCTCCGTACTGATCTGACATGCTGAACACATATGGTACCTACACCCGGACCGCTCCTTCATGTTTCCTGTTCCATTCCTGTGGAGGGTCACCGACTCGCTGGGACTGCTCCTCTTCATGTCAATTCCTGAGGAGGGTTGCCTGGGCCACGCTTCATGGCTTGCCTGGGATTTAACTTCCGGCTTGCCTGGGATTTACCAAGCTAATGTCAGCTACTTACTTAAAGTGAAGGAGAGAGAAGCAGATACATTTTTTGTTCTGTCTCTTCATCTACACGTTTGCAGTAGTTTTGAGTGTTTCATTGAGTTACAGTAGTGTGTGCATCTGTGAAAATGTTCTTTCTTATTTTTCTTATTGTAGTGTAGAGATGAATGCTCCCACCTTTCTGAGTGAGCTTTTTAGGGTGCGGCTTCCTTGCAGTTCAAAATCGTGCAAGCTAGGTTGATGGATGATTCTAAATTGGCTGTGTGTGCATGTTAATTACTATCCAGCATGTGTAGTCCAGTGATGGACTGATGGTATATTCACTCTGCTTCTTACTCCATTAAAACTGGCACGGACACATCTCACCTCTCAACAGAATGAAGCAGGTTGAAAGCTTGTAACAATTTAAATGATTGGTTCGATATATTTGAAAATACAAAACTGAACATTATTTAAGCTATAAAAATTGTAAAACCTTTTCAAAGATTAAGATCTGAATGGCATAGGAACTTAAAAGTTTAGAAAAGAGAAGAAAACTGAGCTCAAATTTGTCTTTAAGAGCAGAACTCATGTGAAGTCCTCAAGTGGGCTGCTCAGTACACCACACTTTACATGCCCTAAGCAGTGTAAAACAAACAGTAACAATGTGGCAAGAACAAACTGCAGGAACTTCCCATTTGTAATGCAAAAAGGAGGAATTTTTGTCCCACACAGTGCAGGAAAAAAAAACGTACTTTGATACAAGGTTGAGCACAAACACCTGTGCGTGAAACTTGGAAGAACGCTATTTAGCAGCTGTGTTTTCTCTGTATGGAGGGGTAACTCTCAATCAGTACTTGCAGCACATAACCAACCTATTAGTAGTAAACAAACAGAGCTGTGCCAGAGGGAAGAATTCGGAAAGCAGGATATTTAGACAAATTACAGTTAATGAAAAGATAAATGCAACTAAAAAACTATTTTTTCCTATCTGCACAAATTACATTTTCTGACAATGATTTAAAATACACTATTTATTTATTGCTATACTTACAAATATATTCTCCTAATGCATTCAATAGATTTTACTGACATGTCTTAAAAGGATTTTTTCTGTCGGTTATTACAGCATGACATCCAGTTTTAACTGCATTTCCTAGCACTGGAATTGCATGCATATTGGATTTAAATAATAGTGTAGAATATTATCAGACAGTGAACATGGTGATACTGGGTCTCTGACTGCTTGACGACTCAATCTTTCACTGAGGTTTATTCTGCTAAGCAGCATGCTGGTAGACCAGTCATTCCTTTGCAAAAGGATCGCCTGCACCAGTGATTAAACTGAAGACATTTTGATTCTTATTTTCCATTTGTTTAGCGAGCTTTGAGCTAAAATTAAACGGCCACCTCTTCCCTCTACAGGACAGGAGTGACTTTGGTTTCCCTGTTGGGCAGGTCTAACAAACACACACCGGTTTCTGCTAGCAGGAGAGGAAGGGAGGGAGGGCTGATGTGGGAGTAATTTCAGCGGATTGTGAGCGGACAGTAGCTCCGCTGGGAGAGCTGGCAATCATGGGGGAAACAATGTTTACATCGATCAGCTGTCAGGAAGATTTATGGCCTCATTTTGCTGTAATGGAGAATTAGTGGGGAGATTATCAGCGACTCAACACCACTGCTTGTTATCCGTGTCCAGGCCTAGCAATTTGTCTCTCCCCAGGAGCCGCCCAAACACTTGTGACAGCAGCAGCACTTGTCCTAATTCAATCACAAGAAAATGTTGGAATTAATTTGTTACAAGAAAATTTAAATATGTTCCAGTTGAGCAGTGGCCTATAGCCACTTGAACAAGCAAAGGGGAAAGAGACGGAGAGAGAAAGCGTCTGATTTATTGTGCCGGGCAAGATATTGATTCAGTTCGATCTTGGCCTACGCGCAGAGGGCTTAATGTGTAATAATTTCCAGATTAAAGCTCCTTCTCAAGATCATGGCTGTAAACTGAGGAAAGGTGAAAGCAGGCCAGGGAGCTGTAGCTAGCCAACTGATTAAAGAACCTCTTTCAGGGGCTTTGCCAAAAGCCCAGCTTAAATGTAAAGGCATGGTATTCTCCCCCTTCATCCCCTATCTGCCTGACATGTTTTACTTGGATGCCATGAAGAACAGTGTTAGAACAAATAGCCATGTAAAAAGAGACAAGTAGGAATAATTCAAAGTGGTGTATCGTTTACATGCAGCAACACACGTAGATTACAGAAGATAAACTGATTTCAGCAAAATAAATGTAGCTCATGAGTATGAAAGGTAAAAAAAAAGTATTTTATCTTTGTGGATTTCATGGTTTGTGTTAAAGTTCTACAACGGAGTTGGTGGTTGGGGTAAGGGTCATCTGTTAAGTGAGTGTTTTGTGGGTTTTGTTCTACCTGCTTAGTTGCTTCTAATGTCTTCAGGATACATGATCACTCTTAACTACCCCCTTCCTCAATCCACCCAGTCTCTCCTTCTGCAAAGACCCCGAGGACTGCTGTCAGCACACTGACCTATTGATCAAGCTGTCGGTATGCTGCTAAGAGTCCTCAGCGAGCACGCTGAGCTTAACAGAACACAGCAAGATACCAAGATAACCATCATATATACCAGCAGTCGGATGACACAGGGTATGTTACCTGATGCTTGATGTTGGATTTTATTTCAGATGACATTTTGTAAAAAGAGCGAGCTTCATTTTTAGTCCAACAACAAATTATCTAAGTAAACTAAATCTAATAATACCCCTTTATTTGTATAAGGATGTTGAATGTCTCTTTATGCTTCATTTACATTGTAAATAGGTGCATATTATGCAGGTCATTTGACCCCTGAGTTTATTATGATCATTATTATAATTATTTATAAACTGGATATCCAGTTCTCCTTCTCGTTGAACAGCTAGCCTACTATTAACGCAAGTGGTGTTGGAAACCTCCCGGCAATAGGAGGCATCAAGGCAGATGGCTCAAAACATACACATGCACACACAAATGCACACACTTTCTCTGAACTCTACCTTTGGGGGTTGCCTGCCAAACCAGCAGCCCGCAAAGTGTGAAACAACAAATAAATGCCTCACTTCCCTTTCCTCTCCCTCGTTCTCCCTTTCTCACTCCCTCTGTCTTTCTATGAATCGGTGTGTGTATGTGTATGTGGGTAACTTGCAGGCTATTCTTGGCCAGGGACACAGTTAAATGAAGAGGAGAAGCGGGATCTGGTGCTGTGACCCCTGCAGGCCACATTTTTCTCCTCCTCCAGCTTTGTTTATTAACATCTCAAGGCTTTATTTCTATTCCTCTCTGATTTCACATTTTTCTCTGTGCATGAGAAAAAAACAAAAAAACCAAAAAAACAACAAGACTGTCTGTTACCGCCTGTTGACGTTTCAGCAAAACAATTTTTACAAATTAGTTAACAGGCGGAATCTTGAAAAAAAAAATCAATGCATAAGCATTAGCATGAGTTAATTGATGCCTAATTAATTTCTGCTGCCATGCATAAATTTGGCCAGCTTTTCCTCGCTGCCACAGGAGACACGGACAAGGGCGATGATTTCCAGGCTTTTCCATAAATAAATGAATAAACATTGAGATGGGCCAGAAAGAAGCTGGTCTCTCAGAGTAGCCAGGTGTGCAAGGTTAAAGATCAAATATGTAGGTGTACACGCTCACATTCACACTGCACAGCAGGTGCAAAGAAAGTGATCTCTGGGATGCCTGGCCAAAACGCCGAAGCTAAGCGCCTCAGCAACACATCCAACATAACAAAAGCATGCTTTCAAAACATCACACATACCAAAATCCAAGATGTATGTACCCATCATAATTTATTCCACACAAGCTACCCACTACATCGCACAGAAGTGTTGATAAAACAGGAGTGGATGTTAGAAGTGGCCTCTCTCTCGCCTAATTTGTAGTAATTGGTAGCTCATTAGGTGAAGCAGGTCAGTGTCACAGAGAGCACACTGTCAGGGCATGAGGTTAATGATAGAGAGAAGACACAGACAGACAGATAAAAAACTCCACCAATGGCCATGCTTCTCCTCTGCAGCCAAAGATCCAGATGTCCACCATATGGACAGCCCTGGACTCGGCTTTCCCGGCCCGTATTGGAAACCTTCTATGTGAAGTGGCTACTTTATGATGTGATGACACTCCTATTGATTGAGGGGGTGGAGCTTCCTTCAAAGCCAGATGCCATCTTTAAAAAACAGTGACTTCTGTGGGTGAAAAGGGAAACTACTGGTGTCAATCAATTAAAAAGTGAATCAGATTAATTTTACTTCTGGGTTATGATTAATCACAATTAATCACCATCTTATACAAGTTCAATTTTATAAGACATTTTGAACAAAAAGGCCAGAGAGATAAATACCTGAAAATTCCTTAAATGGTCCGGGTGAATACTCTGTTCTGATTTGCTGCTGGGTGTGGAGGCTCACCTAAAAAAGTTCCGGTCACAATGTTCTGCAGGCTTTTTCAAAAATAAACATTTCTACATGATCTGGATAAAAACAAGCGGTAAGAGGGGAATTTTCTCTCTGAACTGATGCTTTAATGAACTTATTGTGACGATCAGTACAGACTTTTCCGCTGCAGTCGAGGCCTGCTGGCTCAGCAACGCATTGTCGTGTTACAGTGACAATGGGCCGCAATACGTATCAAAGTGTCCACCTTTTGTGAAAAAGCAATCAAAACCTAAAAAATAACAAGAATAAAGTACTATTTTAAAAAATTTACTGAATATTAATTTCCTTCGTAAGTGACCATGTTATAAGTGGGATTGTGCCCGATGAAGAGTGAATTATTAGAAATTGACACACGCCACGGATGCCTGAACCAGCGGAAGATGGTTGCTTCATAGAGTGTAATTAATCAGTATTATTAAATATTAACGCGTTAATTTTTTTAGATAATCGAGTGCTTTAACATGTTAATGTTCACAACCCTGGAAACTTCTTAAAGACTGCATCTTAAATGATCATTTTTTTCTGTGTTTATGCCCATTTTTCAGTCAGACTCACATTAAAATTGGAAGTTTATTTTTTAACATACATGTAATATACATGTATGTTAAACATGTAATATGTTTCTCCAAGATGAAATAAAAGACATGGTTTTTGTGCTGAAATGATTATATTTAGACTTTGACCTAAAAGCAACAAATGAAATTGGTACATGAAATATAAGAACCTGCTTACAACAGGAGAATAAAGAACATGAAGAAAAAAATCCCAGAGGTTGTGCAAAATACTTCTCAAAAAATACTGGGGAACACCTAAACAACTCAATGTTACTCCAAGTTAATCACAATTCTGTGTAATCAAACCGTCCAATTCGGAAGCAACACTGACTGACAATCAATTTCACAAGTTTTTGTGCAAGTGGAGTAAACAACAAGGGACAATAATAGGTGATCAGCAAGACACCTCCAATAAAAACGTGGTTCTGCATGTGGTGACCACAGATAACATCTCCATCCTTATGTCTTCTGGCTCATGTTTTGGTGACTTTTGAATTCTGACAGTGATGTCACCTACAACCCACACAAGTGCTCCAGATGGTGGAGTTCATCCAGGATGGCACATCAATGTGAGCTGTGGAAAGAAGGTTTGCTGTGTCTGTCAGCGTAGTGTCCAGAGCACAGAGGTGCAACCAGGAGACATCAGCAGATGTGGAGGAGGCTAAAAGAGGGCTACAACCCTGCATCAGAACCACTGCCTCCTCCTTTGTGCAAGCAGGAACAGGAGGAGCGCTGCCAGAGCCATGCAGAAATACTTCCAGCAGGCCACAAATGTGCACATCTGCTTAAACTGTTAGAAACAGACTCCTGGTATGGGGGCCCGATGTCCACAGGTGGGAGTTGTGTCCAACACCGTGCAAGACTTTTGGCATTTGCTAGAGAACACCAAGACAAATTCGCCACTGGTGCCCTGTGCTCTTCACAGATTAAAGCAGGTTCACACTGAGCACATGTGACAGATGTGGCAGAGTCTGGAGACGCAGTGGAGAATGTTCTGCTGCCTGCAACATTGTCCAACAAGACTGGTTTGCCAGTGGGTCAGTAAAGGTTTGGGGTGGCATTTCTTTGGTGAGCACACAGCGAGCTGTGTGCTCACCAGAGGTAGCCAGACCGCCATTAAGTACTGAAAAGAGATTCTCAGGCTCCTTGTGAAACCCTATGCTTGTACGATTGGCCCTGGGTTCCTCCTAATGCAAGATAACGCGAGACCTCATGTGGCTGGAGAGTGTCAACAGTCTCTCTGCTGCTGTCTCGGTCCATCCACCAACAACAGGTTGGACCAAACTGTCCAGGAGTCGGCTGATGCTTTGGTCCAGGTGTGGGAGGAGATCCCCCTAGAGACCATCCGCCTCCTCATCAGAAGCATACCCATGCCTTGCAGGGAAGTCATACAGGCCCGTAGAGGCCACACACACTATTGAGCCTCAATTTTATTCGTTTCAAACACATTACATTGAAGCTGGATCAGCCTGTAGTGTGTTTTTACGCTTTAATTATGAGTATAATTCCACATCCAGACATCCATGGGCAAATACATTTAATTTCCTTTAATCATTTTTGTGTGGTTATGTTGTCACCACATGCAAAGAATAAAGCATTTAAAAGAATATTTCCTTCATTCAGGTATAAGATGTGTTTTCATGGTGTCCTGTTTATTCTTTTGAGCAGTGTTTATAAAGTTGAAACACTTGACATATCACCACATTTACACTAACCAAGGTGTATATAAAGGACTTTGAACTGTGAAATTAGCAGGAAAAATGCCAACCTTGATAATCCAAGAATTTCTGTATTTCCATTATTTTAGTTTATTGAAATGATCTAGTTTATCTATTTCTTCTTGATATTTTATTTATGAAAACACAATAAATGAATCACAAAAGGTGGAGCCAAAGGTTGCTAGTGAAACAAAGTAAGGCAAGGATAGCAGAAACCTCATCTGTATCATTATTACAATGCATTACTTTAATATTCAACAAAGAGTATGATTTACTTGCAACATGAAGACTGCTGTCACTTTGAATTATTGTTTGCTGGCTGTGTGCGTGCCCATGTTTGAGTACCTGAGCCAGGAGGAGTGGGTTTGGACAGCCCTTTACCTTTCCACAATCAACCACAGGATCCATTTAGTGAGACCTATTAGGACAAGCCTGTGTTAACTGATAGTGGGATGACAAAAAGATTTGAAGACCTGAAGCTACATTTAGTGTGTGGCCAAGAAAGAAAAGGACAGCAGATCCACATCCAGGCAGCTTGAAAATGAGACAGTTCCTTCTGTGTGTCAGTTTATCCTGTGGTGGAATAGATTCTATAATCGGGGTAACCAAATAACCTCAGAGTGAATAAAAAGAGGCTGCATGGTCTCCTGTGGCTTTGTGATTCTAACCTGAAAATCCTCTTTATTTATTCCCTTTACACACAAGTCTTTTTCCATCATAACTTGGAACGGATTACTGTAACTAATTTAGATTGTGTTTCATCAATTTTCTTGTGCAAAGATTTAAACCTCTGGCATGAATTGTGGGTAATTATCAGCTGCCAGTTTCCCAGACATAATCGGGTACTTTTGACAGCTGAGTTATTAAAGTGTCCTCTGTACCTGATAAACATATTAATTTATTTCAAGATAGATAATTTCATCAATGCAGGAGTCATATCATATATGGGCCAGACAATACCCTCTCCTTTTTAATTATACAAATATCACTGTCGTCAAAATGACGGATTTTCAGACATTTAGATCCTTCAACGCCTCCATTCCTCTGGGAGGTTTTGATTAAACAGCAACACTGTTTGTAAGTAGAACCGTTTCAGAAGCTGTTATTTTTGTATTTGCCAGTCAGATTTATTATTAATATTCAACTATTAACAGAGAAAACAGTCTCAAATGATATCTACTCATCCATTCAGTGTGATTTATTCAAAAGCACCATTAAGCTCTCAGTAAGACCAGAGCTTCTAAAAGATAATCAATAAAGTCTGCATGAGTGCAGTCCACTTCAGCTGTGTTCTACAATACATAAGTGATAAGTGTGTTTTGGTTAATGAAATAGGAAATTCCTATTGTATTTAAGCCTCACTATATTCTTATATAGTATTATATTATATAATATTCTATTATTAAAAAAACAGTAATAGTTTTCATATGAGCATTAGGTGTCTTCACATAATTTTAATTGGGCTTCAAAGATCATACTTGAGCAGCCAAATTAAAGTGAAAGATACTTTTCCGCTGTGAGTACTCAGATGACGAATATTTGGCTGGTTTAAGAAAAATTGACAGCTGAGGGCAGACAAGACAAAACATAAGCAAACAGTAGTTAAGATGAGACTAAAGACAAAAAGCAGGGACAGACCTGAACAAAACAAATCAAGATTCAATGTGGAAACTGGCTGAAAAAAAAAGCCATCAAAAAACACAAGAGAACCAGCATTGCAGCATGGCATTTTTCTGATAATGGACGACATATATAAAGAAAATTAAGCTTAAAATTGCATTTCTGAGTATTTCTTTGTGTAAATTGCTCTGAATTAGGAGCAGACAAACAAATGTTGCTTTAAAAAAAAGCTTATTTGGGATATAGAAAAAACGCTGGGTGGGCCGCAGATCCCTTCTCCAAATAGAGAGCTCTCAGCAGTGGGGATGGGAAGGGGAAGCAGGGTTGTTCCGTGCCAACTTTCCCGCCCACAACTCAGAGGAGAATTTTACAATGAACCATTGCTACTCTGCAGAAATGTCCAAGAGAATCACACAGGTTTTTTTGATTACGCCTAAAATTTGTAGAAAAAAAAGACCACTTGGAACGCTTTTAAAAAAGCTCAAAAGATGATCAGAGTTGGTCTTTAAATCTTTGCAATAGGCAGCACTGAAATCAATACCGACATGAACCCATTCCATTTAAATTGCTATTATATTTTCCTGGGAGAAATTCACTTGAGCTGCTGTGTGTGACGTTTCCCACACCGGAAAACCATGACAGCACGAGAAAATAAGTTGTTTTCAAAATAGCAGGAACGTTAACATCTCCCTAGAGCCGACCTACTGTCTCTCTGTTCTGGTCTGTTTCTGGTCGGCGCGAGTTGTGTTTGGAGTATGATGACCCTGTAGCGGGGGCTCTGTGTGCGTGTACACACAGCTGTGTAGCCTCTGTGCAGGCATTGTCTTACAGAGTCAAATGTTATTCCTGGACAAAAAGCTGATCAGCTCACATGTCTGTGGAGCTCATCAGCTGTGTTAGCTTTACTAGCACACACAGACAGCTCTGAGAGCAGGTGACTGACAAGACCTTCAGTTAGGAGACTCAAGTTTTGAAGTAAAAAGGGATCATTTTGCACAGATTACGTGATGAACGAGTGGTGTACGACCCAAAATGCAGGAAACCAGTGGCACAAACTTAAAGATCTGATTTTTGTGACAAAAAATGAATATCTAAACCAGGAATAGGCAACTCGAGCCCTCAAGGGCTGCATTGCTGCATGTTTTCCAACATACCATACTCTGGCATGTTCTAATTGGGTGAATACACCTGAACCAGGTAATCAGTCATGAGTAGGGCTTGGATATCTGAAAATCATGCCAACACTGTGGCCCTTGAGGCCTGGAGTTGCCTATCTAAGCAATAAAAAATAGGGGAAACATTTAGGACTGAACAAATCTAAATATTCAAAGACAGCCAACAAAGGAATCAGTGGATTTAAGACAAAACAATCCCTATTCTGTGATTGGGTGTTATTTTTAATAGATTTTTTTTTGTAGACTACTCAGATAAAAAATATCGTTTTAAAATGTTGATATAGAAGAGCTAGTTGTTTTATCCTGTTACCAAATTGATAAGCAGTGACAGGAATGTATCTTAATGGGTTTTAATAAGTAAAACAAAGATCTTCATCCAGCTCTTTTCAATAAAGTAGACAATTAAAGACCCACTCCACTGAATATTTTTGTGTTTTTAACATGTTCTTGTGTCGTTTTTCTGATGATAGAGGACATTTATTATAAAAGTTAAGCTCAAAATTGCATTTCTAAGTATTTCTTTACTCAAATTGCTGTAAAACAGGAGAAAAGAGTGTTTTAGTGAAAAAGAAAATACGCTGGCCACAAGCTACCAGCCCTTTTTCATTCAGATGCATCCACTTGAAGGATAACTCGATTCATATACATCTTTGTTTACCTCGTCTGAGCTAGCATCTGGCTCAAAACTGTACGGCTGGATAGTTCCAATATTGTTTGCCATTTTTGTTGCACCGGTAATGTGAGGTATGAGAGTGAGGGGCTGTAAGCTAGCGGGAGAGAATGTAAACAGAGCGCACTCAGCAAAGGGGAGGGAAAGGGGGCCAGGGTTGCTCCATGTCAACTGTCTCACCCACAACCCAGAGGCGAATTTCTAATAAACGGTTGATCTGCAGAAACTATGTCCTAAAAAATTGCTATTTTTTAAACTTTATTTTTATTTCTGAAAAACTTGTCATTTTTTAGGACAGAAGTCGGCATAGATAAATGGATCAAAAGATGATTGGACTGGGTTTTTAATTATGAATGAATTTTTAGTCTATGAATCATAGTAGGTTTGCTTCAAAAAAACTTAAATTGGTATTCAAAACCGAAAAAATAAGAAAACGTGTTCTCTTGATTAAATCATTACAGCCTTTATTAAACTGTGAAGAGCAGCCTTTGCTTATGACAAGTATGCCTTTACGCATTCGTGTTAATACTATCTTCACTGCACGATCACATTTCATGTTGCCTGCCAACAAATGTGTACACAAATGTGTTATTTGATAATAGGGCTGTGGGGAATTTGTCTGAGGCCAAACCAAATAACAATTAATTAATATTATGATCTTTTTGCTAACAATGCTGTGCCAAATTCCTATTTTGGATCATCTTCTCCTGAGAAAACTTCCAATTTAAAGTTCTGAGGATATGGGATTCCCTGTTTAAGATGACCCCAGTGGACCCTGTCGTGGCCTGTAGCAGTGTGATTGACAGGTAAGGCTGACCTCATCTGTGGAGGTGGGTCCCTGTAGACTGATCACTATCAAACGACATTGGACAGATGGGATGAAACCATCACGAACGACACCGCAGAAGGGACACCACAACACCCTGAGGCGTCCTCTTTTCCTTTGACTTTTCTTTTAAAGGGTCTTCTTGAATTCTATTTCACGCAATACCTTGATGTTTTAGTTTATTTTTACATTTATTCCCACACATCACTTCATGCTATGAGTTTATGGAGGCCTTCAGACTGAAGCAGGGCAAATATTAAAACACGCAGTAGGTGACTGCTTAAAAACTCAACAGAATACTTCATTTTCTTCTTCAAACAGGTGCAAGCTGCAAATAATAACTTCATATTATATTGTCAAGGTTGAAATGAAAGTAGAACATAAGGTCTGTGCTAATCATTAAGTATCAATTAATCACTCAATTACATAAAAGGTTCACGTGTTTGCCTTGACGTACGCACTAAACCATTTAGGATCCAAGACGGGTATATCAGTTAAAACGGTTTAATGAACTGAGCGGAATTCATCATGAAACACCAAATAATTAGTGACAGTGTCTTAGGGGATTACTTCAAAAGGAAACTCAAAAGGGGTTCGGTTTAGTGAAGCTTTTCCTTCAAACGCAGAACATAAACAAACCGCTTAGGACTACAGAGACGGGGAAACTGTCTCCCATGCCTTTCATTTACGGCAATAAATAATGATTCATCACCAGAAAAGTTTAGCAAGCGTGTATTTGTTTACATCAGAAGATGGTGACCTTTTGGGGTGTTGTTCGGAGATTAAAGTAACACAGCTGACAAACATGCTCCAAATCAACAAATTAACATAAACCCCAGTCTATCACAGCACTATTTGACAAGGAAAGGACAGTTTAGATTGCTGCTTTTCAGTGACGCTCAGCTGGGACCTGGTGCCAGTCGTACACATGGTAGCAAAGCTAAGAGATTGAAGGTTCATTGGAGGCTCTACTGTTGGGGACCACAATGTAATTAAAATGACACAAACAAAGTGAATCTAATTAGGAGTCCCTCCGCTCTTGCTCGTTAGCACCCGACACAGCTAAATTATTTCCCTCCATGGAAATAGATGAGGCCACTTGTCTTTGCAGATTCGGGGGCTGCGAGGTGCTCAGGGATGGAGTGCGCTTTCAAAGTAATTATTGAAGTGTAACTAGTGAAGCAATGCGCCTTGACGCAAAGTATTATGCACTCACATATGCTGACATCTATATTGGTCAGTGGAACTGGAGTGGTTTTTCTAGCCAACACAGTTTGACTGAGACTGCAGAAAGAATTTACAGTTTTCCCCCCATTCATCCCTGCAAACACAAAAAACACTCATCAGAAACAGTTGTGTATCTGCAGTGTTTCTGTCTGTCCGTCTGTCAGTGGCCTGGCTTTCCTCCTGTACACCTACACTCTGTCAATCTCACACACACACATACGCAACTCTGTTTTTGCAGTATGCCACGATAAGAGCATGCAGACCCCCCACACACACCCTTGCTCGGTCCAGTGAGGTAAGTGAATCAGGGTTAGTAGTGGCTGATAGTTTTGAGGGAGCCAGGGGAGCCATTGAGAGCCCATTAGGAGGTTAAGTGGAGGAAGCTCTCCATTGTTCTGCTGTTTGATTCCTGCCCTGTGACCCACACTCTCCTGACCAGAGCCTGGGAAGCCCCGTTAGTGTTGATGAGGGGGATAAAAGACGGTCACACGTGCATGAGCACACACAGACACAGCTCACACATGGAGCTGACACAAAGCTGGAGCAGTGCACAGCACTGACAGCCGGATGGCTCTCTGTGGACCGCTGGCTGTCTGCAGCGGCAGAGACGTTTCCGGCCAGGCGACAGTAGCAGTGCAAGGTCGACAAAAAGGCAAATCCTGAAAGTTGACTTTGCATGAAGAACACCTGACTTTCTAAGAAGATAGCACCTGGTTGAGTAAATTTTGGCTACATGTGAATTCATAAATAACCAACCCATTTTTATTACACCATTTGTTATTAGGATCCTCTAATATTTGACACATTTCTAAAAGCATTTATAAAAGCATTTATTTTCCCAACATAAGCACAAGGGGGTTAGCTTTCCATCTACTTTGATCTTCCAGTAGCAGAACCATCCAGCGAGTGCACACTGACACCATGAAATAGACAGGACCACAGGAGGAAACAAGTCCACGAGATTTTTCTAGATGTATAAAAGATACATTCTCACAAAAACATAAACAAAGGTGTCTTTGAGCCTATGACGATGGTGATGATGATGATACTTCTATTTCGGAAATATCCTTTGAAAGGAAAGATGAAGGAGAAAAGAATTTCTTTCTGTAGGGTCATGTTCTCATCCAAGTTGAAATACACAATTTTAAAAGCATTACAGAGGAAGATTTTAGGTCATAGCTGAAGTTACAGCATCTAAGAACACAATGCAATCATGAAATACCACAATTAACCCACTAGTTTAGACCATTAGCTGGGCTCGTGGTGCAGCTGTTGTATCAGAGCACTGCTTAGTGCTGCTTTGTAATGACATTAACAGGACAAAATGACTTTAGCAGGTAGTTTACCTCTGAGTGTAATAAAGTATCAGTCATTTGATGAATATGTCTAAGAGTAGTACAAAAAACATGAACTTCTAACTTATCATAAGAGCATTTCAAGTTATTTTTGATTAAACAACTTTTATAAAAGTTTAAAACACCGATGAAATGGTAAAATAACTCCCTTACTGATCTTTTCAAAAGAATGATAAGCAGTTCATCCATTAGGATCGAACAAACTAAGACCTCAGAATTTTTTTTATGCATAAAAAAGCAGCTACAGATTATCATGTGGATTTTTTTTGACTCTCTTAGTTTATTTCTTGTTCTTTAAGACCCCTTTCCACCTTCACAGCTGAGGTTGAGCTCTCGAATGGGAAGAAGACACCTGTGGCTCAGCAGAATGATGTGATACGTAGAAAACCTAAGGTAGGGGAACACAAGAGGAGAGCAGGTTGTGCTGAATGGAAGAACGGAAAGCAGAGGAAGATGAGGAGGGTTGAAGGGTAATGAGGAGGATGGCAGTGAGGACAGGGTGAGCGGGGGGGGTTTGCTGGATTTCTTGTTTGGCTGATAGTAATCTGACAGCTATTAGAGAGAGGAGAGTCACAGACCTGCTGGCTTGGGGTGGCGGGTGGTGGAGTTTTGGGGTGATGTGATATATGCTCTCCTTCACACTGAAAGCGGCCTGAGAGCTTGTGTGTGTGTCTGCATTTCTGTCTGTGTGTGTCTATATTGCTTCATTCTTCGACATTCAATTCTCTCTTAGCCTCAATGGCCTCTCTCTCATCTCCCACCCCCTCCATTTCTCTTCCCTCCCAATCTCTCCTCTTCCTCCGGCACAGCGGGTGACACTGTACATTTCAGTGTCTCTCCGTGTTACGAGGCCTGCCCCTAATTTGACAGTGTCACAGGGATCCATCTTCATTCTCTTACTCTTTTCATAATCTCATCCTCTTCCTCTAGCATGCAATTAGTGCCCCTCCCC
>BSAI01000072.1:14666959-14701826 GCA_036245035.1 Adrianichthys oophorus | reverse complement strand
GTGCCCCTCCCCTTTTGTCCGTCTTCCCATTGCTCTGTCCTCGGTCCCCTTGCGGCCCCCCCAAGCAGCGTGCCTCTGCCCCCTCCGAGCGGCCTGGATGATTGCTACAGCTTTCCCTGTGCAATCCATTTAGAGCTGGGGTCTTGTAATGAATATGTACATTGAGAGGGACCTCGGCAGGGGGGAGGGTCACGAGCAATCAACCTTGAATTCAATTATGCCAGTGAAGGTTAATGACTGTGCTCAGTGGTCAGAGGCACGCGCCACATCGCCCATTAAAGCAGGTTGTCAGAACTGACAAGGTGGGGGTAGGGATGTGCTGGCTGCAGGGTGAGCGTGGCTGGCTTGAGAGAGGTGGGAGAAGTAGGTGTGCGGAGGGGTGGAGGGATTGGCAAAACAAGAAGGAGGGATGAGAAAGAGTTTACAGGGCAGACGTGTGCTGAGGAGGCTGAAAGCGAGATGGAGCGAGCCGGTGAGCAGGGAAGGAGCCGTGTGAAGCTGCATAGATGGACAGATAGATAAAACGGTGTCGGTCGGAGGCGCTAGATTACATTGAGTTCTCCTGGACAAATCAGATTGTAAAGTTCGGCAACCTCTCTCCACCCCTCGCCTTCCTCAGACTCCCCCAGGCTAAGGCTGAGTGCGCTTGCTGTAATATGATTAGTCTACATAAAGACGTGTCTGGAGTGTAATTCACTGCACACTAATGATGCCCTGCCTGAACCCAGGACAAACGAATCCCCCTGGTGGCAAATACTCACTCACTGCTTGAATCTGCCACCTCACACTCAGTCAGACCCTTCAGATCTCCCTTTGCCTGGTTTGTAACCTTTATTCTCCAAGCACCCCAACTTTTCCAATAAAGTCCACTCAGGTTGTGCAAATGTAATGAATGACCTTCTGCTTTAAACCTCTTCAATGCTGTAAAAATCTTTTATTTTAGTAAAAAACTTAATCTTTATCTCTACCTTGAAATTTGTGATTATTCGTAGTTTATCTTCTTTCTTTTTTGGCAGAATCTTTTCCACTCATCTGGACTTCATACCAACACATAAAAGCATTAAATCAGTAAATGTATATTTGTATTTAATTTAGCTGTTCCCAGCACCCAAAGAAGGTACTGATGACCTTCTTAAAAGCAGGATTTCAAACATATTCAACACCCACTGGAAAATTGTAAGATTTTTTTTACATGAAACATAAGCTCTCTTTCCTTGTTTATAAATGTTAAAGAAATGCTTAATTCTTCAAGTTTGAATGGATTTTCAATAAAAGCACAAACTTTAGCATTAAAAATACAAATGTAGTGACGACAACCCCCTTCAGCCAAAACAATAAAAATTATAGCAATACAGAAATCGAAATATAGTCATAGTGTTTTGCAGCAATAGATGAACTTCAAATTGTAACCAAGATAAATTCAGAGTTGAATTTAATGCATTTTTGATTCTAACTAAAAATCTATGGCTAAAGTTTTGTTCAAACAAAAGTCAAAGAGAAAAACCGCGACTGAAAACAGTCTTTGTCCACAGTAAAGACAGTGTGATCATTCGTGTGTGGTATCCAGAATCAGGGGAACGTTTGGACATCTAGAGCTAAAGACCTTTAAAGGACTGAAACCTTTGATGTTGATAAAGCAAATATATATTTTTACAAGCTGTTATGCATGTGCTTTAAAAGTTTTTCTCCACTCGTCCCGACCAGCAGCTGAGCAAATGGTTAGAAACTGAGACCCTCTTGTGCTGAACGTATTTTAAATTTGCAACTTAAGTTGTGTTCTCTCTGGATTCAGAAGTGCCAATTTGTTAAAACCCCCATGAAATGAAAAATGAAGGTTCGTGGACAGAGGATCAATGACAACCACCCTCCTTGTCCAACAAGTGTGAATGAGTGTGTTTTGAACTAAAGAGTGTATACAGTAAAATGTGTGGAAAACGCTTTTTGTTGGTAGTTGTAACTAATTTGAATAATCAGATTTTTTAAAAACTTTTTAGTCTGAATGGCTACCTATTACTTTTTTACAAACTGTTTTTGTAATAGAACGAACCAATAGAACACTACAACATTAGGAAGACCTGGAGTCCACAGATAAATCCACAAATAACATCATGCATTTTGTCTTAGGGTGTTGTCCCATCAGGAAAGTCCAGTAGTCTTCATTTTTAGTCTGGATTGAGCGCAGATGTCATCATTTTTTTTTTTTTTTGCTTCCTCAGGTAATCAAATGTTTGGCTTGGATGAAAATTAAACTTGGTTCATGACCATACCAGGAAACCCTGGTCTACTAAAATATGCAGGACTTGATTAGACCTTGACTAAATTATCCTACGATAAGTCTATCATTTCATGATTATTCTGGTTTGCCATTTTGGCTCATTTCTCTAATGAGCTGTAATAATTTCTTTATAATTTATAAAAAATCTTCTTCTCAAGTTTATAACTTATTATTAATTTTCTTGAAAAAAATATGGTATGATTTTATGAAAAACTGATAACTGTTAACTTTTGATAATGAGTAATTAAGTCTTTCTCTCAAGATATTGAGTTGAAAATAAATCCTAGCAAACATGGCCGTTCTCGTCTTCAGGACAAAGATTACATTAATAAACATTTCTTCATTTATATTTTATATTTTTGCTGTGTCTCCTGCATTGTCCATTTACCACGTGTTTCATCTCATGAGCAGAAACTCCTGACAAAAAAACAGATCACTGAGGTCAGCGGAGGCTTTTGCATTGTTTACGGTAAACAATCACTGGTTTATGAAGAAAATGACAAAGACCTTAAATTCAGCAATAAAGCTATATCAATGCTGTATGTGGCTTTGTGTATGTTTGCGTATCAGTGTATGGTGGAGTAGCTGCCCAATATTTGTATCCCTCCCACATTGACTCCTAAAGTATCCATCAAAACAGAATATCCAAAAGCAGATTTAGGGATAGAAGGGAAAGTTTGCCACACCAGCATCCTCTTTAAATAGTTTATGTTGTTCTCTGATGAAGAAAATATCAAATTCCCGATGAAAATTTATGGAAATTAGATCAAACCTATTACAGAAGCGACTTTTTAAAGCAATATATTCTTTCCAGTGACAGTCTATGCATGGATGATAAATAGAAGGTAGTCAGAAGGAGTTGAACGGGTCCTTCCTCCTGTGGAGGGGACCTACGTTTTCTGTTATTACATTTCAGCCTAACAGGATCAACATGCATACTAAGAAATGCAGCTTCCTCTGAAAACCCCCATCCCAACTTTCCCACCGTTCTCCTCTCCTCTCTTTTTCACTTTCTTTATTTGTCATCTGGAATCTAATACCAATTTCACCACAGTAGAGTGCCAGGTTATTGTAAATAAGATGATATTTTTCTGAAGTGTGTGTGCGTGCATGCATACGTGTTTGCATGAGTGCAGCTTTATAATGTCGATTTATCAGCTTGTCAAAATCGAGTATTCTTTAGACACTAATTCACATGTGCGTTTGTATATGTGGGTCTGTGTGTGTTTGTGTTTGTGTGTGTCTGAGTGACAGCACCTAATATTCAAGCATCCCACATTCAATGTGATTCTGTCAAAGTCTCACAGCCTGTCGTGGCTCCCTATCAGCTAGTGTTGATTGGTTCAGTCACATCAAACCAGCCATAATTCTCTTATTTATTGGCTACTCTCTCAACTCTCCAGTTGGTCGCCCTTCTGAGTAGTATTGGCTTTCCAATCAATGTGTTCAGTCTTATGGAGTAAATGTTGTGTGTGTGTTATTTATTAAAAAACTGAATGCTTTTACTGTCTTTACAACTTCCCTTAATAGCACAAGCTATTGATTTTGTATTCTTCACAAGAAACCATTAAGTTTCTTCTTACACAAGCAATAAACTGTTTTTATAGAAAATGATATCAACCATGCTTGAACTGTACTGTTCTTTTTTTTTTGTTCCTGAAACATATCCGAAAACAGTTTAGCTGGGAATAATTTTGTGCCATAAACAGAAGTTGCTCTGCCTTTGAATTAATTCTTTTTGTGATTGGGTGCCAAAAAATGTTTTATATTAACCCATTTTTGGTGTGCCACCTTTGTGCCTGATATTGTTCACATAAAAAAATTAATTAAAGGAAACATTGGTGTTTTATGATTCTAACCATTCACATGGTTACACACATTTACACATCCCACCAGTTTGGCCGAAACAGCGGCAATCAATTACAGCTTTGTTTAGAAAGAATAATTAAATGCAATGCTTTGGTTCAATTCAGTGAAAAATAAAGAAATGAATCTGATGTAAATATATTAATTATTGGTGGATAGATGAGTAGAATGTCTTTTTTTTATTTAGGAGAAACCACTACTTTATGTGCATTTTGCTTCCAAAGAGAAGCCAGATCAGGAGGTCTTAAGTATGACTACAAAAAAAAAAAAAAATCTACAGGCTTTCTGTAACTTTGAACATTCTTCCTTAAACACTCATTCAAGTTTAGACATAGTCATTTACATTTTTTAGAGGAATGTTAAAAATTGTTTTTGTATGACTATCAAGGACCTCTTGATTTATCCAAAAAAAGCACCAAACTTTGCATCCACTAAACAATGTTTTTTAACCAATTACCCCTTTACCTCAGTAAAATATCTTAGTATAGTATGAATGAACGAGTCAAAGGAAAATGAGGAAGTAGAGGAGAAACGTTCTACAAACTATATAGGTCAATTTCTTACTTTATATTTGGATAAAATTAGTATGGGATTCCACCGGTTTTGATTCTAAAAGTCACCTTAGCTTCCTGAGACACATTTTTGCTATATTTTCAAGATTGTCTCATGATTAAGGCCCATTGTCAGGCAAGAAAGTTAGCTAAATCTGGTACATCTAATCACACCACTACCCAAGTAATGTTTATATCCCAATTTAACAAATTGTTTTACATGTTAGCAATACAGTGCAAGCATGTACAAGAAACACAGACACACAAGCATGAACCCATCACCACCCTTTTCTTTTCAGTCTGCTGTCTTAGACAATGAAGGTTTTGGATGAATGCAGGGAAGTGTGATAATTACTGCTATTCTGAGAAGCAGACACAGAAAGCAGGAGAAGGAGGCAATTATTGTTCTGTAGTTGGAGAAAGGAAATACATGTTTCCTTTCCTGGACCCAAATATTTACTCTCCTCCACGGGCAGCTGACTCATTGACTCATGCTCAGACAGCAGCACATACACGGATCCGGAAAGGCCCGTCCATGGGTCCAAGTGATGCCTAAAACACCACAGCTCGCTGCCTCCCTAAAACTTGATTGCCATTAGTACTGTGCTGAGTTGACATGTCACCCCTGTCTAGCACACACACAGAAACACACAGGTTTTTGCTGTGTGAGACACGCACACCCTGTTTCCTGATCTGATTAGCGGGCCGTGGTGTCCCGTTAGCTTGATAATAGCCCATTTCCCATTTTCCCATCAGGCCACTGTCCTGCCCTTGCCCTGCAGTGGGCATTAGTTGCAGCAGGTGACAAAAGATTGAAGGAAGTGCGATAGCGTGTGTGTGCCATGTGTGTTATGACCTTGTGCCTTCTAGCTTTGATAACTTGGGAGAACAGACTGTTTAATGCTTAATATTCCATTTGCGTAATAATGATTTTTGTACTCGATTCTATTTGCATTTTTGACTTTTTTACATTTAAGTCAGCTTTTATGTAACAAGTAAAAGGTTTTGTTACTGTAAAGAAACCCCAAGTAGGGTCATTTAGATGTAACACTACACATCTCATAACAGGTGGCTGTAGATTTTCCACACTGTGTGGGGCAACCTTTTAAAAATTACTATTGTAATAATAGTAGGTGGTGACCGAATAAAGAGATACATAAGGAGCAAGGAGACCACGGCTTTCTTTTTGACCATCATGACCTTAAAGCTGGAGTCCTTCTGTCACCTATGTTTCACCTTGTTGTTTTTCTTGTTTCTTCCCCCAGCGTGTGGTCAATCTGTCTTCATGACCCGTACACGCACTGTTTTGTTTAGCTTTACTCCATTAAAAGCCCTGCCACCCTCTCTGCAGAGCTCCTGCAGTAACAAAGATACCCATATGACAAGCAGTTTACAGAGAGCTAGTTGTAATCCAAACTAGTGGAGCACAGATGGGACAAAAATATTTGTAAACTTACAAAAGCAAAGCAACTTAAATTAGATGTTTGCCAAATTGGTGAATCAACAGTTTTAAAAGGCAGTGTTTACAAAAACTTGGAGTTTGGGTTAACATTGTGGAGACAAACAACCATACAGAAAACAAAAATACAAGTTTAACACACCAAATGACTTAAAGTCCCACACCAATCATTGTTTGACCTATTGTAAAAGTATTCTCAGTGATGTTATGCTGTCTTTATAAACTCAAAAAACCTGTCCTTTTCTATAGGGCATAGTTTGTGCAGAGCAGAAGTAGTTCATTAGAAATTTGCCATTGAGGTGTGGGCAGGACTATTGGCACAATGAAAGTAAGCCACCGCTGATGGGGAACAACTTTGAAGCTATCCAGTCGTACAGTTTTAAGCCAGATGTCATCTCAGAAGAGGAAAATGAAGATGTTAATGGATCTATTTGTCTGCAAATGGATGCATTAGAATATAGCTGAGAGGGGACATTATGACCTGCCACTGCCGGTTGTAATTTTATGTAGAAACTGCAAGCTTCTGCTCCTGATTCACCACAATCAGAATAAAGAAATGCTCAGAAAAGCAATTTAACCTAATTTTTTTTAGATATGTTCTCCACCATGGAAAAAATGCAACAAAGATATGGTAAAATTGCTAAAAACACAATTTTTCATTTGAATGGGTCTTTAACAAGAAACAGAACCAAAAAAAGCTAAAACTTTTTTTAATTTCTCAAATGTAAAGTAACAACCAGCATTAAAAAGTTGTACTTTTGTAGAAAGCTATAGCCTTTTTGCACATGTAGCCTATTTGAATCTAATGTCACTTTTTCATTTGTGTCAAGGCATGATTACAAATCATTGGATACACAGAAATGTTGATTTTGTAATCTACTATAATCTACTATAGCTGAGTTCCATGTCATAATTCTTGTTATTATTTAGTTTAAACAGACTTTAGGCTCAAACCACAGCATGTGTTTGTTTGAAATGATAGGAAGAGAGTAGAAAATCTTTGGAGAGGAATGTAATTTACAGCAACTCGTAAACAAAATCGAAGTTTCCAATACTTTGCAGACCTTTTTTTTTCTTTCTTTTTTTTTTATCTCAGACGGTATTTGTTACTGTACTCTGAAAAAGAACCAGAAAGGCATAGATATGTAAATCTGTCAACCTAGCTGCTGCTGCGGGGGCAACCCACTTGCTTTCAAACGCCGCAGCTTTTTTGGAAACCCATCGTAAATCTGTAGTGTCATTTTCATAGCTGTGATCCTCAGTGAAAACAAAACAGACAATAAATAATAAATGCTTCTCTTTAAACTGTGTTCCCGACATCAAAAAGTAATGCAACTAATATGCATCTATTATTCTGTATTTTGTTCTCTGTGGAATCTAATGAATAACAGAGATTCAGCAATTAGGCGTAGGCAATTTCTGTTAATTACATTTCCTAATTCTATTATGTAGTTAGCATGCATTAATCAAAATGTTATTTTTCTAAATCGAGTTTGTGGTTAAAGCAGAGTTAAAGTGTGTTTGGTCTGGATTACGGCTCAGCAATAGACCCTGATACACTAAAGCTGCATTTTAATTGAATATGAAAAGAAAAAAAACATATTGTTGAAGATGCATCATTCATTACAGAGTCTGTTTAAAGGCAGAATTGGTAAATTAAAGATCAAATGAAACGGTGCCAGTTGTTTTAGGGGAAAATATAATGTCTCTAAGCCACTTGGAGAAGTTTTGGGAGAAGTAAACATTTTAATCAACCAAGAATAGAAAAAGCCCAATTTCCTGCCATTTTATACTTCAAAAGTAGGCAACAGTAACAATAAGTTCATCTGTTGTCTGGCATTCAACTGAAACGTGAAACGGTCACTTCAAGACCTAAGAAAACCAAACAAAGTGTTACATTTGTCAAAGGAAGAAGCAAAATCATCTAAATTCCCACTCTAACTATGTTTTTATTTCTTTTGAAATTGTTCCCAGTGGTCTTTTAATTGTGATCATGCTAAAATCAAAACTTATGTCATTTTTTAGGACATATCTTTTGCTGAGCAGCAGGAGTTCATCAGAAATTCTCCTCTGAGTTGTGGGTGGGTATGTTGGTACCTCCACTCATATCCCAGCATACCTTTGTTTACACCCCAAGCTAACATTTAGTGTAGCAAAAAAAACGGCAAGCAATATCGAAGCTATCCAGTCGCACACAAAAACTTCTGGTTTTTGTCTGCTCCTAATACATCCCGAGCTGAATAAAGAAATACTCAGAAACACAGTTTTAATCTTGAATGTTTTCTATAATATATCATTTATGGCAACAAAAATGCAACAAGAACATGTTACAAACACCAAACGCACAATTTTTATTGGAGTGGGTGTTTAAAGGTTTTTTTTTTTTCGTGGAAAAAGTTTTTTTTTTTTTTATAAAATTGCTATAAATTTTTGGATTGACTAAAACTCAAATGCTAACATGATCAAAAACAAATACAGATCTGCAGAGCCCCATTTAAAAGGTAAGGATAACTGTGAAACCCCAGTTACTACACTGACCACACAGAAGAAAGTGATAAAGGGTCGAGAGCTGAAGGGAGACAATAATTGTTTTCCTGGGGTCAAAAACAGAGTATATAAAGATAAACTTCCCTCTAATCAAATACAGTACAAGGGTTCCCTGTTTCCTCCTCTACACGCTGCACGCTCCAGCAGGAGGAAATGCAGAGCCAAACAGGAAACGTCAGATTATAAAACCAGGAAGCAAGAGTTAGATTATCAAATCAAAAGGGAAAAGAAAGTTTAAAAACATTAAAAGATTCCAAAACTTTATTTCTGTGTACTAAGGAGTAGGATTTGATGTTTTTTTTATCCTTACATCCATCCGCCTGGGTTTATTTAGCATTCTGCTTTACTCTGGCTAAAGCTCCACTCAGTCTGAATTTGCAGTAATTTTCAGACATCTGCAGGCCGAACAAACAAACAATATGCCAAAACAAAAGTTTGAGCTAAACAAAAGATTTTTTTCAATTCTGATTTACGATAGAGATTGTTAACATAAGAAATGTTTTAATTCAAACCAGGAATGACCTGTGAATAGAAGAACTATATGAGAAGGAAAAAATCAGAAGGAAGTGTTGACGGAAACATTTTCCAATTGTAACATCTTCTATTTCTGTCCCACAATTTAGAGGCAAACGACTTATATTTCTTATCTTTCGTAGAAGTTGAACACACGCTGCTATTTTGTAAAACAGATAATCTTTCTTTTTCAAAAAGTTACAACTTCATAAGTAATGATGTTGTTTTTTTAAATCACCTGGAGATTGACAGTGTTTCGTACGAACCCCCCAGTAGTCCTCCAATGATGACCCTGATAACCTGTCAGTTTCACAGCGAGGACCCCCACACGTGTCACTGACGCGTGACTCGATAAACACGCTAATGGGCGTGTCATTGGGCACAAAGTAAATCAATTAAGCAGAGGGGATCTCAGAGGAGCACAGAGGGAGTGTTATTTGCTGTCCTCAACTCCCAGCAGACCTTTAAAGTACACATTTAAATGAAAACGTAATCTGCATTTCCGATACAAAAATCCCTGATTGCAATGTGTGTCTCTCCTCACAAAACCCACAAAAAGAAATATGTATTAAACTCTGTGAATTGTCTTGCCAATAAACATAATAACTATTAATTGTTTTCATTTTAGTCAAACAGAAAATAATTAAATCCTCCTGGTATGGCAGTGAATCAGCTAAATGTTGAACAACTACAGCACACTTAGATTCCTGCAGTCTAGGGCACATTGTTGTCTTCTGGGTTATTTATGTACATTGTTAATTGGTGAAAAAAAAAAAAAAATTAAGGGGGAAAACCATAATGAAGGACAATATGTATCATAGAAATGCTGTTCAGAGGTTGCACTGCCAAAGCCCAGAGGGTGAAAGGTCCTAGAGGGGAATGGGAGCGGGGTTAGGTGTGTGAAGGAGGTGCAACCATCCAGGCTAAACTCTGATCCTCAAAGGAAGCCCCGCAGGGACAAAAGTAACTCTTCTTGCTTTTATTTTCCTCCATGAATTCAGTTTTCCAATGAATCTCGAACCTTTTGCGCTTAACCTTTGAGACCACACAAAAATAAATCAGACTCTAATTAGATGCCTATGTTTTATCCAAATTAAACCACAACAGCATCCTGGTGCAGGCGACTCTGTACCCTACTGCGCTCCCAGATCCATCTTCACTCTAAACCGTCACCTTTAGTCTCTGAGAGGCAGAGGGAGGGGTGCAAGGGTGGGATGCAGGCGATAGATAAGGGCAGCAAAAAGAGCAGCATTTTAATTGACACCCTTTAAGTTCTCCGCATGATAATTATAGCCAACAGCTGTAGATGTTGCAACATGCAACAATGGGACTCATTAGCATGCTGTTGGAGGTCTGTCAGAGAGTGCCAGCTCACATGGATGACACAGCGTTGACATGAACGCACAACTATGTACACACTTGCAAAAGAGGCATAAACATACATGTGACCTGTACTGAGACACTGAAGCATTCTGCTGCTTTGAAATGAATGGAAAAAGGGCTCGAGAACACGCTTCAGTGATGACTTTTGTTATATTTTTTTCCAACGTCAAGAGGTCACGGCTCTTTTCAAACTCTCCGATCTGCCTCGAAGCAACGGAGAAACCCACTGAGCTCGAGAATATGTGCTCTTCATTTTCGTCCTAATGTGAGAATTAATTATGAATTAATTAGCATTGCACTAAAGAGTGGTTACTTTCATATCTTTCCCTGCCTTTCTTTCTGTTTTTAAACTTCCTTTTTGCATGGTTACAGATAATGGAAGCGATAGAGAGAGCCCAGAAGAAACATGGGATGGATCGAGATATGGATGCATTATGCTCTAATGTCTAAAACTATCTCCAGGTTATGAATTAGAAAATGTGTATGGAGTTTGTTTCTCCCGGCGAGCCATTAAATATTTCATGGAGGATGGATGGGGGGGGGGTTTAAACGTTGGAAGAACACCACCTCCCCACCTGATCCACACTGCAATTAGAGGCCCATTATCCCTCTCTCAACCCTCACACTCTTTACAAACTGGGACTCAAAAGCAGCAACAAAGACTTGTGTGATGGGATATGACCACAGAGATGATGAATAGAATACTTCTCCCCGGGTTTTCTAATGAAAAAAAAAAATCATAGTTTTACAAACCTATGTATTTTTATAGGTCATTTCCCACCAAAATAAAAAAAGCAAGGAAACCCTCCAGCTTATTGGGTTTTTTTCATTTAATTTGTTTTGACATATCATGCTTCTGTGCTTTGGCAATAAGGACACAACATTGCAGCATATTGGCAGGCTCATTTGCTTTTCATAGTAAGTGTGGTGTCCAAAAAAAAGAAAAAAGGAAAGAAAAAAACAGTTCCCCCTGGGATAAACACGTGTACAGGGACTGCGGGCTCGATGCCCCAGCAGCAGGTGGCCCATTGCTGCCTAATGAACACTGCAATCTGTTACTATCGCAGCGGTGCTTTTCACCAGACAATTAGGCGACTAAGCATGTCATTATTCCAGGCCAACAAGAAGAGCCTCTTCTCTAATTTCATCTTTTCATTCCTGTTTACTCACCCACACTCCCCTCATTAACGAGAGATTTTCCAGTCCATGCTAATTGGTTTCAATAACATTCATTTTAGTTGAAAGGAAATGATTCTGTTAATTGAGGAGCGCAGAGAGAGGGAGCAGGCTGAGAGGAGGAAAGAGAGAGAGAGAAAAAAGAGGCGCTCCTTTTCATTTTCAAGTGCGTCCATGAGACGACGCTTTGGAAAAAGCGCTCTACAGGTTCAGAGCTAATGAAATTAAGTGATGCCGGCCGTGGCAAAAAGGAGAGCCTAAATTAAAAGCAATTTATTTTCATTGAGGCATGTGGCACTGTTCGGGGACAATTAATGGCTTGAGCATAGACACAGAGAGAGTGAAAGACAAAAGATGGAAAAAAACGGGGAAGAGATGAGGTGACATCAAGAAAAGTGTAGTTTATCTAAAATGATTTGTTTTATTGCCTTTCTATCTATTTCTTAGTTTTACTAACTTTGAGTTGAAGATGTTAGAGCTGCCTCTTCAAATATTTAAAATGATCTCAAACACCGCAGATGTTTGCGTACAGTCGTCCACAGAGGAACAGTGCAGGGTTGAAGAATAGATCTTCCAGTTTTTTTTTTTCCCTCTTTGTGAAAGAACAGTTTTCCAAAAAAAAAAGCCCCTATTTGTTTCATAAACCAACTTGAGCCCATTGAATGTGAAGTTTTACAACTGCTTTGTTCAGTTTAGCATCAAAGGGGTTTTTCTTTCCAAAAATATACCAGAAATGACAAGATTAAGTGTATCTGATTATTAAATTAAAGGCCAACTCCAATGAAACCTTTGTTTTTGGTATTTTTTACATTTTCTTATGGCATTTTTCCTATGGTGGAAGACATATGTAAAGAAAATTAAGATTAAACTTTATTTTCTGAGTATTTCTTCATTCAAAATTGTTGTGAATCAGGAGCACAAAATGCTCAAAAAAAGCTACAGTCAATGGGCCTCAAGCTTCCTTGCTCAGCTCCATTCTTATTTGGTCCAAACTGGACATCTGAACCGCTCTATTCTTTGCCAGTTTTGTTGCACAGGTAATGTTAGGTTAGAAGTGTGAGTAACTGTAAGCTTGTGGAAGAGAATGTAAACACATGGATGCTGGGAAGTCAGTGCAGGCTTACCCTGTTCCAACAGTCCCACCCACAACTCAGAGGCAAATTTCTGATGAACTCCTGCTGCTCTGCTGAAACTGTCCAAGAAAACATTTTTTTTAATTAAGATTTTTAAAAATTATATATTTAAAATTATTTAAAATTGTAAAATTGTTCTTACTGGGAACAATTTTACAATAGATCAAAAGATGATTGGAGTGGACCAAAACTTTTTTTTTAGAAAAGTTCTTTTAGATGCACCTTCAGTATGCCTATCAAAATGTGTCTAAAAAACAAAAAAAACATAAACGCCACTCTGATGTTGTCAAGCCAGACTGTTATCATATAGTGCAGCTACAGTGTAATCACAAGGGGCCCCCCGCCATGGATGAGCCACAGATAGGGCCATGATCTGTCAGTCATGGTCAGTCGGCTGCCTAACCAGCCATTGTACAACAGTTTAGTGACAGCAGAGTGAGCATGGTAATGGGCTTTCTAAACAGTCTCAGCTTGAGGGGGCTGACAGCGAAGGGGAGGAGGCTCGGGGCCTCTGGTTGCACTGCAGGGTGGAAGAGTGGAGCATGAGGAATCTACAGGATGAATAAACACGGAGGATGACTCAAGCAGCCATTACTGATGAAAATGCTGACAAACAGAGAGAGGGAGGAGGAACGAGACCAAGATGGAAAACAATTAGACAAATTAATTGCATGCTTCTGTGATGTCTTTCTACTCATAAACCCTCTGCATATCTGTCTATTCCAGTGTTTTAGCCAATGAGACACTAAACTAGTCTAAAGTATGACTAAATGCCCCGCTCGTCTCTGAGGAACTCTGAGAGTGGAGCTTGAGGGAGATCAGTGCAGTTAATTTACATAGCATTTGCATTATGTCAGGACATGAGCTACAAATAGGTATGCGTGTGTGGCTTAATTAGAAATGAGCCAGGCTTTTCAAAAACACCATTTGCAATATAATTAAGTCAACTTTGGATACACAGCCGTAAGTGTGCTGTAAAGATGCTGCTTTCTGAACACTTTCAGAGATTACCGGCAATTACGGTACAGAATATGTCGTATTATCCTCTCTGTCCATGCATGTATTTGAATGACAGTAGATATAACAGTTTCTTTACAGTATGAGTCAAAACGACTGTGTGGTAACATATGAGGACAAACTGCACAAATAAAATGTGGAAGCTGCATTAATTTTAGTTAGAGAACAACTGCTGATGAAGAAATTGAAGCAAGTGATATCAATAGGCCAACAATATAGATGAGCTAAGACATAAAGAAATTGGAGTTTGATGCATAAATATAAAATCTGACAGATTCAGTCAGAAACGTTAAATTACGCTTGGTGTTGTGCTTATTCAGGAAGCGTGATGGGACATAAAAAATCAAAATATCTTTTAGTCAAACAAAAGTTTTAAGTGAATACTAACGCTTTTGAGGCTAAGTCAGAATATACCATGTACAGTTGGCTGTGGTGCAGTGGCAGGGTGGTTGACCTGAGATTGGAAGATTGCAGGTTCAAATCCCACCTTGCTCACCCATGTGCTCAAGTTTTCTTGGGCAAGACACCGCCACCTGTGGAAGGTTGGTGCCAGTGTTCAGCAGCAGAACCGCCATCAGTGTGTGAATGTATGGACTATGACTGTAAAGCGCTTTGGGCCTAAAGCACTATACAAGTAAGCGCCATTAAATAAAGAATTCTGCTTATTTGGCATCACCGTGAACAGAGAAAAACAAAATACATATTTTTTTAATATTGGAAATAAAGTCAGGCATGAAGGGGTTGAAGTTTCCAATAACATAAACTTCTAACTTGTGGGCATAAATTCTGAAAACTCTTTTTTTGCAAATGAGCGAAAAATGGATGTGGTAAAATCTAAAATTGCGTATTTTTTCTTTTTAGTTGTTCTCAGTGACTTAGAGACAAAAACATATATTGCTAAAACATCAGTAGAGTGCTGTTAACAAGATTCTTCTGGATTTGGAATTGGTTTACTTCAAGCAATCGAAACAAAAAAGAAACTGATAAAGACAAAAAGAAATATATATTTAAACATAGATATATCAAACTTAAAATAATTAGTTATAAATTATGTTATAAATACACTTGCATACATCCAAAAACACATGTCAATAATTCAATATAATTACACTTAATCACAAACACACATTTTAGTACTAATACATACAGAACATGACACATTAATACAATTATATTAAGTTTGTCAAAATAGTTTAAATAATTTTCTGTAGCTTGAGCCTTTTTTTTAACCTTTTAAAATGTTAAAAAGTTTAAAATGTGTTTTAATGTCTTTTAGCTAGCCTACAGTTTAGTCATTTTGTTTAACTCGTATAGGCGATACATTAAGATTGAGTGCTTCTGGTTTTTTCATACCTGGTTTATTTTAGTTGTTTGAATAGAATATCCTTTTAGACCTTTGAGCGTCTCTTGAGGACAGTCAGATCATTGACATAAGGTTGTGGACTTGTTAGTCAAGTAATTATTTCTTTGTTTTGGATACCCACTCATGCATTCTGTATTTAACAACTAAATAGAGTACTTAGTCTATTCTACAAGTCAATAAACTTGCAGACATCCAGGCCTTCATCTATTGTAGCCAGTTAAATGTCAATGCTAACCTCATGTTGTCTTGCAACACCAATGTTCCAACCTGAACAACAACTTAAGCGTGTTTTATTTATGCATTTTTGTTTATTTTTATTTTTATATCATCTGGGTGTCTTTTATGTCAGACAGTGTTAGGAAATGCCTTTGTCAGGATCTGTTTCTGTTCAACACTTGTCACAGATGTTTAACCAACAAAACCATGAAGATTTCTCAGTCTGATGATTCAAGGTCAAAACAACTTTTGATCATCACACGTTTTTTTTCTTCTTTATTCTGCCCTAAAATCTAATCCGCAGCCCTCCATATTAGTTTTATTTTCAAACTCATCTCGTGAGTTTTGAATATTTAAATCTGTGTTTAAATGTGTGCTGAAGACACCGTCAGTGAGGTGTTTGTGAACATGTGTGTTTTCATATTGCACTGCCTAAGTGACGTGCCAAAAATGGGAATGTGATGGGAAGTCTGGTGGTTCAGAGTACCTGGGGTTACCAAGGTTACCAAATTGAATCCCTCCTCAGACACAACTGATCTACATAATTTTTTGGTATCATTCACAGTGTCTCTTGGCCTAGGTGATGAATGGCACCCGCAGAAGATAATATTTCTGCTTGGATGTAATAAATCTTATGTAAAGTGTTCCACTGCTTATATGAATGGCAGAGAGGTGGTAAAAAGAACACACGCACCTTTTTCCACTTTTCCAGTTTTTCCTTTCTTTTCATCCTAGCAGGCTCTCCATAAAACACAAATACCAAACACGAAGAACCGTCAAATATTTGCAATAATCCTTGTCGTTAATCTGAACTCTGTTTGCCAAACCTCACTGAGATTTCTTTGTTCAGAACAAATGCACTTGTTCTTCACGGTGTACATTGTGATCATGCTGATCTCCCCAGTGAGCTGTTCTCTGCTGCTCCTCTACCTGTTTTATTGATTGCAGCCCTGGCCATCACCTCGCAGACAGCCTGCAGTGTCCTGCTATTACTAAACCAGCCCCTGGGTTGTGAACTTTTGACCTCCTATTGCTCAGCCCCCCTCTTTGAGGGGAGCATGACCCCCCACAAGAGGCTCAGAGGCCCGTAACACTCTGGGAATGCTTTTACGCCCCGCAAAGCTCCCCGATCCTCATCTGTTTGCATGTGTTTATCATGCATTAACACTTATTAAAAATATATCACAAATGGAAGGTGGCTTGGTGATACATGCATAATTTTGCGTTCAGGAGAACAATAGGAAACAAAGTGGAAAGTTTTGTACAGCTGCCAAACTCCTTAGAGTTTTAGCTTTAAACTAATTAAACGTTCTCAGTAAACTAATGCAGTAAAATCAAAAAGTATCTATTTATATTAAAGGTTTGTAATCACAATTGATTACTAATAACGTTTTTTGTTCTCTTTACTCCTATTAAACCACTTTTTAATAAGCTGAAAGTCAGGTGTACTTGACAGTAATGAATGACTGATTTTGGCTGATCGTTATTGCTGCCCTCCTCTTGCTTGCGATGCGCCAAGCGTGTGTGCGCACACGTGCGCGTCTGCCTAATAAAAGGGATAATTGTTCCATCTTTGCTTCCAGACACACAAAGCAGTGTGTATTGACTGCTTGACAGGCTGTGATTTCAGTGAAGCTAATGGCTTTCTCAATTCTCCTGCTCCATCCATCAGGCCCCGAGAGCACCCCGTCATGTTTTCAATTAATGAAGAGAAAACCATAAAAAGTTAAAAGCCGCTGCGACAAAGCAGACGATAGTGCTTCCACACATTCAGACAAGAGCACACAGGTACACTCATTCATTCATTTTCCAATCCGCTTTATCCCTTTCGGGGTCACGGGGTTGCCGGAGCCTAACCTGGCTACTCATGGGCGAAGGCAGGGTACACCCCTGGACTGGTCGCCAGTCAGTCGCAGGGGCCACAATCACACACCCATACACACTCACATTCTCACCTAGGGATAATTTAGATTAACCAATTAACTTATGAAGCATGTTTTTGGACAGTGGGAGGAAGCCGGAGTACCCGGAGAAAACCCACGCATGCACGGGGAGAACATGCAAACTCCACACAGAAAGGTCCCTCAGCCAGGACTTGAACCGGGAACCTTCTTGCTGTGAGGCAGGAGTGCTAACCACTGCGCCACCGTGCAGCCCACACAGGTACACACAAATCCCAAATCCGTAGTGACAAATAATAAATATATACAAAAAGAAAAAAAAAAACTCACAGATGCAGCTTAAAAAAAAGTCTCTAACAATCACACATACCACCAACAAAATAATGCATTTACTGTCCGCTGTGGGTTTGAAGCTGTCCTGTAGCTCAACCTGTCATCATTATGACATGTATTCAGGTGCTGGGGCTGTTTTGCTTAGGTGCAGCTTGCTGGTTTTATGTAGGGGATAAAGGGAAACTTCCGATCTGAGTGATAGTAAAGCCCTCCAATCCAGGCAGGAAATTATGGAGTAAGTGGCTTGGTGGCTAATAGTCAAATGAAGCCAGGGCGGCTGGATCCTGGCTCTAATTAACAGGCTGGCAGGCTGCGGCGGTATCAGGAATCCTACCAACCGACCTGATGACAGTGCCGGGGAGTGCCCAGGGGCACGGAGACACATCCAGGAAAATACAGGATAATAGACATGTACACAAGCAAAAATAAATGATGATCTTTCCAGCATTTATGCCAGCTAAGTCATTTCATTTTTGAATTAACAATGTTGTATTTCTTAAATGGCCCCAAACAGTAATAAGCAGGCAAGTGGGATTTTAATGCACCCAAATCTTGGAATTATTTGTGTCACCTCAGGAGAATCAAACTGAGTAATCAAATCATGACAAGTTTTTTAATTTACCTAAATGCCTTTTTTGCTTTAAGATTCCAATTATGTAGTTTGTTACCATGAGCCCCTTTTCAGAACCAATCTGAAAAGTATTTTTTTAAGCCAAAATATGGTTTAGGTTGTTTTTTTTTTTTTTAAATGTTCATTTAAACCTCTTCTCATTAGGTTGCTGGAAGGGTCTTGCCTTTCTCTCAACCATGGTTTGCACATTTCTGTGCTGCGTCCAGCTGACAGCTGGTGCTTGTTTCTGAGACACCTTAAGGGATCTTTCTACTTTCTGTTGCAGTCATCCTGTTATGGTTATGACTTCAATCAAGTATTTATCAGACATGATTAATCCTCGATTTAACTCATACCTAACCGTGATATTACCTATTATCCAGGCACTGGGTTTTGGCTCATTAGGATTGATCTAAAGTCACCATACAAGCTGTGCAAAAACAGTCTAAAAGAGGCAACAAAAACAAAAATTTTGATGCATATCATGAATGCATTAGGATCAGAAACATCTACAATTAAGCAGTAAGTGAATTGTTAAATCCTCAATAATGCTGAACTAGAGGCATATCTCCATACCTTGGACCATTTTGAAGCAAATTCTTGTTCCTTTTTGTGCTGTAAATATCATTGCTCATATTTGTAAGGACAAAATATGTATAATTTGACAAAATGTAAAGGTTTGATAAACTCACAAACATTTCCATTGTTGATCTTTTTAAACTGGTTACTTTAAAAAAATTAAATAAAAAAAGCTTAACTCATGATCATTTTAAATATATGAGAAGAATCCTTGGTTCCATGGAGGCAAAACATAAAAAAATAAGAAGTCAGTCAATCTTTTTTTTTTTTTTTTGCAGTGTACTGTACAAAAAACAGAGGTTTTCACATATGCAGCTCAGCAGCAATAAGATTTATGTCTTCTCTTGTGTTTAGTTTGCTGGTCTAATTCAAAGGTAATACGATATGAGAGCAACCCAAAACATAAACGTCACAGTGACAGGAGTGCCTTCTGGGAAATGTTTAACATGACTGCCATGTTGCTGAGGCCTGCTGGCAGCATTTACACTGGCATGGAAAACATTCATCTATGGTGCAGATTTCATGAAGATGATTAAGTAGAATCTTACTGAGGAGAATCTTTTACTGACGGACATCATTTCACTATTTAAACTGAACACAATCTTTCTCTTTGACGCTCTCCTCCTGTTTCTGGTTTGCTGCCGTGGGGGTTCACATTTAAGCTTGCAGACAACGCCTCCCCGCCCCACCCTGACCGGTAAGGACTTCAATAAGATAAACATTTAAAAGCGGAGAAAACGGGAAAATTTATGAGAATGACTATAGAGCAATCATACAAACATCCAGCGCTGTGTCTGCACGCCTCTTCACTTTAACCAAACAGAGCGGAGGGTGAAGGAAGCTGCTGGAGGATAGCAAAGGATGGTAGAAGCCTGCGTGGGAGTGAGATACAACCAATGCTTGTCAATCATCATCAAGTGTCCTTCTTCTTGCTATCTATCATTTAAGATAAATTCCAGATCATTATATTACAACCTTTTTTTTTGTTTCCACATAATCATTTTGAAGGTTTTCTCTTTTCTGGTACGTGTTAAATGTGACACAAACCCTATTTTGTCTCACAAACGAACTTGGATCTTGGCTGCAGTGTGTTCCTCTGAAAGGAGAGAGGGAGGAATGCTAGCTGAAGATGAATGCATATTTCATTATTATAGATTCTTCTCTGTTGGCAGAGCAACCTCTGCTTAAACATCTCCTCTCTGCCCTTCGGCACTTCCCCACTTTTGGATGGCATCCAAGAGGAAAGTAATTTCAATGTTTCAGGGAAAAAATAAAAAATCTCACATTTCCAATTATTACCCTAAATGTAATTACAATGGAAATTTTCCCTATGATGATGGCATCTAGAGTTTTTTTTTTTTTTTAATCAAATTTGTAAACTGTAAATGTCCTTGACATGACGGGCACTTGGAGGCTCTGCCTCCCCCTTCTTCTAAAGCAGTACTGCAGCCTATCACAGGAAGGAAGGGAGCAACGAGTGTGATACAGTTTTTCAGATAAGTGTTCTGCTTTTGACAAATGAAAGACTGCTGAAGAGTGTTATTCGTTCTTTTGTAACATATGGTTTAGGATACATTCTCAGAGCAAACTGCTGAAGTGATCGCTTGCGAATAGATCATGCGTTCAGCATAATTCATCTCTGTATGTAATTTCTTTAAATTATATTTGGAGTCTCCAGTGTTCAGAGTAATCCTAAAATCAGCGGTTAAAACATGCCTTTTTAATATCTCATTCTCTATGCACGGGCGTTACTGCAAAGATAAGGCATTCACTTGATGTGTTTCACACCCAGACCAAATTATATTTACTTCTAAATCCCATTTCTGATGGCGCCGCGTTATTAGAAAATTGCATGTTGTGCGTTTGATTTATGTCTCAGCATATCTAGAGGAAGGGAAAAAAAAGGAATCCACCTCCTACGCTTGCAGGTGAGATGAGTTCCTACAGATTGCTGTTAGTGTCATCCTCTGGGCTAAGTGTTGTATATTAAAGAGACAACGCAGTGGATTGTCACCCCGGCGCCCCACCACCTAGCAATGGGCCATCTTTAATTATGGCCCGACGGAGGTGAATGCATCAGAAAAGGCCTGACAGAACGGCCGGTGTGTAGATTATTTTAATTTGTGCCACGCCTCTAGGTGAGCGATGCGGCTGGCCTTGACCCTCCTCTGACTGCATGGATTAATGCCTGGTAATGACTGCTGAGGCTATCATTGCAGTGGGCATCATTAATTATCCTTATTGATTGTTGCTCTCAGAGATAAAGCGTTCTGCTGACAGGAAAATACCCTCCAAACGCAAGGTCAAGGTAAAAAAAAAGAAAGAAGGAGCAAAGGAGAGGAATTTAGATAATCACACAGGACTAACAGCAACAATAGAAAATAAATGTGGTCCAATGTACTCCTCCACTAATGTCTTCTATCTTAAACGTGTCTCTTCTCTGGGTCAGTCTGCTTGTTGCAATAGAAAACATCAATGTAATATTTATGTAAACAAGAAGACATAGAAGCTGTGGTTGCATTTGAAACAAAACATTGATAAGACAGATGTTGTGAGAAAAATTGTGAGAAAAAAGTGATGGAAGAAGCTAAGAGAGAGAATCGAAGACGAAGAAATCAATGCAGGGGTGAGGGTGGGGGGTGACAGACATCTGTACCGCTTGGGCAGATTTTGTTTCTGTGGCCTCCATAACAGAAGAGACAACAGGAAGCCAGAATTTTACTTCATCACTTATTTACATCAGCTTTCCTGTAAAAACACTCCAGTCATCTTTTGACCTTTTATAAAATTGTTTCCAGTCGTCTTTTAATTTTTATTATTTTAGGCAAAATAAAAAAAACAAAAACTTGTGTTGTTTTCAAGGACATAACTTCTCCAGAGCAGCAGTAGCTCAGTAGAAATTTGACTCTAAGTTGTGTGCGGGACTGTTGGCGCAGAGCAACTCTGCCCCTATTTCCCTCCCCATTGCTTAAAGCAGTGAACTTGTGGCATGGTATTTTCTACACCACAATTAGCACTTTTTCAAATGGCATTCTTTCGTTTTTTCCTTATTCACAAATAAAGAAATTCTGAAAAACGCAGTTTTAGTTTTTATTTTCTCTATATATGTAGTCCATTATGAGAAAAATGCAATAAGAACATGTTAAAAACACCAAAAACCTTTTTTTTTTTATTGGAGTGGGTCTTTTAAGGCATATATTACCTGAGAAAAATATTGATACAATAAAGAACTCCATTACCTGGTTTGAATGAGTTAAGTCTCTGGCCTTCTCTGCAAAGTGCTGTCAATTTGTTATTCTATAAATGTTAATAGACTGTTTGCCAACATCATACAATGTAGTGTGAAAATGTCATGGGGAATTGATGAATCTCTACGAAGCCAGGCTAAAGCCAACACTGAGACACTTATGAATAAAGTACCTCATACCTGAACATTGGAATAAGAGAAAAACTAATTTTGAAAATCTGTTTTAGCAGGCATTCATTTGCCATTATCAGACAGTATGTGTTAGGTTGCTTGCTTTGAGCCCAGCACTTTTCTGAAAATCCAGTGCGTGTTTCTGAGTGGGTCTCTGTGTGGCTTCACTAACAGGCAGATCTTGCAGACGGGAAGCGAGTGTGACAGAAATGTATTCTCTTTTCAAAAGCTGGCTGGAGAGGCTGCTGTAGCACAACTCTTGCCCTCTCTCTTCTATGCCTTCTCTGAGCGAGTGATTGGCATCTCTCCATATGTGGATCTTGTTCTTTCTGTGATTCGCTCCTTTGCACAGCTTACCAGTGTCAAACAACAAATCCATCTTGAAGCCAAGGACAAGAAAAGGAGACGCGCTAAAGAGAAAATATGCAGATATTCTCTCACCAAGGTTGACATATTCTTGTGAAAGATTATGAAGATTTTCTTGTTCTTACTGTTATAGATAATATTTAAGTACACTCAACTTAACTTTCTTTCTTTTTTTTTGGTGGTCTGATCCATAAATGCACTTTGTCTGGGCTTTATAAGGTGATACTGATGCAGACAGAAGAGCGAGGGCAAGATGAAGGAAGATATTTTTTTTTCTTGGTACCTGTTTGAAGTGAATCAGAAGGAGCCATCCAAGGTCTGGAAATTCATTACTAGATAGAAGCTTTGAAAGAGGTCAGCTGGATATATGTGTGTGTTTGTGTGTGTGTACATGCCTGGAGCCTATTGTATTCAGAGTGGAATTCCTGAGTAGTTGCCTAAGGCCATGAGAAGGCAGCTATGGCCAGGTATGGATAGCCATTACTTCAGGGCATCAGAACCTTCAAGGCTCTCCAGAGACTAGATCCTAAGGGTCCATTCACATTCATATAAGGTAAGATTTGTGTATTTGTGTGTGTGGGAGTGTGCGACAAAAGCAGCAGGAATGACTGCACCAGCACACAGCTAAATAAACTGTTAAAGGATCTCTGGTATTTGAACTTAGGTTATTTTCTTGTTGAAGGGATTTGTTTGATGTGAATGAAATGACTCGGTATTGTGTGTGGATAGAACAATAAGAATCAGTAGCCTAAAGAAAAGTCGGATTCAGTACAAGTATCTGTAAATCAATACGTGACCACAACACTACCAGAAGGCTCTAATCTGAGGCCAAAATGTTGTGGAAATGGCTTTATTGTGTATCCACACATTTACACTGAATCACACTTTTTTCTTCATGTCTGTGGTTTATATAATGTTGATAATACATTAGAAGCTGGAATCATTTTTTTTATCTTTCAGCAAAGCCAGAGTTGGGATTATATGACGAATGGACAGAGTTTGGACAAAACTGTAGGGATGTAATTAACAGACGGCTCAAGTCCTTATAAGCCTATAGAAGTGGGATTTAGACAATTGCCCTGATGTGTAAATCACATCAACAAATCACTTGTCACAAAAATAAAAAAAAAACCCCCAATGACAATAGAAAAAAGCAAAACAAAAATAAAAACAGCATTTCTTTTTAGAAAACAAAAAAAATGTAAAAAAACGAATCGAAATAAATAACATTTCCGAAAGCAAACGTAATTTCCAGAAAATATAATGAAATGTTAATAAAACGAAACATAACGAGTAACCTGAAAAGGTAGGTACTATGGGGCGTTGCTGATTGGATGATGACATCCAGGATCTCATGGACAAAGGTCATCATCCAATCAGGCGACGTTCAATGGTGCCTACCTGTCCCGCTTTCTATAAAAAAAGAAAAAACTTTTCGGAAAGCAAAAGTAATTTACAGAAATCAAAATGAAATGTTAAAAATGATAACCTTGATAAGAAATAGAATGAACACTTTTATTATATCTGGTGCGCACGAGAAACTAATATATTTTTTTACTTCAATGTCCCTTTAGAGGTTCTGTATTTTTAAATTGTTATTGTAATCTTTAAAATGGTTTGCGTTGAAGGATTTGTTGATGTGATTGGCACTTCAGCGCCACCATACTTTAGCATTGTATTGATAGACATTCTGTAATTCGGCAAATATTTGCTGCAGTACAAGTAGATATATGGAAGAAAATCATATTTCTTTTTTGCTGGTTTGAACTTTCTTTTCTTTGCAGTGTGTTTAACAAGTATTACCTGCACAATATTTTTTGATTTATATATATGTGTGCACGTTGTCTGCATGATAAACACATGCATGCAAAAACAATTTGAGGAAAGTTGCAGTGCTGGGGTGTTGCACAGTGATGCCCATCTATCTTTCTGACATCTCCAAACCCAATCCCACTGGGGCTAACTGAATTCAATCCACAACATTAAATAAGCACATATCCCTCCCCTCCATGTGCATGTGTGTATGTACATGTTCCTCACATGGCAGCAGGTTTAGATTGTTTCTTCAGTCATGTATTGGTGTGCAGGCTTCATGGCAAAGGGGCAATGAGTCAGAAATCATGAGGGAAGAAAGCTAACCGTCTCAGGAGACAAAGGGGAAGCGGAAAGGCTTGATGTTGCCTTTCCGATGAGAGTCCATCCTCTGTTTCTCCCCTCAGCCTTTTCTTTTTAGCCCCTGCTGTACCAACCCCCTCTCTGTGGTTCTCCCCTCTCGGCAGCTCTCTGCTGATTGCTTGGGTGCTTCTTGGTGCCTATCAGGCCCATCGCACTATGTTGCCATCAAACACAACATTTATCTTATCATTGCCTTGACAACTGCCTATTAGTCCAAAAGACTCTGCGGGCTGGTGGTTCCCATGGCGATGACATGGTGACATTGCCAGGCAGCTCCGAGTCGCCTGCTGAGACAGGGGCCCTGTCCCTCTCCTCCTCACACCATGCTCACCCCCACGTCTTCCACTTTGACCGTCCTTTTGCTTCTCTTCTGCTCATTTTTGGGCAGCAGCTCCCGGAACTTTAAACTCTTTGAGCCATAGAGCATGAGCATTCACCTTTTCTGCACGTGTGTGTGTGTGTGTGTGAAAACCTCCATACTTATGCAAAACAAAAAAGAAGTTCACTATGTGAACCAGCATCAGTGTCAAATTGTTGCTTTAAACATTCTGGGCATGAAAAAATGTGTGCGCAAAGCAGGAAATTGACATAAGTTTGATGTGTGCATATTTTTTTTGTGCTTGATTATTGTTGTTACAATCCATCCATCCATTTTCCAAACCTGCTTTGTCCCTTTTGGGGTCACAGGGGTGCCTGAGCCTATCACGGACACTTTTGGGCAAAGGCAGGGTACACCCTGGACAGGTCGCCAGTCTGTCAGGGGTTGCGCTGTTGAAAAAAAAAAATAAAGAAGCGGCATAATCACTCAGACCAAGAAAGGTGAACTGGGATGTGAAAAGAGAGCACAGTATTCTGTTCTATTTAACAGGGATTTGAGGAATATTCAGATAGGGATGAAGACTGCTTTTGTGTGGGTCTTGATTATGCGGCCAGATTGAAAAAAAAAAGCAAACCATGCCTCTCTGGTATTGTTCAGGGGGCTGGGCCAAATGTGGAGTTGGGCCTGATCCGGCCCGCGGGCTGTAGTTTGGGGACTCCTGCTTTAAAAGAACTAAAAAAGTTTTCTGTAAAAACATTGAGACTTTTGACTTTTTGAGCACACCCCATGTCTCATAATTTCTTCTCCTCAGTCCAAACAAAATAATTCACAAAGACAACAAAGAGGAAAAAAAAATATCTACCTGAAAGGGTTTAATTCTGTGTTTAATATAATGTAGCAGATGTAGAGGAAAGCTTTCATCACCTGTGGTGACTTCCTACCTATTGGCCCAAAGTTGACAATGCTGAATAAGAAACCTAAAAAAAAAAATCCTATAAGAAGCAGTTATGCTTTCATTTAAAAAATACAGCTTGTAATCTAGCATCTGGTCTTTGGTCATTTAAAAGCACTGAGAGGATGAAGACACATAGGGCACAGTGAACACTGTAATTTTACTACATATTATCTCGTGGATGGTAATTTGGTACATTAGCTGTGTTCTCCCTCTCACCAGATCTGGATGGGGTCTACGGCGGCCGCTCACAGGGACCCATTTCTAATAATAGAGTGCAAATCTTAATCATTACTGCTCTGACAGGACACTGTGTCATCATTGTCTGACAGCTCTAGCTTGAGTGGAAGGGGCCTCGAGTTACATGCTGGTTTCAGTGCAGGCTTCCATTGTGAAAGATAGAGAGGCAAGAAAAGATTCAACCAGTAACATTACTTTAAAATTGAACTACAAATGTCTCCACAGGGATCAAAACATGGGATATGAGTTAACTAACAGCTGAAAAGTTCTCTTACATTCAGGGAACAAATTTAAAATTTCAGATGTGACCCCTTGCCACAAAAACTAAGAAACCCAGTAGAGCTGACATTCACTATGCTGGTAAGCAGGAAATCACCACTGGTCTAAAAAACAACAAATCAGAAAATGACATTTCCACTTCCATCGATTTTTATCTTGTTGTAGATGGAGGTCGCTGAACAGTGCCGTGTAAACGCGCCTCTGATAAACAGTTAAAGAAGTTCATCCACTCGGCTAATCTGTGGTTTGGTGGCAGAAAAATCAACACTAATTTGATGAGAGGCAGCAAAACAAATTCTGCTGTTGTGCTCTCAACACAGACCTCATGGGAGAGGAGGGAAGGGAAAGTGGAGGGAAATAAAAGGGAAAAGGAAAAATGAGATGAAGGCAACCCGTGAAAAAGGACAGAGAAATGAGAAAATCAAAGAAAAATGAGATAGGAAGTTAAAATGGCATAAGAAACAAATAATGGAAATGAGAAAAGGAAAGGAAGACATTTAGATGAGTGGAGTAAGTTTATAACAAAGGAGGGAGATACCAGATAAAAAAGGAAATATTTTTTTCTTCATTGATGGTCTTACTTTATCCAAATTAATTATAAGATTGAATTATTATATTATATTTTTAATAGTATAGAATAATTAGTATGTAATATAATAATTATTATATGCAACATTTATCTTTTTATGTATAATTTATATCTTAGTATAGCTGATTTGGTAGTTTAAAATCCTTTAGTTTTTTTATTTACTAAAAAAACATCACATATTCTTAAAAAAATCTGCTGTGATTGTTGGGATTCCCTATAATTTTCTAATCCCAGATCTAACAATTTTCAGATGATCTATTTCACTTCATCTATCTTTAACTATAATGTTTTTCTTTGTTTACTTAGTTCTACTTTATAGAAAAAACAGACAAATAACTTTTTGTATTTTTACATATAATAATAAAAAAAAAAAAAACTTCCTCACGAAGTTTGACAAACTGCACAAGAATATGATCCATTAAGGCTTTGAATGGCAAAAATGAAGCTTGGAATGGGAACCAAAACAAAGTAGATTTGATGATTTATGAAATAAACTGTACATTTTGTGTAATTTGGATTAAAATCCCACTCCAATCATCTTTTGATATATTTCAGAGATGTCCAGTTCCAGGCTTTCAGGGCCATTGTCCTACATGTTTTCCAACCAACCTGCCATTGTAGCTCCTTACGGGCTAAACACATCTAATCCATTTAATCAACAGCAGATAAGGCAGGTTTTCAGGAAAACCAGCAGGAAGCCGGCCCTCGAGGCTTGGACACCCCTAAGCTATTAAAAAAAGAAGCGTTCCAAGTGGTCTTTTAATTATAATTTTTGCCAAAAATCAAAAACCTTGTCGTTTTCTAGGACATAGTTTCTGCAGAGTGACAGTAGTTAATTAGAAATTTGGTTTTGTGTTGTGATCCGGAGCAACCCCCCCCCCGTCACCCATAACTGAGCTACATGCTTTCCTGCTAGCTTACAGCCCCAAACACCCCCAGCCAAATATTACTTTTTCAACAAAAATGGCGAGCAATGTTAGAGCTATCCAGGTGTACAGTTTTGAGCCAGACACCAGTTTAGATGAGAAAAAACAAAGACGTACATGGATCTAGTTGTCTACAAGCGGGTGTGTCAGAATGAAGCGGAGCTTGTTTGCTGATTGTAGCTTCTGTATCACAACTACAGTCTTTTTCAAACAGCATTTTTAATCTGCTTCTGATTCACAATGATTTGATTGATGAATAAATACTAAAACACTATTTTTGAGTGGAGTGGGCCTTTAAAAACAGTCTAACCTTAGGACTCAGGTAAATTGCTCTCACTTTAAACCAACCTCCTGTGGTCTTTGAAGAAACTGCACCTTTTGTTACTTTTGAGCTTTCTTTATACTTAAAGAAAGTGGGGGCTTTGATAGGATTCACCTTTGGTGATCATCTTCAAAAAACAGCTGCATGCACTATGAAAATGCAGTCTAAAACGTGAAGTTTCCTCTGCATTTGAAAGCTTTGAGCTATGATTTAAATGTTCAACAAGCTGCACTTTCTTCAGTTTGTGCTTACTTTCCTGCGTTTCTGTTTCTTTTCCTTTTTCAGCTTTTTCGTCTCTGATTCCTTTTCAGAGAAAAATGCCAGATCAACAGAAATGTCACAACCAGGGAAGTGGCCTTACTTTTGTATCTTCTAATTGAAGTGCCTTCCTGCCTTAGAGTCTGACAGCTCCTTTTGACAAGTGATGTGTTTTTTGAAAGTGAATCAGCTTTCTTCAGCGTTGAGTGCAAAAGACAGGAGAGATCAGCGAGGGTCAAGCTGAATGCTGGTCTTTATACTAAGTTACTGCTGCCTCCTGACATTACAAAACGTGTCATTCATCTCATCGTTAATACTGCCCCCTTTTTCCAGTGGATACACTCAGCTCAAGAGTTTTCCTACTAAAAAGTACCATTTGAGCCAGCCAAGCATGGGGCCCATCTGCCATGGTTGTGCAGCAAATGGTTTTAGATAAAAGATTTAGGGCTAAGTTCTTGTTTTGCAGCATTCAGCCCATTGATGAGTTTATTGGAAGACCCTCAAAGAGATGAAGCATATGCAGTGACATGGTGTAACACAAAACATATAACAATAGTTAATGAGCTTAGAGGGAATAAAAATGATTTAAAGCATGGCATTCACTTTCACAAATCTGACATTTTTTACTTTCTTTAAAGAATTTCCCCTTTGACTTACCTCAAACTCGATGTCTACAAAAACGGGGCATACTGAAACACCATTTTATTCAACAAAAAGTAAAAACTGTTAAACAAAATCCTGGTCAGCAAGCTTTTTACTAAATGGTGGAAATTGTTTTATCTCATCTAGACTTTGGCCATGTTGATAAAAGGTTACTGAATGCCTGTGCTATCGGAACAGTTTTTTAGAGGCTGTGAAAGTTATATGATAAAACAGTTCAACACGTATTGCGTTAAAACCCATTCCAATTTCCTTTTGTAAAATCGTTACCAGTGATTTTTAAAACAGAAATTTAATAATGATAATACAATTTTTAGTCAAAATCCAAAAACCTGTGTCGTTTTCTAGGACAAAGTTTGTGCAGTGCAGCAGGAGTTCATCAGAAATTCGCCTCTAAGTTGTGGGCGGGACTGTTGGTGCGGAGTAAGCCTTTGCTGATATACCATCATACCTTTGTTTACGCTCTCTCCTGTTGGCTTACACCCCCTCACAAACTCAAGCTAACATTGGCAGTGCAACAAAAACAGCAAGCAATAGCTGGGCGGGATGCCAGCTCGAGGAAAATGAAGATGTCACTGGATCTATTTGTTTGCAAGTGGATCGGAATGGAGCAGAACAGGGAGACTTTGGCCCACTGCTATCAGTTTGCATCACAACTGAGAGATTTTTCAAATTGCATTTTTAATTAATTCCCGATTCACAACGAGTTGAATAAACCAATATTCAGAAATGCAGTTTTAAGCTTAATTTTTTTATAAATGTCCTCCATTTTCAGATAAATGCTACAAGAACACTAAAACACGGTTTTCATGGCGGTGGGTCTTTAAGCATATTATTAGTTATCTTAAAAAACAAATACTCCCAAAGACAGGCCAGATAATAACTTTAATGTGCTAAGATCAAAATACAAACTTAAACAATTAATTAACATTAAATGTAAAAAATAAACAACTGCTTGATTTGTGCTTTAACCTAAAACACTGGAGCTACTTACCTATCAGAGAAAAATAGCCAGAAATGACACACATTTTTACTTTCTTGTTTGTTAATTAGTAATTCATACTTTAAAAAAGTACTTGTTACCAAAATTGGTGATGTTTGGTAAGTGATACTTTGATACCTTGGAGTCAATGCTGCCATTACTACTTTGAATAAAGAACTATTCAGAAAAACAGTTTAAATCTTTATTGTCTTTGTATATGTCATCCATTGTGAGAAAAATGCTACAAGAACATGTTAAAATGTCAAAAACACAGTTTTCATTGGGTCTTTAAAGAGGAGAATAATCTGTACTTGATCTTACGTTAACCACCCCATAACTTTAAACATCCTTGGCGGGCTTTCTTTGACCCTTCTCCACATGCAACCACGCTGTGATGAACAAGTAAAGTGTGCCATGTTTTATGTATTTAGTGTATTGTACTTGTGGTGGTGCTGCACAAAGCTCATCCATACCCCGCAGCTTCTGTGTGTGTAATCCCATCTTTGCCTGCACCGTTTACCATCTCTACATCAACAGGCTAAGTCAACTTTCCATTATATCTTTGGCAAGAACACTGAACCTGTCCTTCATATTGGAATGCAGCCACATCTACGCAGAAGGGGGAATATGTTAAATGTTGAGCCTTTTTGTCTGGACGTTTTCCTAAATTTAACTCCCTGTTTCTTCTCTTGGCATCTTCTCAGTTTACCACTCCATCTCCGTGTGTGCAATATTATGAAGAACAGATTTTCCACAGAGCAAATGAAAGTATTTGTTAGTAGAAAAGAGGGAGAGATCAGAGGGCTTGAGTTGAGGCTGACAACAGAACTGTTTCTCCGCACCACCAACACACCCAGCAGCCAGTCTGCCTTTAAAGGGCTGTTTAAATCCACATGCAGGTCACATTACTGCTCGCCTTCATCAGTGTTTACAGGCATGTTAAAGATTGTAATAACATTGGTCAGAACAGAGATTTTTAATTAAGATGTTTTTACTTTTAAGGGCTTGAAGCCCAGCTGTGGTGAGAGGAGAGGGAGACAGAATTTGGCACAGAGGACGGGAGTCCGACCACATTTGGACTGAGATGAGAATGATCCCTGCAAGATCGCACTCTATAAACACTCTTCAAATCAAGATGTTAGACTTTTGTTATACATGGCAGGCTCAGTCAACAATTTGAGAATATCTTCATGTTTTCAGTGGTCATTTGAGGTAAGATAATAAAAGCATTCTGAGTCATGGCGGTAAACATGCAGGAACAGCAAGAAAATAACCCTCAGAAAACCAATGTGCAACGGCAAGTCAAGAATTCCCCTTGATACAGATGCCACGTCTGCGTTCGTGCTTGAACTCTGCGCTTCGGCTCGCAGCTCAAACACGGTTATAACCGTGTATTTTCTTTGGGTTGTGGGCAATAACTCTGCTTTACTTAGATATATTGGAATTTGATCAAATACTTGAAAAGTGGCGCAAGGTTGCTGTGCTTATTTAAACTGTGATGTGGAATACACAAATCAGACTGGTTGCTGATGAGATGACACACACAAATGCAAGTGTGTGTAAGTTCACACAAACCTGCACATTCCCCTCTGCCCTATAGATGGCTGCTTTGGCTGGAGCTAGAAGAGCCTTGCCCTGTTCAAGGTTTTACACCCACAGTTCTGTTTCGCTCAGCTGTGTAACCATAACAGTTTAATGACATGCTATTACACAGCTATCACACTTACAGCATTGTGTTAACACATAACCGCTGCCACACAGTAGAGTGTATCAGCTTTAGACCCTAATCTTCTTCATTTTGCACTTTGCTCTGTACTTTTAGGCAGACTTTTCTGTCATTTTTGCTTCTTTTTAAAATACTTTGAGCATTAGCTCTACAACAAGAACAGCAACATTCTCCCTTTGCCAAAATTCAGAACAAAAACAAAAGAAATATGTTTTTCCATTCAAGTAGTCAAGACATGGAGCAATCTAAAACAATCAATTTAAGAAACCAAATGACAAATGATCTTCGTAAATCTTGTAAAAACAAAAACATGATTCAAAAATACAACAAATGAATTTCTTGCCTAATTCCAGGTACGACATAGAAAATTAGAAATAAGACACAAATTGCCAGTGTCTGAGATATTTTAACCAACATTTAGTTTTTGATGATTTGTAGAAATTAACAGAAAAATGGACATTGAAAAAAAAAAGAACTGAACAAAACTACCATGGGTTTCTAAATGATTCCTGCTTTAATAGTTTTTGTGTTGCACAAATCTTTAGTAAATTGTACATAATCTGCTATATTTTTTTCTCATTTATTATTCCTACATGTGTTACTTTTGCAGACACATTGTACAACAATAAGTATTTCTGTCAATTCAGCAGTAATGTCAAAAATGCTATTTTCCATCTGGATTTCATGAGCAGATGTTAAATGTTTCTCCGAATTCATGATATAAACACCACAACATAGAAAGCATGTAAATAAATCTATACATTTTGTGTTTTTATGTCTAAATGGCATGTTTTGAGCTGTGATGGAGCCTACTGCATGCATTATTGCTTTGAACCATTTGTTAAAGTAACCATGCACTTCTGGCATCTGTCCTCTCTGATTCATCATCAAAAGAGCAGAGTACAAAAACCTGTACTGTATAGTCTGGTGCTTACAGCAAACAAAGTTGGTCTGACTTGTTTATTTTGATGTATTAAACCTGACCCTCAGATTTGGCCACAGAGGCCGAGTACCGACTCTCAAAGTAAAGCTAATCACTAGTGATTTATTTCATACTTCCATTTGATTGGGTGCTGCTATGGGGTAATTAGGCTCTAACAGTAGGCCCTGTGCTGTGGCTAAGCTGTTTACATAGCTCTGCTGGAGACATGTTGACACTGAGGTGGAGATGAAGAAAACTCTCAGGGCCTGGACAGTAGTTGGGTCTGTTTGTGGGACAGCACAGGCTGTGGAGGGTCAAGCATGTAAGGGCAGGGACAGAGAATAAATCAGGTGCTAAAAGACAATTTCATAAGAACTTGTCTTTGTTTGCCCAGTTTTCCTTTGATTTTTTTTTTTTTTTTTTGGTTTAGTGACACGTTTACATCAAGAAATGCTGCAAAAGTTAATTAATTAATTGAGCATAAAGAGATCAGAAGGTCGACGCAAATCGCTAAAGTATAATTTCCACTGACAGGATTCTGCCTGCTTTCCATTTCTCTTTACTGCAAATTGCTGCGATTTTCCTAACTTTGGCTCTCACAGCAGTTACAAGGACAAGGAGAGTAAATGCAAGTGCAGCAAAATTTAAAGAAGGCAAATGGATTGGAGATGTCTTTGGAGCTTAGGAGGTGTTGTATTAGCTTTGATTTTACTTGCCGGTTTCATTTTGGCAAAAGTATCCTTAAAAGACAGAAAATGAAACAGAACAAAAATGTACAACCGCAGCAAGTTGGGGGAAAAAAGTTGAACATCAGAGAGCATAGAAGTTGAGTTGTCACATAAGCATCTATTTCCCTGCTCATCTCTGCACCTGCTCCTGTAGATGGCCCCGGGTCTCTGACTGGAGAAAAGAAAGGCAACGACGCCTGTTTGTAAACTTCCAGCTGCCATCGAGGTAGCTATTGTGCTTCCAGAGCGAGTGAGCGAGCAAAATATTGAACGTTTCACTTTGAGTTGCATCAAAAACCTGAAAAGTTTGGAGAGCGTAATCAATTTAGAAAAAGGGTTTTATTTGACTGCAGAGCGGGAGTCAAACCTTTGAAAAGCAGTTGCTGACATTATTAAAAAAAATGAGGCATACACAGATCCCACGTCTTTGTATTCTTTTGGTCTTTGTTTGTAGAAGGTTTGTAGAGGAGGAGGGAGTTGGCTCCCTGTTTCAATCTCAAGTATTATCACACACACACACATTTGTTCGGTCTTTAAAAGAAATGTAGAATGCTTTTAGATATTATTTTAAGTGGAGGTAGTGGTTTCAATGCCAAATGTCAAATCAGATGTAGATGACTGGGAGGGTTTTCCATGCTAATAGGGCCGTTAATATGCTGATGATATGGCTGTGTGTTAATATCTCTGAGAAAGTGTGTGTTTATATCTGTGTGTGCCTTCCTGCTTGTAGACACGGGGATGGTGAACCCAGGGGCGGGCAGGCCTGTGTCGGCTCGACTGGAGCGCCTCATTGTTTTACCGCAGGAAGTAACACAGAAAAGCAGCAGGGATGTTTATGAACGCCTCCGATCCCTGAAGACGTGCAGGCTGACCTGATTATCGCCTGTGTGTAATTCCACAGTCGGCAAGGTGCTGCTGCTCCTGGAGGGGTTTGGAAGGTGCGTCTGCGAGTGTGTGTGTGTGTACTCCATCAGTGGTAGGTATCATTACACATCATTAGAGGGTTTGAGGAGTCTCAAGCTGCTTCAGTTGTGTGTGCGAGTCTGTTTTTGTCAGACACACTCCAGGAAGATCACTGACAGC
>BSAI01000072.1:14471908-14666949 GCA_036245035.1 Adrianichthys oophorus | reverse complement strand
TGAAGCAAAAAGTGGGTATTTATCAGTCAAGCTTGTTTTGTTATTGCATGCATTCTTTTGACATGAGCACTGACTGTGCCCTTTGTAAAAGAGGAAATCAAATAACAGGGCCAACGGGAGCAGATCTCCAATCCCCTCCAGCATATACAAACAGAAATAATCCGAAGCTGCCTATATCTAACAATAGTAGAACAACTTTTATACAAAGCTATGCAAAGTTTCAGCAGTCATTTATAGGTTTGTCTACATTTGTTTTCTTGTGTATTCAGAGATGCCTGGCGTCTTCTCATTTATTTCCCCAGACAGCTATTTGTTAAGTTGTGTTTAGTATTCACTGCCAGGATGTGTCTGGAGTGATTCTGTTGATCAGCTGGTGATTTGTAAGCCGATCCAAGAAAGCCGCAGTTAACTGGTTCAGCATGTTTTAAATGTGGAGTGCAGTAAGGGGAGCCAGGCCTCCAGTCAGCCCAATGACCTAACACTGTGTAGCGAGCGCAGCCACAAGACATCTCTATCAATCACTGGGCACAGCATGTCCAGGCTCAGAAAGAAATCTTAGTAGGCTGATGCACAGCTGGGTGCTGCCATCTTCTGGTCAGGGGGGCAAACACGAAGGCACAAATACAGCAGTTTTTCAATAAAAATCCACATTTTAAACCCTCGCAAAACCACTTTCAGTAAAAAAAAAAAAACAAAAAAAACTTGAGAATATTTCTCCTCAAATGTCCCAGGTGTTTGCAGCCTGTGACTTAATTTCAAGACTTTCTTCCCATCTTCAAGCAGAAAACGCCTTCAGTATGTGAGTACACTAATTCTTTAATCTTAGACTGAAAAATGGTCCCTAATGAGTGTCTTATGAAAAGTTAAATGTCCAATGAAATATATTACTTCAGTGCAGTAAAGACTGTATGTCCTCAGGTGATTGTACAGTAAACAGGGCAGAAGCAGAGAAATGCTCCTGGCTACCTCTCTCCACCCCGGAGTGAACACGTCAAGCTAATGCATGGCGACGCATGGTGAGTTATTGCGCTGAGTACCAGGCCGCTGGTTCTGCTCAGAGGCCTGGTTTGATCTTTTATTTACACTCCTTTTTGCTCAGGATTTCAGAACAATTTTCTCAGCTTTTTACAGTCAACAAACTACAAAGCAAGGCGCCCGTGTCTGGGAGGCATGTTGAATAGAGAAAAGGGCTGCTGCTTTTGCTGCTTGCTTCAGAGAAAAAACAACAAAAACAGCTAAATCGGTTCAGCTACTCCGGACTCCATGCTGGCCTGGAAAATGGGCCGAAACGTGCGTGAGGGCTCAGGAGGGAAAGGTGAGCGAATGGATGGCAAGATGGATCGAGCCAGAGCTGTGAAAGAAGTAATGACACAAATAGTCTAACAGACTGAAAGACGGCTGGGACCATTACACAGTCAAAGTGTAGGACGAACCCTTCTGACTGCGAGTGCTGTTGCATATTCACTCAAGTGTCTGTCAGAGAAACCCAGCCCGTACCCTAAAACTATTATTCTACCATTATTTTTTGTGCAGGTCACGATTGTGGCATAATGCAATAGCATTCATCTATTTCATTCATTTTAGTTCTTAGAGAGTGACACGCAATTTAATTACCCATCCTGCTCTTTGGCGGTGGGAGCGGGAGCCAGCGCCTCACCCCCTCCCACCGCTCACTCACTTCTCGTAAAGGATTGAGGGTGCTGAAACAATGATGGATAGAGTCTGAAAAGTGCATTATTTCTGATGCATTTTTGATTATTTCTACCCTTTCCCTTTTTTCAGGTAATGCAATAAGCCTGATCCGCTCTGAGTTCTGTCAGGGACGTGGATATAGCAACAGCTTAGCCATCACTTTCTATTGGTAGGAAAGTCATTATTTCTGAAACAAGGACTTCTTTGTAGATTTTTTTTTATTGCTCCTTTACTCTTTTTCCCCCTTTAAAATTTTTTTTGTCTGTTTGTCTGTGTCTCTCTTTCTTTCCATCTTTATGATTCCATCTGTTCATCTGTCTCCAGCTTGGAGACATTCTCGTTTGGACTGGTGCCTTGGATGCCCCAACAGACTGACAATCGTTCCTCATCGAAAAAATTTCAAAGACCTCTTCAAAGTAAATGAATCAATAAGTGCTCATATGTGGGGTTAAAGCTGAGGTTATCCTGATCCCATTCAACTCCAGACACTCTCTGAGCCTCCACATGCAGAGCCAGGGACTTCTTGTTTGGTTAATGAATTTCAATCTTTAAATAAAGAATATTAATCTCTCCAAGTATAACATCATATTGCCAAAAGAAAAAAGTGTAGAAGTACTTATGCAATAAAAACGCACAGATACGCATACGCCCGAAGCAGTCATCCTTCGGGCTAACACGCAAACCTGCTTTATCCACAATCAAACAATGTAAATGTCTATGTTGTCTCAATGTGCTCCCAGCTAGCATTGATCCAAAGCCCTCAGAGCTCCTCTCAACTAAACCAATAGTGAGCTCATATGTCTTTTACAGATTAGTTAACAATAATTTTCCTGCTATGGATATTATGCTTTTCTCACCATGTTTACTTTGAGGGGTTGAGGGGCTTAAATATACATTGAGCACTGCTTGTACTTGAGAATGATACTGACTATAAATCACAAAATCTAAAAAATGATGCGCATGTAACTATGACAAAGGTGAAGTTTACTGGCATATCTTTCTAAATTGCACTTTTGAAAAGTTGAATAGAACAAAGTGAACAAGTGGCGGAGAAAAGTCAGTGGTGCTTCAGACATCTTAATGAACACAAAAGCTCTCCTCTCTGCTCATGTTTTTACATGCAAAACGTTAATAAATTGCAAGTTCAAATGCATAAAGGATTAACAGCTGGATTCCATTTAGTGTCCACAGGTTGGAGATGCTGGTGTGTTTGCTATCAGATCGTTAAAGTGCCTTGGGTTGTCATCATCGCTGCATTTACTCACAGTTCTGCACGTTTTTGCTATAACAAGTCAAACCCCTGCAGTCACACAAAATGTGCTTTTCTTGTATTTTTAAATTAAAATGCGGCGCAAAAAACACACAGACAGTGCTAAAAACTGAAATATTAATGACGTCTTATATTTGTTGTACATCATCACTTATAGTATTTTGTGTCATTGTAACGTAAATGGCGTATATAATGTGTATTTGCTCCTTTAAAAAAAAAAAAAAGAATTCTGGTACTATGAAATGTTGGAGTGAGGGCCTGCACTTTGTTTACTTGATAAAGAATAAATGTCACGTACATGCCCAAAAAGTATAAACATGTCTCTGTAAGTCATATATTACCACAAAGTGTTGAACATGCCGTGCAAGAAACATGCAATTGAATAGTGGACATAAAAATTCACAAAAGGAGCAACAGTTGGCACTGTTGGCCTTCTCTGCCGTTTTGAGCCTTCTCCTTGTTCCCTTTTCTCTCGCATAGCGGTGTTGCACAGGACTTTTCTTTGATTCTGCCAAGTGCTTTACACATGCAGAGCTGTAATGCACCACTGGGTTACAAACACAGGTGAGGCAGTCTAGGTGAGCTTGGCAGGCGTGCTTAGACGGCTGTCTTCAGGAGGCTCAGATGGGTTCTGACGCCTCATCTTGGCATCTCACTTCACACAAAAACACAACGTTACCAGGTAAGGCAATAATATACAGTGCATAGTGTTGGCCTAGCTCCATCATACTGGCAGCAGCCGTTTTTGTAATATGCTCTAGAAAAATAATGATCACTCATTGTTTAATTAGTGCACGTGAAGCCTAATCATTCAGGGTAGGACCCGACTGTGCAGAATGTAAATTGATTTCCTGATGTTTTAATGAAAACAGATCATAGCTGTATTGTGTTGTCTTATTGTCAGTTGACTCTCTTAAATCAGCTGCTGCCTGATTATTAAGGAATGACACAATGACATTATCTTCATGGTTGCTGAGGTTAACTCATCCAGCACGGCTCGACTCAGCAGATTCTAGTAGAAAAGTTTTTGAAATATCAACTGCTAATAATGTGAGTCTCATCTGTTTCCAAGACAAAGGGTCAGTGACTTTGTTAATTATAGAGCTCAACTTCTTATTTTCATGTACAACCTAATTAAATGGCAGCACTCTGAGGTCACATGTACAGATTTTTGTTTGGCCTTTCTAAATATGCTGTTAGACAATCGCAGCTCATTCAAAATGTCACAGCCAGACTTTTTTAACTGGAGTCAGAAAATGCTGATCACATCAGTTCACTTCACATGACAGATCTCATTTCTGGTATTAAGACCATTGAAATCTATAAGAAGCAGTTGGTAAAACTTCAAGTTAAAACAACAACAGGCAAAGCATCTTTTGGCTTTTGTGGTTTGGAGATGGAAATCACTTCTTTAAATGTGTTTTACCTTCAAGCACCTTTAACTTACAAATTAAAAGTCTTCTATTTTTTTGCTTCTCTTTGTGTATGTTGCACTATCTTCACTGTGGCTGCTTTACTTTTGTTTCTGGCCATTGAAGGTTATTTAAATATTTGAATTATATTTGACTTAATATTAATTTTTCACATTTTTAAAAAAACCTGCTGCACGTGGAACCATCCGTCTGCCTGCTTTTGACAGTCTGAAGCAGCGAGTCTGAACCCTCACAGGAAGATTTGATTGCAAACCCTTCACATCAATACTTCTTCCTCTAAAAACACTAGGGACATATATGGAAAGATGAAGGTTTTCAAAGTTTACATGTACATATTAGATTATCATATATATTTTTGTAAAAAAAGATCAAAGATGGTCATCAAAATTTTATTAGAAAAGTCAAATAATTTAATTTAATTTAATAAAAAAAAAAAAAAAAAAAAAAAGCTCCAAAGAGTACGGCTGGACCATATATTAAATACATAAAAAAAAAATTGGTAGGAAATAATTTTTCCTTACAAAATTTTGTAGTCATCCACAAAATTAATGGATCAAATATTTTTGGGATTTTTTCCGAAGATGAAAAAAAAAAAGCTTTACATTGCTTTCTAAAATCTGAAATTATAGTTTATAGTTCAACCGTTGTTCTTCTTTATATGACTATCTTTTTAAAACCTTTGTTTGTTTTTTTAAATAAATAATCAACTTCAATTTTGCGACAGATATTTTTAAAAATGTCTTTTTGATTTTTTGATTATTGCAATGAATCATAACAAAATAAACAAAATAATTAATATAGGAATTTAAACTGAAACAATTCAGAAATTTGGCAGTGATACCCCCACGCTATTATAAAAATAATTAGAATTTTTTTTTTTCTAAATTGGTTGTGAACAGCTGCTCCGTGAACTACCACCTCGAAGCTGCGTTCACACCAATTCACACGGCCCCCTTTCGCCACGTGGCCAGAAATGTGTTCCTTAAGCTCGCTGCCCTGGCCGCCTGTGGGAGGAGCTACCAGCTAATGATTTTAGACTGATTGCTCCATGGAGAGGTGTCTGTGTTTATCTAATTTACAATATGATGATGTTTAGAGATCAGGTTTTTTTTTTTTTAAATTTCGAAGGGCTCTACAAAAACATCGATGATCACGTCTCCATGTTTGGATTCATGAGATCATTTAGAGCAGGGGTGCTCATGTGACAGTAGTTTGCGGCCCAAATAAAAATAAATGAACAAATATAAACCATCGACCTACAAAAAAAAAGAAAACATTCAAATGACGTTTCAAATCGAGAGAATTATCCTGATGTTTTGATTCATATTTATAGTAATATGTCTTGAGTAATTTAGCAAAAAAAAGGAAAAAAGATTCAACGAACTTCCAAAACTGAATGTGGGATTTGAACGCACTCGAAACTCGAGTGATCCCAGGAGCTATGCTACCTGGGGCTTTTCCCCCTGGTAGGATCTCTCATGGCAGACAGGTCCTGGGTGACGTGCCAGGCAAAGAGCGGTGCCGAACCCCCTTTATGAAAAACACATCTGAACATTGTATTACGTTGCCTGGATTGGTGTCACAGGGGCCCCATTCGGGAGCCAGCCCTGGGGTTGGAGCTCGCAGGCAAGCACCAGCTCACCGGGTCACTTGTCAGGTCCAGTTTGAAGAAATGACACTAGATCACTCTCCCATTGGCCCTGTCTCCTGTGGACTCTCCTGTCCACCTGTAGGAGAGCTCAGAAGAGGCCGGTGCAATGTGGTTTGGGTGGCAGTCGAAGGCAGGTGACTGTGGCCCAAACCTCGGTCATGGAACTTGGCTTTTGGGAACCACAGGCTTTCCTCTCTGCTCTTTGCAGATGATATGTTGTCCTGTTGGCTTCATTGAGCCAGGACCCTCAGCATGCATTGGGGCGGTTGGCAGCCAAGTGCAAAAAGGCTGGGATGATTGTCAGCACCACTAAGTGTTGACCAGAGAAAATAAGTTTTCCCTCTCTCAGTGGGTGGAGTGCTCCTGCCCCAAGTGGAGGAGTTTAAGTATCTTAGGGTCTTTCTCACGAGTGAGGGAAGATCGGAGCATGAGATTGACAGGTGGAAAGCAGCAGCGTCTGCCGGTATGTAGTCACTGTACCAGTCCATTGTGGTGAAGACAGAGTTGAGCCAGAAAGCAAACCTCTCAATTTACCAGTCGATCATCGTTCCAATACTCATCTATGGTCACGAGCTCTGGGTCAGTATAGAAATAACGAGGTCCTAAATATAAACAGCTGAAATGAGCTTCCTTCGTAGGGTGGGTGGGTGCTCCTTCAGAGATAAGGTGAGAAGCTTGGTCACCCGAGAGGAGCGCAGAGGAGAGCCGCTGCTTCTCCACATCAAAAGGAGCCAGATAAGGTGGCTCAGGCATCTGGTCCAGATGTCTCCTGGATGCCTCCCTGGGGAGGTGTTCCCACTGGGTGGAGGGTCCTGGGAAGACCCAGGACATACTGGAGAGACTACGTCTCTCAGGTGGCCTGGGAACACCTTTGGGTCCCCCCAGAGGAGCTGGAGGAAGTAACCAGGGAGAGGGAAGTCTGGGCGTCTTTGCTTAGACTGCTGCCCTCGCAACCCGATCCCGGATGAGCAGAAGAAGATAGATGGATGGATGGATGGATGAATGCATATAAGCCTGGATGTCTGCATGGTAGCATGGATGGATAATTGCAAACAGAACAAACTGAGACACTGAAGCTCATCTCAGAAATGTGCATTACCTTTTTGTCTGACTTGTAGCTGTTTAAAACCTGTAATCTGCATGGTAGTAAAAGTTGCAGACTAGCTAAAGCGTGCAACTTCATATCTTTTCCAGTCACACTTTGAAAAGTAGACTTCAATGTGCAACACGGAGCCTTTGGGTCATAAAGAATCCACTTTTCCTCTGCAGATCATATACTAGACCAAAGTTCATATTTCTCCAGAGCATGTTCTTTCTCAAGTCAATTTTTCCATATTCCACCCTTTCTATAAATCTTTACAAACTTTTCTTTAGTCTTTGTTTAACAGCCCCCCCTCCCCTTTTTACTTACTCCAAGTCTTTCTTTGCCTCCTCTTCCTCTATCTTTCCAGTCTTCTTTCACCACTAGCCGGTGTGTTTTCTCCAGAACATTTCCTGTCATTGTTCATCACTTCACAGCAGCATGCCACTATATTTCCTGACCCGTCTTAGTCTGTGCCTGCACCCATTCGTCTTATAGCCACCTGGCAGCGCAGGCTGCCTCTCAGCATTTCCTTGCCTCGATGCTGGTCTCTGGGCCCTGGGACATCTCCCTCACTGAGCCCACAGAACCTGCTCTCTTAATTAAACAAAAACAAACACCAGACCTTCCACTTGCTATCTGCAAAACATTGCTTATTAAGGAGTAAAAGTCAAACTTCATGATTCATTAACGAGAGGAAGTCTGAGCAGACTGGACAGATCAGTGAGACTGTTGAGCAGTGGATGGATGGAGCGAGGGAGGAAATGGGGAGGGTGTGGGTGACTCACTTTGTAAGGAGACAAAACACACATTCAGTCGAGGGAGTTGGATTCACCACATGTAATTTAGAGAATTGTCAGCGCCAGAGTGATATTTTTTTGTTTGTTTTGGCATCTATAGAAAAACCTGCAATTGTCTTTTTTGGGGAACTGTTTGCATTTTCCAAACCACTTCCACATACTTCATAACTCCTTTCTTCTATGTCTGTAAAATGAGTCTTAATTTCCTTTAGTAGAGTGTTGAATGAAAAATTGAACTGAATGTGAGGAATCTCTCCCCACCTGCTTTGGTGTTGCAGCATAAAACGCACACATTACAGCAAAGTTATTGCATTGCAGCATTATGGTTTGATGGATAAATCTTCCTTTTAATTTAGCCCTTCTTATTTAGGAGTTAGTGTAAATCCTTTTACATGTTGTTTTTCCATCTCTGTGAGTTTATTTGAAGGTATTCTGGAACATTGTTTTCTCAGAGTAACATGTACCTCTGGGGGCATTAGATAGCACTCATGATGGCAGTTAAGGTAAAAATGATAATAGTAATAATAATAATAATAATGATGATGACACTACCAAGACAAATCAAATATCTTCTGAATTTTTTCAATAGAATTTCAATAGAATTTTACCTCTATACATTGTTTAGTTTTTTTTTTTGTTTTGCAACCAACAATTTCTTTAAGGGTATTTTTCTGAAGCAGTCTTGGAATTAATGAAGGTGGCCAAACCATTGTTCACCCACAGCTGAAAAACAAAGGTTGAGATCTGCTGTTCTTAAGCATCAAATCCCATACGGATACACGTGCGGTGGCTCAGCCCTCTATGAGTTAAATTGCAGATGAAGCACATTATGTGGAAATTAATAAAACACAATTGATACACCTCCTGCCCCCCCTTAGAGAGTATTCCATGAAATATGGGAATTTGGCACACACACACACCACAAAGGTGTGTGGCAAAAGCTTCGCCCCACAGTTGGACCCCCAATTTTTTCGTCAAAGTTAATATTGTTATTGAAAATACTAAATGCTATAAAAGGCTTTTGCTCTGCCCCTAACTTTAATAGTGGTCATTTTGAGCTAGGCATGAAAATGATCAATACTCTGTGTGGTATCAAAAAGCACATTGTATAAAATGAGTTTAAGCTTCATTTTATACAGTACTTGACATAGTGTGGCTCACTGGGAGATTACAGTTAGGTGCAATTCGTCCTAACCCATCCATTCCATTCAATCTATTCGATATTCTTTCTGATAAGCCATAAGATTAATAAAAGTATTCGTATCAGCTTTATGCAAAACACAAAGACAGCGCCATGACCGTCTTTTCATTTAAATCACAAAAGTTTAACGATTCCTGGCATAATTTTTGAGTTGCGTGGCAATCCTACATACCAGTGCATGTGAATGCATATGTGTATATAAGTATTGTACTCATGTGCAGCCCTCTGTATATATGCTCTGGCATGTGTGTTTACATATGTCACTAACATTTTGAAATGACAAAGTAACGCACATGTTTGTAAAGGTGCCAGCTTGCATGAGCCTCTCGGTGTGTGCTGCACGTTACGGAGTTTAAGCATGGGTGTTTGCTTCATTCCTCCTTTCTCAACCCTTTCGTCCTCCTTTCCTCAGTTTGATGTTTTCCTTTGGCTCTAATGAGTTCTAAGTGGCCAATACTTTCTTCTGCAGGAAACTTGTGTCAAACTAATTAACTTTTAATGAGAGGAAACCCACTGATTAGAGTGTTTTTCTTGGCAAACGAGCTTATTAATTCTGTTGGTTTGAGCAAAGGGGCTGAGGAGTCAGGCGAGAAGAAGGACTCTCCTCAGGAGCATGCTCCTCCTCTCCTTCTCTCAGCACCGCACACACAGTCACACACGCAGCACCAGTTTGATCCCCTGCTCAGTCTGTTTGGCCAGCTGCTGTAGCTTTGGCTTTCTGAGTAAGTTTATTCTACTATAGTCCCTGTTTTTCTCTCCCATGCACACACCCACTCTAGGGAGCGTCTGTCAAAACTGCCCAACACTGCTCTCTAGTGACAAGGTGTTTGGTCTTATAATTTGAGTTTTACACAGTTAATTTAATCTCAAAATTTTATTTTTTGACACTGAGGAAAAATGATTGCTGTGACTATAGCAAAATTGATTGTTTTTGTGACAATAAATGTGATTGCTTTCAAGTTTTAAATCAGTTCAATAAATCTGCAATAATTTATTCATTTTCTAAATGGAAGGCTAGAAAAAACAAGGACTTTTAACAAATACGGAAATTTGAAAATTCTGCAAATATACTTAATAACCACAATGCAATGAGAAGCATTGACCAAATTAAAGATTTTCAGGCAGCCGTGGTGTGGAGGTAGAGCGGTCAACCTCTAATCAGAGGATTGCAGGTTTGGTTCCTGCTCTACGCTTCCATGTGTCAAGGTGTCGTTGAGCAGGACACTGAACACCACATTTCTCCAAGTGGTTATAGGTTGGCGCCAGTGTTTGGCAGCGGAGCAAGTGAATTCGTGTGTGCATGGGTGAACGGTCTGTGAATGTAGAGCGCATTGGGCCTTTTAAGAATGTATATACAGTATGTAAACACCATTTTACATTTGATTTTCTCTTTATAAATGTTTCTGTACAGGCAAAACATTAAAAAAATGATCAGCTTCAGTTTTAGGAGATCTATTCCCACTTTTAAAGCTACTGGTAGTTGTAATTAAAACATTTTTACATCCGTCCACTAATTGCTGCAGCTAAAATCCAAAGTTAAAAGCCTAAATAAAGGCAATATGGTTAAGTATCTTCAGAGAATCACTTTTTTTTTTGCTACAGGTCTTATTAATTCATTAGTAAAATAGTGCATGTGTGTGTCAGCTGTTTCACCCGGAGTGGATCTGACATACAGTACATTTTCACATTGGCATTGCTCAACTTGAGCACTTTAGCCTGTGCTAACAAGTTATTACAGCAAAGTTTAAATCCTGCAGAAGCAGAGCTCTGCTCTCTGGGAGTTTTTAGTCATTCCTGGGAGTTTTTAGTACAAACGTTTGATGTACTGAATGGAGCGGGCCTCTCAGAACCTGCTAAATGTGTCTGTTTTATCTCTCAATTATTGTCAGGTTTTGAAGCGCTGATACTCTACCTTTACCTGTCACAATACGGCTCAAGTTTGTTGAAGTATTTGTGGGGGGAAAAAGTGAGCCAACAAGTCTAAGAAGAGAAGGAAAAAAAAAAAAAGAAATAGACAACGAGGCTTGGCAGCTGGTGCCGTTTCAAAGCCTCTTCAAGCCCTTAAAGATGAAATCCATTTTGTTTTAAACGCGCCCAGCTTGTCTGATGAAGGCTCAATGGGTAAGGAGGGATAAAGAGAGAAATAGAGAGGGAGACATAAAAAAAACTGTTTGATTTGTCAGAAGTTTGTTAATTTAATCTACAGCTGTCATGATACTGAGGATCCAGACCTCATCACTGCCTTTTATCTGGCTGATTTCACCCCAGGCGCCAGGCGCTCTTCTCAAACGGCCATGCGCACACACGTGCAGAGGGGGAATGAAAGACAAGCAAGACGGGACGATCACTTTTCATTTATAAAAGAACAAAAGGAGATGCAGAAAGTAGAAGCACAAAACAAATAAAAAGAGCATCTCATGTATGTCTGCCCTCACAGTGATGCTTCACATATGTGCATGACTTTGTGTTTGACAGATAAAAGAAGACACCTTGCTGTTGTTTAATGCTTTGTCAGAGTCCAAGCACATTCATATCAAAGCAATGCAAAACATGTGGCTTTCATTTTAGATAACTCTTCCCATCCGTGTAAAATTATGAGCAAATTATTGATCGTTTGAAAAACGTAATAACCTTTTTTTAATAGTAGTAAATAATAAATAATTTCTTTTGAATTAAAGGTGGTCAGGAGCTTATAGGAAAACATTTGTTGCGAACGCCTTCGTTGTTCAGAGAAAAGTGTAAAAACACAACTAACCAAATGAACATTTACGGCTTGCTGAGAGATGTGCCGATTGCTGCTTCAAGTCCACGTCTTTTCTGAAATGACTGAGGTTTGACATGAATTCTGACCTGTCCATTTGTTACGGTGTGCTGTTATAAGATGTTTTTAAGGAACAAATTCATCTCTGACATAAACATCAACCGTATCAGCTTTCTGTTTACTGCATCTGCACTTCAAGAGAAGCTCAGACTCTAAAAAAAAACAAAAAAAAAAACAGTGATAAACATAATTACTCAAATTTCAAGTGAGTGCACAATTCCTATGTTTTAAATACTGATTGTGATGCTCTGATGTAACTTGGCAAATAAAGGAATAACTGATGTTGTGTAAACAATAAAGCAGGCTGAAATCATGTTAAACAGATGGTGTTTCATAAAAAAAATAAAAAGCGCACACACACATGCAGTCTGTTGTTAAAGCATATTTGTCTTCTCTTTGTGTTGAGAAAAGGCTTATTTGAGTTTACTGACATAGTTGTCTGACAAGTTACATAAGAATGAAACTCAGCTTTATGTCTAAATACGGTTTTACCCTTGACATTCAATGGTCATTGGCTGTTTGAGAACTATACATTCAAAAATGCTCAGCTGTACATGTGTTATTTGATGTTTTATACATTTTTCTCTCATCCTATGACTCAATAACAAAACAATTCTCCCTCCATGACAGCCTCTGGTTGTATATTCACCATCCGCTTGTCCTCTCCGGGCGAAAGCTCCTATTCCCCATTCTCTAAGACAAGTCCAGTTTCTCACTCTCTTCATATTTTATCCATGACTCTCAAATAATCTCCCATACACACTCCAAGAATCACTGTTCCTCTTTGTTCCTCCCACAGGAGAGTGTGCAACTACAGATGGACATGGACTCCCCATGTGTTAGACTGTGAAAAGGGAAATTAGAATTATACACTTGGGCAAAGCTTGGCCTGCAGAAATGCAATCGCATAGCTCTCTCTTTAGGCTTTGAATGGGCTCTTTCTTTTTTCTGTCCTCAAAATAGTGTTGAATTGAGAAACCTGTGGATGTTATAGAGTGCTATCTTGTTATTGAATCTGGGGACTTGACAAGAAATATAGGCTGCCTAAAGCTGCACTCTGTCCAACTCCTGCCTGGAGAGACCCAACATTTCTCCAAACCCTCTTCAACTCCTTTTCCCCCCTCTTTTTTTTCCCCAATTCCCCTGCTTCCTTTTCACCTGTAAGTTAACTCTCACTGTCATCTATTCAAGACTGGGATTTGAGTTAAATTCACAGTGCAAACACAAAAGTCTGGATACTACATTTTGTTAATAATTTATAATTTGGAAGAATTTCTAGTTTGCTTTTTGTATCTTCTTCATTTTAGAAATGTACAACAGCATTACAACAACACAGCTATCAGTTTCAACTCCCATCTACATCTGGCTCTATCAACTACATCTTGACCTCTGAGGTGAATGCTGGTTTATTTTTTTCCTGCATCGTTTGAAAATCAGCACCTACTTCAATAAATTATGTAAAAAAAATGACAGATGTAAATTAGTTTGGCAACAAAAATGGAAATAAATATGTCCAAAAAAGGGGTTTCATTTAATCAACTAGTGTTGAAGTTCATATAAAAAAAAAGAAATCCAAATGTAAAAGAAATAGAGTTTAATGGTGCATCTCATTTAATATTTTCACAATAAAAGTGTTTTATATTAAAAATGTGTATCACTTTGATAAAACAAAATTAACAAGGACTTTGGTGTACATTTAAAAACACTTCAGACAGTTATAACTTAACACTCTATTTAGTAAACCTGTGTATTACTCAGTGATGTGGAAACAGCAGTTGCAATGGTTTTGTTTATTAAACTGGTTCTTTTTTAGGACCTTTTATTTCTGTTGATTTTTCTATTTATTAAAAGTCAAGTATGCTGCAAAACTGCTTTGGAAATTGCAAAATGCATCCACAAAAGCAGCTTTGCTTGTAAAAAGAAATTTGAGTTAAAACAATAACCTACAACCGAGTGGAGACATGCATGGAAAAAAAAAGTTAAGGAAATACGGTGAAAAAAGGAAAATGTGTTAAATCTTAAAACAGACAGCTGATTGGGACAACTAAACAACCAGTGAGAATTGGTTTCATCCAAAAATGCAAAAAATAGTTAAGAAAAATAATTTTTTTGCAGTGCTAGAATGCTTCTTTCTTCATTGTTTAAGCACTGCACGTAACAGAATTATAGGGCAATGCATATTGAAAGTTACAAAGAAGAACATATTAAACCTTCAAAACAGTTTTTCTTTTGTAAAACATTTGCACATTTAAGATAAAGTGTAATTGCCTAGCAGTGGAGGATAGTGTTTTTATTAATGCACCAACTAATGGTATGAATTCATATCAATTATTTTTTTTCAGCTTGAGACTATAAGTGTTATGACATTGAGCTACCATAAATGGATGAAAGGTAACCATTGTAGCAGAAGAAAAGGGCTATTACATATCCAGTGAAGATGGAAGACAGATGAAGCTGTTACACAACATCTGCTTCCAAAATATATAATTGATTTGTGCAGACAAAAACATTTCCCTGAAAAGTAGGCAGCAGAAGTCACCACATCAATGTGCCTTGCTCTAACAAAAGAAGAGCTATATGAAAAACTTTTCCAACTCCTTGTTTTCCCAATCTTTTTAAGGAGATTTAGCTCACCGAAGACCCACCCTGACGCAACACGTTCAGAGCTTTTCTAGGGCAAAAAGGCAAAAAGTAATAAAAAGAATCTAGTACTTATGTTAGAACTGCTTATTCCATAGAAAGAAACTCAGTAAAACTTGTTCAAAGAAAAACACATGCAGGAAACGAGCAAACATTTAATCTGTCAGAGCACAAGCATCCATCCATTTTAAACCAAGTTATTCCTTTAGAAATGTCTTTCTCTTTCCCATTCCCTTTGGGATGCTGAAGCTTACTGTCAGGCAAAGTTGGGGCACACCCAGGAGCAGCAGAAGTCTTTGAAAAACAATGGCTAAGTGTCCTATAAAGTGTAAAGGATTTTTTGCTCAAGATAATTTTAAGAAAAAGCTTAAGTCTTTACAAAAGGAAAAAAAGAGAATGGACCACACTCAGCATCTATCCATCCAAATAATCATTCTATGAAGAACGTTTACTTTTGTATATTTTCAAGGCTGGTTTACAGACATCAAAAGCAGCTTTAAGAGCAAAATATGGAGTGATACTGCCACCCAGAGGTTAAAGGTGCTAGATTCAGCACCTCAAGATATTCAAGATATAAGTAAATTTGAAAGATATATTATTTATAGAAATAATAAAGTACATGTAAAATAAAGTAAGTTTTATTGTCATTTCTTTTTTTTTTTTCTCACAGCACTGACCAACAATGATTGGAAACCAATGTGGCAAAAAGCCCTACAGATTCTCACTTAATCAACATTTCTTTTAATTTAATTTATTTCTTTTATTTATTTCTTTATTTATTTTACTTGTCCTGTCCAACAGCTGAGCAAACAGATATGAGCTGAGAGCCTCTTGTGTTAGACAGATTTTACTGTTACAACCAGGGTTATAGATCTTTGGACACACAAGGTGTATATTTGTATAAACCCCTTTTGTAATTTAAACTAAAGAACAGCTTTTTTTTCATCTGCACATGATGCCAACACAAAACCACAAATACTGTAGTTTCTTCACTTAAAAAAGTTTGTCATTTTATTCCTAAATGACTGTTTCATTTGTCTCCATTGTAATTAAGGTTTCAATATTCTAATGTTTGAATAAGAATTACTGGAAGAGCCATTATTGTTCTTGGTTTAGATTTTTATAGGTATTGCTTTATGTATATTTCTGTTTTATGGCACTGTGGCATAGTTTTGAACCAAATACTGATGCCACTGTGGAATCCATAAAACCCTTCAGGTGGTAGTGGTGGTAGTGCACAGGTGGCTTTCGAATGTCAGGGGGTTCATAGGTATTGCGGCATCTTTTGGTTACATTAAGACACTACAATTTTATTGTTAGTATTCTCTTAACTTTCATGTGTGTTAAGACAAAAAGGTTGGCCTTGAAAATATGGGACACTGAGAAGACAGGAGTAGGGAGATGCAGCACAAGGTGCAGGTGGATGTGGCAAAGGCTAAAAAAGTGTGTATGAGGACTTGGATGACAGGTTAGACACAAAGGAGGAGGTAGTGTAAGGAGGAGGAGGTGCAAAGGTCAACAAAGGAGAGAAACAGAGATGGAAGGACATACAGCAGTTAGGGAGACGAAGGACAGACGAAAAATGCTGACAGGTTCCATAAATGTGCTAGAAAGATGTAGAAGAATTTTGAAGAGCTGATGAAAGAGGGAAATGTTAGCACAGAGCAGAAGAGGTGGGTGATGTGGAGCAGAAAGTGTCAAAGCTCAATCAAAATGAAGTGAGGAAGACATTAAAGAGGATGAAGAGTCCAAAGGCAGTTTGCCCTGACAACATACCTGTGGAGACATGGAAGTACAAATGAAATATTTGCTTTTAGACAAATAACCTTATCTAACTCTACGACTAAATGTTTACATAAACAACTCCATATTTGAATAGTGTAGTAGATGGGCTTCATTCAAAAGAAACTGTGTGAGAGCTGGGGGTGTGAGACGAGGCAGAGGTGAGGTCCACAGCCAGAGACAGGAGCACAGACAATCCACCTGGAAAATAAGTGGGTTTGTCTCTCCACCTGTGGTTGAAAATGACCCTTCACCGTGACTTCATCCCTAATCCTGATTATCAATTGTATATGTAATGCTAGTGCCAACTCACAATATTCACCCCCAAGACTTGACTTCTGGGGCCTGAGCATTTGTTCATTTGTTTATTCACTAAGGTCTGGATTGTTTTTATTTTTAATCTCCCCTTTGGATATGTTTTACTTCCATTTGATTGCTTATGCTTATGTCCTGTTAGTCTTGTGGTAATAAACAAAGGTCTTTTTTTATCATTAAACATTTAATTTTAGTTTTAACCATTTTGTAATTTTTTCATGTGTCCACCAGATGGCAATACTTCCTTACATTTTAAGCATGTAATCCCACTATTCACTGTTTTTATTAGATAGGCTTGGTGTTTAACATATAAAAACAAGACAAGTAACTGCTGATGTTTAGCTTTTTTACTAATCAAAAGACGTAAGCAAGTTGAAGATAAACAGTGGAGCTAAAAATATTTCCCACTGCAGCCATGAATGGACAGAAAGCACGGAAAAATTACCTACAGGGTTTTTTTTATTATGTATTTGACTTGAGCAGTCTGTCGGTGTGAAGGGCACAACACTCAATTGGGTGAAGTTTTATTTATGTGGAAGGAATTTTTCTGTCCAACTGGGGCAGTTTTCTTCTTCAGAGGTTTCACTCAAACATGGTGAACCTCAGGGCTCAGTTTTTGGCCCTCTTCTATTCTCACTTTACTTGCTGCCATTGGGGTCAATTTTTAGGAAATACAATGTGTTATTCCACTGCTACGCAGATGGCGTCCAGGTCTTAAATCTGGCTTTCTGGATGTCTTGACAATCTATAGAAGTGCTTGGCAAACATAAAATCTTGGATGGAGCTGAACGTCTAATGTCTGAATGAAAACAAAACAAAACAGAAGTTTTCGTCTTAGGAAAAATTCACTCGTATATTGTTTGCTCACTTCACTGGCTGCCTGTGTCTTTTAGAATTATTTTCAAGATTTTAATTTTTAAATGTTTGAATAGACTGGCACCTTAGTATCTTTCTAAACTTTTACATTTTTATCGTCCACGTCGAATCCTAAAATCTGAAAATCAAATGCTTTTAACCAGTACTTGGCTTGTGACTTGGGAAGACAGAGCCTTTTCAGTTGCCGCTCCTAAACTCTGGAATGCTTTCCCCCTTTCCGTGAGGTTTGTCAGATCTCTCAGTGATTTTAAGTCACTTTTAAAAACATATCTTTTTAACAAGGCTTTTAACTCCAGTGTGCGTATTTAGGGTAGATATTGTTTTTTTGCTATTTTTCAATTGCTTTCATTGTTTTATTGATTTTTACAGTTTCTCTTATTGTTTTTTATTGTTTAATGATTTTATGTTCAGCATTTTGGTTGCTTCTGCTTTTATAAGTGCTATACAAATAATACATTGATTGATTGATTTAAATGATCAGGGAGTTGAAAAATTATTAATACACCTAATGACTTCACAAAGCATCAAGTGGCAGTATTTCAAACATTGATATCTCATATTTTTGTCATTTCTTTTGTCTAACACGTCACATGACATGCAGTAGCTGAATAATCATTATGTATTCAAAGCTGCCGTGTGGAGAGTTTGTGAAACAAGATAAAGAAGTCAAATATGCAGGACAGAGATATTTCAGGACCGACATCAGGAAATGGTTGTTTAAGATGTGGAAGAAAAAAAGATCAGCCCTACTACCTTATCTGATCTAGAGTCAGACTCTTCAGCACTGCACCACACAGTTGCCAAGGCGATGCATTGTCATATTATTACACAGCATCTAGCTATATCAGGATTCATGCCGTACCTTTTTTGTGTTTAAAGAATAGCCTCAGTTCTGCTGAAGTTCATAGCTGAATGCTTCGTTGGAAAGGTTACCGCAATAAAAGGCCTAAAACTTCTGAAATTTGAGGTTTTATTTTAGGATGGAGCACTTCTCAGAGTCTCACCGCTAGGGGTCAGTGTTGCCTGGTTTTTGTTTTTCCTCATCCAATTGTCTGTAACTGTAAAACTGCTCCAACCTTCTTTGGATCGTGACTTGGTTACTAATGACTGAATGACAATTGAGTTTTGAAAGGTGGTTGTTTTTTATGCTTTTTGCATGCGAAATTGGGTAAAAATTTAGCTCAAAATATTTAAGTCAGCAGTTAAATATTTATTCTCTGTTGCTGAATTCTAATTGAATAAAAACTCTAAAATCAACCAACCATAATCTAACCTTTTGTAGTAAAACAAACAAACAAAAAAACCCTACCCATTTATTAGTGCAAAAAACTGAATTTTTTTAAAAATAGAAATGTGCCAGAAAAATGTAACCGGAATAGATGTGTTAGCTTCAAAATAAAAGCCTCTCTAAAATAAAAGCCAGATTTCTTGTTTTTCCCCGTTAAAACAATTTATTTTGAAAGTCTTTTCAAGCCTGCTACTTTTCAAAGAAACTCACTTGATGTTACCACAGTGAAGGCTGCCGTGCTCCTGGTGGGCGTGAGTGTGTGCAGACTGGTGCGTGCGTGTGTGTCTGTGTGTGTGCGCGCGCGTCTGTAAACAGTGGCTCATTTTAAGAGCGGAGCCCGGGGACTCGCTGCTGCGGCGAATCTGTGTTCAGGAATCGCTCAGATGAGGAGATGGCAGCCGAATCCACCCGGAGATTCACCAAGAACCTGCTGAAACCGGGGAGCGCGGCGGAGATCCGGCAGACAGCCTGCAGCGCAGTCAGACAGTCCGCAGTGACGGTGAGTGAACCTGCGTGGACTGTTTAAAAAAAAAAAAAAAAAAAAAAGCGGGGGGGGAAAACGCACCACCCACCTGTCTGATCAAGTTCCGGACCATCCGAGCTTGCAAAAGACTTGCAGCTAATTTTTCGTTTGCAGAGCAGAGTGAGGCTTTACGATCATCCGGCATTGACATTCATGCTGCATCTCCCCGTGCAGCGTTGAGCGCAGGCACCAGTGCAGCTGTGCGCCTCAGCTCCATTGATCACGCAGTCTGAACAATTCAATCTGACTAAATCCGACGAATCTCACATGCAACTGCATCCCATGAGCGGCTTTATTGGTTAAAGTGCGTCAATCAAGGCGTCATAATAACAGGGGAGTGAGTTTATTTCAAAAGCTGAATGATGGGAAATTGAAGCAGCGGTTTTTCATCTGTCCACGAGCCGCAAACAAGGTGAAAGGACGGAAAAAACATTCAAATACTGACACGAATTTGATCACCGAGCTTGATTTATGGGACATTATACCACCAAGCTATTGAGGGTTTGTGAAACGTCAGTGAAAAATAATATATGATCCAGTGGGTGTGTCACGCCTTATAGTAAGGGTCTCTGATTGACAGATAACATTGAAGAAAGAGGGGGGAATCCATAGAGAAATGTGGCGCAAGCAGTGAGAGCTATCATTACAATCAAGGATAAATAATTTATGCTGTTATTGTTGTTTAGCATGAAGAGCTGTTTTTGTGCACGAGTCCTTTCTGAAATGGATATATCTTTTTTTTTCATTAATAAAGGTCATTGCACTTGTTTTTGTTCCTCATCTATCTCTCCATCCTCTTTGCTTTGGTGTTAGTGTGTCAGTGGGGCACTATAGAGAAGTGGCTGAAAATGAAGTGGAATGGTGTCCAATCATGTGGCAGTTGCTCAGAAAAAATATTAGGCTATAATTGATTATAAGGCAGCTAGATATTAGTATTTGTTATTTTCAAATAATGTTTTTTATTTACTGATAGCAATCCATAAACCTGAAAACTAAAACCTAAGAATGGTTGCATTATTTGGCTTTCACGTAAACTCAAAGAACTCTGTTGTATTTTTATTGATATAAAAAAGGTGTCGCCTGGTGACGTAGTGCAGCAGCAGAAGCCCACAGAAGAAGAGGAGAAAGAGGAAGATTCAGGGAATCACTGGCATGAACATCAGATTAAAGAAATGGCTGTTTTTAAGATGTTACAACCCTGGGTATGAAGGGATAGTCTATAAGAAAGCACAGATGCACTAAAAAAAAGCAGCATTATAAAAATCTGATTTAAAACTTGCCCCACTAAACCAGATTTCCAATTCCTGGTTGAGTTAAGATTTGGTTGTAGTGCCATTACAAAGGCGAGAATACTGTACAAGAATGTCAATTCTTTGGAAGTCTTTGTGTTCTTCAGTTTGAAAATGAACATTCTTCGCAAGGTGAAGCATCTTTAAAAAGGAAGAAACATATGTTGTCAGTGATCTAAGCTCCTTGAACTACGATAAATTGGATATATGGATCACCAAGAAAAAAATCCTCTGGAAATGATGAGATGCAGGGAAAAAACTGGTAATATGTTAGAAAAGCCCTACAAACTACAACAAGTCACAGGGAAGACTAGGTAGTAAAATTCAATATAAGAACACAGCCTATCCAAGACTTTTTTGATTAATACTTAAGATCACCAGATCTAACATGTATACACTCAACAGAAATGTAAATGCAACACTTTTGTTTTGCTCCCGATTGTCATGTGATGAACTCAATGATCTGAAAGAAAGATCTGGGTCTCGATCTGACTCCAGCTAATTATTTTAACCAACTTGGCAAATGCTGAGATTTGGTTGCATCTGGCACGTTGAAGATGTGTTCTTTTCAGGGATGAATCCCAGTTTACACTACTCAGGGCAGATGGGAATTAGCCATTGCGTCGGTGAGCGGTTTTCTGATGTCAATGTTGTGGATCAAGTGGCCCATGGTGGCAGTGGGGCATTGATACGGGGAGGTGTATGTTATGGACAAAAAAAAAAACGGGAATTTTATTGATGGCATTTTGAATGCACAGAGATACTGTGACGAGATCCTGAAGCCCATTGTTGAATATCACTTCATGTTGCAGCCTGATAATGCATGGACCCATGTTGCAAGAATCTGTACACAATTCATGGAAGCTGAAACATCCTAGCTCTTGCATGTCCAGCACACCCAATAGACACATCACCCACTGAGCATGTTGAGGATGCTCTGGATCGGTGTAAACAACTGTGTGTTCCAGTTCTTGCCAATATTCACCATATTTGCAAAGCCGAAGTGGATAGGACCAACATTTTACAGCTTTCAATCTAAAACCTGATCAATCTTTGAAGGAGATGGGTTGCACTGCATGAGGCAAATGGTGGTCACATCAGATACTGAATGGTCCCCAGAACCCCTGAAAAAAAGGCATTTTATTATGGCCAGTCTAAGGCACACCTGTGCAATAATCATGCTGTCTAATCAGCATCTTGATATGGCACACCTGTGAGGTGGGATGGATTATCTCAGCAAAGGACAGAAAGATTTGTGAACAGTATTTGCGTGAAATGATTATTTTGTGTATTTAGAAAATGTTCAGATCTTTGAGTTCATCTCATTACAAATGGGAGCAAAAACAAAAGTGCTGCATTTATATTTTTGCTTGGTGTTTAAATAAAAATAATATAATATTCTTCTGTTTTTAGTACTTGAAGCTAGTCTTTACAATTAACTAAAATAGTTTGGTATAGTTGGCTTATAACCAAAATTGATTTGATGATTCAAATATATAGTAGTAACATTGCATATGGATATGTCTTTAACATAACTGTATCATGGGATACATCAAAGGATAAGTTAACAGACCAGGACTTTGTTTCTCTAGCATTTACTCTGCTACAAGAGGCTTTAGATTTACAGTTTGGACACACTTAACCTGAGAAAATCAGGCAACCTCCCAGATGGATTTGTTAAACACATTTAATAATTCTTGAACATCACTTTCTTTGTGTACTTAAAAGGCTTCCATCTAGGTCGTCTTACTACATTTACAACATATCAATTCCTCCCAGCTGTGAGGGAGTGCATGCAGCTATGTGCAACATTGTTTGGAAACAAACAGATTTGGGATTTTGTTTTTGTCCATTTTCAAAACTGGAGAAATTGTTGCTCTGTTCCATAAATATATCCTGGTTGATTTTAGTAGCTTTGTATATTTAAAGTATGGTGCCATAATGATATAATGCCATAACTCGTTTACCAAAACAAAAGCTGCTGTGCACTCTTGGATGTTTTTTAAATCCCATTAAAATGTAGAAGAAGCAAAATATTCTAATTTTATGACCTGGGGAGGGTTGATATTGGGAAAATTTCATATCGTACCAAAATAGACCGTCTTGTTGGAAAAAAAACTCAACTTAAAGTGTTCGATAGAAAAAGAATACTGAGTTGCATCCAAAGTATGCCGTATTACTGTGAAGCATGGAGGTGGAGACGTCATGTTTTTGGGCTGTTGTTTTGCAAAGGGATCCGTGTAAAGGAAAGAATGGATGGGACCATGTATGGTGAGATTTTAGTGAAAAACTACTTCCAATAGTGAGAACATTGAAGATAAAACATGGCTAGATCTTTCAGAAGGGCATTGAAACCAAACACAGCACCTAGGCAATGAGAAAGAGGCTTCGTAAAGAGTATTTCAAGGCTCTGGAGTGACCTAGCCAGTCTCCAGATCTCAATCCCAGAGGGAGTTGAAAGTCAATGTTGCCTAAAGATCACAGCTTCAGAGGAGATCTGCATGGAGGAATGGACCAAAATATTAGCAACAGCGTGTGAAAAAAATACAGAAAACATTTTAACTCTGTCCTGGCTAACAACGGAGATTTGCAATGTTTTTAGGTGAACTTCTGTTATTTATCAACTACCGTATTTATCTTTCACCATCATTTGCAAAGAAATTCATTAAAAAGGCAATGTGATTTTCTGATTTTTTTTCTCATTTTGTCTCTCACAGTTGAGGTACTGCAAAAGTAGCATTGCAAAATATGGGGATAGAAGAGTTAGACTGCTGCTGTCCTTTAACCCCTTCATATCTGACTTTGTATTTTTAATACATGTATTTGTCTTGAGTATTTATATTTTCTAAAATTATTAATAACCGCATGGTTTGTTTATTAAACGTGACAATCACCTATTGTTAAAAAAAGAAGCAGCTTTAAGTAGAGGAATGTGTACATTTTAAAAGGCGTTCATGCGAATGTGTGTGGTCACTGGCTGAAGTAAAATGGGTGAATAATGTTCTTAGTTGGTAAGTGTTCATGCTCAGAGGTTTTTGTGAGTGTGGTCATGTCCAGCCTGTGTCAGTGAAAGAAAGCGGGTCAGCAGAAACAGGCCCTATGGCATAACGAGCAGTGAAGCGTTAACACTCTCCCTCACACTGACCCTGTCTCTCCTTTTATTCATTCATTCAATGTCACCCCTCTCTTCAGTGACTTTTCCACCCCTTTCTCCATGTCTAACTCTTTCATAAACTGCATGCACATTTTTTTTCCCCTATCTGTTTCCCTGTTGAGGTTAGAGTAGTTGCCTTAAGTCTGTGTAGTGGAGTGGATAGCATTCATGTACCTTGTCAAAACCCCTTTGTACATGCTGGATTTTTTTTCCCTGATGAGCAAATCTGGTAAATAATTAATATGCTGAAAACATGAAGAGTAAATAAATACAGGATTGAGGGTTAGTGATACTGCCCTTTTTTTTTTAGTGAAACACATCATTTCAATTCAATTATATATATATATATATATATATCCCAATATCCCAGCCATAGTCGTCTCAATGGGCTTCACACAAGTATTTATGCAAAGAACATAAAGTCAATCATAAAAATAAAAAAAATAGCTGGTTGCTAAACTAAACTGAACAGACTAAGCTAAACTTACATCCCTGCCCTTAGACCCTCGTTCTCTGTGAGGAAAAACAACTGCATGTTTGAATAGTGTAGCAGTTGGGCTTCATCCAGATGGAACTGTTGGGCAGCTGGGGGTGCGAGACGAGCCAGAGGCGAGGTCCACAGCCAAAGACAGGAGCACAGTCGATCCACCTAAAATCTCTCCCGCAGCCAAAGACAGGAGCACAGTCGATCCACCTAAAATCTCTCCCGCTCCCTTGGAGGGGAGTGGGAAACAGGAACAACATATGAACTGCACTGCACCAAACAGAGGCATGATGAACTAAATAAAATATGGGTAAATGATGACTAATAGAGGAGAGAAGTAATAGAAGACAGAACCCCAGTGCACCATACTTTCCCCAGCTTCTAACTTCTAGTAGCCTTCTAGCAACCAACTAGTATTGAAATTTGATTCAACATGTTGATGATAAGTTGCATGAATATGACACAGAAAGCAGATGGTAATAATAATAATATTAGAAAATCTGCAGTTTTAGCATGTCAATATAAATATGTTATTAATCTAATGTAAGTCCACGTAAGCCCACTAAGCAAAGGAAAGTGACGCCATGACCTTTATCAAACCATCGTCCCTTTGCTTAGCTCTGCGAAGAAGTATGTATAATGGATGTAATGAAAATCATAATTATTCCCCAAACTTCATTACAGTAGGTGCGGTACGGCAGCAGTAAGTTAGATATTCTCTGATTTCTATCTAGCCTGGCAATAAGCCTGTCCAAAGAGGAATGTTTTGAGTCTAACTTTGAATGTAGAAACTGTGCCGGCCTCTCTTACATGAGCTGGGAGCTTATTCCATAAAACAGGGGCTTGGTGACTAAAGGCTTTACCTCCAACTGTGCTTTTAGAAATTCTAGGAACCACAAGCAGTCCTGCATTTTATGAACAGTGTTCTGTTTGGTTGGTAAAGCACTATGAGATCTTTAATATAGGATGTTGCCATATACCATTCAATGCCTTATGGGTTAGCAGGGGGATTGTGAACTTGATTCTAGATTCAACTGGGAGCCAGTGAAGTGAAGCTAACATAGGAGTAATGTGTTCTCTTCTGCTGGTTCCTGCCAACAATCTAGCTGCTGCATTTTAAACAAGCTGAAGACTTTTTAGAGAACTTTTAGGGCACTCTGCTAACAAAGAGTTACAGTAATCCAGCTGAGACCTAACAAATGCATGGATGAGTTTTTCAGCATCACTTCTCAATAATATATTTCTGATCCCAGATACTTTTTGTGGGTGAAAAAAATGCAGTCTTACAAGCCTGTGATACGTGAGCCTTAATTGATAAATCCTAGTCAAATCAGTCCCCTAGGTTTCAAACTGTGAAAATGGCGGCTATGTTCACGCCATCCAGGGAGACTATTTGATCAGATAGAGCATCTCTCAGCTATTTAGGACCTACTACTATGACGACAGTTTTTTCTGGGTTTAGGAGGAAGTAATTAAGTGTCATCCAGGATGTGAAGTCTCTAATGCAGGAATTACATTTTTACATTTCTCTATGTGGTAATTCCGGGCAGGTTTAATGGATAAATTTAACTGTGTATCATCCGCAAGCCAATGAATGTTAATACTGTTTCCTGATTATGTTTCATAAGGGCAGCATGCAAATCATAAACAGTATGGGTCCTAGAACTTAGCCCTGTGAGACTCCATAACTAACTTGAGTGTAATGAGAGTAATGTCCATTTACATTAACTAACAGGTGTCTATCAGATAAATCTTCGGCCCATTCCGAATTCTTCCCTTCACCCTACCCCTTCTCCCTACCACTCCATTTGTAGGGGCGTTTATAGTGAAAGTGGTGTCCGAAAATAGTTTCTAACAAAGCTGACCTGCAACTATTGGTGACATCATCGAGTGGTGGTGATGTCTGAATTCGGAGACACAATTTTTCCATAACTCTCCATTTGGAGGACTAAGTGTAGAGAAGGGAGAAGTGGTAGGGTGAATTATAGGGAAGAATTTGGATTGGGCCTATTGTCAATATCTCATTCCTTCTGTATCCAGTGGGTGTTCTCTTCTGTCCTTTTTGGCTTCTATCTGGCACTGAGATGCTAATGTCGGTCGGTCTTGTTTAGATGATCACAACATAAATTTGAACAAATTAAAATCCTGCATATCTGTCATTTAGACCCTTGAGAGCTTTAGTCACAGCTCTCAGCAGAAGTGAACAGCATCATATTGTACACAAGTGTCATTCCTATTGTGACTTTGGATGCCTCCTGGGAATAACCAAATGTTGTTTCATGCCTTTTTGATGCCAGCTACACCAAGCGCACAGCCAGAGATTGGATGCCAACACGCCCAACTTGGCATAACTGTGGCCTAGAGTTTGTTTGCCCAGTATGGCTGCATAGGCTTGCTTGTGTGCAATTGGTATAACTCTTGAAGCCATATGTGACATCATGCCTACTTACAGTATATGATTTCCAGTTTTTGTGCAGTATCCTCGTCGGCAGACAACTGGGTTGCTCTTGACTTCCTAACTGTCCCTATGGTCAAACTGGCTTTATTTTGATCACATGCAGACTTTCAGTGGTGCTAAGGGCACAGTAACACTGACCAAAAAATACAGCATTAACAACATTTTGATTGACAGTTTCAAAATGTATCCTGCATGATTGCATTTAGTTAATAACAAAGCTGTTTAGAAATCAATACTGAATAAATTTAGGATTGATTTATTTGTCAAATTTCTATACTAGCATACATTTAGCAAGAAAATACAAAAGTAAATTCAGAAACAGTGGCTCTGAGAAAAAGACAGGAGGCAGAGCTGAAGGTAGCAGCGCTGAAGATGTTGAGGTTCTCTTTGGGAGTGATGAGAATAGATAAGATCAGGAATGAATACATCAGAGGAACAGCTCATGTTAGATGTTTTGGAGATAAATGCAGTGAAGTCAGATTTGATTTGGACACAATGAGAGGAGGGACAGTGATTATGTTGATAAAAGGATGCTGATATTGGAGCTATCAGGAAGAGGAGCATTGGGGAAATCCAAACAGGAGGTTTATGAAAGTAGTCAAGGAGGACATGAGGGTGGTTTGTGTGAGTGAAGAGGATGGAGAGGATAGGATAAGATGGAGGCAGATTATTCCCTGTGGCAACCCCTAAAAGGAGCAGCCTCAAAGTAAAAACGTAGATTAAAATAGTAAATGTGTGTAACTAAACAACACTTTTTACCTTTCTAAAAAGGAACTAAACTTCTTATGAATACTTCAGACTTCTAGTAACCCATTCTCACACATCTTCAAACAGTGATGGTGGCAGAGCTGTCTTGTATGGTGCCAGGAACCCCACTAGAAACAGTCTGGAACTTGCTTAACAACACTTCGCCATATAAAAAGCTGTTTGCTACTAGCGATTGACTTTAAAAAGAATAGGTAAGACTTTCATTAAAAAAAACATTATAAATAAAGGAAAATTGGTTTATTCATTTGAGGGATTTTAATTAATTTTTTGATAAAGACTTATTTGACTCAGATTAATCTATTTTATTAACCTAATTTGGTCTTTGACCATGGGAAAATGTTTCTTTTTTTAAATTATATTATATTCATATGTAGAAAAGACTCCAATCTGATGCCTCTAATTACAGCAATCATCTCTACCCATAAACTACAAATCCCCATGTAAGAGTATAGGATTTTCTTTACCCACCATTTACTTTCTAAGACCTTTACAACTGAATCCCAAACCTTTGTCACTTATTGTTTTTACTGGAGACAAGTTGGAATTAAATTGATAGTAGTATTTGTGGAATTCTTAAAGTTTCTGGGTCATCACAATAAACTTTCTTCTGGTTTCTTGAACATTTGTTCATACAGGAAATAACTCATGACTTCAATTGTTTTTCCATCTACATTCATAAAACTGTACATTTTCCTTTATTTTAAATCTTATTCAATGCTGAAATACAGTCAAAGATTTGTTGCAGACATCTGATCCCTTCAACTACATGCAACACAAAAGAGCACAGATTTACTGTATGTTGAGCAAAAATGTGTGTTAGTCCATGTGAAGAGTGCAATTGTCAGCAGGGGCAGCCTCTTTTTTTTAGATTTATGTCCCACTGACATGTTGTGGCTGATCTTTGTTTTAAAGTGACATGATGTCAGTCTGAGTTTGCTTTCTACTCACACATCATGGCTACTGCCTGGAGAGCATTGTGCGTAATTGCTGACTTGCCTTTTTGTCAAGTACATGTAGCTGTAAGCTTGTGCCTTTGTGTTGGAGTTTGTGTGTTTGTGTGCACGTATTGGGCGTGCATATACACTAACAGACAGCTAGTGATAAAAGTCTAAAAATTAAACCGAGAATAATCTTGTTTTCAACTGCTTAAATCAGTCATACTTCGTTAACCACTGTGTGTTTTTCTGTTTCAATAACAGTCCAAATTATGTTGATTAACTACAAGCAACTCAAGGAAAGAAACTGGTCAGATTACCAGTAATTACTCTTGTACTGCCAAGGTTTCTGTTTCCTTGGTAACCAAAAAAGGTCAATTAGGGTGGAATTCTAACAGGAAGCACTCCTATCTTCCTCTCGTTTAGTTTTTTTCCTTCCCTGTTTGTCATTCGTCTTCTGATATATGCCAACTACATTCTGCAATACTTATCCAGATATATATATTTAGAATGATTAGAAGCTTTCTACAAAACACAAATGTTTAGGTTTGTGTGTGGTTGCCTCTGACAGCAGTTTAGCAAACCCAAGAATGTTGCCCTTTTTGCCATTTTTATTCTATTTTCTTTTCAGAAACATTTCAATTTAGATGGCAACATGTTTGTATTAATGTAAGCATAATCCTGAAGATATGATTCTAGTAAATGCTTTTCTTCCCATTATTGCAGTGGGACAGGAAATGGTAAGACAAAGGTGGAAATAGTCTTTCATATGGTTGAAAATTGCTTGTTTAGGATGCTAGACCAAGAAGCTGGAAGATCCAGAGTGATGAATTTAGGATTTTGGGTGGGAACAGGAAGAAAAGAAGGGAGTGGAAAGGTTGTTAATATCTTTATCACCCCTCCTATGGGATTTTACCGTGGGATTTTTTGTGGTCACATTGTCATGAAGGCAAATTTAGAGATTTGTCTTTGTTTTTGCAATGATGTTTCCGTCACTTATTTACATTTATGTAAAGTGCGTATGTGTTTCCAACGTCCCTTCAATGCCACTTATAGTACAAGCTGAAACTTGAGGTTTATGTAGGCTGGTGTCATGCTACTTCATACAGCACGACTAGACTGTGTGCACATTATGTACAATTAAAGAGACTAAAACAGCCTTAAAAGACTTTTAGGTCTCACCAGGACATAGATAATACAAGATAACACAAAAAGTAAGACCTGCAGTGCCACAATTAAAAAATAAAGGGAACGGTCTCTCATTGGTCATACTAACATAAACAAGATGATTTCAAATATCCCAAGGTTATGGAGGTATCTGTACCTCTACAGTGCAGAAATATCAAAAGTAAAAGCTTTTCACTTTATGCAACATCTGCAACAGAAGAATCCCACACTGTACTGTGTGCAGGCTTAAATTTTCCATTTAGCACACATGATTTTTATCAAATCGGAATAATTTCTTCAATTAACATTAAAATAGTCAATTATCTCCACTGCATTACATTGTCTGAACTATTTATGGCAATTTCTATATTCGATGTGAGCAACTGTGGTGACAAAACAGTGTTTTGTTACCTAGTAGTACTTCATAACTCCTCCAGTATTTACATTTCTGAGTAAATCACTAATGTCCCAACACGACAACAGCTATTCTTTAAGAGTAGAAAATATGGTATCTCGGTCGGTATCCATGTATATCAGTTTTTATTGGTACAAAATCCACCAAAAACAGGACAACTAAAGACCAGAAAAATCTTGGCATTCCATATTGTTTGGATGGAAATCTGGAACAATCATTACGAGAAAAACATTTATATGTATGTATATATTAAGGCAAAATTAAAAGGTTTAACGTTGGGAATATAATATAAAATTATATATAATATGCAAATGAACACAAAGTATCACAAAATCATAAAAATACGGGAGAAGCAAAAGGGTGACAATGCAAATGATCTGACAAGATAAACTAAAAACCGGACACAAACACAATGAGGATACTTAACATACATAAAGAGAGCAGTGGAGGATTAACATCTGGAACCTGGTGTACCAGAAGGAACACAGAAACAAATGACAAAAACCAAGAAATTAAACAAAACAACCACAATGGCACAATCTTAACAAATGGAGTTTATGTGGAAAATAATATGCATGTTAAAGTCCCACAAGTCCCAATTTGTTGTATAAAAGTGCTTAAAAAAACTGCTATTTTCTAAGACAAAGTTTGTGCAGAGCGGCAGGAGTTCTTGAGAAATTGACCTCTGTTGTGGGTAGGACAGTTGGTGCGGAAGTAAGCCTCTGCTCATATCCCATCATCCCTTAGTTTACATTCGCTCCTGCTAGCTTCCAGCCCCTTACAACCCCAACCTATTTGGGGATATTTAAGATGTGCAGACATACAGATGCCAGCTCGGACGAGGAAAAAGAAGACATTAATGTATCTATTTATCTGCAAGTGAATACATCAGAATCGAGCGGAGCAGGGATACTCTGGCCCACCCATTTCACTTGCTGCGTCACAAAAGAGATCATTTTCAATGACAATTTTTTTCATCTGTTCCTGTTTCATCACGATTCAAATAAAGATGTATTCAGAAATGGAGCTTTAATCTTAAATTCTTTTTTATATGTCCTCACAATTTAAAAAAAAAAAAAAACTTTCCAAATGGTTTTAAAGGATAAAGGTAATTTAACAATTAAGCCAAAAAAATACCACCCAGGAAAATTAAAATGAACTGTGGACAACAGCATAGGCATGGTTGTGTAGTAACACAAGAACGTTGTACTGCTTTAGCTAGCTGTGTGCAAGTCTTCAAAAAAGACAGAGACATTAAAGTTGGTGGAAAAAAAGAATAAATTAAAAGGATAATCTTGGCCTGTAACAGTCAGTCTCTACACTGTTTCCTGTTGAATTCCACTACTGTTTAAGCTCTGATACACTGCACAGTGATCTCAGTAGTGTGCAGGCTGAGGGTGAGCGCTGAAATCTCTCTCCGTTCAACTGTTTCATTGTATTTTCTCACTGCTGTCAATTGAGTTGAGTCTGATAAGCAGAAAAACTAAGCAGAGAGAAAAAAGTCTGTGTTTGTATGGTAGTGTTTGCCAGACGTCACATGAGAAGAGTGACGAAGTGAAAGACGTCCCGGGGGCTCCAGGTTTTGTGCTAATGTACAATCACAATACATTCTTTTGCTTAGGCTTTACAGCCACTTAATGCCCCTATTTAGACGTTGCTGGCCAAGATTCACATTACTGAAGCAGAATTTTTTACCATTCACAATTTCTTTCCTCCATTCCTTGCATCCAGGGCTACCATAAGATTTTACTTTAATGGATCCAATGGCCAATTTTCAGACTTTTCACTGTCCTAGTCAATGGGGTGATGTGATGGTGGTGGGGGTCCACTTAACATACTGAACTAAGAATAGTGCAGTGACTCTGCTAGTGAATTGCAGTCTTGTCCCGCTCCTTCATATTGCATTCCAGAGTAGGAGGCCTGAATGTGTTACTGCCATGGCTGACTGACCCTCAAAAGCACTCTTATGCCCATTGTGGAACAAGATGCTGACTTTTTCTCATTGACTACTCACAGTTGTTCTCATGACAATGTGGGATGACACTCTAATCTAAAACAATGTATTAATATGTGACCCAAATACAATTTGTGAGACACTTAACCATCTGAAGTTTGAACTACACAGTCAAATCCCCTCAGTATTTTACTCTTGTATTCACACCCTCTGACCTTGTGATATTCCCATATTATTACTTGTTTGTTCTACTTTGACACTGTACACAAAAGTGAAACATAAACCATCATTTTTCTCCATGAGGTAAACATGACAAAAAACAATATTGTTAATGGTTACAGAGCTGCAAGCCTTATTACCATTAACACTATTGTTTTTGTCACCTGTTTTTTTCTTTCTTTCCCCTCAGGGTTCTCTCACAGTACATCAGTAGGGCTCTGCTATGCAGACAAAACCACAGGAGGTAGATTGCTGGACATTTATTGCTCTGTTCGCAAACTCTTTTTAACCGTCAATGCCAAGCTAACACACACTGCCATATTAGGGTGTGACATTTAGTTTTTTATTGGTTGTGAGATTCTTCTTGAGTCCATGCACACCTCTGCAGTGATCAAAGTCACCAAAAGAACTGTACTGTGGAGCCACATGGACTATAACATTACCCAACAAGTAAGCAGTAAGTAGGACCTTGGTAGTTTTAGGACAAATGATAAATATCTTAATGATAAAATAGGCTTAAATTTAAGGCTTAAGTATTGCAGCTTAAGTATAAAACATTTTTTAAGTGGAATTCTTGATCTAGTTATTACATTATGTTGTCTGTTTATCAGGACCTGTTCCAGATTTTGTGTATGACAGTTTATATATGTGTGTCACTGTTACCAAACACAAATTTTGTTGAACACTTTAATTTTCCATAATTATAAAACTAAAGTTTGAAATGGTAAATGACGTATACTTATATAACGCTTTTCTACCTTCATTGAAGGCCCAAAGCGCTTTACAGTCACGGTCCCGTTCACACACACATTCACACACTGATGGTGGCTTCGCTGCCGAACACTGGCACCAACCTTCCATCAGAGGCAATGTGGGGTTCAGTGTCTTACCCAAGGACACTTTGACGCATGGGCGGGCAAGGCGGGAATCGAACCTGCAATCCTTCAATCAGACTGCCCACGGCCGCCACTTTATGTTATGGCTGCCACACAAATTATTTATGTTGCCGTAGGTTGTTTGGAATATTTTTAAGTACCTTGCAAGATGTAAATGACCTTTGTCACCACAGGGCGGCCGTACTGCAGGGGTAGAGTGGTTGACCTCTGATTCAATTCAGATCCTACCTTGACCAAGTGTCCTTGGTCAAGACACTAGGGGTGTTATGACTAAATGTATGCATTGATTTATATTCCTAAGATCCAACCAGATCGATGTCTGAGGTGAGTTGTCAATCAAATCATCCATTCTAAAATTGTTTCAACTTGAAATAAATCAATTATAGTTGACATTGAAATATACCATTTGGATTGAGGCATGGTAGGTTTATGTTACTATTAGGTAAAAAGGACCAAGTGTCATCACAGCGGAGAACACATGAGATGGCAGTAAAAAATGATCAAGCCATCATTACAGTCTAATGGGTGGAAACTGAATTTTGCAAAGACGTGCCCATACCATGTGGTTTAATGTTATAATAATGTTCTGTTTGTGTTATGTTTATGTAGAAAAGACACGGAACACCACATTCTTTCTAGTGGTTGAGGTTAGTGCCAGTGTAAGGCAGCGGATCTGCCATAAGTATGTGCATGTGTGTGCGGATGAGTGAAAGGGACTGTGACTATAAAGTGGCCCTTAAAGCAAGGTAGAAAAGCGCTATATAAGTATACGCTATTTTGTTTGCTTCAAATTTCTAGCTGATGTTAAACATTCTTGTCTAATGTTAGTGAAATGTGCTACATAAATGTGACATGTTGGTATTGATGCAGCTTTAAGTCTCTTCTGGATGCAGTTTACTACTGGGATCAGACGGGGATTGACTTTTAAACCTCATTCTATGATTTTGAAGTGTTATACTGTATTTTGACATCAGAATTGACATTGGGCTGAAAGTGCTAAAACAATTTTGCAAAAAATCTTTGCTTCGCACAATTACTTTACAGTTAACCTTTAAAGACTTAGAACATACTTTATGCAAAAAAAGCATAATAGTTTAAGGAACTTGCTCCCACTACATGTACTGACTAAAAAATGCTACTTTTTTTTTTTAGCTAAGCTTGGTTAAAAAACCTGATCCAAATGGTCAAATCTGCTGGAAGAAAAAACAATTAGAGACAGAAGAAGAGAGAGAAATTAAACTTTAATGATGAAACATTGAATAACATTGTACATGTAGGTGTTGGTTTACTATATAGTAGATAGACTACATAGAGTTGTGAACGTGTGTCCCGATTCTTTGGTTTGGGTGAAGCCTTTTTTAAAAAGGAGCTTAAAGATCAGAAATCTGCCTAAGCTCTTGTGTGGTTTGGTGGAGCCTGGATACATGATATGCTAATAAAACTTTCTTTTCCTGTTCCCAAACCAGTGATGGATTTTTCAAGTACACTGAGTTTTGTATTCATCTCCTGAAGTAATTCACTGTGAGCCCTTTACATTAATCTTGAAACATTAATCTTGAAACCCTTAATGATAGTTAAGTACAGAGTGGCAAAATGTTCAACATTCATTCATTTTCCAATCCGCTTTATCCCTTTCGGGGTCACGGGGTTGCCAGAGCCTAACCCGGCTACTCATGGGCGAAGGCAGGGGACACCCCTGGACTGGTCGCCAGTCTGTCGCAGGGGCCACAAACACACACCCATGCACACTCACATGCACACCTAGGGACAATTTACAGTGACCAATTAACCTATGAAGCATGTTTTTGGACGGTGGGAGGAAGCCGGAGTCCCCGGAGAAAACCCACGCATGCACGGGGAGAACATGCAAACTCCACACAGAAAGGTCCCCCAGCCAGGACTTGAACCGGGAACCTTCTTGCTGTGAGGCAGGAGCGCTAACCACTGCGCCACCGTGCAGCCCATGTTCAACATTAACTGGGATAATCTTGATGGAAACAAGATTTTACACACATGTTGAAGCCATCCTGTAAATACGTAAATACGTAAACACGACAATTAGTTCTGGCATGAGAATGTACATCTCTGACCAAGCAAAGGTCTCTCAAAGTTGGGTATAAACAAACATGGTTAACCTAACTGACTTGGCATTTTTCAATTGCAAGCTCATGTTTTTAATGGGAACTCAACCAGAAATACTCGCATTCAGGTTATCCAGAGACTGATCTTTTACACTTTGCATCATTGTAAATTTTGATGTAAATCCTTGTTTACTTTTGGTGGTTCAGTGTTATAAAACGAAGGGAACTTTTTTTTGACAGTATAGCTAACTGTGGCTTTTGAATTTGTACAGTATGTAGTTATACTACTATACTTTTGTTTATTGAGTTCTTGGAGATTACAAGAAGAGACAGATTACATTAACCACTGTATTAAGGCGTAATTTTAAAAAAAATTGTGTGCCCTTTAATCCGGAACACCTTATATATGGATTTATTGTGATTGTGCTTACTGATGTCGAAGAGATTTTGAGAGGTATGTGGCGCTCTGTAAAAATGTTTGATTGGGTGTTACTGTTAATATACCACCGTGGATAGGGTGTAGCAGAGTCAGACAGTTTTTTTTTTTTTTTTTTATGTGCAACTAACAAGGTTGGGAGTTTGTGTAGTCTCAGGCTAACATTTGTTTTAGCGCTATAAGTTTTTTTTTTTTTTTACATATTGCAAACAAATTACGGGTTTTGCAAACCCACTAACGTGGTTAAGACTTCTAATGTGGCTATATGTGTCGCATATTACAAACAAGTTTTAGAATTACTGTGAACACAATTAAAAAAGTCTGATTGACTGACAGTTGACTGTCAGACATTCACCTCTGACTCTTCTGTCTTGCTTAGTGCACCTTATAATTCAATGCTCCTTACACATGACATAAGTTTGAAAATAGACCATTCATTGACTGTGCACCTTATAATCCGTTGTGCCCTAAAGTGAAGAAAATACTGTTTTTAAACCATCACAACAAGAAATTTTAGTTACCCTTAGTTGAAGTTCACTTTACAGTTAATGAAACGTATCGACATTCCATTGAAAAAAATAAAATAAATTTAACATTTCTCAGTTATAATTCACTGGAAAGTGTTTTTAGGTATCATAAAATGTGATACTCCTACTGCCAAACAGAAAGAAGTGTCACGTTCAGCCTTGCCACCCATCTGTATGATTTGCACGACTGCAGAATGGTATACCTTTGCCTTTTTTTGTCTGTGACATCCCTGTGCCATCATTTGATGTGACAAACAGTTTGCTTTGTAAACAGGCGAGGTGGATCACTGAAATACGTTGCTCTTCATTCCTAAACAGCTGTCACTCAGCGGATTTTGCATTCAGGTTAAAAATAGTATGTTTGCCTGTACAGCACATGCTCATCTCTCTTCAATCAATCATGTCTTTTATAAGAGTAATCACTCTGGGAGTGACAATGGCTATTAAGCCACAAATGCACATAATTAGGCACCTATTTTGGAATTTAGTTTTGTAATAGTTTAAAATATTAACAGAAGTACTTTTCTTGCTGTATTTTACCTTCATCACCATTTTATGTGTTAGTTGATAAAATGCTAAAACCTTGTACCTCCTTGAAGAAAAGAAATTGGTCTGCAAAAAAAGTAAAAAAAAAAAAACATTAGGGCGCTCTGAGGAGGCTGAGGGGTAGCATGGGATACAAGTGGAAAATGAGTAAAAAAGAGGTTGTTACGGTACTCATAAAAAGACATGACAATTTTTCAGATTTGCTCCATCTTTGAACTAAGCTAGAATATCAGGGAGAGGGAGCAGTGTTGAGTGGGCGTCTGGTAGATTGTGAGCTCTGGTGTGGAGGTCACACAGAGGTTGCATGCAGGCTTTGTGTATGTCTTGTGTGGGTGTCATAACTGAATTTTAAACTGCAAAAAATGTAGGTCCTTTTAATTCAGTGATTGTGCTGATTGTGGTTGGAAAGAGAATCAAGCTAACACATTGCTGCCATATTTTATTTAAATCAGGGTTTTTTTTGCATTTTTTGGTCAGCTTATACTTAGGTGCGACTAAATGTGACTTTAAAAAAAGGTAAATAGCAACAGCCGCTTGAGGGCACTGCAGGTATCAGTTTGCTACTGATGGCAACGCAGAAGAAGATGCGCCACGTTTGGCAGACTTGTTCCAAAGCGACACAGAGAATGAAGAATTCAGTGGATTTTGTAATTTAACGAAATATAAAGAGTTTAGTTGTCTTGTTTGCATGTTCTTTATGATATGCTTATCTGAATAATTGTTCAAATGTTGCTCTAACAAACTTGATTTATGAAGCTAAATAAAAACATGAAGTGTGCATATATTCAGTCCTTTTTTATTTGCCTTTCAACATCAAATGTGCTTTCTAGTTCCTGTATTTTGTCTAATAAATTTATGTCAAAAGTGAGACTTAAACTCAAGTGCTACTTGCATATGATATTTTCTTCTTTATTATGCATTTTTTGGCTGCTGCAACTTATGCTCTGGAGCAACGTAAAGTATGAAAAGTAAGGTTATTGACCAAGAATACATATTTTTTTTTTCAAATATGTATTTCGGGTGATACATATACACACTGCAGTGGGGCAAAAAGTATTTTGTCAGTCACCAATTGTGCAAGTTCTCTCGCTTAAAAAGATGAGAGATGTAATTTTCCTTTACATGTATACCTCAACTATGACAGACAAATTGAAAAAAATATATACATATGTATATAGATAATGAGTTCAAACAAACAGGCGCCATTAATACAGGAAATAAGTGGAGGACAGGGGATCCTTTCAAGCAAGGAAATCTTTCAAGCTAATAAAGACACAGGAAAAATAATTTAAAGTTAGCTATTAGTGCACATAACAGTTTAATTTTGCACAAAAAAGCTCCATCACAGTCCTTCCAGCTGTGTAAAAGACACATCTGTTTACCAAAACACAGTGGATGAATATCAGTGCTGAGAGAAGAATTGTGGATGTTGAGCTGCTGTGGTTTATGTAAGTTTAGCAGTGATTCCGGTAAGATCAAGTTCTTTTAAACACATTCATAGTGAAACCTTTTTCTCCCAGCAGTGACTTGCATTTTCTGTTTTGGTAATATTCTTTCTGTTGCATGTGAAATCATACTATTTCTCTCTCACTGCAACCTAAAATGTTAATTCTTTTGTGGCAATTTGCCTGTTTTGAGTAAGTCTGTTACTTAATAAAATTGAAAATAATCCAACTTTGGGTAAAAGATTGCTATTGCATATGTTTTTTTTGTGGATTTAAGCAACTGACCTTGTAAATTTTTGTTGGCAGAAGAAAAAAAAATGTTAGAGACGCAAGATGGGGGGAGTGTCTAAAAAAACCTCTACTTTGTTTTTTACTGTGTGATAGTCTGTGCATGACTTCTTAGTAAAACTCTACTTTCAATTCAATTTTTACTATTTTTTCTACTTCATCAATTTTTTTTAAAAATTGAATTTAGCTTAAAGTTTTTGTTTTCTTTGTTACTATGGTTTTCTTTATACATTAAATTATTTACATGTATTTCTTGTTGCTGATAAAAACAACTAAACTTTGAAGATAATTGCTTTCATAAGACTTTTTAAGTTAATTCCTTTTTTTTAATCAAAATCCTGCTATTTTCGCATCTGTTTTGGCAGCTTTGGCATGTATATGCAATATTCAAGCTGTAATTTGACCCTACTCTTCAGTGAAGAGTGTAAAACTTTACTTTGTTCTACACTTTAAAACCCCCAGGTTAATTAGCAACCTAAGATTTCTGTTGTCTACTGTTATAGTAATAGGACTTGTCATGTTTAAAGGTTTATTTTATTAGTAATGGCCTGAGTGAATGCTTGATATTTAAAATTTCTATTAATAACCTCCTTTTTCCAGAATCTACATCTCATATCTGCTGCCTTGCTACCTCAAACAAAAGACTTATCTGGCCTCAGGACTCTAGTTAAAGACATTCTAATAGCTTCCTTTTTCTAAACAAACCAGATGGTGGATCAAATAGTCTCTGTGGCACACAGCGCCTCCCAGAGGTCATTCATTTAATATCTTTAACAGCACTAAAGTAGAGGTGAGTAGTCTGGCATACAAACACAGAACTCCCTCAGTGTCCACTCTGCTGCTGTGTTAAGTCCTCAGCACTAGATGGCATTGGCAGTTTGCTGCAGCCTTGGCCTTCTTCTCATTAGTGGCACCAGAAAGGAGCTCAACACAGAATCGGAGACCGAAAGTAAACTCCACTTATTACTTGTTTCCTCAATGCAATCCTCAGAAAAATTGCAGTATTAGTCTGTCCTTCATAGGAAATTTACTTTCACACATGCAGATGACAGGGCTGCACGGTGGCGCAGTGGTTAGCGCTCCTGCCTCACAGCAAGAAGGTTCCCGGTTCAAGTCCTGGCTGGGGGACCTTTCTGTGTGGAGTTTGCATGTTCTCCCCGTGCATGCGTGGGTTTTCTCCGGGTACTCCGGCTTCCTCCCACCGTCCAAAAACATGCTTAATTGGTTACTCTAAATTGTCCCTAGGTGTGGATGTGAGTGTGTGTGGGTGTGTGATTGTGGCCCCTGCGACAGACTGGCGACCAGTCCAGGGGTGTACCCTGCCTTCGCCCATGAGTAGCCGGGTTAGGCTCCGGCAACCCCGTGACCCCGAAAGGGATAAAGCGGATTGGAAAATGAATGAATGACATGCAGATGACTTCTCTGTAAAAGAAACCTATCAGCCACAAGGAATATACTTCCTGATATGCCAGAGTGTTTAGGAACACATTTTAAACAACCATTTTAACATTTAAAGTAAAAAATAAAGAGCAGTCACAGAAATATGTGGAAAAAGTACAACTCAACATAGATGGGACGACCCCTCTATGTATTACTAATCCTAAAACAGAAAAACACAGTAGAGTGAAAGAAAGCAAAATCATTCTTGGTTTACACCTCATCTATCTTCCTGTTTGTGTGAAATAGTGTGGTGTGGTGAATCATGTGTCTGCCAGGGCTTTACAGAGAAAAGCACATCATAACGACTTTTTGAGATCACAGTAACCGTGCTTGTTGTTGGATAGTTTTCAAAAGTTTGTGGTGTTGGTTAATCAGCTAAAAGTGACCTCTTAATCCTGCATCCTGCTGTACTAATTTGTTATGTTTTGTTTTCTGTCTGCAACAAATCACCCTTAGAAATATAGATGTAAGAGAAAAACACCAAAACATGCTTTTATTGGCTAAGATTTTTGAATTTCTTTTAGAAGCAGAGCTGCTAAAACTGCTCCATCTTTGCAACAAGTCGGTGAGTGTCTGTGTGCATGCGTGCATGCACACACGTGTGTGTTTTTGCAGGAGTACAGGAATTAAAGAGCCTGAACAAGTTTGACCCTGTGTCCCTTGTTGTTGCTCTGTGGATGCCAGGGGCCAAACTGTGGTTTGCTGAGATCCCAGCAGTCTGCAGTGACAGCATCCTTCCTGTTATGGTTACCCTGGGAACAGGAGATTGTTTTCCTATGTAAGCCCAGTGGAGGCTCCATACCTCATCAAATGCTGCTTCCAAGATTCAGCCTGCAGCTCTACAGGGCTCCCAACTAAAGCAGAGCTAGCTGCTTACAAGGCAGCGTACAGGAGTTTTATTGGATTGTGCTTTTTTTTACTTGGCTAACGCATTTTTAAGTCAGGAAAACAGCTTATCTCCATTCATTTAAATAATTAGCAAACATTATTCAACATTCACAGTTAAACTGGTGCAATGTAATACTTAGACTCAGTTGCTGTTTTGTAAAAGATTTGGTTTTTGAAAGGGGGGGAACTTGGAGTGACTGAGACGCCACAGCTGGAATACATTAACTCCATAAATGATGAGAGCACTCTGCCACGCACTCCCCAGTGATGTCATTTCTTATGGAGACTCAGTTTTGCACAGTTTAACCTAGTCAAAAGCTAGAGAGTGGAAGCATATGTTCTTAAACACAGTTCCTGTTTAAGGTAAAGCAAAACTACACAAATCCACCCATGGATGCATTCATTGCTTCTCATCTGGGGTCGAGCTGACAAGGGCAAAGAAAATCTGGGAACAGATTCCCAGACTTCCTTCTTCTTGGCCACCCTTCTTAGCTTTTCATGGTCGGTGCCAAATTGATACTCTCAAATACTGGACAGCTCCCTGACTGACAGATGAATGACAGATGTTTGGACCGTTTGTAAATTTCCACCGGTATTTCCCCAGAAGAACAATGATCTCAAAGGGGGAGAAACAGAGTAAAAAGGAAAAAGTACCCCTCCCCATACACGGTGTTCAGAGATTCACAGAAAAGTCTTTATTTGCCAGAGGAAATATCTGAAAATGTACACATGTACATAAACTCGCCTGTAATATCCAAAATAGCAGGTACTAACTGAACTTTTCGTTCTTTGATGTGTTAGGTTAAGGTTTGTGCACATATTCTGCATTAAAAAAAATATTAAAAGATAATTAAAACTTCACAAAGGAATAAAAGGTTATTATCTCACTGGCTACAACAAATGAACTCTGTAAAGTCCACTACATCGAAGAATTGACCGAAATTTTCAACTTGTTGTTCATTTTGAACTGAGCAGGAAAAGCCCTTCTACTAGTGGAATGATGATGAGCTACAGGGCAGAAAACATGGACCAAGTTGTTTACAATGGGTGTTAAGGGAAGTTTGGGTCATGCTAATGAGACAGGGGTCTCAGAAATGTCTGCATCAAACATGAGCCGAATGGTAATATGGGGTTACAAATATTTCTTGTGGTGAATAAATGGTTGACATTGGTGTTCTCTCCTTATAAAATGACCATTAGCAAAAATAGATATCTCGTTGGTCATCCTTGCAACTCAGTGTCTAACTAAATCAGATGCCTGAGTCCACTACAAATACAGCCTGGTTTTGGAGATGGTGCAAAGGCAGTGAAGGAAAGTACGAGATCAAGACAACTACTAAAACATAAGGCTTTACTTCGAACCACAGGGCATGTTTGTGTGGGCTTATTTGCATGATAGGGCCATTGTGAAAGCCTGGCATTCTAACAAAGCCCATCTCTGTGTCTTGTGTGTAATAGCTGCTGCTATAAGGCATGTTGCATTGAGACACCAGCAGAGAGAGGCAGTTTATCTGGAAGCAGGGGGTGGGGGCGGTAGTGGGTGCGGTTAATATTTCCCTTTTTTCTCTCACTTTTTTCTCTATAGTGGACATATGTTCTGTCATTCCCACTGAGTGGCACATGCTAATATTTGTGTTGTGTGGGAGGGAGATTCCATCTATTCATTAGAAAGCTTTTGTGTTTCTGCCCTTCTTTCTCTTTCTGTGTGTGTGTCACACTGTTTATAATTAGCCATGTAAAGTACCATAATAACAAACACAAGCGTGGGTGGTGGGAGGGATTTAATGCTGCAGTGACATAGATACTAATGACCTTAGTCGTGACCTAACATCTCCATGGTTGCTTCTTGATTTCTATAGGGACCAATGAGAGTGAAAAAACACAGAGAATGTCCTTTTTTTGCCTACATGCATAAATGACATTTGGTTAGAGCCAAATTGGTGTGTCCTTTATAAAATTAAGTAAACCAATTTCTCATTTGGTATAAACTTATTGTTATATATATATTTTTTTTAAAAGGCAGCATTTTCTTTGCAAATTAATACTTTTATTGATTTTTTTTTCACATTTTTTCAAATGATCAGCATCCAAACCAACTAAATCTGGCTTCATTTTATCTCCAAGACATCTAATAGGAACTGTCCTAATGATGTATTGTTTCCTGATCCTATCTCTCCTTAGAGTGCCTCATTCTTACTAAATGAGCCACTGTCAGCATTCTTGCCGACACTCTGGTCACCCATCACACCTTCTTTAACCCGTTCCGGTCTGTTTCAACTCACCTCTTCTCCTCTTTCCCACACTTTCCACTGCTCTCTGGACTGTTGACCCCAAATACTTAGATTCTACCACTTTCTTCCCCTCTGCTCCCTGTAACCTCACTGTTCCGCTTTTTAGAAAACAAATACACAACACTAAAACTGACAGTAAAAACTGGAATGTCCTGAAACAGGTAAACAATTTAATATCTGAACTGTTTACATAGTAGTATGAAGATGTTGGTGCCAAAAAACAAACAGTGGGGATAGAAAGTTTTGGCACCCCATGTAAAATGTTCTATTATTGTGCATTCTTGGGTGAATGGGACTGTGACTGTAAAGTACTTTGAGCCTTTAAGGAAGGTAGAAAAGGGCTATTCAAGTATACTCCATTTACCATAAAGAACTCAAAGTAAGATTGAAAAATCTTCTAAAGGCATTAGTCTACAGATGAGGCACTCTCTTACTATGTCAAAAAAATTATTTCCATCATTTACCTTTCCAAAATAACAAAACAAAATCTGGGGGATGAGGATGGCTTCAACAAATGAATAATGATCCTAAAAACACCTCAAAATACATGCAGTCTTACATTAGGAGGATTAAACGGAAGGTATAGTCTGCGGGGTTCCCAAACTTTTGCACACGCCATTATTTTGTTTTCTGTTATTTTGAAAGGGTAAATGATGGAAAAAAGCCTATTTTTTTAACATATTAAAAAAATGTCTTATCTGTAAACTAATGCATTTAGGTGATTTTTCAATCTTGCTTCAGGTTCTTCATGCACAATAATATAACATTTTACCTGGGGTGTCCAAACTTTTGATCCCCACTGTATGGAAGACACAAAAAGACCACTATAATTTGAATAGAAAACAAAAGAACTCACATTTACACTGAATTTGGGAAGTATTTAGTATCTTGCTCTTTTGCAAATACATTTTTTTGTCTGCTTCCTGCTTGCTTTGACAGCAATGATGATTTTAAATTGAGGTAAAACATGTGAAAGCAATTTTATTCTGAGAATGTTTTTTTCCTCTATATTTCAATTCAGTAATGCTTAGAGAAAAACAGAGCGGCAAAGAATAAAGCAACACCAGATGTTTTGGTTAAACAAGACAAAAAAGAGTGGTAGAAGTGAATCTGTGACCTAGAGACATTAAGAGCAATGGGATGACATTTGGCACATGAGGTTAGTGCACTTCTGGCTGTCTGTAAGTTAAAAGATAAATTAAGGGAGGTTTTAATCTGTCTTTTTGGCTCTAAAGCACAGCTTGAATGGTTCGTTTGTAAAGCCACTCACACCCACTTTCCATTTAACAGCCTCTCACTTTCCCCAGAACCTAACAGTCTGTCTGACTACTTTCTGTAACAGAATTAAAACAAAGAGAAGAACATGCATGTAAATACTCCATGAATTTTGATCTCCTTCTTCAGAACCTTTGCTAATTTGACAGTTGCTCATGATGAGCAAAACTGCTCGTGAGGTCTCCAGTGACAGAGCCACAACAGCACAAGCACAGCCAGCAGAACTCTATCCTGAAGAAGCTGCTGGTTCTGGTCGGCTGACATGCATTTCAAAGTGTGATTTGTTGGAGTTAGCCAGACTGGGCTGAACCACACACAGCTGCAATCAGCGTCTGTGTGTTTGGGGGGGGGGGGGGGGGGGGTTGAAAAAAGGGAGAGAGAGACATGCCAGTGTGTCAGCGCTGCAACAGTAACATTAGGAGCAGGAGCCTTGAACAGAGCAGCTCAGGGAAAATTGCTCAAGAGTGCAAAGTTGGACTGGCAAAAGTAATGGATGTCAGGGTGAGACGGGGTTGGCTGGAGACATAGTTATTGATTGGATTGGCCTTGAAGTGACCGCCTCACCTGTGGCTGAGCTGGGAGCGCACCTGAACTTTCATCAACAAGGACACTTGGAAGTGAAGCCTGCACTGCTGGACGGGATCCGGCTGGACTTGAGCACTAAAGCAAGGGGAAAATGGGCTGCTCTGCCAGTGTGGTCCTGCTTCTACGGTCAGTGGGTGGAGCCGACTGCAGTCACATGTGTATACGGCAGGACCAGATGTCAGTGGAAGCTGCAACACCCACATTAGAGGGGTACACCACCACCAATTCACCTCTCGCCATCATTATAATGGTAACCAGCACAATTGCACCTCCAATGTCAAACTATTGAGAAAATGCATGTGTGGGCAGCTAATGTTGGATGCAGTTATCTCCTTATGTGCTTTAACCTTAGTTACTGTGCTATTTTAACCAAAATAGAAATAGGTAGTAAAAATGACATTTACTTCTTACCTTCTGCTGTGTGGCTTCCTGCACCAACTCTGTTTTCCTTGTTGAAATTTCACTTTTATCACTAGGGTTGACGTATGATCAATCATACGGTTTGGGCCCTTTGCCCTTACAGCTGATATGCAGATGGACGGAAATGGAGGGAGGAGAGTAGAGGGGGGATGTGGGGTCAGACATGAGGAATTTCGTGTCTGTGGGAAAAATCTGCTTTCTGAGCATACAGACTGGAGAAGATGATAAAAATAGCTATTTAAAGAGAACCATCGTAAGAACAGTTTAAATGAATACGTGCTTGTAAGACAAAAAAAAAAAAAAACTTAAAGGATCTAAGAAAGTAATATTCTTTAAAATGCCACTCTCATTTGATCTATGATCTTAACTATGATTATGTTGTTTTCAGCCAAAATCCAAAAGGCTGTGTTGTTTTCTAGGATATACTTTCTGCAGAGCAGCAGTAGTTCATTAGAAATTCCTCTCTAATCGGAGATATTCGCCCGTATAGTTTTGAGCCAGATGCCACCTCAGACGAGGAAAAGGAAGACGCACATGGATCTATTTGTCTACAAGTGGATGCATCAGAATGGAACGGAGCAGGGAGCTAGTGGCTTGTTGTAGTAGCCTCTACATCACACTGACAAGCTTTTTCCAAGAACTATTTTCTGCTCCTGATTCATGGATAATTGAATATAGAAATCCTCAGAAATGCAATTTTATGCTTTTTTTCTTCATACATGTCATCCATTATGAGAAAAATGCTAAAAGAACATGCTAAAAACACAATTTTCATCTGAATGGGTTTTTAACGTTATCATCTCTGTATGATCTTTTTGTTTGAGCACTGCTATTTGTGAATATTTGTAAATGCAAAATAGTAAATATGCAACACGCATATTTGAGAATTAGACATTTCTTTTTTTTCTTCTTACAATTTTATGTTACTTGCTTAAAATTGTTTTATGTCCCCCGCTATGCAAACGTTATGCTTTCAAAATATACAAAATTATAAGCAATCAAAAAACATCACCAGTGCTTGAAGCTAGTGCACTAATTCTCATTTTTCTCTCTCCCCATAGAATGAATTATATCCTTCACAGACTATGAAATAGATCAATGCAGAGAACTTTGCAAAAACATAAATCCAAAGAAAGCTATTGCACAGTGAGTGAAAGAATATAAATCAGGTTTTAGAAAAAGCATATCTTTTCAATCTTAAATTACCTACAAAATGCAATAAATAAATACATATAAATAAAAAAGTGAAAATGCAATTTGCACAAATTATTTTGCAGATTACAGTTTATTTGATTGGTTTGCAGTACATCTGAGTCCCTTTGGATGGAAGCTATTTGCACCATAAGTAAGCATTTTCTCCTCAAAGAATCAACTATGAAGCCATTTTAGAAGTATATTTTAGACGGTGGAATGAGGATGACTTTTCAAGGTTGGTGGAGGTCTAAAAGTTTGTGTACTTGTCAAAACACTAGACAGTCGGGAGGCTTTGTAACAAAAGAGTCAACCTTAAATGCTCTTTCAAAATAGCTGTAGATGCAAAACTCTGTTTTGTATACCCACCCTGTATTAGGGCAGTGAAATGCTTGAGCCTATTTAGGCATTGTGAACATGTAGTGTAGTCTTCCTGTCACAAGCTGAGACGGACACGATGCATTTGCTAACAGAAGAATGACAAATTCAGCCGCATTTTCTTCACCAGAGAGTACAGAAGTTTTTTTGTAACGACTCGAACACTACCATTCAACCTCTGTCCTACATCAATATTACAGAGAACAGCAGACCTCCTGAGAATAAAAGGAGGCTGCAGCATGGAACATGTCATCTGCTCATGACATAGTGATGTCAAAACAATGTGTTTTCATAAATAAAGGCTAGTGCATTTTTCAGCCAATATAAATTTCATGCTAACCCTTCATGAGATTGTTTAATCTGTCAGATCACATCTTCAATGTTTTCTGGTTTAAACAACTGATTTAATCAGTCTTCGCTTAGAAAATGCATATCACTTCATCAAATCATTTTTTTTCTTTTATTTAATGCAAAAAACTGCTTTCAGTTAGTTTATCTTGTCAGAATTCCTGATTTTATTTATGAAAGATACTCCTCTTTAATTTAAATCCCAACTGTTGTGACAACTGGGTTTCTTCCGTTTCTCAAAATCTTCCAGAACATATAGCGTAAAAAATGCAAATTAAAAGAGGTGCACGTGGGAAACTACATTTCGATTGAAAAACTTCCCATCAACACCAATGACTATTCATCTGCCCATCAGTCCCTCCAGGCATTCTGGGAGATGTAGTTGTTTACATTATGTGTGTTTTCCTTTTTGTACATTAAAATCTGTTGCATTGAATTGTATATCATATTTAACTTGTGACTCAAAATGTATTTGATAACATTGAACATTTGTTCCTCTTTTTTTTTTTTTTTTTTGCCAACTTTTTCACTTTGATCTAATTGTTTCCATGTTATTCAAACCCTCCAGGCATCGGATTTAAAATTTCAACCAGCTTCCTATTTTCAGCTTCACTGGACCAGTGACTCTGTGGTGAATCAACACATCAAGTTATCCCTAAAAAAGGAACAGTTTGTCAGATCAGAGTGACTTCTCCTGTAGGCATGAATCCCCATTAGTCCCAGTGTACTGACGTAACAATATAAACCAGATGGTTTCTGTCTGAGCTTGTTGTCTCAGCAGCTGTCTCCGTCCACATTTTACTCTGTATTAAGTTCTGACTTTCTTCACTCCCCCTATTTTTTTACGTACCCTTTCTTTTAACCTCATAAATCCGAGATCTACAAGCTTCTGTACCACATAAACATTTTCACTTTTATATTAATCCTTGTTTTGGTTTGCTGTGATCCCTCTTGTATTTCGAGGACTAATTTAGAACAGAATTACTTGCTGCCCATTATGTTGGAGCACAACAAAGTAATTAAGGGTTCTATATTTGTGCCCTCCATACAGCAGTAGTTTACCAACATTAACACCCACTTTTCCTCATCCCTGCTGAGTGTGGGGGACAGAGAAACAAAAGGATCGGTGACTAACGGAAATATGTTAAAGGGGGTCTTTTAGCGGAATAAGGATGAGAGACAGAGATGATAAAAAGCTGTGAAGGTTACTGCAATTTTGAAAGGATAAAACAATGTTAAGGAGAGAAAGAGTGATAGCAGCTGGTTGAAAGCAGATGAACAGTGTGAACGAGAGAACAAACTACAGGACTGCATTAAAGTAAAGTGGTAAAACAGTAAAAGTAAAAAAAAACAACGCAATAGAAAATATATATAGATGTGACACTTTTCACATGTATTAAAGATCTGTCAGCTATACGGCATTTCCTGTGTAGACATCTGTTGATACGAAAGATGTCCTCTGGGCTTTTTAAAGTTTTTGAAAAGGCTGTTAAACAGCACAAGTCTAATTTTAACTACATTTACAAATTGTCCTAATGTGTTCATGCCTTACATTAAAGTAAGGTCAGTTTAAATTAATTTATAGTTCATATGTCATCAGTATAAGGAATTACACAGAAATTTTTGATCTTTGACTATACCACAATGATCAAAAATCTAAATTAGATTGAATTGTGAAGTGCCAACTCACAAAAAACTTACAAAAAACCTTAATTCATTTAAAATAGTTTGAGACTAGTAGTCAAATTCAGTCGTGATCATTCTAATAGGAACAGATGATCCTAATCTGTACTTGGATGATACTAAATAGTCTACTTGTAAAACACTTTTTCACCTTCTTCAGATGTAAAGTGCTTTAAAATCCCACGTCCTTTCATGCAGAAATGGCAGCGGGTATGTCATGCAAGGTACTAACCAGGCTATAAGGAGTAAACTGAGGTTTGAAAAAGACACTTTCACACATAACTGTGCAGAGCGTGAACCAAGCCAGCGACCTTCTGATTGGCAGTCCACTGCTCTACCTTTGCAGCACAGCTGCTCCCCCTAGAGTCTTTATGTATAACTTACCAACAGTCACAAAAAAGGGTTTCCTGTCTAATCCCCATACTGGACTAGCAGTTAAAGTCAAATTATAGAGTTAAAAGAAACAAAAATGTATATATTTTTTGCCCTTCTACCATTCAAAGTTTTGAAAATCCAGTTGAAAGCAATTCTCTTTCTAGTCTGTCTAGTTTAGATTTACTTGCACTTCTGGTCTTAGTTGTCCACTTGTAAATACTGCATTGGGGTGTATTTACTTCCACATTCTACACATTGATTATGGTATATTTTAATTTTATAACAGTTTTCCTTAGATCGTTTGTGTCATCGAACAAGTTGAAACCATATGACTTGGTTTTAAATGATTGCCGTTTTTGTTGTATCATCAAAACTGTCTTCCCCTTTGCATGCATCTGTTCTTCTGTTGAGTGGAATTAGTATTTAACTGTTTATCAGATAGAGCCACCATTCAGCTGCAAATACACTTATGTTATTTTTGCAGTATTGAGTATGTGTGAATACTGTAGCTTTTTTGTGCGTACACATATGGTTTTCAGATAGCCATATTTAGGGATGTAAAACAGGAAGTTAATGGTTTGTTTAGGGTTGGGCTTCTGTCACACAGTATAACCATCTGATGTTGAACTACATTTAGGCCAAGAAAAGATGAGACATTCACAGTTTTACTCTTTTTCAGTGCTGCTCTGTATTGTTTTGATAAAATAGAAAAAGATTGACCTATCACAGTTTTTATAACTGTTTTACTGAAATTAGAAGTTAAAGCTGCCAATCTAAACTGTCTCAAACAGCATCAACAATGTTAAATTAATGTGCTGGATGGTGGATTTTTGCTGTTGCTCTTGTGAGTCTGTGGTGGGTGTGCTTGAAAACCACACAACTTCCTCTCTTTCCACGTGTGCTGACAAAAAAACCCATACAATGTTAGTTCTGCTTCTGACAGAGCACATGTCCGCTCTGTGTGTTTTGGTGTAGTTCAGATTTAAGTACGTTTTTTCCTTTGGGGCAGGACTGTAACCTGTGCAATGAGCTTCAGGAGCAAAATCACCTTCAGGAAGAAAATAAAGAGCAAACGAGTTCGCTCAAATATCAACCGGATCAGTATTGTACGTATTTGTTAAATCTATTCTGTCTGTCACTGTTTGCTTAAAATTTGATGTCAGTTGCTCTATTGTGATTTTGAACTCTCAGAACCTTAACAAACGCTTTTCCTGTGGTCTCAGTACTCACTTGCACTTATTATGTTTAAGGTATATTTATATTCCCTGTTTGTAACACGTGTTTTTTTGTCAAGCCTGTTAAGATATTAAGTAAGTAAGATAAGTAGATTACAGTTTTAGAAACTGTAATGTACTTATCTGCAGATGACTTGACTGACGTTTAACAGTCTCATTTGTTTCCATTGCCGGAAAATTTTAATACTGTTCCTGATCAGTCATGTTCTGTTTTTTTCCTTGTGTTGAACTAAGTTCATAAGATATTTGAAATCAGTGAGGTTCTGGGGTGTTTTCAAAGAATTCAACTTTTCAAATGGGTTGTTTTTAGAACGATGGTTACTGGTTTGCAACAATCTGATGGAAATCAGGATATAGAATCAACATGGAAAGTAGCCTTTGCTGAGTTTTTCTTTTTTCAGATAGGAGTGGGAAAAAAAAGAGGCTATAGTTGTTGAATCATAGCCACTGCTTCTCTAAAACGGGAAGGTCCTTGTTGGGGCTCTCTGAACTCCCATTTGGGTGTTTTTCAAAAGCCCCTTTCGAAAAGTCAAATATGAAAGGAAACTTGGTTATGTGAGCAAGGCGAGGTGGGAACTAAAAGAGATATTTACTTCCTGTTTCTGACCACAACCTGCTCCAACTTACAGTTTACTGTTCCCATCTCTTCCAAATATTTTTATATACCACAGTTATTAAAATAATGGTAGATATTTTGTATGTAAGTAGTTGTACTCATTTTGTAAGTAAAAATGTTAACTTCATGGTTAACATTTTTAACACCCTTAGGGTCAGTAAATGGTGGTCTAGTATACAGCAAAAGGCATGAACTATAACTTTGAATTTTCTATTATATTTATATTTAAACACAAATATGGTTTTAGTGAAGCATTTCTCCTCATTGTTGTCTGATTGTAGCGAGATCATTTGCTTTAAACCTTGTAATGTTTAATAGAGCTTACCAGAGCTGCACTTTAGCTGCTGCAACAGTACTTCCTCCACTTCTTACTTAGTTCCTAATGGTGTCATGAAAATGCACAGGAAATGTCACTATTTTAACAGAACAGCAGCATGATATTTTGTGATAAAAATATATTCTAACTAATTTGGTATTTTTTTCTAACATTCTTGTCTGTTATGGGGAAGTATGAGTTCATACAATTCTCTTGTTCATCATTTGGTCCAGCACACTTCTAAATGTGAAGATGTGAAATGATGCAATATTAACCAAGTTTATGAAGGTTACAAATGTATATGTACATTTGTTTTCTACAAATGAAAAATGTATTTTGTAACCAATGAAACAGCTTTTGAAAGCACTCAAACATTCAATGTTTTCATTTGTAACTTAGAAAGTTTTTATTTTGTTTGCACTTAGAGAATATAAAACTTGAATTTTTGTCATATTTTTAGACCTTATTTTGAATTGTTGCACATACTATGGAGATTTAATATTGCAGCATAGAGCAATAAAATAATATTACATCTTGTATTACATATTCTTGATTTGTAATTACACTTTCCTTTAAAATATGTGCTTGTGTTAACAAGACATTTTTAGCATTTTGTTGCATCACCCTGTTCTGTTATTATGTCAAAGGCACTTTAGCTTTTTTTAAACCATATTACAATAAATTGAATGTTGTACTGTAACTCACTGCATTGGATGATTTTTGAAACAGCTGTTGACACAGCCCTACTTGAATACTAAACAAGTCTTTATATTTTGACTTGCAGCAAGAGAAGCCTAAGGTTATCGATCCTCTCGACTATGAAGCTGTCATCACTGAACTAGGGGATGAGTTGAAGGAGGACCCTGTAAGGGACTTGTATCTTTTTCCTGACAATGATTTCTCAGTAAGTACATTTTTGTTGCTTTTAACAGCACATGGGGAAAAATCTCTAATCATTAATTTACTAAAAAACTGTTAATTTCACTTTTTAACAACCACCTAAAACAGCATTTTCTACATCTCCAAACAGACTATTATGGCTCACGTTTTTTCTAAATGCCAGCTATATCCACAATCAATTTACACTCCTGAGAAGACTGGATTCTTTTCTGAAATGTGTTCGACTGGGAATGACATGTCTAATTGTAGAGTTATGGATTCCAAATAGCTTGGAAATGGCTTAGTGCAAAATTGCATCTGGAGAATCATTGCTAACTCCTTTACTCCTTGGCCCAGTGTTAACAGCAAGCTTTCAAAGTATCATGTTTTACATAGAAACCTTCAATGTTCTGAAATTTAAGGCTGCAGAATGAAAAAAGTCGTACTTTTTTAAAAATAATTAACTGTTTTTCTAATGCAAACGGTAGACTATTTCTTTTTTTAAAAGAATCCATCTCACATGTCATTGGATGGACCATACTCATACATTCATGTTGTGTTTAATAATTGTTTAAGACTGTTAAATTGTTTATGTGTAAGAATTTAAACATTTTTCAGTTCTCTCTGGGTCCCTTTGGCTTGCAGAACACTTGTTGTTTGCTTTCTGTGCATTGCTTTACACGAGAATGACCCCCGTTGGCTGTCTGTGATAAAAGCCTATTTTAGAGTTCATCACAAAGCTGAATGGGACTGTAGTTTTTTTTGTGATTACCTGGCAGTAAAGTGTTTCATGTAGTCCTTTTTGCCTGAAAGCTACTGTCAGGTGGTACACTTAAAAGTTAAAATGAAGTGCTAAAAGTATTCAGTGTTCAGCATTAACAACAAAGAACGGTCAATGCTTTTTTATATTCTTAAAGTTGTATTTATCCGACTCCTAGTTTTTTTTTTAACTGATTTAAAAAAAAGATTTTATCCGCACAATATAGTGCAGATAAAATGAAAGCGTTTTGCCAACCACTGCTAACCGTGTGGAGAAAGTGGGTGTGTTTCTGTGTTAGTCCGGGGGCAGTGATGGCAGCGCAGACTCTTCCTGGAAGGGGGTGTTCCCCACTTTCATAGGTAACAATGTGAGGTCCCACTCGTTTTTGTGGATTGGGAGCGACTGATGTTCAGAGAGCAGTGTTTTAGAGGAATGCTCAGAGATGCGTGAACGGATCAAAAAACCCTTTTGGAGTTGTTTTTAATGAGCAATTAACATTATAAGGATTTTAAAAGCTCAAAAAAATTGCATGACATAGGCCTTTTAAATTTCTGTGTAGAATTTACTAAAACAGACAGATTGAGTGTAATATAAACACAATCGGCCATCTGCAGAACTAGCATTACAAACCGAGGGGAGCTGTAGAGCTGTCCAGGGCTACTCGGTCTTCAAGAGCTAAAACATTGCTTGCATTCCAGCTTTGCATGCTCAGCTTGTCAGTGATCAGCTGAGTCAGGTAATTCTGATTGACTGAACACAGCTAATTAAGATTTTCACCAGCAAGCAGTGCAAGGAGAGCTGGAAACCAGGCAGTATTGTGGCTCTTGAGGACCAGGGTTGGCCAGCCCTGAGTGCAGTTAGAATAACACAGAGAAACTGTAGCTATGTGAAAAATAATTATGGCTCCTGTTACACATCAACATGAAACTGCTTTTTTTTGTTTTTCAACAGATACACTTACAAATTTCACCGGATAATTGGTTGATAATTAGATGCTGAGACAACCTCTCAATGGTCTGGTTGACTTATTCCAGTGTGGGATTTTCTGAATTGAGGATTTAAATTAGAACGAGATCAGAAAAGCAACAGTTGCAGCGTTAAACTCAGAAATAAAGCAAACAGAAAGTTAGACAATTTGTTTACAACTTTATGCCAAAATCCTAATTTGGATGCATTAAACCTTAGAGCAAGAAAAGACCAAACATTATTTTAGGGTTCAAACTTATGTCAACCTTTCAAAGTTGCTAATTTTATCTGTAAAACCTTTTGACACACTTTCAGTTAGAAATATCTCTCCATCAGCATTTTCTGAATAATTGGTGAGGGTTTAGGCCTTAATTGGTTTTTCAAACCTAAATAAACAGAAATAAATATTAGATGATATTGCAAGAATAATGCAATACATATATGTTATATAAATACATAACTAAATTTGAAAAATAAAAAACACTAGAAATAAAAACCTAACTGCTTAAACCGATTTTTAAAAATCGAATATTAAACTTTTCCAATCTATATATATATATATATATATATATATAAAACCATTATTAACCATTTCCTGCAATGTTTCAGGTATCCACCGTGCCTCAGGAGAGACGAACTCTCAAGTCCTCTGTTCCTGAGGGGGCAGAACAGGCTGAATGTCTGCTGGTCAGACAGGTATGGTGCGTGTGTGTGTTTGACACTTGTTTCTTCTTTTGCGCTAGACTTGATGTAAGCAAGGTTCATGTGGTTTGAAGTGGAATTAGCTTCAGTTGGTGGTTACTGGCCAGTTTAGGCAGTTGTTTCACCCAACATGGGATTTCCTGATACTGAATGCTCTACGTGGTTTCACTGAACGCCTGAAATAAGCCGAGTGTGTGTGTGAGAAAGGCCTCATTCCGACCGACCAGCTTAAAGGTTCAACTGAGAAGTTATGGCTGGGGAATCCCTCAACCTCCTCTTCTCCCCAGCCAGTCACAGCTCATTGGAGGCGAGACATAATGCACCTGAGTTGTTTGCAATTCGTTTCATTTTGTGTACATGCTCTCACAGCTGTATCTGACTTGGATAAAATTGAACAGATAAAACCGAATCCTCATTTAGCAAACAGGATGTGAAACTACCCTGTAGTCTTCGTGATTTCCACTGTACTGCACATGAAGTCTGGGTGCTGTGTTTTAGCCAGAACAAGCAATCCCTGGAGACATAAAAACATGTATATTTATGGGTCCCCAAGAGACAAAGCTTTAATTCAGTTCCTTTTATATTTAATATATTCCAGTCTTGGTGGGTGCTGTACACTCACAGTAGCTTGAAACTGCTACAGGTGCAAAGTGTAAATTAACAACCACAGTGGATGAATGTGTACACTAAATTGTTTTAAGAAATAAATCTCTCTATATGTTCACCTCAATAACATTTGCAGATGTTTTAGTTTGTGAGTTTGGGGGATACAGACTGTTTCCTCTGCGAACCATGTGGAACTCCAACAAACTTCATTTAAATAATCCTCGTCTATACATTCAGCTCAGTCCATATTTTACCTATATCAATTCTTCACCTTCTGAACGTCTGAAGTCTAAACAATTTGAAATGTACTTGAACCTGACATATTCATACACTATAGACAAAGCTGTACCATATGAAACAACTCTTTTTACTTAGTAGTAGATGCTGGTGAGATGAAAAAAGGTTTTCAGATTGTAGTTTATTCTTTTCTCTGAAAATCAGTTTTTCATGACATATATTATTTTAATTACTCTGTTTTTACCCTGCCAAATATTTTAAATATTTTTAAATAATTGTTTATAACAGAACTTTTTTTTTTTTTTTTTTTACTGTTAATCTTTCTTTTTAGGCCTGCAAATACTACAACTCAGAACTAAATGTGGTTCAGTTTAAGTATGATGACTATGCTGGAGATTACCGTCTGCTGCCAAGGTAATACACTTGTCTTTACTTCTGTTTAAAGTGTGTCAATATGACTATGTGGGGTTTTTTTCTAAACTGTAGTAGGCTGACTATATATATATATATAAAAATTGTATTACTTTTTTGTGTGAATTTATCTTGCTAAGCAGTTAAAAAAAAGTGCTGACATCAGAGCTGGCAGCAAGATTACATCTCCAAACCCTTTACTGTCATTCAAGTAGTTTTGCAGCAAAAATATTAGCACTGTAAATGGAATTCACAAAAACTTGAATACATCCATCACAGACTGTAGATAGCATAGAGATTCAATTTTATTTCTAAATAAAAACTCAACAAAAAGACATGGGAAAAACTCAAGTCAGTGCAGCAGAGAAAAAAAATTGTCACTGTGCTGCAGTTCTCTGCAGAATGACTGAATAATTAAGTGAAGAGAATAAAGCAGGCTCAAGTACAGTGCCTGGTGGAACTCCTTTAGATTCAATTACATTTTATTTATATTGCCCAATATTACAAAACAGTCATCTCAATGGGCTTCACAATGGTATTTGTGCAGAACACACAAAGCTAGTTATAAAATATAAACAATAGCTGGTAGCTAAGCTAAACTAAACAGACTAAGCTAAACTAGAAATCCTTGCCTTTAGACCCTCCTTTTTGGTCGGGAAAAACTCATAAATAAACTCATAAAAGTCTTGATGTCGATAATTAAATTAAAATCAAGCAATTGGTTACTGCCATGATCATTGAAGCAAAAAAACTGATGCCAACCTTTGTATGTTTGTACATGTATTTCTTTACCTGGCAGACAGAAATTCATCAGGTTCATCAGAACCATCGGTTTAATTGTACCAAAATACAGTTTTATTTCATATAAAAAAATACAGGGTTGTGTCAGGAAGGGCATCCAGCTTAAAACTCTTCCAAACCAAAGGTGTACAAACATATTAGTTATGTTGTTCCATAAATAATTTATGTGAGGACTTCAAGTAGCTGCTAAGAGTAGTTATGCTTTAATATACTTTACAATTATAGAAAATGTTTTTAACTTCTCTAAATTCTCTTCATCTCGTAGTTCTCTATCGTTTTGATGACATTCATCTTGAAATCTCTTTATAGGTCAGCCTGTGACTTACAGTAAATCAAAACTAGTTAATCAACTATCGCCCAACAGTAGTCGGGACAGGCTCCAGCAACCCCATGACCCTGAAGGAGATCTGGCAGGTTAAGAAAATGCATGGTCATATAGAGTTTTAGTGGGTCTCATTGAGACTACCAGAGTGCATCTCGCAGAAACCACAAGAATGCCCTGTTTGTGTAGAATACAAACGTTTTGCCATGTGGACAAATGTAGATATTACACATTTTGGTGTGAGATTAGGTTGCCTCTGCTGGTCAGTGTATTTTTCCAGTTAGTTCACAGGAACTTCAGTTGAGTTAATGATACGGATACAATAAAACAATGCTGAAAAAAGGGTTAAAGCACAATTTCATTAAGATTTTTGGTTATCTTGAATTTGTAATTGATCTATTAGAAGTTTATTGTTTGTCTTTGTGTTTGCTACATGTTCCTGATCTTTTTCCTGCTCTATTGTCTTTTTGTTTTCTATGTTCTTAAACTAAACCTTGTTATAGCTTTTTTTTAAACCAAAGAAAGACTAAAATGACTAGTAGAAAAGAATGACTGTTATGGAGATTGCCATGAATTGGAAAAGGTCTGAAAAGGTGAATATTCCATGATAGTCAGGATATAATGGTATAAGGATATAATCCTATATCAGGGTATAATCCTAGTCAGGATATAACTAGACAGGTTATAATGCTTTGGTGACAGTGGATCAAGCAATTATTCTTGTTCGTTTTCATTGTGTTCTGATGTGTTTTTACCTATTCTCCTCCATGCTGTAGGATCTTCTTAATATAATCCAAATTATGTACAAAAATGTCCAAGCAGTCAAAATGACTGTCAAAGTCATTCAAGTAGTTGAAGGGTTCCAAGTGTTAAAGGATCTTCATGCAGATTAAATAACAAACTACACAAACTCTTCTTATCACAGTGGGAACTTACATCTATTTTTCTGCTTCGGTTTGAGCAGAAAGACCTCTGTTTGTGTAGGACAGGAAAGGCCTTCTTTCAGGTCGCTGCCCCATAGCCACAATTTTGTGAAGAGATCCAACAAATCATTTTGTTTGTCAGCTTGAATGTCACTGTGACTTTAAGCACTGGGTGGTTCAAGTGTTACCCTGTGAAGACTGCAGCCCTGCTGTCTGCACCTCACAGCACATGCACAAAGACTTTTCACCTGACAGCTCAAACACAAAAACGAGTCTGCTCATATTATCAGTGGAGCGGGATGGACCAAGGACCACCTATTGTTGACTCCCGACAGAGAGCGATGGAGCAGAGTCACCCGCCTATAGTTATTTGTTCTACTTAAATTTAGATATTCAGTTCTTGGTCTTTCTGTGAAAGCAAACATGATAATTGATTTTGTGATTCAAACATCTTCTTGTTCTTCCTCCATGCTTTTTGTAGAAAACTGTACAAAGCAGAGAAGCTACCATCCCATTCTTTTGAGATTGACCATGAAGATGTGGATAAAGATGAGGTCAGTAATGGTGCACTAAAGTGTGATTTAATATCAAAAGTTTATGTTCATAATAAATCTTGGTCCTCTATTTTTTTTATTTTGAGTTTTTGGTCAGATTAGATTAGATCTATCAGAGCATAAACATAATCTCTAAAAAAATAAGTCTAGATTAAGGCTTTGAAAGTGTTTATTTCTGTTGTTTGGTTCCTTGGTGATAAATGCATTATTATAAATTCAGTGCATTTGTGTTCTGATTGCATCTGTTTTACAGGACACCACCTCACTGTCCTCATCTAAAGGTGGAGGTGGTGGAGGGAGTGGAGGAGGGGGAGGAGGAGGTGGAGGAGGAGGAGGAGGAGGAGGAGGAGGAATTGGCGTCTTTAGATCAGGATGGTTGTACAAAGGGAACTTCAACAGCACTGTCAACAACAGTATCACTGTTCGGGTGAGTAAACATCCCCTAATGTCCTTGTAAAATTAATATTTTTATTCTCATAATGAGGTGCCCAATGGTTTCCAATCTCAAAAGACCTGAAATCTGACTGTTTGAGATAAGATAAAATATGAAGATAACCCTTTATTTGTCCCACAATGAGGAGATTTATTTGTTGCAGCATTACAGATGGAATAGAGCGGGATTAAGTATGTACAGTTCAACAAAGGAAGAAATGTGTTACATATATACAAATTCTTAGAGAGAAAGAAAAAGGAGAATTGCACCAAGGGTCACAATAATGCAGAGTAGTTAAAATTGCACAATCTATTTTAAAGTGACTAGAGCATAGAGTAAAGTGACTAAAAAGACAAATTAACACATTTTCACTGGGAACAGCTCTGATTATAGAGCCTCATGGCAGCAGGTAGAAACGACCTACGATGCTGCTCATTCAGATACTTAGGGTGTATCAGTCTGTCACTGAAAGAGCTTCTTAGAGCTAACACTGTGGGCGTTGTTCTTCACCAAGGATGATAGCTTGGCTGCCATCCTCCTTTCTCCCACCTCCTGCTCTGTATCAAGAGGCTACTCCAGAATTGGAGCTGGCCTTCCTGACCAGCTTCTCCAGTTTCTTCCTGTGAAATGCTGCTGCACCAGCAGACAGTTCCATAAAAATGTCTAATGTTTACAGCACGTTTTACCATGAATTTGCAGATTTTCTAGAAATTACCCCTTTGCATTTCCTTTGTTTCAATTCACTTAAAGTTAGCCAGAAAACACCCTTTTAGGGCTCTTATTGCATTGCCCAAATCATTTCTAGGCTCTATCTCACAGTCAAGTTTTATAGTTCTAACATTTTTGTTTGTACAGTCATTCAAGAGGAGATATTTCCAGCTCACTCAGCTGACAGATAACTCCTACATCATGAACTTCTACAAAGATGAAAAGATCTCAAAGGAACCCAAAGGATGCATCTTTCTTGACTCATGCACTGATGTTGTACAGGTGGGTTCCAATGACACTGTAAGAACTTGTCACTTGGTTTTTACTCTGACAAATAAAGCATCTTATCTTTAATATTGAGACACCGTTATGCTTTCCTGGTTGCTTCATTGAAAAACAATCTTCCTTTAGATATTACAACTATTTTATACTGTAAAAACTGTATTAATTTTAATAAACTGAAGATGTGATTGGGCTTTTGTGTTTTTCTGTTCATCTCCAAAAGAACAACCGCCTGAGGAAGCATGCCTTTGAGCTGAAGATGAATGAAGTTACATACTTTGTGCTGGCAGCAGAAAGTGAGCAGGACATGGAGGAGTGGATCAACACGTTAACTCGCATCCTGCAGATCAGCCCCCCTGACGGGCCTGCTCCAGACCGCAAGAGCCTGGAAATCACTGATCATCGGCAGGGTGAGATGGGCCATATTTTGCCCCAGTCAGTAATCTACAGTAATTACCTATGGCGTGGGTTAAGCTGAATAACTGCTGAAAAAAAGTAAAGTGGATTCCCACATCAAAGCTTGTTTTATAGAGAAAGCAGCATTTAAAAAGAAATTTGATGGACATTTTTTGGTTACATGTGGATAAATTATGAATCCCACAAGGAGATGATTTTTTTTCTGTTGTATCCCATCAAATAAAAAAAAAAATCAGTTATTTTCTGTCTGACTTACTTTAACAAAACAATACCTCTCTTGCTCCATTTTTTAATTAGGAATTTCTGCTTGGCTTGGAGTTGGTGATTAACATAATCTCAGATATAAGCCAGACTCTACATTGTATCTGCATCTTCTTTGGCTTTGGCACATTCACCCATTTTTTTTTCTTAATCTAGAAGCCTCATGTGGCAGCTTTGTTAGTCTGGGCATTAATCCACACTCTGTAACCAAACATAACACATTTACAGACCATTGAATCAGTGAGAAGTGAAGGAATGATGTAATAGCTTCTATGGTCTGTGGTCTGTTAGCACCCATAAATCAAGTGGCATACCATTAATTAGCCATTTTGTCCACTATGGCCTTTGGGAAGAATAGCTTTAGGCACCATGAAATGCAAAAGCCTGGCTTTATTATTATCCATGGAGCCCACAAATGCAGGAATATTTTACTCTTAGATGAATATTTCTTCTGCAGAGTCTGTTTAATGTGCACCTAATGTACTTCTTAACCTATTCAAAAAATGCATAGACCATAATATGAAATAAATTGCTTAGATACACTCTCTTACCTCAATTAATGGCAGTCATTCCTTATGAAGAAGGCTCACAGCTACATTTGTGTTTGTTCTCTCTGCAGATGTGTTTGACCTATCATTGAATGACTGCAGTTTGCAGGACAACGAAGAAACCACGGAGAACGGCATAAACCCGGAGCTGGCAAAGGTGCACCGAAACTATTGCTGTTTATTTCCATATTTTGATATACTTTTGATAATTGAAGATAAAACGTGCTTCATAGGTTAATTGGTCACCCTAAAGTGCCCCTAGGTGTGCATGTGTGAGTGTGGGTGGTAGTGCTTGTGACCCCTGCGACAGACTGGCGACTTGTCCAGGTTGTACCGCGCCTTTGCTCAATAGTAGCAGGGACAGGCTCTGGCGACCCCATGACCTCAAAAGAGATATAACGGGTTAAGAAAATGGAAGGCTAAGTCCCTAAAATGACTGAGGCAAAAGAGTGCTGCAATTGGGCTCATTGGTTTCCAGACTGCATTGCAGTCTCATGTGGTTGATGTGTTGTTATTGGGGTTTAAGTTGTCCATTTCAAATCCTCCCCTCAGCTACTTTAATACACCTACAAAATATTTAATTCAATAGAGTCCTTGAATTTAAACTTTAGTCTACAAAAAGGGCAAACTTGTATATTACGGGTGTAATAGGGGAATGATAACTGGGCACTACAGGGCATGTCTTTTAGAAGTTTTAACAGTAGTGGTAGCTTTGCTTTTGCAATAGTTTTGAATCACAATGTGAGTAATTTTTAAAAAAACTACTACAGACATCTTTGTGAGTTGCTGCAAATACAGGTAAATGTGGTAGAATTGCAGGTGATCGAAATACATTTAAAAGTTTAAAATATTCCTTGTTTATTTTACCAATTGATAGGGCAAATGTATCTAATAAATAGTGAAATATTAAGTAGAAGTAGGACAACACTTAAAGAAAATCAAAGCACATTATGATCGTACAAATAAAAGCCATTATATTTTCCCAAGTTTTTCTCTAACTTAATGGTCTGTTCCTATTTTCTTCTGCTCCCTGTCCTTTCACAGTATATCTCAGAGACAGATGACAAACTTCGCTCTGCCAGAAGAGAGGAGCGGTTGAATCTCTTCTCTCTTGATCCTGACACACCTGTAAGAATTCCTTTTACACTAAATCCATTACGATCTGAAACTTGGACTTGAGTTATTGCTGTACTTCCCTATTTTTATTTAAAAGGTTTTATTCCCCTTATGGAAAAACCTGTGCTTTTCCTGCTGCAGGTCCTGAGGAGTCCAAGGAATGAGCATTCATCATCTGACAACAAACCAGTTGGCCCATTTGAGGAGAAACTGGGCAGAAGGTTCATGATAACATGCAAATCACTAAACCTCATGCTACAAGGCTGTGTCACTGAGACTGAAAACGGACCAGTCACCAACGTAAGCAAAGCGAACACAGAACTTTTTTTTTTTTATTTCGAAAGGTCTGGTGGCAGTCCCCATTTACTTTTGTTTCTCATATTTGAAACAATATAAGTAAACACATTTAGTTCACATAATCTGATGATGACTCCTATCATCTGATACCATCTATTACACATCAGCAGGAAAGTGACAATTTCTCATTTCACTTTACCAGATTGAGCCCTTCTTTGTGTCACTGGCTCTGCTGGATGTGCGAGAAGGGAGAAGGGTTTCTGCAGATTTTCATGTCGACCTCAACCATGAAGCAGTGCGGCAGATGATTGGAGGCTGCAACAGTGCAACAGGAAGTTCTGGTCCAGGGGTGGGAAGTCAGGAGAATGGATTGTGCTCTCCTGCTGAGAAGAAACCTGGTGACTGTCACCTCGGACTGGAGCTGGAGCACTGGCTTTGCTATCCAAAACAGGTACTGTAGTAACCCCTTGCCATTACTACGTATACTACGCATACGAACTGACCAACAAATGCTTTTCAATTGTTTCTATGCAGGCCATTTTCTCTGTGACCAACCCTCATACCGATATAGTCATGGTGGCTAAAGTAGAAAAGGTGCTGATGGGAAATATTACTTGTGGAACAGAACCTTATATCAAGAATACAGACTCCTCCAAGGTCAGAAAAGGTTTTGTACATTACAAAATGTAATCACCTGCGTTCTCCAAGTTCAATATTGTTAAACGTATTTTCTTTGTTGAATGAAATACCCAACTGAGATGTTTTTGTACGGAAACTAGACTTTATTGATTAAAATAGTGTAGTTTGAACTTTGCTAAATGATTTTCCTGTAAAGCAGGGGTCTATCCTCACCACTGTACACCAGCATACTTCTGAAAGTATGTTTTTCCAAGATCTCTTCCAAGACCTTTTCTGGCTTTCCCAGCTGGCAGCGTTCCATGTGGCCCCTGTTAAAATGGCTAAGTGAAACAACAGGCATTCAACCTGCTGCCAGGGTTACTGTGTTGAACAACCCCTCATTTAGTCTGTCACTTTGCCAGGGTCAGCTGGAATTTAAATCTGTTCACTTCCTTTTGTGTTCAAGAATGTCAGCTGTGCTGTCTTGTTAACACTGCTTTCTTGTTAACTTGTATTTGCATCTTTGACAGACTGTTCAGAAGATTATAAAATCCAACAAGCAGTTTTGCAGCAAACTGGGGAAGTACAGGATGCCTTTTGCCTGGTCTGTCAGGTTAGTAACGATGCTTAAGCCACCGTGCAAAAACGTTTCTTCCCACTTCTCTTAAGGGTTTTTGTCTTTCCTACACCTGACCCCTCATGCCTCTTCCTTTTAATTTTAGATACGTGTTTAAGGACAACCACGGAACTCTGGACAGGGAGTCTCGTTTCTCGCCTCTTTTTAAACAGGAGAGCAACAAAATTTCCACAGATGACCTGATAAAGTTGGTGACTGAGTACAAAAGGTTAGATGACCTGTACAACGAAATGAATGCTCCAATGTATATTTGTTTAAAACATTTACTTTGACTTTTGTCTCTGCAGAGCTGAGAAGACAAGCAAACTGCAGACGGTGCCTGGAACACTGGATATAGCAATGGACAACGTCCCACTTGAGCATCCTAGTAAGTCTCCCACCAAGCTCAAGTTTCAGTTTAGTCAGCCTAACATTGATTTTTTTTTTACTCATTCCTAAACTTTCTCCAACAGACTGTGTGACATCCTCGTATGTACCCATAAAACCTTTTGAAGAGGCAAGCACACGTCAGCCTACAGTAGAAGTGGAGGAGTTTGTCCAGGACACCACCAAGTTCACCCAACCATACCGTGTCTACAAAAACCAAATTTACGTCTACCCTAAACACCTCAAGTACGACAGTCAGAAGAGTTTTGCAAAGGTGAGTTTGTAAAGGGGAAAAAACTTGGCTGCAAAATTGGATCGTGCACTTTGACTCATTAGTCCCAAAATGGCTCCCCTTTTCACAGGCTCGTAACATAACCGTCTGTGTGGAATTTCGCAGCTCAGACGAAGAAGTCACCAAACCCTTGAAGGTAGAACATTGTCCAGAGTGTATTGTTGTATAACTACTGTCAAATCTAACTTATTCTCTATCAAATGTTTTTTTTAGTGCATCTATGGCAAACCAGGAGGATCAGTCTTCACCACAGCTGCCTTTTCCACAGTCCTTCATCATTCTCAGAACCCTGACTTCTATGATGAGGTATGGAAGCACAGACGGAATTTGAAGAAATTACATAAAAAGACAAACATTTTTTTATTAAACATAATTTTCAGCACTGCAATTTACAGGGTTATTAAAAAGAATGAGCCGATTTTATTCGGTAAAATTTTATTAATGAAAAGCATTACAAAACTCTAGCAGAGTCCCAGGTATTATAAGTCACAGTTGACTTTAATTCATTTTTTTACAAGTGTCCATGCCCCTCCGGCATGGGCAACTTCAATAGGATAATGAGTGGAAGAAAATCTCTTATCCCATTGATAGTGTCGGAAGTACAGACCACAACGAACAGAATAAAAGTCAAATAAGTAAATGTGCTTATTATTTCTAAAAAAAAAACTAAATTGCAGTTTAATGATAAATAACTGCACATAAATTTTCCATAATTTGTTTTTGTGACTTCAGGTGAAGATCGAGCTTCCCACTCAACTCCATGAAAAGCACCATCTACTTTTCTCTTTTTACCACATCACTTGTGACATCAATGCTAAGACAAATTCAAAGAGGAAAGAGGCTCTTGAAACCCCAGGTGAGTTATGGGAGGTTTCAAACCAAGCTTACTGTCGTACTGTTCTGGGTTTCTGCTTGCTCTTCACCTTTATTAAAAAATGTTTTTGTATTTTAGTGGGATATTCATGGCTGCCAATTCTCAAGGAAGGTCGCATGTCCTCACAAGATTTCAATATTCCTGTTGCCTGCAACCTACCACCTGGATACCTGGCCATAAAAGAGTCTAGCAACACCAAGGTGAGACAAGACCACGAATGAAAATTGAGAAAAATAGGATTGTAGTGATAGTATAGTTGCATCAAAAATCTTTTTTTAAAATTTTAGTTGGACTGTTTTGAAGCTTTGCATTAAAAACTAGGTTAAGTTTTACACAATCATGACACTAATGTTTTTTTTAACAGAGTGGAGCAGATGTGAAATGGGTGGATGGAGGGAAACCAATCTTTAAAGTTTCCACAAATGTCGTCTCAACTGTGTACACTCAGGTAAGAAATTAGCATTATTGCTCAGGCAATAAATGTTTTTTTTCATCTGTAAACTCCTTAGTATCACATATTTCTAGGCAAATAACTCAAATAAATCAAATTTTTATACTCAACGAAAAGTAACAATATATGTTTCTATAATTGATAGTATTTATTTTCATAAAAATAGGATTTTGGTTGCAGTTGAAGCTCAGCATTGGTGCAGCATGCCAAGTAGTCAGATGTCGATTTTAAACTTGCAAATTGTGCACAGATGGCATAATGTGTGGGAATAAAAGGGAATAAAAGTAAAGTCATTAGAGAATGGGACGATTGTTCTCTTTTTGAGAACATGCAAGCTATTTTTTAAAGGCTCGTTTTCTAATGGTTATATTTTTACAATAACAAATGTGATCAAACAATATTTTCTCATGTAATTTTAAGGGTTTAAAAAAACAAATTAAGGATTCCACAAAGCAAATATAGGAAACCAACCATCAATTTTATGGTTATTTTTGGATGTTTGAAAAGAAGTGAAATCCTCTTTGGGTCTTTGGAGTTATGATTCATTCAAGAACACAATAAATAATGAGGTTCCGAAATTGACAATTTGGCCTTATATTTCACTTTAAAGAGATAGCAGTTTAACTGCAGGCTGCAGATTTTCCTGAATACCTTTGTCTTTGTGCCAGGACCCCCACTTGAACCGATTCTTCCAGCAGTGCCAGAAGAGAGAGCTGGACCTCTCTCAGCCTCCTACCTCTAATTTTCTCAACTGCTTGAAGGTCAGGAAAAAGGCTCCTTAAACCCCAGAGATTGTGACAGAAGCCAGGCCATTGGCTACCAAATGTTATGGCACGAATGCAATACCATGTCAGACTTTTTATAAAGGCTCTTTACGAGTTTCACAAAATCATTTTCACCTTCTTTTGATCCTTCTCCAGGGTCTTCTAAGCATGGAGAGAATCCCAGTGATAGTTCGGTTCCTTCCAGTGCTCTTTAACCAGCTGTTTAAGGTTCTGACTCTGAACGACAACGATGAAGTCACCACTGTCACCACCAGGTAGGCAGTGGTACTGCAAACCTCCTTCACGCACTGCTACTGAATTTTACACCTTTTAATGTTTACAGGTAAAACAAATTTTACTATAGGTTTTTTGGTTATGATAAAGAAAGGCAACAAGTACAGATGTGTTTTTTAATAAACCTAAATGTGGCATTGTTTAACAATCAGGTAGGGGATTCAACTTTTTGGTGATGTGTCTGCAGAGTGTTGGTCCACATTGTTGGCAAATGCCACGAAGAAAATCTGGATCATTATCTGCACTCCTACATCAAGGTACATGTGCTGTGTGTGCAGTGTGATGTACGAAATACAGCAGGTTTGCCGCAAAGGCTGCAGCCTTTTTTTTTTTTTGCTAAGAAATTTTTTTTTTTTTTGTGGACCGCAGTATGTGTTTAAATCAGAGGCTCATGGCTTTCGGACGGTTCACGAAGAGTTGGCTAAAGGGATGACCTTCGATCTGAAAAGCAACGAGCAAGCAGCAGTGAGGAACATTCTCAAGGTCTGCCTGTCTTAACTTCGCATTCATGTTTTCAAAGTATCACAGAGAATTTTTGCAATCTGTTTAGATTGATTTGTTAGATTTTCCATTTATCTCAAAGCTTTGGGGAAGCTGCTGCATAATTCTAACTGCTAAGTAAAACAACTTCATCTCTTCATTGTTCCAGTACTCTTGGTTCTTCTTTGAGCTTATAGTTAAATCCATGGCTCAACATTTGGTTGATTCCGAAAAGTCAAAGGTAAGGTCTGCTTTAATCTGCTATAATAAATGTTCTTGCTCACAAATTCTTGTACGTTTAGCACATTTGCTTTGCACGCCCTGCAGCTACCGAGGCCACAGCGTTTTCCCTCCTCCTACCTGAGCCGCGTGGAAACCTTGGTGGAGACTGTGTCTGAGCATATCTTCTGGAAGTACAAAGAGCTGGTAGAAGAAACACGCAGTGCCAATATGGCTGTGGCAGCTTTTGTAAAGGTAGAAACCAATATTTTCAAGTGATTTTTAATTATATTGTTAAATAAAACATAAAAAAAATATACAGCCAAGTCTATAAAAACATTCATATTGTATTGGTTTTGCTTTTGAGAGGGATCAATGCAAACTCTATGAACAGTTTACATATTTAAAAAAAAAGCTTTTATTTCTTTATCTGTGGTTAATGTTCTGTCTCTTGCACGCATTAGCTGATGCTGAAACGGATGCCCTGCCTGATGTATCTGTCTGTCTCCTTGCAGCGCTGCTTCACTCTGATGGACAGAGGCTTCACATTCAAACTCATAAGCAACTACATTATCATGATTACTGCTGCTGACAACAAGGTTTGCAAATGAGGCATTAAAACAAATATGGAAAGAAATATTTAAAATAAGCCATTTGCGGCCAAGTAAAAACATGCATGCTGTTTTTGCGTGACTTAAAGGTCCTGTGTGAGCTGAAATTTGACTTCCTGAGAGACGTGTGCAACCATGAGCACTACATTCCCCTCAGCCTGCCCTTACCCTCAGCTCGCATCACAGGTAAGCTGAGCCCCAATTTGCTGCTCTCCCCTCCAGTGTTAAATGTGGTAACAATCACACAACCACCTCCATTACTTTAATAACTGTGTTAATCTTTTTTTTTTTCCTTTTTTCCCCTCTTGCTGTAATTATTTTTCTCATCTTATTTGTCCATGTCAGACCATGCATCCCCAGAACCACAATGCACTCATGGTAAATATGTTCATCCATTCTCTTTGAGGTGTTGTGCACCCCAGTGCTGTTTGTCTTGTCACAATATTCAGCCACTGTTACCAGATTTCTGCCTACAAGTGGATTCACTTTGAAATGGAAAGCAAACATCAGCGTTATCTAAATTCTGCATGACTGATTCAGTTTCCATGCCCCCTTCCGTTTTAGTGTCAGTGCCTGAGTACAATCTGACTGGAGAGTTCTGCAGAAAGCACTTTCTGACTGGTCTGTTGCTACGGGAGCTGGGATTAGCGCTCCAGGACGAACAAGACCTGCGGCATCTCGCCTTGGCCACCCTAAAAAATTTGATGGCCAAGCACTCTCTGGATGCACGCTATGCCACCAAGGTAGACATGTTTTTTTTCTTTTTTAAGGTAGAAAACTTGAATTAATGACATTGAGTCATGAGGACACAGCTGAAGTTCTTCCACTGTGACTCATCTTCATAAACACTTACACACCAAAATGATTTTTCACAGCAGCTGCAAGCTTTGCAGACCTCCTAGTGAATGCTGGGAAGGGTCTTGAAGGCATTGGGAACTGCCCCATACAAAGTGCTTCCAACCACATCACAATAGCAAATCTGTAATCAAAATCCAGACTGGTGCGCTTGAGCCTTAATCAAACCCAAATGTTTCTTTGAGAGTAAAATAGAGGGAAAAAAGTGTTGAATACCGATCCTTCTGGGAAAGGGTTTTAAGGCTTTGCAGTTATTTTTCATAGCATATGGATCACATTTTTTTTCACTCAAAGATTTTCCAGAAGTTAACATTAAGTGTTTTCTCTCACTAGATGAAAATATGAGATTGTATTTGAAACAAAATGCTGTGCAAACCTGTGCAAGATATAAAGTCTCACTCCAGTCCTTTTTTGATCTATCGTAAAAGTGTTCCCGGTAGTCTTTTAATTATAATTCTGCAGTTTTTAGGCAAAATCCAAAAACCTGTTGTTTTCTAGGACATAGTTCCGGCAGAGCGGCTGGAGTTCGTCAGAAATTTGCCTCTTAAATTGTGGACGGGACTGTTGGTGCAGAGTATGACCGATTTCTAATTCTTCCCCTACCCCCTCAGGATTCTCCCTACTCCTACATTTAGCCCTCCAAACGTAGAAATGTGCAAAAACATTTTTTTTTGTTTGGACGTTACTAACACTCGATGATGTCACCAATATTCGCCGCATGTAGCTGCCAGTGCTCAGAAAATACACAACATTGTTTTTACAAATTTATAAAGTCATGCAAATGTGTTTAATAAAAGAGCAATAAAAAGAAAGAGGTAAAGTCAGGCAAAAACAAAAAGTCATTGCTAACATTTAAATGTAAACTTCTGTGCTTCAGAGCACAGTCACAAGAAGAAATGTGTTTCTTCTTCATGACATGTGCGGATCCTCTCATCGGCAGAGGGATAGCCAGCCTTAAGTCACTGCGGTTTCCCCTAAAAAAACAAGTTTGGACACCACTACAACTCCAAATGCCCCTACAACTGGAGGGGTAGGGAGAACCCGGAAGGGTTGGGATAAGAATTCGGATTCAGCCCAAGCCTGGGCTGATATTCTATCAACCCTATGTTTACACTCTCTCTCGCTGGCTTACAGCCTCTCACAACCCCAACCTAACAATAGCAGTGCAACAAAATTGGCGAGCAATATCGGAACTATCCAGCCATACAGTTTGGAACCTGATGCCAGCTTGGACGAAACAAATGAAAACGTTAAGGGATCTATTTGTCTGCAAGACAATGCACTGGAATGGAGCGCAGCAGGAAGCTTGTGGCCTGTCGATTGTAGTTTGCATGTAGAAACTACAATCTTTTTCAAACAGCATTTCCTTGTCTGCTCCTGATTCACCATGATTTGAATATAGAAATACTCAGAAACACAGTTTTATTCATATTTTTCTTTATATGTGTTCTCCATCTTTAAAAAAAAATCCCCCAAAAACATGTTACAAAACTCTAAAAATACCATTTTTTCTGGACCTATCTTTTTGAGTTGAAGAGTATTATAATAAAGTGTCTGCCAAATATACGTGATTTTCTGTTCTTCTAGGAAAAGCAGGCAAGGATCGCATCCCTCTACTTGCCTCTGTATGGCTTGATTCTGGACAACATGCCCCGGTTCTTTCTAAGGGACCTCTTTCCCATTTACTTCACATCAAGTAACCAGGTAAGTGCCAAAATCAGAAAATGTCTTAACAAAAAAAGTTAATAAAAAAAAATCATTCTATACAAATTTCTCTAATTTACTTTCGCAAAATGTAAGCTTTGGTCTGTGAACTCCATTGAGCACAGTGCATCAACCATGGTGAGGGAGTGGGTAAGAAAAGAACAGTTATTCTTGTTCACATGTCCTCCCTCTTAATGGGAAAAGATGGTGAAGTTTAAAATAATAGTGGAACAAAAAATGAATGGACTCAAGATGTTTCATCTTCTCTCTTTTTATAGTCAGTCAAGTAACAACCACAGGCAGGTCTGTGTCGTAAAAAGAAAATACTCTCCTCTTTTGCCACCATGCATTTGAAAGGTCAAAACCTTAATAAGTCATCAAGCATGTTTTCTCAAAGAAACGTGTTGAAGGAGCCAAAGATATATGCCACCTTGCAAAAAGTTTCCTAAAAAGTATATTTCTGACACAAGAAATTCTTAAATATTATTTCTTAATTTCATTTTGCAGTGACTGATTGTGTTTTTTTTAATCAGCTAAGTTGCATTTTGGCTTTAGAATGTGCTTCAAAAACTAAATTTAGCAAAATTGAAGTAAACAGGAAAAAATGCTGGCTTAAATTTTCAAATAAATACCAGAATCTCTTCACCGGTGATATAAATGGTACAGACTTCTCAAATGTTCTGCAAGCTGACACAATCAGACAAAGTATTTGCTTCCTGTCTGTCTCCTCACCAGGGCTCCCGAGATGACGTCAGCATGGGAGGGGGAGTGGCAGGAGGCCCGACTACTGTCATTCGCCATGGCAACTCTGTGGATGCTTCTTTTTCCAAAGAAGTGCTCAATTCCATTACAGGTAGAATTTTGTTGTTTATTTTTTTTCTACCATAACAGTCTATGAAACAATAAATTGTGAATAGGGAAATTAATGCCAACACCCAACCCCTCTTCCACCAGCCTTTTCATCCTTGGCAGTTGCTATGGGTAACCAGGCCGACTCTCGAGGTTCTCTGATCAGTGTGGACTCCAATCCTAGCAACAGCGACAGAAACAGTGAGAAAATGGATGGCTGTGAAAAGGTATGACAGTAAAGACAAATTTGACACATTTTCATATCCAGTTTGATGATGCATCTGCATATTATAGGTTACTGAAACAGCATGCAGCAGTCAAGATAACTCAGATGATATTAAAGACTTAAACAAGTCATTTTTATAATATAGGTGTACATGTCAGTCAATACTGGACGACACTGTTGCTTCTTATAAATAAAATGCTTTCATACTTTTTTGCTTATTGCCAAGTGAGAATGAATGAATTGATTAAAGTTCCAAAACTTCTAATTTTTTAACTGTTCGGGTAGCTGTGAGAAAGAAATTCTCATAATCCACGTGGATATCAGTTATTCTACAAAGCTGACTTGAGGATACAACCAAATTTGAACACTTGGACTTACAGTTAAATGTCTGGGTTTACTTCCAGGAGCTTAAAGTTGCACCAAAATTCACAAAAAAAAAAAAAGACAATAAAAAATGAATCGTTCTTTGTGACTGACTGCATGTCTGACTGAATGTCTGTTCTTAGTTTGCCCGCCCCCAGTCTCTGATTGGCTATGGCTCTCGCTGTGACAAGCTGGACCAGGCAGAGACTCGAAGTCTCCTCATGTGCTTTTTGCACATCATGAAAACTTTATCTGAAGGTGAGAGTTGAAATTTTAACAGTGATCTAAAAAAAAGAGTATTTACAAAAAAAAAACAATTAGCAGCTGAACTTTTGAGTTGTATCCTACTGAAAACACAGTTTATGGTGTTTATCCCAAAACCAAACTTACAGATGATCAAAATAACAACTTATAGTCATACAAGACCCAAAGGGATAACCTTGATATAAGTTAAGGCTCTATTTGATTCATTTGGGCTACTGCATCTCTTCTGTCTCTTTGTCTGTATGGACTGCATAGATGACAGTGTGAAAAAATGTCTGTCATAATTTTGTTGTGTTTCCAGATGTGCTGGTATCCTACTGGCATCGGGCCATTCATCAGGAAATTTCTGACTTCTTCAACATTCTGGAGTAAGAACGTTGCTTAACTTCAGCTTAAAGTGTTGCAACAGGTCCATTTAGAAAATTCAGTAGTCGCAATGGATCAGAAAAGAAAAACATCTGAGACAGCTATAGAGATGGGTACAGACATTTGAGGAAACCAAGGCGCTGTTCTAAAAGAGATCAGATGAGAAAAAAACAGCACAGAAAGAAAAGAAAAACAGCCCATAATTCAAGCGTGAGCCCTCTTTCTGCCAAGGAGTGCTTTGAATTAAATGTTCAATTGCTGCATTTTGATTCCATTAATTTGGTTTACGCTTACAAAGCACAGAAACAAAATCATGCTTAAGATGTTTATTTAATGGTCTGTTCTCCAGGCTTTGTCTTCAGCACTTCAGGTTCCTTGGAAAACGCCATATAGCCCGGTACGTCTGTGCTCCTTTGATTTTTTTTTCTGACGTGCTACTAACTAATGCTAAAAAATGCTACTAACAGACATAGAAATTGCTTATTAACCCAACATACTGTATGTGCTTCAGCCAAAGGTTGAGATATCCACACCTACTGATAAATAATTCATATAAGTGTGCTTATACATGGGTTCACACTAGTGTAAAAGCAGGCAAACATAGACATGTGAGAACACACAAATAAATGAGTCAGTCACAGTGAGGCAGATATACTAATATGTATTCTGTGTGCGTTTGCACACTGCTGGATGAACTTCAAGAGGAGAGAAGCTATGAGAGAGAAAGAGAAGGGGGAGGTGAAACTCCTGGATCCTTCTGTGATGAAGGAATCACTGCTGGATATTGTACTGGCAAGCATAGGATGGGGGTTGTTATCGTGCGCACGCTTACAAAGCACTGCCTTTGGTTCTAGAAGGCTCCTTCGTCGTCTGGTTCCCCCAGCTAATCAAATCAGTCTTTGCTTTTCGTTTCAGCAAAGGGATTCTTACAAATAACACAACAAAATGCTAAGTGAACACACTGCTTTGTGTGTGTGTGGAGACATTAATTGAACAAAGATAGTTGGAAGCCTAGCCAGGGTTTTCTGGATGTAGTTAAGCTTATAAGGTGGCTGGCTACTTGAAATGAATGCGTAATATCAAGCCATAGACAACTTTACTGTCTACTTCTGTTTTAGCTCCAAGGTCTGTCTGTCACTTATATTATACTATGTTTAGTATCGTTTCTTTTATTTACTTATTGTAAAGCACTTTGAGGTGTTCTGTAACAAGTGGTCTAAAAAAATTAATTTGAATTTGAATTAATGTACATGGAAAAACCCAACGTTGTGTCAGACAACAACTTCAGCTTATACATTTCTGCAGAGCTATTTGATAATAAATGTATAATATTAGATTTTTTTGGGTCCTTAAATATTTTAGGGGCAGTAGCTTAACGTTGCTGAATCATCACTGGTATTTGGCATTGACTGTATATGAGAAGTTGGCTGAGCAACCCTTTCGCATTCCAAACAGGAAGCACCCTCTGGTCCCAAAATGTTGACTTTTTTTTTTTAAATAAACAGCAAATACTCGCGTTTTTGCTCTGATACTTTTTATCACGTTATTTGTTGCAAGTTATTCAAGTTATAAACTAACCAATCAAACACCTCAATAAAAGCATGTGACCTTGCATCAAACGTTTGAAGCATTTGACAGATTCTCCCAAGCCTGCTTTCAGTGGAAGGGGTGTGGCCTTTTAACATGCTCACTCTTGGTTTGAGAGAGGGGTTGCCATAGAAATGTAGACTAAGACCAACACCAACCAATAGGTGAGGACGTCTGGTTCCAAGATGCCGATGGACATATTTTGGAAAAATGTTGACTGAATTTACTTCAGTGGGTTGGAGCCAGAAGTAAGGATTTTCTATGGGTGGTAAGGATTAGAGTTAGAGTTAGGGTTAGGGTTAGATCACATTAGTTACATCAGACTTTCTCAGTCCAGTTCACTTGTACAGTAAATGGTATTTGGGCTTATACAATAATAGCTTTGAAAATTAACCCCACCCACTTCTAACTAGGAAAACTATTAAAGAGTAATGTAATAAAAATGTTTTTCCCCTTTTTTTCTACTAGTACTAGTACTAGTGTAATTTTTTAACACATTATAATGTTTCATTTGCAGACGTAGCGCAATGTATTGTGTCTTACAGTACATTCAAGAATGTACTATAATGCTTTTTTCTGGATTCAACCTTGCTTTTGTACTGTAGCTTCCGTCACCGTGCATGCCTTTTTCCTCCCCCTCTGTGCATGGTGCTGCTGTTAATTGACTGTCAGTGGGACTGGATGTTTATTGATGTCGTGTTGCATCAAGCTGCTATTTTCTGTCTTCATTGATGTTGCATGTACCCCTCACTTTGCTTTGCCATTGTCTGAACTAGGGCTAGATTTGAAAAAAAAAAACATCAATTGATATATACCGCATTGATCTTTTTAGAAAATGCAACTTTAACGAATTAAAGCCATTAACCAAATGTAATGGTTTTATATTTTTGGGAGGCTAAAATCTTCTTTTATATATTTTATTTTGAAATAATTCTTAGTTTTATTTCTGGAGGTTTTACTTTGTTTAGTTTAAACCACTAAATATATGGAAAGATTGTTTTAAATATCCAAACATAAATGTTTTTAAAGAAATGTAAAATAAAAAAAGGAAAAGATTTTTCTATCAAATCAAACAGATTTTTTTTCTGTCCATCACACCATTGCCTTTACTCAGACTTAGACTATATTTGGCCATCACATGAAAATATGTTAACATCCATGTTATTTTTGATCCCATCAATACATTTTATTGATTTCCATTCATAAGCAAAACAATTTAAACACTAACACACAAATAGCAGCATAAAACCATTGACTCTTCTTTGTCTCCATTGAGCTGACCCTGCACAGAATTTTTCCTCCTGACTCCAGCTGCTCCCATCACACCAAAATCAAATTGAAAAGCTGTCTGCTTTTGGCATTTTCTTCTGACTGCTTAGAAAACATGTAATTTAGCTGCTCTTATTGTGTGGCACCACAACAGTAACAAACCAGCTCTGCCCTGCAAAGTTTGTACACTAACGTTATCGGATGATCGCATGCTCAAGCAGCTGCTAGCATGCCACCTACAGCTGCAGTTACAGTGACTGGCCACAAAGGACACTAAAACAATGGCTTTCTTGACTAAACTAACTTATACTACCTTTGATGGGGTTGGCTTGTGAACAGGAAGCTAGCAGCGGCAGTAAAGCTGGCCCAGTCAACCCATGCCAATGGTACCCTGAAGGGCTCTAACCACCCCTCCCAGTCCTCTCAGTCCTCAAGCATCTTCTCACAATGGTAATAACCGTTCACCTCAGAACCCGCGACTGACTTAAACTGAGAAAGCTGAGTCTTTGTCTGAGTCTTGCTGGAAGCATTTTTAATGCTTATATTGTTTAATATTTGCTCTTAATATCAAAAGAATTTGTCTATTCAAATGCAGATCCAACCTAGCTGTGAACACCTAGATATGCAATAACAATTGGATTTTCTTTCCTGTGCGTATTCCTCATTTTTGTAACCATCCCGTTTCCATGCTACAGACTGTAATTGTGTTCGCAGCATGCCCCTCCTCATACCTGCAGTGTTTGGTGTGTTAGTGTCTCATGTTAGCAGATTTGACTTATATTTGTTAAAGCTCATTACGGTCCAACGTTTCAAAGGTTTATTAAACAAGAAATGCTAAAAAGTCAAACAAATTATTATGAGCAAAAGACACATTCTTTTGTGTTCAGGATGGCATCTGGAGGCGAAGGCCACCGGCACGCTCGGTCTCAAACCATGCCAATAATCAGAGGCAAAAACGCACTCACCAACCCAAAGCTGCTGCACATGATGGACACAGGTAATACCCAATAGATGGGATGAATGTTGTGTGATTTTAGTATTTCAGTTATTCGTTTTCCCTCTAGATGGGAGTGTTCAGGAGGGAGATACGCTGAGTCCCACAGACATTGAAGCCAATTTGTCGACAGAGGTGGCCCTCACTGTGCTAGATGTACTTGAACTTTTTGTTCACCACCACAAGGTTTGTAATTGTTTCACATAATACAAGTAGGACTACAGTTAGTGCTATATCTTTATTTTGTATATGTTTTAGCTAAGGTTTTTAATTTTTATTGGTTATATGTATGTGATGCCTGGGTGAAAATTTGCAGTAAGTGAATGCACCATTTTTTTTCTAAATTAAGCTTTTATTTTGAATGTCCTTGTTTGCATAGCCTTTCTATTATTTACATTATGTTAAAGTTTTGCATCCATGTTTGACCACTGATAGCTGTCTATGTTTTAAGAATACTAAAGCGTATGAAAGACCAACAATTTCTGAAATGATTTTGCTCAACTTTATTGTGTGTGTTGGCTGCAGGGATACCTGTGTTTACAGTAATGGCATATTTAAAACTCAGCCGTGTCATGCTGCACTGCCACCTGGTGGCAAGAAGTTTTTTTTTTTTTTTTTAAGTACAAGCAAAATGCATTTTTGTTGAAACAGTAATAAATATATAAATTTAAAATAACACTTTTTTTTGCTTTCTGTGTTAAAATGTCTACAGAAGCAACTGCTGCTGGATGATGGACAGAACACACTGATGAAGAAGGTCCTGGACACATACTTGCTGTTCTTCCAAATCAACCAGTCAACAGCCACCCTCCGCCACGTCTTTTCTGCGCTCAGACTCTTTGTACAGAAGGTCCAGAAAACCAAATACAAATATAAAACATCAATGGGAGAATGTCTTTCTCATGTGTAGTTTATCCTCCATGACTCCTCACAGTTCCCCAGCGCATTCTTCCAGGGTAAAGCAGACTTGTGTGGGTGCCTTTGCTCTGAGATCCTTAAATGTTGCAACCATCGATCCAGCTCCACTCAGACAGAGGCAGCAGCCCTGCTCTACTTTTTCATGAGACAAAACTTTGAGTTTACAAAGGGCAAATCAATAGTTCGTTCACATTTGCAGGTCAGTGAGTTTTGAAATATACTAATGGCAGAAACATAATTTCCGAATGTTGTTATTGCTTCATCAACCATGCTGAGCCTTAACTCTAATCTCTACTTCAGGTTATCAAAGCAGTGAGCCAGTTGATAGCCGATGCTGGGATTGGTGGCTCACGATTTCAACAGTCCTTAGCCATCATCAATAACTTTGCAAATGGAGATACGCCACTCAAGGTACCATAAAGTTCTTTGGACAATTTCCTACTAGAGATAATGGCAGGTTACTTAGTATGTGCTTTTATTGTGTTTTTCTCAGAACACTTCGTTTCCTGCTGAAGTGAAAGACCTGACCAAGCGGATCCGGACGGTTCTGATGGCAACAGCCCAAATGAAGGAGCATGAGAAGGATCCAGAGATGCTGGTAGATCTGCAGTACAGTCTGGCAAACTCCTATGCCAGCACGCCTGAGCTGAGACGTACCTGGCTGGAGAGCATGGCCAAGATTCACGTGCGCAACTGTGATTTGTCAGAGGTCAGATTGGTTACACTCACTTGGAATTATTTCCGTAAATCTTCAAACTTCTTGACATGTTTATTTCCAACCTCCACAGGCTGCAATGTGCTACATCCACATCTCAGCCCTGATAGCTGAATCGCTGAAGAGGAGAGGTTGGATCACATACTTGCACTTGCACAAACTTTCTGTAGCATTGCTTGAGAGCATACGTGTGCACAAAAACAGTATATAAAAAACTGCTTTGCATCTTTTCAGACACCATTTCAGTCAGCTTATCACTGCTCGCTTTCATGACTCAAGTCATGAAAGTTTACTTCTAACATTGAAATCTTCAGACATCGGTTCTTCATATAAACATGGTAGTGGAATCAAAATCTCACAAATGGAATGAGAAAGAGATTTTACATTAGTAATAGTAGTTGTGTTTTTTCATGTCAATAACATACCTTCCCAGCGTCCAGTAGAAGTAGAGCCTAATGCCTTTTAGTGTGCTGAGTGTGATTCTATGTGTCTGTTTGTTTCAGCTTTCTAAGTGCATGTGCTTGTTTACAACACATTTTGCTTGATGTGCATGGATTTTTGTTTCCGCATGGGCAGCTCTCTTTTAGAGCTCATTAGACATTAGCCTTGTCCTTCAGCATGAAAGTCCAAAGTAAAATGAGCAGAAACTTTGTAAACCTACTGCTCCTCCTCCTCCTACCAAACAGGCTACTGGAGAGCCGACAAGTCGAGGATGTCCATTGTGTCTCCTGAAGAAAACCCTGTCTTTAAATGTAGCTCCTTACTAACTACCTCCCGAGATCAAGACAGTGAGTGTGTGCGCCTGGGGTGTTGTGGAGGGTGGGGGTAGAGACTTTAAAGCAGTGGAGATTATAGGTTTTCACTAATCATCTTGTACATTTGTGGAAATAGTTGGAATTAAAGGGTGATGTGGTTTTGTTTTGTCTTGAAGGAGCATTCTGATGGTTCCTGTTGGCTCAGTTTTTTTGTCCTGTTCTTTAAAATGTAGATGTAAAACAAGCTTCTGGTTAGTTTTTTTCACTACTGTGGGTCACTTCAGTGCAATCATATTTTCAGTTTTTCACTTTTAGAAAAATGCTTGACTGTAAAGAAATGTTATGTTTTACACAAGACCAGTTATGTCTTTTTATGCATCAAACTGAAAGTTCCATCAGCACCGATGTTGGGTTTTTGTGAGAAGTATCCGGGACGGGACCCTAAAAAAACTCTGTCTTGTTTAAAACCCCAGCATCATTTTCCATGGGTTGGGCTGCGTTTTTGTGCATCAGCCCTAACGTTCAGGAAGAGGGTGCCATGAAGGAAGACACCGGTACACAAGACACCCCATACACTGAGGTTAGTGTTAGCTTCTGACCCTAAACAAGCAGTAAGAGAGTCATTAACCCTGTTTCATTCTTGGTGCTCTCTCTGTTGTGTGTAGGACACTCTAGTGGAACAGCTGGAGCAGTGTGTGGATTATCTGTGGAAATCTGAGAGATACGAACTCATTGCAGACATTAACAAACCTGTGATTGCTGTGTTTGAGAAGAGAAGGGACTTTAAGGTCGCTCTTGCGTTTACCAAAATGTACAAATCCATTGGATGAAGCTAATGCATTCTGAATGTATTCTTCCCTGTGTACATCTGCAGAGACTTTCAGAGCTGTACTATGACATTCATCGCTCCTATCTGAAGGTGACAGAGGTGGTGGACGCAGAAAAACGTCTTTTCGGTCGCTACTATCGTGTAGCTTTCTACGGTCAGGTGAGCATCAGTTATTGCAAAAGTAATGACAACTGGCACATCATTTTTCGACATATGCATCTAACACTAACCTGTCGCCTGTAGATAAATATTTAAGATGCAAAAACCCTGTCAGTCTGTGCTTTATCTGATAAAAACACAATATCTAGGTCATATTTATGTGTTACTTCCAAAAGATGGAAACTAAAGAGGTATTTTGTCCTAGAATTTTGATTTCCTACCTCTAAAAATATAGTAAAAACATGTTGTCACACCAGGATTTTACTTTGAGAAGAAGACTATTTTAAAGCTAATTTTTAAGAACCAAACATGTCTTCTTTTATAATATTTCTTTATATAATATCCCCAATTTTAAAACCTAGGCTTAATTCAAAATAAAGTTCAAAGTGGTTAATGTTTTGTTTATTCTTTTCTTCCTTTTCTATTTTCTATATAAAGATTGTGGTAAGTCTTGACAAGTCTTGGATTTTCATTTCCTACAACTCTAACTGCTTTTACCTCTCCTCTCCTTTGACTGATATTAACATCTGCCTCTGTTGCCCTTTAATTAGCCTGAGTCAGGCTTATCGTGGTCCATTTGACTTTCTAATAAACCCATTGATGAAGTTGTTTCCCCTTTTGTGACATCACACACTTGCGTCGGACAAGAAGATCCTATTCACCTTTGAATTCAGGAAAACACTTTATAAGTGTTAGTTGATGCAAAATTAAGTCTAATTTAAATGTTACATAACATGTCAACAGACATTTTTGCATGAAATAATACATTTAGTAATGCAAAGTAATGCATAAAAATGTCTGTTATCACGTTATTTAATAGTTAAATAACACTTAATTATGCATTGATCAATGTTAATAAAGGGACCCTTATCATCAAGTGCTACCGCGCTCTGCTTTTAAAACCACCTTACACCCAAAGCACACCGACACCCTGATTTTTGGTTAACCCCCTAACAGAAGAACAAAATGTATTGTACTGTTGATGAAAATGTGAACAACTTCACCTCTTTAAACTGTTGCAGACTTTACCAAGTTTTTTTTTTTTCTTTTAGTTACCCAACTTGTTTATATCTGGTGTTTGTGTGTGTTCTGTCAGGGCTTCTTTGATGAGGAAGAAAGTAAAGAGTTCATCTACAAAGAGCCAAAGCTGACAGGATTGTCAGAAGTCTCCCAGAGATTACTCAAGCTCTACTCAGACAAGTTTGGAGCTGATAACGTCAAGATGATCCAGGACTCCAATAAGGTAACACCACTTCAATTTTTAACCAAATGGATCATTTACTGATAAAATCATAATGATGTGCTTGATGTGAAGGTGAATCCTAAAGACCTGGACCCCAAGTTTGCCTACATCCAGGTGACATATGTGGTTCCCTACTTTGATGAGAAAGAGCAACACGACAAAAGGACAGACTTTGAAAGACACCACAACATCAGCCGCTTTGTGTTCGAGACTCCGTTCACACTTTCAGGAAAAAAACATGGAGATGTTGAGGAGCAGTGTAAGAGACGCACCATACTGACCAGTGAGTGTTGGATTTTATCTAGAGATTATTTGTAATCATTTTCATCAATGATACATAACCACCATGCTTGCAATTTTTCTTCATCAGTTCTAAACCATTCCAATCCATTTGATTGGCGGCATTCAAAATGAAAATGAAATAGTGGGTACATAAGTGGGCTTTCAACTACATAGAAGACTATCCAAAATGTTCTGCTCCATCTAAAACTTTGCTTTCCCTTAATTTTTAATGGTATTGCAAATGTCCGACACCAAATTTGTCTAGTCATAATTCGCTTAAAGTGAACCAGAGTTCATTGCCCCCATTAGTCCGTAACAAATTTTCGATCTGAATACATCAAACTGGACCCTGGTCCGGGACCAGGAACTGCTCTCTGACCCATCTTTTGAGGTGGTCGCAGTTCACTTCCAATCAGTATAACAATGTGTGTGGTTTGTGTGTGGATACTGCAAAGCCATGCGACTAAAGATGAACATAATAGTGAAATGTTTGGCGTTCCTAAAAGTTCAAAACTGCTTCATTTCTACCTGAAATCGGATAACAGGAGTTGTACTTTTTTGAAAATTTACATCGAAATTGTGCAAAAATGATTACATGTGTGTTAGGTAAAACCATAAATTGTTTGTAGATGACAGTAAAATGATCAGAACCAAACAGCTTTTTTACTTTTAACAGACTGAAAGTAAAACTGAATAGTTCCTGAAAGAAGTTGCAGAAAATTACATCTTTCCTTTTTACTGTTTAGCATCAAACTTTTAGAAAAACTGTACAAATTTTTCGCTATTATGCATGCTATATGCATGTGTTTGTTTCTTTCTCTCCAGCAAGTTCCAGCTTCCCTTATTTAAAAAAGAGAATTGAGGTGGTGGAGCAGCAAAGCACAGAGATGAATCCAATAGAAGTGGCAATTGATGAGATGTCACGTAAAGTTTCTGAGCTCAACCAGCTCTGCAACATGGAGGAAGTGGACATGATTCGCCTGCAGCTAAAACTGCAGGGCAGTGTTAGTGTCAAGGTGAGGTCTCCATCGGTGTGCAGGTGAATGTCTATGACAGCAGGTGTGTGGCTTTATATTACCTGATTCTTCTTGCTCAGGTGAATGCCGGGCCTATGGCTTACGCCAGGGCATTTTTAGAGGAGAAAAATGCAAAGAAGTATCCAGATAACCAGGTCAAACTTCTTAAGGAAATCTTCAGGTAGTTTATAATACCAAAAAAGTGTTCTAATGATTATTTGTTAGTAAAATTTGCCTTTATTTTATATCTTAGATCGAAGTCAAATGTGATTGTATTCCTTCTGCAGGCAGTTTGCAGAAGCTTGTGGTCAAGCTTTGGATGTGAATGAGCGTCTCATCAAGGAGGACCAGCTGGAGTACCAGGAGGAGATGAGAGCTCATTACAGAGACATGCTGATTGAGCTCTCTGGCATCATGAATGAACAGGTCTCAGCAAAATAACAGGCCCTTTTACTCTACCAACTTACCTCCTTTTTGCATTTTCTGCATTGGTTTCATTTGCATGGCATACTGATGTTAAAACTTACCATTTTGCTTTTTTATGGCAATCAGTATTTTATTTTGCAACTATCTACTTCTTTTACAGCTTGAAACATATTTTCTTGCCTTCAGTACATCCTCTTTGTCTAACAGCTCTCTTTCTAAGACTGGTATGTCATGTCAGTGATTTCTTTTTCAAAATATGTCTTTTCACTTCCATACTTGCTTTTCATGCTTTCTTTTCCATTCATCAGCAAATGTCAAATAGAAATAGGTGTGTTTTTTTAACCGTCATCATCATCCTTTTCTAACAACTGTGTTTTATACCTGTTCAGATTCCTCTCACAAGACAACCAGGAACGGATCGGAACAGCACCTACTGAATGGCCAATTGGCTCATCAGAAAACCTTTGTGCCCATCTGAGCCTTAACGTGGTCGATTTGCTTGTTTTGGATTTGTGGTGTTTTCCTGCTGCAATGAGTGGTGGGATTGTGGACTGTGACTAATGACATGTATAAAGAAGGGGAGAAGTGTGTAGACTGTGGTTGTGGTAGTCTTTTGTCCTGTTGTTGTTGACCGTCTTCAATAGAGGCCAGGCTGCTGGACTGTTAGATATTGTTTGTTTTGGCCGAAGAGACTTGACCCATGTGCGATTTAGATTTCCAAGCCCAGCAAGCTAATTCATACATGTACATATTAACAGACACTTGCCAGCAAATACTGTTTAATAGACGTGCACACACAACATGCGGCGCCTTCTTTCTACAACCCTGACCCTTTAGAGAACAGTGACCTTACTGACCTTAAGGTGTGTTCAGCTGTGTTTGTAACTTAGAACTTTCTGGTGCATTTTGATGACAGTTTTTACACTTTTTTCTGTACATATAAAACATTTTTCAAGCAATTTAAAAGTTATTTCACATAATACTTGGCATGAATCAGTCAGAGTACCATACTTAAAAGAAGTTGAACACACCTCTGGATCTTGCTTGAATGTAGATCAGCTTCTCATTGCTACTTTTTATCCTTGTTAACATTCTGGAAATGTCATTTTGTCAATTTTTCAACAGAAGCAAACTTACAAAACAAACACAAAAAGAAAGATGTTTTGTAACATTTTTATATTGGAAATTGTATTGTTACTGTTATTATTTCCTGTACTGTTTTGAACTGTAAATAAGAATAATAATATTTAAAGAATGTTTGAAACTTTTTTCTTTTTTTTTATCAAATATGCAATATAGAAATATTTGTTTAGCTGAAAAAAAATCAAAAGTTTTATGTATAACATTTAAATAAAAAATTTGGTAATGTTCATTCATTTAGATTCATGACTTATCTTTATTCCTTTTTTTGTGACAATGTTGTTACACTTTGGTTGTGATGCTGATTTTGGTTTAGGTCATCCATTGTAACAAAACGAATTAGTGCTCATTAGTGTACATGAAACTCAAAACTTCATTATTTTATCCTGCTGCAGTTGCTGTACCACAGCAGAGTGTGCCGTTTCATAATACGTGAAGGCTGGAAGTGATGTGTGTGTAGTAAGTGCTCAGTAAAATTCTCCTTGGCTTTGGTAATGTAATGTATGTAATTGTTTTTTTTTTTTGCTTGTCCCAGTGCTGCAACCATTGACTGTATAAGAAAACTGAACTGAGTGAGCCCTCCCCTGTTCCAAACAGGAAGTACCCGCTCATCGTAAAAAGCCCAAATCTGATCGACTTCTATTGAGAAATAAATAGCCATTCTATTAAATGATATCCTTCTATTTGTCAGAATAACCATTCTTGCTCTGGTACATTTTATTGGCATGTTCTTTGTTGTAGTGCAAGTTATTCAAGTTGTAAACTGGCCAATCAGATGCATCAATAAAAGTAGGTGGCCCTGCGTCGAATGTTCGAAGCATTTGACTGACAGATTCTTCTGAACCCACTTTGAGTGGAAGGAATGTGGCCTTCTATGCTCACTACTGATTAGAGAGTGGTTCAAATGTTGTCTCAGACTAACACGGACCAATCACGGTTTGCAGAGGATGTCTGGTTCCAACATTGTGACGGCCGTATCGCTGAAAAATGGCGACTTAATTGACTTTATTTCGTTGGAATCAGAGGCAAGTCATTTTCTATGGGTGATGTCACACGATCCCGCTCTTTTATACAGTCAGTAGCTGGCACCAAAATAACAGAGTATACTTGATATACATTTTGTTATGAATATGAGTCAGTGGACAATTGCTTATGCAGTAACTGCTGCATAAACAATTTTCCTCTTTCTTGCCCAACATCTCCAGCATTCACAGGCAGTAAAACACCTTTGTGCTTCTGTGCTACCGCAACTGCAACAGGACAAAACTGTTAGCATGACAGACACCCACAGCTGCTAACATTTGGTTGTTTAGTTGTTGCTAAAAGCATAACACTCTTCTCAAATCAAACTTGTTGCTTAGCATTACAGCAGAAGTGTTCCTGCTCATAAATGCTTTATTGTAATTGAAGACAAATTAGCTTTCAAAAATGACACTGAGCTGCAGTATATTGTTAGACACATGAACTTTAGACAAAACAGCAACAAGTAATTAGAGGAAACAAAGATAAGTGGTTTGTCTGCTCTTGTTTAAAAGCAGAGGCACTTACAGTTTTGTTTTCAATGCCCAGCCTCTTTAATCTGAGACTTTTGTTCAAGAATTTTGACTGATAAGATTTTTGCGATGTTGCTTTGTGTAAGAATTGAAAGTACTCATACTTTTTTTAAGCTTAATGGTTCCATGATGGAGAGCTCATCTAATAGAAAAACCTACCATAAAAATCTGAGTCAAGGTGGGTTTTTCCTTTTCTGATAAGAGGGTGAAGAGAGATTAAGGTTTCAAAATTTGATATTTTGTCAATAATTGTCAAAGGCACTTATACATGTTTTTGGTTAAAGTACTTCCCTAGCATCTTTAGTTCAATGAGTGTAAATGGAGATCAAAGTTATGCTCCAAAAAGGCTAAATGTAATTTCTATGGCTCTGGATAGAAATTGCATTTAATTTTTAAGGTCCTTATTACAATAGTGTTTGCCAAGAGTTAAAAATAAATCAAGATAACATCAAATCTGGATTATATTTTTCAAGAACTTCTTGCTCATTTCACTGTATGTCCTGTATGACTGTAAAACTCCACCCATCTCCAGCATCCAACTAAGCAAAAAGATTTATGACTCAACAAACTTTAACTCTGACAAATATAACTTTTAGCGCAACCTTGGGACAGCAGATGATTACGGACCACACAGAGAAAAAGACAGCAAACAGGGTATTTAGTTATTAATGCTGAGCTTTGGGTTTGGGTCACATGAAGAGGTTAAGTGTCCCTGCATACACACAGCTGGTGGTAAAAGACCGCATGTGGTTATGCAAGTCTTTTTCCCTCTGTCTGACAAGACAGCTGGCACATTTAGATCTGTCTCTTCACTCTCACTCATTGATGTACCTGAGGTAAAGCATATAGAGTTGCACTGACCTTTCAGAGTTTTGTGCTTCCATCCAGTTGGTAATTCTTTCCTCCTCTCCCTCCTGAGCTTGTTTTGTGAGCCAGAAATGGAGGCCTGATTGGGTTTCTCTTCTTTACAGACACGTGTGTATCTTTCGCTCCCTGTGGCCTAGACTTTGACAGGGTCAGGTTGCTCTCAGCCAGGATCGTGGAGTCCCACTCACAGATAATAAAACCTGAGAGTGATACATATGCAACTAGTTAGTAGTTTTTTTTTCTTTTCTTTTTTTTTTTGGGTGGGGGGTTAAAGTACTTGGAACATCTCCTTACCCTATAAATTGACCTTAAACAGCATCCAACTGTTCTCTGCAGCAGATAAAACCTCAAGCTTGTTTTTGTCTGGTTACATTTGATACACAATTGGATCAGAGACAGGTTCAGTAGGTCTTCAACTTTATAGAAGGCTCTTGAGCATTTCATTTCCGATCCCTGCTTATCTTTCCTGAAACTGGACCTGAGGGCTGATTAATAAAACATCCTCCAGGTGCTGCTGGCAGATCACTGGAGCCCTTTCGGCTGCGTAAGTGGTGAAAGGCGAGATAATGTTCCCACAGCCAGATCTGGACTGAGATTGAGGGACGCGAAGACGCCTGACAGGCGCGCAGCAGGAGGACCACATCAGGGCCAGCATGTTAAAACCGCAGGGTCACGCCGACTTTTTGGTGCACGCGTCTCCGCCGGTTTTTGGGAAGCCGTGGTACTGGCAGCGCAGCAGCAGCACCATGGAGAGCACCCGCGGCCTGGCGCGGGTCATCATGGAAATGCGGGACGAAATCAAGAAGTTGGAGACTGAGAACCGGGAGCTGCGCGGGTGCCACGCAGGGCGTCCTGTTGGGCCCACGCCAGAAGAGGACTCCGAGGAAAAGGAGCCGTTAGAAATAGTGGAAAACCCTTATTTGAACCTGAGACGGAATGCGTCTGCGCCAGTACTGGAAGGAAAATTGAAAGGTAAAGGAAAACAGAATTCACCACCACAAATCTTTTAGGCTTTCTATCTCTATATAATATTTCAGTTAAAACACCAAACACTGTTTTAATTTAAAATCAGCTTCATTAGGAATCATCAAGCTTTTCAATTGTTGTCATATACAGTATTTCTATATCTCCCCCCAAAAATTATGAACATATTGTTTGCTGAATGACATAGACATAGATAAGGACTTAACACCATAAAAGAACATTATAAACCCTGTATACTTATGGCACCACTTGTTTTTTATGATGGATGACAGAGAACGCGGTCATGACCGTCAGAAGATACTCTACCAGTTCAAATCTCTCTGGGGTGACAACAAGAGGGGCGAGGATTGACACAGCTGGCCACAATGGCTCTGCATGGAGAAGACTGCAGGAAGAAATTCAGCAGGGGAAGGATGTGTTTACCACCTCTGCCAAAGCAGAAGTGCAGAAAGTGAACACCCGACACTCCCTCCAGGAATATGTTCATAAAAACAGGTGAAGGACCTCTGCTTATTGATTTGCAGCATCTTTTAGGGAATCTGTTCATACTTTGACAGGTTGGGATTATTGTAATTCATTTGCTTTGCTTGCTTTTTTCAGGGCAAAAGTAAAAACTGTGACTTTTCTTCTACCTGTTGATGACATTTACACCAGCCGGCCTGTTCTGATCAAACACCAGGAGGAGCCCAAAGTGACAGACCTGGCTTCTATAACTGAGACAGATTCTTGAGATAATTTTTAAAGACTGTTGTAAACATAAACAAACTCTTCATCAGAGTCATGTCAGAGCCATGATACAGATCATGATACATGATCTGAACTGTACACAGTTTAGATCATGTATAAGCTGATAAAAAAGTTTATCAGAGAGAATCAGCGTTGCTTTGTAGCAGTCCAGGCTTCTTCAGTTGTGACAATTCCCAGATCCAGCCGAGGACAGCTAGGATCAGGTGTCTGGACTCCCCTCTTAATCTGAGTCCTTGCTTTTTCAGGGTGACACACAAACCCACAGGTGACAATTCTCTCATAGACAAATACGGCTGACTAAGGCCTGCTGAGCTACCTCATCTTCATTATTATTTCATCACAGTTCAAAAGACAATGTGATTAATAGGCAATTTGACCTGGTTTTTGCAAATGAATGTATTTTGTTCTGAAGTCAAAATAACTTCTTTCTGTTTTACACAGTGAAGTTTACTTAATAGACAATTGCTAGGTATTTTTTTAGCTTTCCCATGACAGTATTTACTGCAATCAGAATTGGAGAACATTTGTTGCTTTGCTAAATATCAGTTTTAATTTACATTTGATACCCTAAACCAGAAAATCTTAGAGAAACTATGTTTACATCTGTAGCACCTTTTCCAATGTAAAACAAACCTTTAATGACCTCAAAGTGACTCCTTTCATGCAAGATCTTTGTTGATTTAGACCTGTCGAACCGTTAAATAAATAAAAAAAAAAATCAGTTTACTGGGCCACATAAAGTTACAGTTTGCAGTTTGAGCTGCTGAAGTAATCTGACCTCTGTGATACTGGTTGTGTTTAAAGTTTCATTGCTGACCTCACAGAACTAAAAGATTTCATTCAGATGGCTGCTGTGTCCAGGAGGGTAAAATGTTTCGTTCTCTTAGACTTTTCAAAAACAGCTCCAGTGACGATTTTATAAAGATGTGCATCACTTTGCTTTACCAAAAGTCATTTAATCTAATTATAGGCTTTACTGCTATAATTATAAAAACTTTATTTTTTTTTTACACATACGTAACCGTTGGGACAAAATTATGTTTTCTCTCATTAGCTCTACAAAGTGTCTGACTGCAAGACATTTCCAAACAAAACATGTATTTATTAGTAGTAAGTCTGTATTAATATCAGCAATAAAAATGTTTTGTTTAGGAAATACAAGTCAGTAGCAAGTTGAATAATTATGCCTTGTAAGGATATATTCTCAATTTAAAACACAGCTTCTAAAATCTTCAAAAATACATTTTAATATTAAACCAAAAAAAAATTCATGCTCACTCTTAAATCTTAACTTTCAAAACCACAGATTTTATTTTGTGTTAATTGGACAAATATTAACTCTAAAATATTTTGGTCATAACAATCACAACCCAGTTTAAAAAACTTTGAAAAACTTCATTTTGAGCTGTTGCAAATCTGCATGTGTGGGCATGAGGAATAAATAGTAAACATACAAAAAAGTTATTTTAAATAATAAATCCAAATTGACTTTTTTTTTAGTGTGACTGTAAACATTGTTAATGTGCAGCAGATATTTGTCTAGCATTAGCTGCAAATCACAATAGCTTTGATTTGCATAGCTAAAAGCAGAGCAGAATACATTAAATGCATCCTTTCATCTCATTGGTACTCAAACACCATAAAAGACAGAGAAATCATTTGAATCAAAATGTATAACAGCCCAGCAACCTATTAGTACAGCATGGTGTTGTAGTTTCTTTGGAAAAACAATCCTGGGATCAAAAATATTGTTTTATTTCAAATTGCTTTGTTTCAACAGGTCTTAATATTGTGCTGAAACTCAAGCAGTTTGAATTTACCACGTTTGAGTGGTGGTTTAAATGACCACAATTTGTGGGACTCAAAAGCACACCCCCTTCACACCCTCTGGTGGTGAAAAACTAGACTGAAAAAGACAACCTGTTAAAACAAAAACACACAATCACTTTAGAAGTACTACCATAAAGAGCATCCAGTTAAAAAAAAAAAAAAAAAAAAAGAAAAAAAGAAATAAAAACATCTTGGCTTGTTATATGATGAACTTGCAGCAGAAAACAAAACAAAAATTCCTAAAAATATATATTTTTTCCACCAGTGTGTGGAAGCCTAACGTTTCTGGCTTTTGCACTGATGGCTTTCAGGTCTGTAATGAAGCCTGCAGAACCTTCATATCCCTCAGCAGCCTGAGATTCCTCTTACTTCCCTCTCCTGGTGGAATTTTTATGGTGCCTGTGGAGCACCCTCTGCTGGAAAATGCCACTTCCTTCCCACTTTTCCGCCTGGAATATGCTTTTTTTGACTTTTTTACCTAAGTAAAAAATAAAAAAAAAGACAAAGGTAAAAGACTTGAAATGAAAACAAATTAATTACTAAGTAAAAACCGATTTAGCAATAACCAACCTGTGATTTGTATTTGTGGAGCTTATGAATCTGTTCTCCCTTCCTCTCCATTTTTAGTAGAAGCCTCTCCTGCTCTTTCAGAAGTTCTTTCCTCTTCTCTTCAGACACACTGTTCTCCAACTGCCACATCAACTTGTCCTGCTCCCTGTTGGACAAAGTCGAAAACTTAAGAGAAATGTCCAAATGCCCCTCAAAAGAAAAAAAAAATATGATGATGATTTTCCTTACACACTCATCAGTCTCAGCTCATCCTGGAGAGCTTTCAGAAGCTCAGAGAGTCCCTCCTCACTGGCACACGAGGAGGAAGAACAGTCTGAGCGCTTCTGGAGACCCATCGTGGAGGAATTTGAGTTGGAAAGCAGGACGCAGCTGTTGCAGAGGTGTGGCTGGTGTTGTTTGAGGAGGGACAGCACTGCCTGGACATTAGCTCTGACTGAGTGGCTGCTGCCAGCTGACTGAAAACCAACAAGGCGGGAAGGCAGAGTGAGAGGTAGACGGTTGGGACAAAAGTTGTCCTTTGTTAAATGATTTTAATTCTGTGCTGTGGCAACAAATTATAAATGTCAACGGTACCGTTCCAGCAACAAAAGGCACATCTCTGAGATTCAGTCTGTAGTGTGGCTCTGGGTGGGTCACCTGTCGTGGAGTGGGTTTCTGAAAAGAGTTACATCAATGTAAGGTATACTTTCTTCAAACTGGGTATTAAGCATATCTGCCATTGAATGATAACTAGCAAAACAAATCTTTACTTTTGTTATTATAAATAAGGTTAGAAAAAATATAACATTTGTATTTTATCATTAAGTACGAATTATCGTTTTTTTAGATCCAAAACCCTATGAAAATGTACACCTTTCACAAAAAGCTAAAATTGTAAGAAACTTTATGTTTGAATTTAAATATTATTCTTTAACTGAATTCAGGAACTTTGACTTTGCGCAAACAATGCAGCTGCACTTCTATGCATCAAGCAAACTAATGCAATCACAAGACCTTTGAATAATCTTAAATTAAGGATTTTCTTAAAATGCATAAACAAATAAATGATGGAAAATTCACATTAATATAGATTATCTCTTTTTGGAGGTGCTCAAAAATGTTTGAATGCTCATCATCCAAAACTTCTTACCTCTGAATTCAACATTTTCCCTTTAGACTGTTTGGATGGAGCAGGTGACACTGACTGAAGCAAGATCCTATTAGCTTCCATTCCTTTCTGAAGCTTAAAATAAAAAAAAATAAAAAAAACCAAACATGTATTTCAAATATACAAAAGTGTATAAAAATAAAGGTAAATAGCATTTGTTTTTACCAGTTTAGCTTTATCCTGCATAATCTTCCTCTGGTGTTCCTCTTCCTGTACTTTCCCCTCCAATTCAAGGATTTTTGTCTGACATTACAAAAGTAACCAAAGTTAATGTTGAGATTAATATATTTTGATTTTAAGTGTCAGTTATTCTCATTCCATTCATTAAAAAACACTATGTTGTATTTTTGCAATAAATAATTTCTTTAAGAAGACAGAGTGAAAATCAAGGATTGTGAGTTATGGAAAATTTAAAGTGACGTGAAAAAGTGAAAATATGTCATCAAGAACAGAATCTTTTTTTTTTTTTTTGCTAAATCTAGTAAATACTTCTGCTGCATAAACTGGTAAAACACAAACTATTTCATAGTAAACAACTAAGTAGCCTCAACAAATACAAGAAAAAAAATGTTTGTGTTTTACAACAAAAGTAGTTAAGTTTTCCTATAATAGCATACACCGGGAGTCTGCAACCTAAGGCTCCGGAGCCACGTGGGGCTCTTAGATCCCTCCATCTGGCTCTTTGAAAGAAAATGCAAACCCTTTGATTAAACAATGGATTTGTAGTTTTGTTTAATTTCTTTAAATGTGATCATCTATGCTTAGATTTTTATCATGTCAGATAACTGAGCAAAATTGAGGTCTAAAAAGTTTAATCTACTGTCCATCCAACCAGAAAGCCAGCCATAATGACAGAATATGTTACGTTTGACTTTTTTTTTTCATTATTATTCAAGTAAATCTGCTTTAGCTGGAAGATCTTATTTGACACGAGGTAGATTTTATTTTGAAAAGAATTTGGATGTGCTGATGGCAAAAGCAAAAAAAAAAAAAAAACCCTGTTATAATATAATTATTGTAAATATTTAAAAGCTACATTGTGGAAATGAATGATTTAATGACCACAAAAACATAAATACAGTTTATTTTTCTAAACATGGCTCTTGCTGGGTTTTAGTCAGTAAGAAACTGGACCAAATGGCTCTTTTAGCATTAAAAGTTGCAGACCCCTGGCATAGACAGTTGCAGAAATATTTTTGGAATATTCACTTGATGCACCTCTGCATTTTTCTGTGCACATCTCAGCTTCAAATACTCCTCCTCCAGTTTCTCCAGCTTTTCCATCCGGGCTTGGTCAGACACTGCATGAGACTGTTTATCAGCATCTGAATTCTTTGTGAATTCCTGTGTGTCAAAAGAAAACAAACCAGAACTGTTCTATAAAAATTCTCTTTCAATTTTACGATTTAAAATTTTGTGTTCAGTGGTTCAGTGAACCACCTGACTTTGCAGACGGGTCCCCTGTATCCTGTCACCGCGCAGTATCCTCCTCATGTGTTCCAGCTGTCGCTCCAGCTTTGCACAGCGAGACTCCGCTGCAGCAAGGTGGGTGATCAAGGCTACCAATGAGATAAAAGTAAATGAGAAACAAAAACAAGGAAAAAAAGTTCAAAAGTGAGAGCTTTACATATGTTTCTTATATACTCACCTTGATTGTTATGAGACTGGCCGTTCCCCCTACTTGCTGTGTCTGTCTGACCTTTTAGGAGTCCCTGTGAAATGTGCTCGCTTGGCAGAACTCTGTGTGATGCCTCATTTTCTTCAACATGAAGTCCGAGCGCTGCTTCACTTTTGTCCAACTCCAACCTCCTAATCTTCTCCTGGAGGTTTCTCAGGGCAGATAAGATTGCTGTGTGATGCAGACATTAAATGGTTGAGCACGATGCAAGAATGTAAAAAAAGAATGGTATCATTTCACACATGCACAGAGGCTTGAAATTTTGGGAAAGTGGACACAGACAAGTGTAACTTGGCCTTTGTCGACTTGCAAGAGATGGGGAGGACTCAGAGTACAGAAGATGATGTGTGGAGAAACGAGTAAGTAACACTGCAACTGAGACATTCAGGTTGCAGCATCATGTTTCCCGTGTAACCATGGAGCTTTGACACACCACAAACTTTGAATGGAACATTGGTGGTGTCATGCAAGCAGCACACACGGTGCAAAACAAGCAAATGAAGCTTACCTGCACTTTTTGTTTCAGGGAAGGCTTTGCTGGGCGATACTGGACAACGCGAGCATTGAATACGTGTTTGGGGGATATGATGCAGTGTGCTGACAAAGGGACAGTGAGCAGGACAGTCTCTGTAGGAAGACATGGACATGCTGTCAGGCAGAGCTACACTGTGTGGTGGAGGTGGGCGCAAGTCCTGCACAGAAACAACAGGATCCACATCAACAGCCTGCTATACAACACTGAAAGCTGACTGGGAGTAAATGATCAAACATAAACAAAATCAATATAATTTCTTTAGAATTGAATAAAAACTCCAAAACAGATAAAATCAAACATTTAATGCATGCTATAGCTTGTTTTTCCATCTCAGCTTTATCATCAGATCTGCATCATCAGTTGTATGTAACAGAAGCTGCTGCAGTACTGAGCTAGTTTTTTTTTTTTTTGTTTGTTTGTTTTTTGTTAGTACCTTTTCTCTGGTCGGATCAGCTGCAAGGCTTTTTGAAATCGTCTCCATTAAAAACTGCTCAATCTAGTCAGCTTTAAACTGCGCTCCGACTGTAAAAACTCTTCCAGAGAAGCCAATGAAAGCCGAAATTTCACTTTAACAGCGTCGAGTTTAGATTGCTAGCTAAAATTTCTCTTGTGCATGCGGTGCAGATACACGAAATTGGTTTTGTAAACACAAAAAAATCCTCTAGCCTTCCCAGCGCACAGAGGCAACATGGGCTTTTTCAGTATGCGAATCATTTCAATTCTAGGCCAGCCCGTTTGCCACTCAATGGATGAAACTCCGTCAAATTGAAAGGTTTGGACAAGAACGGTGCTCAAAGGTGATTAAAACAAACGCACGCCACAGATACACAGGAAATGTAGTTTATCCTGATAGTATCCACAGTCAGGTTTTGCATGACTACATTTCCCAGAATTCTCCACAAAGGGGCGGGGTAGCTACTTGCAAGAGTTGCCGGGAGTTTTAGGGCGAAATGAGGTTGTAAAAAATTTGCAGCAAAGGTGGGTTCCAAAAGCGTGTTTTTGCATCCACTCGTTAATTTAGATGTATATGAGAAGCTAATGACTGTTTATGTTAAAAGCTAGCTAAACACAGTGACCGTAAACACGAGAGTTGGGGAGATTTGAAGAATAGCATGCTTCTTTTTTGATTTAGTCAGAAGTTAACGTTAACTTACCATTCTGGCCTATTGACCTATCGGTTACGTAGCTTTTAGCTTTCACTTTTTATATGTTCTATGAATTAAAAAAACACTGTTGTACAGTTCAACTTCAGATTTATTTTTAACGTTTCCTAGCCATGTTTAAAATGTTTATTGCAGTGGGCCAAGCTATTCTGAAGTTTTTCTGGCCTTACTTTGTTCTTACCTGCAGCGTTTGCCTGAAGATAACAGAACAAACAGGGAGTATCTGGGGTGTGAAGTGTCTTTGATGATGTTTGGTACATTGTTGAGGCAGTGGGAGCTGTGCTAGTTTTTCAGAATGAGAAGAGGGCAGCCGACCCGCTCGAGCGGTTTCCTTCAGTTCAATTCAATTTTATTTATATTGCACAATATCATAACCATAACTGTCTCATTGGACTTAGACCGGTATTTGCAAGAACATAAAGTCAATCATAGAAAACGTAAACAAAAGCTAGTTACAGACTAGGCTGATCAGACATCTCTGCCCTTATACCCTCCTTCTAGATGAGGAAAAGCTAATTTAAAAAAAACCTGTCGCTTCCTCTGAGCCACTGTACAGCTGCTGAACCAAATGCATATGTTATTATATGTTAATATACTTTCAATGTTGGTATGGTAAAAGGTCTTTAGTTGATGTTTTATTTTCTGCGCATTCTCAGGAAGTACAGTCTTTGTTGGGTCTTTTTCAGCTGCACAGTGGTGTTTGTTCTCCATGTTAAGCTCTCCTCAATGTTTTATTTAGTTTTATTTTCTGCAGAGGTGATATTTTGCTGACAGCTCGCTTGGACCCGACTCCTCAACTTCCAACATCATCATGTCCTCAGAAAACACACTGTGAGTTTATTTGAAATATTTGACTTTTATTTAAAATGTAAATAAAGATGAAAAGAGATGAATGTAAATGATCTTGCAATAGTAACACATTTCTAACAGACTGCTTTGGATTATCCTTTTTTTTTTTTTTTTTTTTTTTTTTTTTTTTTAGGGATGATGAGGATACCTTTAAGATCCTGATTGCTACAGATATTCATCTGGGTTACCTAGAGAAAAATGCAGTTCGGGGCAATGACACCTATCAGACATTTGAGGAAATCCTTCAATGTGCAAGAGACAACAAAGTTGATTTCATCCTGCTGGGGGGAGATTTGTTTCATGACAACAAGCCGTCACGCCGAAGCCTCCACACCTGCACCACACTGCTGAGAAAATACTGCATGGGAGATGCGCCCGTGACCTTTGATATTCTTAGTGACCAGGCTACCAACTTTAACACCACCAAGTAAATTAGAATTTTGTTCTGTTCGGTGTTTTCTACTGTTGTGATTTTTACCAGATATTTCTTGGTGCATTGTAGGTTCCCCTGGGTGAACTATCAGGATGAAAACCTAAACATATCCATACCTGTCTTCAGCATTCATGGCAATCATGATGACCCAACTGGCGTGAGTTGTTTCTAGTGTTTAGAAGATTATACACATTCGTATTTATGTGCCTGTGCAGGAACGTTGTCTCTTTTTCTCTCCAGGCTGAAAGTCTGTGTGCTCTGGATCTGCTCAGTGCAGCCGGTCTTGTGAACCACTTTGGTCACTCAAACTCAGTGGAGAGGATAGAAATCAGTCCCATCCTGATGCAGAAAGGCAACACCAAACTGGCTTTATTTGGTCTCGGTGAGTTTGTGTTCAACGACAAGCACTTTAGTTCATTCCTGAAAATAACACAAGTTCTCTCCTCACATTTTGGATAATAAGGTTCAATTCCAGATGAGCGACTGTACAGGATGTTCCTCAACAAACAGGTTTCCATGCTTCGCCACAAAGAAGACCTGGATGACTGGTTTAATCTTTTCACAATCCACCAGAACAGGTGAGTGCGCACATCTAGTATTTGAAAAATTTGTGTGATCCAGTCAAAGCTTTTGAGCTTGCAAATTTGCAGAAGTAGGCTTGGGCAATGACGATACATTTTGAAATGTTTGATTCACAATCGCAAATTTCTGTTCACTTCTTCACCTGAAGAAACTTCTGAGAATGAAGCAACATCATTCTGAATTTTGAACTTTATTTTTCCTGTTTTTTTTTTTTTTTGCTGTTTAGGAGCAAGCATGGTCCCACAAATTACATTCCTGAGCAATTCTTGGATGACTTCCTTGACCTGGTGGTGTGGGGTCACGAGCACGAATGTTTGATAACACCAACCAGAAATGAGCAACAGCACTTCTATGTTACTCAGCCTGGTAGCTCTGTGGCTACCTCCCTGTCACCTGGAGAGGCCACCAAAAAGTAAGCAAGCGCCTTTATGGTGTCCAGCTAGCAAAATGTTTGAAAAGACTGCAAATGTACCTCCATCCTGTTGATATACAGACACATAGGCCTGCTCAGAGTGAAGGGTCGTAAGATGAACCTGCAGAAGATCCTCTTAAAAACTGTGCGTCAGTTCATCATTCAGGATGTGGTGTTGGCTGACTACGAGGACCTCTTCACTCCTGACACACACCAGGTTACAAAGAAGGTGGAGGATTTGTGCTATGCAAAGGTAGTGCTCTAAAGCTCTGATTATTCGTACAGAAAGTTCATCCGCATATCATCTGTCTTCTTTTGATGTCCTTCCACAGGTCACAGAGATGTTAGAAGAAGCTGAGAGGGAGAGACTTGGGTGTCCGCTCACACCAGAGAAACCTTTAATCCGTCTTAGAGTGAGTTCAGCACACACACAGTTCTGCTCTCCCCTTAAAGATCCACAACAAGGAAAATTATGTTTTTGGTGTTTTTAACATGTTCTTGTAGCATTTTTATATTACGGAGGACAAATATAAAAAAAGTAAGCTTAATATAGCATTTCTGAGTATTTCTTTATTCAAATTTTTGTGAATCAAGAGCAGACAAAAACATGCAGTTTGGAAAAGCTTGCAGTTGTGATGTACAAGGCAGGCCACATGCTCCCTTCTCCATTCCATTCTGATGCATTAACTTGCAGTTGTCTAGATCCATGTATGTCTTCATCTTCCTCGTCTAAGCTGGCATCTGGCTTGGGCTGGGCAAAAATTCGCAAAAGTAAAATATTTTTTATTGGCTGTTTTTTATACCAAATTAAATTTTCAATTTTCATTGATTATTTTCTCGCTCCCTTTACTTTCTTTGTCATGATGAAGTATTAGGGCGAGTTTATAAACACTTTTTAAAAATTAAGTCCTTAAACTAGTAAATTTACCGAGAAAAATGTCGTAACTGTTAAATTACTAAAATAAAGTTGTATATTTATAACTTTTAAAACTTATATGCTAAATTTATTATTTTTTCTTGTACATTTACATATTTTGAAGTTTAAGTGCTTTAAATGTCGTAAATTTACGAGGTTTAAACTTGTAAATTTACTTTTTTTTTTTTTTTTTTAAGATTTATGACTTTAATCTTGTATTATTACTATTTTTTGGTGGCCCTATTACTCTGAGTTTAACACAAAATACAAATAACGCAATATATTTAAAAATATTTTAAATTAACATCTCCTTTGGGAATTGTTCTGAAAACAAAGTGCAAATAAACATAATCTGTAAAAATGCTCATAAAACAATGCAGCAGGTGTTTTGTGAGCTGCAGCTACACTGAGAATTTTGTAAAGAGAAATACTTCTTGCACTTGACAGATTCTCTGTTTCAGGTGTTGATCAAATTCCCCGAACTTCTGCTTTTGATAGCAACAGCCCTCAAACAGATTTTTGCAGCATGTGGTCTGTTGCTCCAAATCCGAAGTTGCAAAACTGAACCATCTCCATAGAACTGAAGACAGTGTTGCTGTTTTGAGAACACCCTCCTCTTTATTAGTTGCCATTTTAACATCTGCATGTAGTTAGAAACAGTGGACTGACCTTACTCTGAACAATGGAAGCTCAAGAAAGCAGTATGCTCGTAAAAAAAAAATCTAGATTTTTCTAATAATAAATCTTCTTAAACGACAAATTTGAATTTATCGAGTAAATTGATTTATCTCCCAGCCCTACATCTGGCTCAAAACTGTATGGCTGGATAGCTCCAATATTGCTCACCATTTTTGTTGTACCACAAATGTTAGGTTGAGGGTGTGAAGGGCTGTAAGCTAGCGACAGAGAGTGTAAGCAAAGAGATAATGGGAAATGAGGAAAGGCTTACTCTATGCTAACAGTCCTTCCCACGACTCAGAGGCAAGTTTCTCATGAACTCCTGCCTCTCTTCAGAAACAAAGTGCTAAAAAACGATTGGCTTTTTTTTTTTTTTCATTTGGCTAAAAACAACATAATTATAACTAAGAGACCTTTGGGAACAATTTTACAATAGATGAAAAGGGGATCGGAGTGGGAGTTTAAGTTTGCACTCCATTGAAGCCGGCTTCCGTTGTCTTCTCCAGGTGGACTACAGTGGGGGTTTTGAGGCGTTCAATACGTCTCGCTTCAGTCAGAAGTTTGTGGACCACGTAGCAAACCCAAAAGACATTATTCACTTTGTGAGACGACGTGAGCAAAAGGTGGACAGCAAAGGTTTGACAAATAAACATCTTTTAAAAAATGTGGGTTGTTTGAATTTCAGAAAAAAAATAATTTTTCTAAATTTAAAGCAAATGTAGCAGAAAACCACATTGTTGTTATACATTTCTTTCATTCAATAAGACTTTATGAACTATTTTGTGTTCCACATGATTTTTTTTGTTTTGTCTGTACATATCAGATGAGATGAATGTAGATTATAGCAAGCTTGTGAAGACAGTTGCAGTTGAAGGACTGAGGGTGGAGGACCTGGTTAAACAGTACTTTGAGGCAGCTGAGCAGGTACTTTATATATGTCCACATAATAATGAAATTGGAAATCTTGTTTTTAACAACTGTTCATGGTGATTTTGTCTTCATAGAAGGTACAGCTCTCCCTGCTGACCGAACAAGGCATGGGAAAAGCCATCCAGGAGTTTGTAGACAAAGATGAGAAAGATGCCATCGAGGAGCTGATCAGGTATCAGTTAGAGAAGACACAACGCCATCTTCAGTCCAGAGGAGTAACTACAGAGCAGGACATTGATTTGGAGGTAGGAGGATGTTGTGGATGATGTTGTGTGGGTTTCCATAAAGAGTGAATTTATATCTATCTTCAGGTTCGGCAATTTCGAGACTCCAAAAAGAACACTACAGAGGAAGAAAACGAGATCAGAGAAGTAAGTAATGACGTCACAAAAGTCAAAAATCCTAATTCCACATTATGTTTATTCTCTGCTTGTCTCAGGCTATAAACCGAGCCAAAGCTCACAGAATAGAACGCGGTGAGGATCCTGAGGATGAACTTGTTGCTTTGGACTCTGATGAAGGTTCAGTTCCATTCCCGGCTCCCACACGCGGTCGAGGTGGCCGAGGCCGAGGTGGCAGAGGAAGGGGCAGGGGTGAGTCATCGCAGGGAACTGAAATCAGTTTGATAGGGCTGTCATATTACAGACTCCATGTACTTATTTAGGAGTCTCACATTTTTGACTTTATTACTTTCACTCAGCCATCATGCCTTGAGACCTATTTAGTCTTTTGAGACAACTCCTTAATCTTGTTCAGATTTAAAAAAAAATAAAAACAGGTATTTCATTGCTAAATTGCAACAGCTTTGCAGTTGTGGTGTTTACCATGATCCTTTAAGAGGAATTTATCATTTAGACTTTATACTGCAAGCGAATATGGGATCACTGTACAGCTGAACATTTTAAAGTTATAGTTTTTCAATGTTTTTATTATAAAAGATTATCCATGGAAGAAAAGCCTGTTCTGCCATAAACAATTTAGGAGGGATTTTCAAAGCCAATCATCAAGCTCAACTACCAGGCAACTCATGAAAGCAGTCACTTGAATCAAATTTTTATTTTTTAAAATGAAAGTTTAGCCAAATGGGTGCATGCTTCAGCACAGTTTGAACAAATATACTGGAGTTATGTTAAATCATACTTCGATATAAGGATAAAATGAATAAATAATGTTTGTTTGGTGAAGCTATGCCAAAGAAATGGCCTTTTAGAAAAAAATAAAAGAAATAAGGTATTTTAAAAGAACAGTTTCTATACTTAACGTGCCCTCTTCTGATCTAGATATAATTCTACTCCTTTAATCTATTTTTTTCTCTTTAGCAACATACTAACAATTTATGAGCTATTATAGAAAAAATGTCATTAAAGCATATGTTGTTCATTGTCAGATCACTATTTATATAAGTTATATATTACATATTATACGATATATCACAAACACATGACCTATGAGGTAAACTAGTTGGAGTTCCTTTAAAAAGTAGCCAACATTCTATTTAATATTGCAGAGATCTTGCAGATTAATCTAAATATCAGAAAAATAATGTAAGCTATTGTACCTTAAATCGAAAAAGAAAGGTTTACAATGGCATAAGACTTAAAAAAATACATTTTACACTACAGTTTTTGTTTTTTTCCCAAAAAGCTTTTCACCAAATGTTCAGGTACATATATTTAATTAATGACAATTCTACTTGTATACTTGCATAGGATGAAAGAAACTGTGGTGCAGCAAACTTTTTCGACAAACTTACAGGGTTGGTATTTCTCTTCAGGCACAACTGCTTCTGAGCCAAAACCAGTTGGTCGAGCCGGTTCCCGTAAAACGACAGCAGCAAGTCAAAGCAAGAACATCATGCAGGGTAGTGGAGTGTGATTTCTGGCTTCAAGTTTATCAGTCATTTGACATGATATAGTACTTGCACAGTCATGATCTAAATTTTTTTTTGTTCTCCCAACAAACTTCTCTTTATACTTTTTTTTCTTTTTGGTATTTGCATATAATTTTTCAGCATTTCAAGCTTCATCCCAGAGATATATTAGTAAAGTCTCAACATCTTCAGCAGCTGAAGAAGTAGGTCAAAAATTAATTTCTATTAATTGTTTTTTTTCTCTTTTGGATCACACGTCATATTTTTTTTTATTTTCAGATAACCATTGATGACTCAGATGAAGAAATACCAACAATAAAAGCTACTAAGCCACCTTCAAGGTTTGTTTATTTAACAAAACAAAAGAGAGATTAATCTTTTAAAGGTAACATTCAATCTATTAATAATTCAGACAAAAAATTTGTATTTTTTTGTTCGCTCTTATAATTCAACACAGATCATCATCCTCATCTGCTTCATTCTCCAAGTACAGCTCTCAAAGCCAGAGCCAGTCCTGTCGAGGAGTTGCATTCGACGACAGTGATGAAGAGGAGGTAAAATGAAATATAAAGAAAACTTATATCATTTTTCAAATTTCAAGAGTACGAATATATTGGAAAAACCACCATGTTTTGTGAACTAAGGTACTTAAAATAAATTTAAAAGCGCAAAAGTCATCTTAAGTTCTCAAAAAAAATCAAACAGAATAAATTCAGCCTATTGCTTTTAATCTTTTTTTTTTCTTTTTTTTTAAATTCAGGACAACCCATTTAAAGGGCCCAGTCATCGTTCAGGAAGATAAGTTTGCCTAAGATGGTACAAAGGCTCTTTTTCTAAGGATAAAGAAATTCTGTAAATAAAACTGCAGCAATTCTGTTCTGAAGGATCTTAAAGCATGTTTGGATTAAGCTTTCTTAGTCTTCTCTTTTTTTCCAACCAGTTTGAATATTTTCAAAATCATTAAATGAAAATATGCATTGCTCAACAGTGAAAAAGCTCTGTAGCTAGTGGTTTCAGATGGAATTTTGTGGAAAGTTGGATGTGTCCTGAGATTTCCATGTATGTGAAATGTCTGAGATATGTCTCTTATAACAACAGATGAAGATATTTCTGGGACTTCACATGTTTACTTGTTCTTAATGAAGATAATAAATGTTTTTTTTTTACTTGATGATTACCTACTGTTATAGTGTTTAACTCCAAGGCTCTGGTTGTTTGTGTATCCATTAGTGGTAAAGCATTGTAAAATCTTTTGGTTTTTTATTCATTAGTTTATTAAATTGCTCAGAATATACACGGAAACATGAAAAACGTACCCAAAAATGTTTTACCCTCATTATTTATGCTCAATATGTGGGAAAAGACTTTTTCCAAAAATTTTCCAAAGCCAGAGAGCGGGGGAATTTTTAAAGAGATAAAAGTCTAACAGATTGTCATTCTTTCTTTTTTTATGGAAGTCTAAAATTCTTTATGAAATACTATTTTAGCTAAATGGGATGCTTATGGTTGACCTTAAGTATCAACATAACTTGTAACTCTCTTGTATATATATTTTTATTTTATCAAAACTTTCTTATCTCAAACATAGGAGCGTAACAATTCATTTTAACAGTTTACCATTTTTAATGGTATAGCTTGATTAATTTATCAACTTGCCTCAGACAGATCGATCTGATTGGATAAATCGACTCATTGATTAATCGTTACAGCCCTACTCTCACATCAAGGTGTTTAGCTTTCAATGTTTTGCTTTGCCAGCAAATCTCTCCACTGTTCCAACCTGTTGAAGACTGTCAGACGGACTCAGACTTTCCAATCAGGTTGTAGGAAAGTGCAAAGAAAACAGACATTGTTTTTTTTTCATATAATTGTTGCCTATTCATTTTAGTTGTTGAGTTGTTGGAATACCAGTAACCCCCCAATCCAACCGCTTATTACTGAGTGTCATGCAGGGAGGCACTGGGTCCAATTTTAGGGTCTGGTATGACTCAGCCAAGGATTTGAACTCACAACCTTCTAGTCTCAGGGCAGACACACTACCACTGAGCTGATACAATGAATACATATTTCTGCAGTGCAATTGTTTGTAAATTTCAACACAACCCACTACTTTCTTCTAACTTCTTTTTTTTTTTTTTTTTTTTTTACTTTTTATGATGTGTTTGTAGTATTTGTAAGACTGTACTACTTCCCATGCAAAACATCTTATTGCGTTGGTACTGGAAGCTAATAAATGCCAAAACAATTCTGCAATCTCTCTGTAAAAGAATTTTTAAGTTTTTACCGGTAAAACATAAAACAGCTGTTCTGAGTTCACTGGTAGCCCTTTTTTTTATTTAAATGGCTGTTCTCTTGCACTCCACCCTGCATGCAGTAACCTCAGACCCTATCAATGCTATAAAAAGACATAAACTTTTGTTCTTTGTCACTAGTTTGTAAATGAAATATGAGCACAGTCTTTTTGGGTTATCTTTTGTTCATCATTTCTATGCAATGGTTTACATAACCTTTTATCTCTCCTGCTTTTAACGTTAACTTTAGTACTGATGGCAGATTCAGATCCTGCGCTGAGAAGATGAGCGCAAGTGGAACTGGGGAAGATCCTGCGACATTCTATACAACTTCTAAGGCTTTTCATGTATTGGACAAAGCAAATGTTACAGATCAAAACTGAATAATGGAAAAACAGTTTTTTAATTCATTTTATATACAGACTGTTTGGACATAAAAATCAACCACATACCAAAATACAATTCATAGCTTTTATAGCACACTAGTCCAATATTGTAAATCACACAACACTACTTACATTCTCACTTTAAAAACAATGACATAATTCACACAAATATTTCAAAAAAAAAGTTTTATCAGTAAAATGATAAAACCCCAATCTACTCTATTTTGCAAAAAGAAAGATCGAAAGTCAATTAAAAATACGTGAAAAACGATTACTAGTTAAAGGCACGCAGGTGACTGAAAACCTTGGATTCATCGAATGAACATTCATTCATATATAACGATTAAAGAAATTTAAAAGAAAAACTCAGTGACCAGCACTTTGCATTTAATCATTAAAGCTGTTTTTCCAAAGGCACTCAAGACAGCACATGAAAACATCAGAACTCACGTTTTTAAGCCATACCACAAATATTTCAGTGCATAAAGTTAAGTTCTTTCCAAAGCTTTCGTTCAAATTTTATTAATTGCTAAAGCGCGGCTACTTATTACAACACTGGTGATGTTGACACCTTACAATGACTTTGAGTCTTTATAAAGCATAATATGAATGAACCCTAAGCTAAAATTACAATACGTGCACCAGGAAGATTGAAGATAGTATCTATCTATATACCAAGACAATATCTCAGGCTTTTTCAACAGTTTTTTTTTTTTTTTTATCACTATATGTCTTTAAATGATTCCTATTTGTAAAAACATAGTTGGTAATAAAAAAAAAAAAGTTAAATAATAGTAGTGTTCATGTTAAAAATATGTTTTGAGCAACTTAATGAATGTATATTAAGCAAGAAAAAATCTTACAAAGGCACATCTCCTTTGAGGTAAGCATTAGTCACTGGCACAAAGAACATTTGATTTTTAGTTTAAATTAAATGTCTGTGCTTGCATTATGTTTATATGGGACTATTGCACTTCTTTTCCCCCTGTTGTATTGTGGACTTCCCGTTGGTGGTCCTTTGGTAGTTCGGTCGATTTGAAAAAAGCGCACTAAAACAGAAACTTTTCTCCTTCTCCTGTAGTTTCAGCTTTTGTCTAAAGGGGATTTGTTGTAACTTTGGTCACAGCAGACAGCATCAAGAGTTTTTCTAAAAAAGGTAAAAAAAAAAAAAGATAACTTTGTAAGTCAAGGTTTGCAAATGTTGTAGTTCATATTATTCAAAGAAAAAAGCAAAAACAAGTGCATAATATTTCATTTTCAAGCATCAAGCCTCTACCCTCTAAATAGTATTCAGATGATCTACAGTCTCACAGAATAGATCTCTTCATACTGCTCTTCTGCAGACAACATTTTTTTTAAATGTTAATTTAACTTTCTGAGTAAGAAATTTTGTCTGAGGTCCAAATTGTTTAACTTTTGCCATGGTGGTAGCTCTTTTAAACAAAAGGTGCAAAAAACTAAACTGTTTAATTTGCTGTTTTTGTTTACATTACACTCGCTCTAATTTTTGTCAAGAATCTGAGCTAACTTAATAAAATACCATTTTTGTCATATTTGATACACACATTTCTGAGATCTCTGTCTCATGATCCAAACTTTCCATAAAACCCATTGCTTATAATTTGGTCATTTATTTTCTGGCCTGTAGTGCATTACCATTCCACTAGAGGCAGTAGAACGGTTTTTTCTGCTCGTTTCAAAATAACTGCTTCCATGAAATCTCGAAAACACTTTTGGTGGAAAAAAGTGTTGCTGATTTTCAAGACTTTATGGTGAGAAAACCTCATCTATTGTTATTCACTTTTTGAAATGACTTCTTGCTGTATTGAAAGAATGCAGCATTTGTTGATAATGATTTTTTTTTATATATTATATTTTAATATTATAATACAGTGACACCATGTTAAAATTTGTGGATACAATTTGGAACAATGGCTAACTAAGGTTTATTTTTTTCTGAACAATCATGTCACGATTTTTGGATCTTAAACTAACACTATTATGAGCAAAAACTTGCCAAACCACCCAAAGGTATCATAATTGATTCTATCTGTATCTAATTAAAAAAAACTGATACTGCTAAATTGTTTTTGTGGATTTTATCAAAGGATTTAAAAAACATCTTCATTCCAAAACGTTTTCTTTTCTGTCAGTTCTTTAATGTAGTGGGCTTTACAGGGTTAAAGACTAGTAAGATACCTCAATGGTGGTATGAATCCAGTTGAGCATCTCATCCACATTGGTGTAGACACCAGGCTTATTTGACCGTGCACAGCCGATCCCCCAACTCACCACTCCTGCAAGGGTCCATTGATTGGACAAGAAATGCACTAAAGGTCCCCCGCTATCCCCCTGAAGATCAAAGCACAACAAGAGCTGCAGCCAAAAAAACCTCACAACATGGATAGTAGATTATGCAGTTTAGCAGGACATGGAGTTAGTGGTTTATTACCTTACAAGCATCCACTTTCCCTTGAATGTAACCTGCACACATCATTCTTTGTGTTAAAAAAGCTCCATAAACGGATGGACTTGAGCATGTTGTCCAATCTATCAGTGGAACGTCAGCCTCCTGAAGGGTAGAAGAAACTGTTCCTGCAGGCAGAACAGCATTAGTTCAAATTAGCATGCAACCTCCAAAATGGTGGATGTATTATCTTGTAAAGTCTTACATCCTGCAACAAGCATAGATTTTTTTCTCACCTTCTTCTTCCAGGTAACCCCAGCCAGTGACAAATAATTGGGATTGGCTAGCAAGAGCCAGGTCTTTAGGAGGTAGACAAACTGGCTTCCGGTAATCTGTAAGACAAGCATTTAAAGCATTGAAAAAAAAAGCTTTAACTAACCTAAAGCTGTAATTTTTCTAAAAATTCTACACTTCAGTGTTTAAGTAAAGCAATGAAATCATTCTAACATGACAGAGACAAGTTTTTGATTTTTTATGGAGTATGTGCAGTTTAAAATACAACCACAAGAGAACAGTAGAGTGAAGCCCACTTATCATATGAGTTTATTCTGATCATAATTGGGACTTACATCCTTTACATCGCTTTCTAATATGTCACGTGTAGTAGTATATCGTCTTACCTCCTACTGTTATCGGGCTGCTGAGCCTCATCAGTGCAATGTCATAGTCTTGTTTACTGGCTTTATAGTCTTTATTAACCAGGATTTTGTCCACATAGGAAGCTCCAGCTGTGGTCAGGTATGAGTGTCCTGACATTACAGTCCACCGACTTGCTACTTTGTTATTCCTGCAACACCAAAATGCAGAAAGCCAAGAGATAAGCAGGAAAAATGAAAAGTCAGTATAAAATAGCAAAGCAGAATTAAAAGAAAATGTTGCAAAAAAAATGACTACAAAGTGTCAGTACTAACCCATTAAAGCAGTGGGCGGCAGTGACAACCCAGCGCGGCGACACCAGGGAACCCCCGCATGTATGTTGACCGTTGACCTGCAGACTGACTTGCCAAGGGTAGTCTTTAATGTCAGTCTCATTACCCCCAACAACACGACTATTTGGAAAATGCTTGGACATCCCACAGTCTGGTTGAGAAAGAGTAATTTATGTTTATTTATAGATTTTTTTTTTGTTAAAAGTTTTACATTTCAATTTTTCCCCATGTTATCAAAGACCTACTCCAACGAAAATAGTGTTTTTGATGTTTTTTTACATGTTCTTGTAGCATTTTTCTCATGATGGAGGACATATGTTTACTAACTAAAAGTGCATTTTTCTCATGATGGAGGACATATGTTTAATAACTAAAAGTGCATTTCTGAGTATTTCTTTATTTGAATCATTATGGGTCAGGAGCAGATGAACAATGGATGTTCGAAAAAGTTTGGGTTTGTGACACAGAAACTGCCATTGGCAGGCCTAAGTCTCCCTTCTCTGCTACAATTCCGATCTGTCCACTTGCAGACAATTGTTAAGTGTCTTCATTTTCCTTGTCTAAGCTGCTATCAAGCTCAAAACTGAATGGCTGGATAGCTCCGATATTGCTTGCCATTTTTTCGCCGTGTTAATGTTTGCTTGGGGTTGTGAGGTGCTATAAGCTAGCAGGAGATAGTGTAAACAAAGGGTTGATGGGGAAAATACCCTGAGGCTAACTTCTGCGCCAGCAGTCCCGCCTACAACTCTGAGGCGAAATTGCGAATGAGCTCACGCTGCTCTGCAGAAAATAGGTCTTAAAAAATGACTTAGGATGTTTGAATTAAGCTAAAAACAGATATATTTGTAAATAAAAGACCACTGGAAACAATTTTACAACAGAACAAAATGTAGTTAGAGTAGGACTTTAATCCTAAAATAAAATACATCCAAAAATTGTTAATCCACCAAACTGTTAACTTGTTTGGAAAATAAAAAGAATGTATTGTTTTCTCTAAACTTAAAAAGAGCTTTCAGTATAAAACAAGAAAGATATTCACTGTCTTCAGTTCACCACCTTCAGCCTCTCTTCTGGAATATAACATATATCAATGCTGGAGACTACTGTATACTGATGTTTTAAAACCAACTCACCTGAGCAGGTCAAAGATACCACTGATCCAGAACGGCACACTGAGCTGCAGGGTGAAAAACAAAATGAGTCTCACATAAAATGGGTCAAACATGTGGCTAAAACAAACAATTTAAGTCAGGCATGTTTAAAGCCTGGCCGGTGAGCCAAATTCGACCTGCATTGCAATTTCCACCGTCCCGCATGTGATTGTCATAAAATCAAAAGTTTTCAGCCCCCAGAACTTTCTAAGAACTTTGTGGATAAAAGTTATCTTTTTTCCCAGTCTTCAAATATGAAATTTAACAGTAATTTAGTAAACATTTATATATTCTGTTTTATGTGAAAAAATGAAAAGCATCCCATAAATGCATATTTTATTAAATAGTTCATTTGCATTTAATCTTATTAAAAGGGTTCAAAGAGTGCTAACTGAATAGTTGGCCCTCACACATTTCACCTCACCAAGTCTGCCCTTATTTACAAAAGAGTTTGGACATCCCTTTTCTAAGTGAGTCTTTTTGACCTTTCATCACCCCTAATGAACTGGGCTTTCCTTTGTGTTCTGCTTTGACCTTGATTCTGTGAAACACCTGCTAGCTTCACTTTCACAGTGGTGACTTACAATGGGAAGCAAAACAAGGAAGTTTTTGTCTTTTAGGAACAGAAACTGAGAAAAAGCGCAAAGTGTACAGAAAATCAGTGAGGGGAACTTCAGAGCAAAGCGCAGCTGACGAGGAAATTTTCTAAGAAACCAAAGCGAAAGAAAAAAAAAACATTCTTTGAATTTGTAGGGCATAAATAAGTGTTTTTGCCTTAAAACATAATTGCATTTGTTTAATGTCACCTACATTGTTAAAATTGAACATAAGTCAGTACAAGACAGTCAAGACAAATGGAACCTGGAGAGACTGAAATTACTTTTTTGACAAATGCATATAAAATAGGACTTGTAAAATAGTAATAACGCAAAAATATATTTTTAAAATCAAGTATTTATACGATGTTTAATGTATCGTGTTAATTTTTAATACAGGCATGAGCTCATATACTGACTGTTTTTTAGAAAATACGTTTCATGGATAGATTTTGAAAAGGCTCAGTTATATTGAAGTTATTTTCCTGACTCCTACTCTCATGATGGCAGTTTAACAGTCTCCTAGCCATCTGATGCAGCTGAGGTTAACAGGAGCAGCTGCAACAGCTTTTACTCACTTCTCATTTTTTCCCTCATGCACGACGGACAGAACCAGCAGCAGTTTGTTATGTGCACCGTGAAAATGAAACAAGCTCAGATTATTAGTGTTGTTGTAAAATGATTTGTCATGCTGGTTTTTATTGAAGCAGAAAGTTTCCTTTGTTTCGACTTAAAGTCAAACTATCTGACAGTTTTAAACATCTTTCCTTAAAACCACATTTGAAACATAATTTCATATAGTTTTTTTTTTTTATTATCTGTGAAACATGACTTCGCAATCTTGTTGGTAGAAGTGTCGCTACTTCACCTTGCACTGGTTGCCTGATGTATCGGTGTGGAAGAAGGTACAGGCCTGACAGATGAGAATTTCCCATTTGTCAGCGATGAGGTTAGACTTGACACTTTGATGTAAGTGCTTGTAGGTGCACTATTGGAGCAGAATTTAAACAATGTTAGGCTTGATTGTTGAACAAAATGGACATGAAGAAACATCAGAACAAACTGTGACTTTGTGGTTTGCAGGTTGTTGACTGACTTTGTGTATCCCAGTTGTTTACAAGCTGTCTCAGTGTGCTGCTGGGTCCACTCGTTGCTGCACACACTACTCCACCCTGAGCTCTCACTGTATACTTGGAGGATTTTTTGACTTGAAGTCAGACGAACTGTATAGAAGAATAAATATAAACGAAACTTTGTTTGAGACTTTGCTTTTATCTGAGGACATTGCCGATTTCTGCTTCATTTGCTTATTTTCTTACCTGGGAATGTCGTGTTGACTGCACTGTTTGAGACACAATCATTTTCATCCTCTCCATTAGAACAGTCTTTGTTGTTGTCACATGCTTTTTCAAGTGGAATAAACTTGACCGAGCGATTGCAGAAGAAATACTCGCTGTTTATTAGCCTGCAAACTGGGGAGAAAAAGGGGTTACACATTTGAGACGCAAGGCACAAAAGCATTTGTATAACCTTTCAGTAGCAAACAGGACTATTGGGGGAAGAATTGTTTAAAATCCTAGTACAGTGACATGCATGTCTTTAAAAGAAGAAACAAAAGACAGGCATTGTTACTTACCATAATATCCTGTAACACCCAGTATCACTAAGACCACCACGGCAAATAGAATACTCAGCAATAATTTCTTATTCTTTAATATCCTTTTGTTAAAATCTTCTGAGAGCTTCATGGACCTTGTCTTGTTGCCTGGGAGTAGACCAAAAAAGAAAAAATGCACCAGATAAATTATGGATAAAATCACAGAAAAAAGATCAAAAGCAACAGCAAAAAAAATTATTTTATTCATTCATTCATTTTCCAATCCGCTTTATCCCTTTCGGGGTCACGGGGTTGCCGGAGCCTAACCCGGCTACTCATGGGCGAAGGCAGGGTACACCCCTGGACTGGTCGCCAGTCTGTCGCAGGGGCCACAATCACACACCCACACACTCACATTCACACCTAGGGACAATTTAGAGTAACCAATTAACCTATGAAGCATGTTTTTGGACGGTGGGAGGAAGCCGGAGTCCCCGGAGAAAACCCACGCATGCACGGGGAGAACATGCAAACTCCACACAGAAAGGTCCACCAGCCAGGACTTGAACCGGGAACCTTCTTGCTGTGAGGCAGGAGCGCACTGCGCCACCGTGCAGCCCAAAGTTATTTTATGAAAGTTTAATTTAAAAATGTATTACTACACAAAATCTAATATTAGCCAAGTAAAATCAGAAAAGTCTAAGGAACTACCTCTTCTCTCTGAATTCAAGGGCACTCTGCTTTCTTCAGTTGGGGGGTTAGAAGACTGAGGACAAAAGAACAAAAAAAATTACAAGTTACAGAAAACTGTTCAAGCAATGGACGTCAAGAAACAGATCTTGGTTTTGTCAGCCAACATTTTGATCATCTGTAGCTTTTTTTACAAAGTGTTACAGTTTCCATGCATGTTAATTAATGACAATTTTTTAAACATACCTAACAATAAAAACACTGTTGAGATAAGGGGAAACACTGTTTTAAATATTAATCATTAAAACGTTCTCAGGTTTTTGTTCAATTTAAACAAAGAATTTAACTTTTTTTAAATTAATTCCAAGTGCATCTTTATGGATACCACACACACAAGCACAAATATTTTAAAGACAATCTAATCAGCCAAATGATGAAACTTTACTAGTACTTTGTAAAAAAAATTTTTTTTAAATAAAAACTCAAGCTTTTAATCATCAGTGAGCCAACTATGAGGTGGCAAACACTTTTCCACAAGGTGGAAAACCATTGGCTAAGATTTTTTTCTAAATTTTAATATAAAATAATGCTTCATTTGAAACATCTACTTTTGGCCAAACTGATTCGTCTTTGAGTCACAAAATTATTAAACAGGCAAAATTTCTTGGTGGAGGACACAAGCAAGTTTAACTGTTCCCTTATATTTTAGGCATCTAATGGCACACTCGTGATCATCCAAACAAAAAAGAAAATCCACTTACAAGAAACACTTACATCTAAAACCATTTTACTCTTTTGTCATTTTCAGTGTTATTTTCCACCACTGTTTTTTACTTGACTTATCTCCAATGAGAAAACTGATGTAAGTATAAGGAAATAGTCATGGATATTAAAAAAGAAACACAGAGTCCCTTGTTTGGTAGATGTGTTCTAGCTCTAACAGGAGCTGACTATTATCCCGAAGGGCAGCACACAAAAAGCAGACTGACTGGAATTACCTCTACAATCAGATCGTCTAATCTCAAAACCAAAACAATATGCTACTAAAACTTCTGTTCAGAGGTTGAGACCCATGGATTTTAAAGCGTTTAAAATGAAAACAAAATGCATTGGTAATGTAGGAGTAACAAAAAAAGTATCCCTTTTACGTTTAAGCACAATAAATCACATAGAAGCTTGTATTATGGCCTGGGAGCAGCCATGGTGCAGAGCTAGAACATCTGACCTCTGGTTGGAGGACTGCAGGTTTGGTTCCTGCCCTGAACACCTATTTGTTGAAGTGTCCTTGGGCAAGACACTGAACCCCACATTGCTCATGGTGGCTATGGAGCCGCCATCAGTCTGTGTCTGGGTGAATGGAACTGGAACAGCACTATGGACCTTCAAAGAAGGTAGTAAAGCGCTAAATGAGTATACGCCATTTACCAAGCTAGATATATAGCTATGCATTTGTTTTGCGGGGGATTCCAGTAGTTTCTAATGTCAATGACTAATTGTTTGCCTGATAAAAACCTGTTTTTTTTACTTGGATTTTTTGTGTTTTTTTTCTTTGTGGTCACAACTGTTTAGCATCAAAGTACAATTGTATGTAAATGTGTAAATAATTGCTAAAATGAGTGGACATTGAATTTAATTGTCCTTTTTTTGTCAACATTATTATCTTGAAAAGTGTAGTACCACAGTACTTACGGGTACTCATTTTCATAGTATGCAGGGGCAAATTTGATTTATCTTTTCATAGTATAAATACTTAATCTTTTGTGAGAAGTGAGTTTTTTATAAAAGAGAAATAGCTGCAGGTAAGAGGTTATCAGCCCCACTTCTCTGTCCTCACAACACACCAGGGACAGTTTGAAACCCAAGCATATCTACAAACACCAGATTGTCATAAATTGTTCATTTCCAGACTTGCAATAAAATAGAACAAGCAAGCAGTAAGAAATTATGTATTTGATCCAAACTGAATTACAGAGCCTTTGCAGAAACCATCAGCTGACAGAATGTTGCTCGACTGGTTTTTCGTTTTCCATGACAAGCAGCGAATTGCTCTGGGGCAAGTCAACAACTGAACAATATGTAGCAGTACAAACATTTTTAATGGTTTGCATTTTTGCAAGAAATCTTTCACTTAATTCTAGACTCCGAAACTTCTTTCCAGTTATGCCAAAAAGAGAAAAACTGGCATTATTGTGAAGATAGATAAATAGCTATTGTTAAACAAAACATTTGAAAGACACCCTTGTAAACAGATACTGACCCTATTAATTCACAGAGGAAAATGGGAAGCAGAAACCAGCTTTTGTTGTTACATAGAGGTAAATCATTTGGTTAAAAAGAAAACAGTCAACTGAAGAGTCTAAGTCATTCAAGTCATGTTGTTATGCAAGGCTAGTTATGCTGTTTCACATCTTGATCAACAAAAAAAAACTGACTTAGTGACAAGGATGTAGCCTTTTAGTCAGTAATTTGTGTAATATAATGTATAATAACTGATTATTTATTAAAGTTTTATGTCATTTCCAAGTATCATCAACTTGTTATTATTAGTTCAGATAGTTTAGCACGGTTGTTGGCAGCTTCAGTCAAGTATGACTGGGTTTTTAGATCAGGTAAATTTATAGTTTGTTTAAAAAAATGCAGTTTTTGCTGTGTGTAAACAACTAGATGTTATTCTTGACTCACATGTGGACGAAAGAACCTTGGATGAATGGCGGAAAAACCTTTTAAAGGGATCAGATATTTTGAGATCCATACAAGTTTTATCTTTAGGTAGAAATAGGAGAATGTCTAGATTTATCTATGGATCCATCTACGTTAACTTATTTCTCTTGCATTTATTAACACAAAAAATGAACTTATGTCAGACACTACATGATAAAATTTACTTTACTTCAAATTTACTTCATGGAACAATTCAAGAGACACAGCACATTTCAATTATCCAATTTTGAAAATCTACCTTAACCTCTGGAAAAGATAACTCACACCTTTTGTTAAATAGTGGTTTAGCCTAAAGATAACTTAAACAGATTTGCTTTTAAGTAAATATGACTAAACACAGTTCCCCTTAAAAAAAAAGCTTATTTTTATTGACAAAAGAAAAACTTTTATTTTATCTATACAGTCTATGAAAAATAAAACTTTTCCTGGTTGGTTACCTTTGTCTTCTGTTACTTTGTAGATTATATTTTGGACAGCAACCTCCTTCAAAAACACTGATCTGAAAGCTTCTGGGGGGCGATATTACTCCCAACCCAAATCCAAGTCTTTAACCATAAAAGTTCAAGAGCTTTGAATTTTCATTTTAAAAGTAGAAATGCATGCACTATACTCGGGCTACACTGAGATATTCAAATGTCTTCTATGCAAATCAATGAGCTGAATAGTTTGTTGTTACTTACCGGCATGATTTGCTTGCCCCAGCTGGAAGAACCTCAGGTGTTTTGGAGATCAAAGTATGTGGAGGTAAAACTTTACCGACATTGAAAATCCTGTTTGTCCTCTGCCTTTCCTATTCTTTCAATGGCAGTGAAACCGATCCGGTCTGAAGGCCACCAAAATCTCTATCGTTGTGTTCCGACAGAACGAGGGACAGAGCTACTATAATGAAACTTGTTTTTGAGTGGCCAAGCCCTTCTGTCAAAACCAAAACTAAAGTTCTGGCAACCTGACACCTAAACCCTCCTACCTGTTTTGTCAAATCCCTCTTCTTAAATGTGTGTCATCCACTGTGTATCGCTCACAATCTTCTGTCAGTTTTTACGAGCTTTTGATCATGTGCCATGGATATTCTATGCTGTTCTAATTTCTAATAATTATTAATATTTTTTAATTTCTTTTTAAGATTATTTATGAACCATTCCATTATATACACAGATATAGTGTTTGACCATATCAACAACAACAAAAAAAGCACTAGTTTTGCTAATAAACCATCTGACCTTAGGTTTAGTTCTTAGAATTAGGTCAAAATTAGGTCAAGACGATCCCAAATCCCCATCAGGACTTTAAATAGTGTTTCACATCACATTGGTTAAATTTAAGAGCATTACAAAAAAAGCAAGCCTGTGATGGATCAAGAAAGTCCAACAACAAAGTCTTTTGGTGTGCATGTAGCAGTACATTCTGTGGCTGAGACAGGACTTTAGATACCTTGTTTTGGCAGCTTGATGGAAAGTCGGTTGCTGTTTGTCAGAGTAGCGTCCGTCACAACACCATGACTAATCAAACAATACGCATAAGACTGGGATAAACTCCCTTAATGTCCTCTTGACAGCATCCAGGCATTTACGTCTTTGAGCTTAATCTTAAGTATGGGTGAGGCAAGTGGAGATATTACCTAGTTTCAAAGCTTGTGTTCTACTTCAAAAATATTTGAAAGGTAAAGGTAAATGCCAGAAGAGAATAAAAAGTTTATTTTAAAGGACACAAATGTAAAATTTCATCCATATTTTGCATTAACATTTTGCTTCTGTTTAGAGTAAAACAATATTATCTGATTATCAGTGCATGTCATGGCCTATTAGTTTGTTTTCTGGTTCTGCATTTGTTTAGTTTCTCTTAGTCTTTCCCTCTTTAAATGAACGTCTGTCAGTGCTTTTTGCTAATGTGGACTGCATTTTTGTTCCAGGTGTGTCTGTGACTAAGAGCCATTTTTCACATCAGTTCATTTTGTTTTTCAGCTTCATTTTTCTCAGATTTTTCTTTATTTGTAGTTCAGTTCCTTTAGATCCAGTGTTCATTTCTGTTGTCCATGTTGAGACTATGTTTCTGGTGCGTCAAAGTTCATTTCTTTCCCCGGTCACATAAATCTTCCATTTAATCTGCTCACTTGCATCTGAATCATTGTACAACCCAACCCTGATATCTTTTTTTTCTTTTGCATTTAAAATTGTAACAATAAGCTTTAAAAACAACATTTATTTTTTATTACCAAGTTTTTTTTAACTGTTTTATTTTATGAAACCTGCTAGTTGCTTTTTTTTTTATTGCACACTTTATACACAATAGGAATACATTTTTGGCTTTTTACACACAAACAAAGCCCTGATTTTGTGTAATAAAAATGATAAATCAGTTAGCTTGGAACAAACAAAGCAAAAGCAAAGTGATCATTTTGACTCTAAAATACCAAAAGCTCATCTTTCTTACCTGGAAAGTAGCATGTCAAGCATCTGAGGTTTAACTGATGAGACTCTGCATGGTTTGATTGGAAATTAGGTGAACCAATATTTATTGCTTCAGCAGGAACCACCCTCCCGAGTTTTGTCATCCCTCCTCTTTGCTTCTACAATTCCACCTAACACACACATTTACAACAAAACCTCAGCTTCAAGGTGGCTTGTCTTTGGAACCTCCCCCAGGTGTTCAAACCATCCTTTGTGTGCTTATGTGTGTTCTGTTAAACTTGATAAGATCAAAAAACACAGTTAATTGCTGTGTAAAAAAAATAAGTAAATATTTCACATATTACCATCCCTTGATTTGTCAGTTTTGCAGTGTTTTACCCAGTTTTACACAGTTGTCCTAGAAATGGAATAAGCAGGGTTTTGTTGTTGTTTTTAAGATTCAATAATAATTAAAACATAAATAATAAAGATCCTAACAAAAAAAATATGTCAGGATCTAAAATTTTATTTTCAGGAGTTATTTCAACTGCATGAATGAATTAATTTCTAAAATGTATTTGTGAAGATTAGATTTTGGACAGCTACCACAAACAAAAGCACCAGTCTGATAACTTCTGGGAAGTTTTTATACTCCAGACTAAGACGGATATTTATGGGAAGCTAAAAAAAGGAGTTATATTATGAGATTCAAGTCTTACATTTACAGCAAAAAAGATCTAATAAATTTATTACTTTTTTCTCGTAGATCTACAAGATTAGTACCTCAAAATTATAAAGTAAATATACGTGTTTTAAAGTAATAAATTTGCTAAATTAAAAGTGACATATTTACAATTTTTAAACACATACATTTATGAGAAAAAAAGTCGTACATTTGCTTTATTCTCGTAATTTAACTGTTAGGACTATTTTCTCGTAAATTTATGACTTCAAAGTCATAATCAAAAACATTTTTTTAGTTTGTAAGATGGAAATAGTGCTCTGTTATACCAGACTCTTTTTTTTCATTTAAAAATTAGAAAATAATGCACAATGATCAGACTGTATTCAAATAAAGAAGGATGTAAAGATGATATTTGTGAAGATAACAGAAAAAACCCAACACAAAGCCAGTTACATGAGATTAGCCTAAGGGGTTGTTCTTTGAAATTCTTTTGTATCACTTGGCAGATGGTACCGTATAAACACAATGGTTTGCAGTATAAGGAAATTTTCAAAAGGACTGCTCAGAAGTGTGAAGCATACAGGAACTGCTCAAATATATAAAGCACACAGTTTTGTTACACAACCCACATTGGCTGCATCTGTATCTGACTCATGGCAGACTGATAAATGATAGCCGAGAAAACCTTCTAGGTTTATAAACTGTTATTGTCCATGTTACTGTAAATAGGATTGGAGATGTTTTCTACTATGGCGTGGTGATAACTTAATATCCTTTACTGGAAAATTGCTGAGATGTTATATAAAACCCTTAAATATATTTTCCCGATTCGAATATACTTAATTGCGTTTACCGGTTATGATGACAATTCAGTCACAAGGAAATAGAGGTATACGTAAATTTCCACAAAAACAAGGTTATTTTGGTATTGTGGATCATTTTTTTAAGGATTCTTGGAAATAAATCCATAGCCATCCTGGAACTGGAAAAGCCTGGTAATTATGTTTTTGTCACATTTTCAAAGAAAATGCATTTGTGGTAAAAGCAGTGGAGTTAAGCATGTATGTCAAACTCCATTTACAGTGTATAAACTGATTGAAAAAAATGGTTTGGGTCAGAATGATGCAATGATGAAAAGAATGAATGATTAAAAAAATCTCCTTCACACATGCGTATCCTTCTTTTAAACTAGTTCTCCTTAAAGTTGCTCTAAAAAATGTCTCAAACAAAACTACCTGAATGAAGTATGCCCAGACTTATCAAAACTGTAATGATATTTGATCTTAAAAAAGCAACAAAAGCGAGGAGTTCCAATTTGTGAGTAAATTTAAACGAAAGCAAAAAAACTGCAAACTTTAGTAATTGATTATTGAAGTGACCAAAATTCAGGTCAGTTTGCTTTTTCTTGATTTCATCTTATTCAAACAAACCTTTCTCTGAGTTGGGTTGTCGTTCGATGTGCTTTTGTCTTCAGCAGGGTCTTTCCTTTTTGCCCTGTACAAAGGCAAATGTCAGAGTTACTTCTAGCCGCCTGTTAAATACAACAACTGAACAAGTAAAAAACAAGCAAAGGTTGATCCAAACATTGATGTAAGAGGCAATTTTATTGTAAACCTCGTTGTTTTACTTTGTACATTTATTGAGAAGACTGTTGATTATTGTATTTTTCTGTGTTTTTACTCTTTCTTAATGCAACCACAAGGAGTCACAAACCAGTGGATGTACAGGTCTGTCCTGAATCAAGGTAAATACAGTTGAGGAGGCATTCAATTTAAAACAAGCAAACAATTTAGAAGTTGATGACTGCCTGTGGACATCTTTGAAGGAAACAGACAAAAGGAAACATTCTTATATTTTCATTTATCTGTTGGTATGGATTACTTTCATTTAAAAACAAGTTAATCAAATGTTGAATATCAGTGGCAACAATTACAGAACAAAATAACATATGAGAACATTGAATACAAATCTTTTTTTTTATATCCGCCAATATCACCCTGTTTGAGGTTACCCTCTTAGGTTTGTCATCATACAGTGACAGCTAATGGGTATAATTTTGCTCTTTAGATCATAAGCTCAAGCCACTGGCTGGAATGAAGATAGGTGAAAGAGAGAAAGTCATATTTATTTTGATTTTTGTTTCATTTTCATTCAAGTATTGTGTGATGTTTCTCAGTCTTACTGTTTTGATCCCAGTTTATTGTGTGTATGCTTTCAGCAGAAGAACATTTGTTTCCTGTTGAACGATCCCTCTAAATAACAAATATGCAGCAAATCCAGTGGAAAAAAACAAAAGCTAAGTAGCTTTTTGGTGAGTGGATGGTCACAAAAAGGCAGGGCGGATGGTGGTGTTGGACAGTTCTGGGGATTATTACAAATGACTGTCCTGCTGCATATATTAATGATAATGAGATGAAACAACATTGGGCATAGAGACCTCCAGACGTCTTGGAAAATGGTTTGTTTTGTTTAGGCCTCAAAAAACAGCAAGGATCCCTGCTGTTCTCTGAAAATAAGTCCTTGTGTTCCTGTTGTAGAAGGATTCACTGTGGCAACCTCTAAAATAAGATACCAAAAAGGGAAACAAGATTAAGTCTCTGGAATAAATCTAAAGCCCCAGCCGAAATAAAAAAACAGTTTCCTTTTTCTTTTTGCTTTACAATTTTTTATACATGAAATGTCACTATGTGACACAACTAGCTTGTCATTATATCATATGTCATATACAAGATTTTGGAAACTATAAAAGTTAGATCGCTTCACATGACGTGACACACATGACTCTTTCATGACACACTGGTCTTTTTTTGTTCCATGCTGGTGCAATTTTGTAGTCTGGCCAGGAGATGTCATTAATTTAAGTGTGTCAAATGCTTTACAACCCTGAACCACTTCAATACAACTGGATTCTTTTGGTTCAGGGGCTCAAAAAGCTTTGGTTTCTCCATCATTACTTAACAGCAAACACAAGCTTAAACAGAACTCAACTGACTTAACAATGAAACAAACAAAACTGACCTGAAGACAAGACACATCAGGAGGCTTAAATAGTGGCTGATCAGACCATGACACAAACAGGGAGGGGAGACTGCACAATACATTATTGTATTACACAAACTCACAACTAAAATAGTTTAATAAAACTCATGCTCACTCAAAATAGTCTTAACAAATAATTGCTTAACTAAATACTAAGTAAATAAACAAAAAGCAGAAATGAATAATCCTAGTTCCCCCTCTTCCTGTCTCTAGATCCTCCCAATGAGCCTCAGCATGAAAAGCAGCTCCATCCTCTGCTGCCTCTTTGGACTAGGAAGAGCTCCACCAGGAAGTAACTACAAATAACTCAGACAGTGAAAATAAAGAAATGAACAAAACTGAATATGAAAGAACAAAAAAAAAAACCACGTGTGTGCTTTGTAAGGTTATCTTTGTTGTGTTAAATAAACTAAATAAAACAAATAGTGTGCATGCGTTAATGTTGCTGTAACTTAAAGTAAAACATGAAAAGGTTGTGGAGGGTGTGTGGCGCTCAACTTTAATGTGTGGTGGTGGACACTGCCATCATAGAAGAATGTGCTCCCTTTTGCCACCAGACCTCAGTGGTCATTTCAGGAACTTAAACGTGTATTACTTCTTGGTTGACTTTGAATCTGGAAAATGACAGTGGGGACCAAATAACATTATTTGAATTTTGATCATGCTTGGTTTCTTGGATTTTGTACTTCGGTTTTATTTATATTTCAGGATTTTTGTTTCTGCTTCCTGCAGACGCCTCAGTTTACTCTTTGTGACTCAGAGTTTGTGTTTGTGTTTGTGGTTCTAGAAATACACTGTTCGGTCACGTTCATGTCATGCATTTAATTCCTATGTTTTTGTATCTGTGTAATCATTTTTAAGACAAGTTTTGGTTTAAGTCAAGTTAAGCTTCTGTTTTCCATGTGTCCTCTTGCATGCATATGGAATAATCCTTTTTTGACAGTGGCCTGGTCACTGTGGACCCAGCAGAAGACTCATCTGCAGTGGTACCCTCCATGGCCATTAGAGTACACAACAGCACATGCCAGTTCACTATGGAATCTAAAACCTATACTGTTTGCTTCCTCTGAGGAGACCCACAGTGTGCCCCTCTCGATTGATATTTTGAGGAAGTAGCCTCTCCTTTCTCACCTGACGGTTTGCAATTGTTGGGATAATTCCTCTTCTGGTTGCATGTCTTATCATCTTTTTGATCTTCTCAGTTTTTGTGGTCTGTCAAGCTTCTTGTTTTTTTCATGTTTTAGGGTTTGATTTTGTCCAGTCCTGTTTACTTTTCATTTTAGAGTTCTTGTTCCCAAACTTTCACTGCTTTTGTGCTTGCATCCACTAAATCCTTGATTTCTTACAACGCATGAACACAAACATGAAGACGGCTTCACCAATATAACCACAAAAAACAAGAAAAAACAGAGAATTTTGTTTATTTATGTTCATTTTTTTCACATGGCTAAACTTTACCTGTTGTCCAACTCCAACTAGAGGTAATGATCTACAGTGGATCAAAAGCTAAACATTTGAATAGAAGTAAGTTTATGGAATATAAAAAACTTTGGCTTGAAATAATGAGATGTGTTAATATATGTGTGCCCTAAACAAAAGTAATAACTCACTAAAATCTACTAATCTTGGAATCTCTAAACTTTATTTTGCTCCATGTTTGATTTGGTAAACCAAGCAAATAATGGTGCCATTGAAGTTTTGTGAATCCAGGACCCCTTGCATTAAAATTGTCTTTGTGAGAACATACACACCCACACAAAAGTGAATAAAATCTAATTGCTGCCTGTTTTTGCATCACTTCTTAACTTTGACGTGCTCTGGCTTTTTTTTTTTTGAGCTATCTGAGGTAGCTCAAGCAGCCACAGTAATGCGGTAATATTTTGAGGATGTACCCGTGATGTACGTGTGACTCATAAAAACAGGATGCTCTTCAAAACTTCAAAGTGGGCTTGAAAAGCGGTGAATCTACTTTTGCAATCATTTTTAGCAAAAAGGTTCAGTGTTATTTAATAAAAATTCTAAACATTTTTCCGGTTAATTTTACATAAACCCATAAAAACACAGTATGTTGAGCATTATATACCTTTCCTTTCTTATTAAGGGGGACACTTTGTAAAGTCAATGACTGTCAAATGTTTTTACACCACTGCATATTGTGTCTTTTCACATTTGGTCCGTTTGATAGTAAAGATGACAAATTTAGCACTAAAATCCATCTTCTGCTGTATCAAACTCAGCACACTCACATGCACACCTAAGCACAATTTAGAGATACCAATTAACCTATGAGGCATGTTGTTGGACAGTGAGAGGAAACCGGAGTGCCTAGAGAAAACCCATGCATGCACAAAGGGAAGGCCATTTGAACTAGGACCTTTTCACAGTGAGGCGGAAGCGCTAAACACAATGTCACTGTGCAGTCCTGGCACTAAAACAGCGGTGAAATTAAACTTGATTCACTTTGAAGTAACATTCTAAAAAGTTAGTAGAGACATATGTTTTTAAGTTGTACAACACAACTGTGGCAAGTTAGCTTGAAGTTGTAAAATTGATTCTTATATTGTTTTAATCAAGACCAACCACTTGCTGAAACATAAGCAAAATATGCCACAAGTGCCAAGACATAAACTGTTTGTAGGTTAGGTGGCTTCAAGAAACAGCACACTAGAGATGCTATATGCTTACCGAAGCAGCAGCCATTGATTTTGCAGCTCTGCTCTCTTCTGAAGTGGCAGTAAAGTCACAATGATGCTTGTGGACTGATGAGCAGAGAAGATGTTGTGAGGCCACTGAAGTCACTGAAGTACATCTCTGACAAGTGAGTTAACCCTTTAACTCCGGAGCTGTTGCTGGCGATACCAAAATGAACACACTCTCTTGGTCAAAGAGCAGCCTTATTGTAGTGAAAAGAATGTCAACTCTAGAGCTAAAGCTCAGGCGTAAAAGGGTTAAATCATTTTCACTGAATTCTTTGCTTACAAGCTTATAAGCCTGTGCCTTTGAGCCCAGCACTTCAAAAAACACAAGCTGACAAGGAGTATGAAGAACTTAATAAATGGGGGGAAGTATAACATGTTCCTCTTTGAGAAAGTTTACTGACTGTGTAGGAGAGCATGTGAGTTTCCTGCATGAACCTGTATAAGTGCCAAATATATTGATGTTGTGATCTTAAGGATTGATTTTAAAGTTCTTTTAATGGTTTATAAATGTTTTAATGGTCTTGGGCCTTCTTATTTAAGTGACCTGCTGTTAAGATATGAACCCTCACGGACCCTGAGGTCCTCTGGCACAGGCCTCTTAGTTGTCCCTAAGGTGAGGATCAAAACCCATGGGGAGAACTCATTCCACCATTATAATCCTCGCCTCTGGAACGGCCTGCCGGAGAGCCTCAGGGCCGCAGAGACCATAGAGGTTTTTAAGAAGAGGCTCAAGACCCACCTTTTTAATCTGGCTTTTTTATGATTTTTAGAATTTTTTAATTTGATCTTTTCCTCTTTTTTTTAATGTAATTATAACTTTTATTTGAATAATTTTATAGTTAATTTATGTACACAAGTATTGTTTTAATATACTAACCATGTTTATTTATTTATTTTATTTTGTATATATATATATATATATTTTTATTATTATCATTTTTTGCTTTTTATTCATTTACTATTTAACTCCAGTGTTTCCTCACGGGAATCCGCTGTTCTGGGGCCCTCCTGCCTATGGGTGAGCTGGTGCTGCGGTGCTCATTCTCATTGGGGCAGCTGGGGTACCTCCATGTGGAGGGGGCTCTGGTCTGCCCTGTGTTGGGTGGGCACTGCGGTAATGACCCCTGTGGTTGGGCTGGGCCTTGGAATAAATGAATCCCCGTAATATCGTTTCTCCACAGCAGTACTGAGCCAGACTTTTTCATTTGAGCTGCAGTTTTTAGTCTTTGTTCAGTTTTCCTGTGGGGGGGTGTCATGTATTGTGGGGGCTGGGTGGATGGAGGGAGGAGCTGGGGAGGGAAGGGTGGTTTTAATTGTAATTGTATTTTTGTTTTTGTTATTTTATTTTTATTATTATTTTATCTTGTTATTATATTTTTATTTTATTTATTTATTTATTTCATTTCTTTTTTTTTTTTAATGTAAAGCGCCTTGGGTTTTCGCAAGAAGGAAAGGCGCTGTACAAATGAATAAAGTCTTAAGTTTGAAGTTTAAGCACAGGTACTACTTTTTACTAGGTAACAAAAACTGCAGGTCATGTTTAATTGTTCAATGGATCACTTTTTCATTATCATGTGAATTAGTGTTGGTTGGCAGATACAGAGTAGTTTATATGGTTCATAAACAAATGTATAATGTTTTTAAAGATTTTTTTTATCTTTGAATTTCTAAAAACAGTTTTAGCTTAGGCCTACTCCTCAAAATTTGAGAAAAAAAAAAAAAATCTTAAACTTGTGGTTTGGCTGTTGTGGGCAATAGGTTTTTCTGGTTGTACTGGTTTAATGGAATCCAATTCTAATGGAGTTCTTATGGACAGGGCCTTTACCTTGAAGGTTAACCAAGCCACTCTTTGCTCACTGCCTTTCATTAGGAGTCCATGCACGTCATGAGAATCAGGTTTTGCTGCATACTTGTCTACAGCTTTGTATGTCTCCTAAAAAGAAAAACAAAATGATGCATCCTGTTGAAAATGACTTGGCCCTTTTATTTTAAAACATAATTCTGTTTCCTGTAAGACTCCAGGGTCTCCAAGCCTTTTCTGTCTGAGCCTAAGTTGGGCAAGTTTCCATTCACACTGTTAATTGGTGTGGTCACAGAACCATTGCACTTCAGTGAGGTGTTAGGCATGACAATAAGAACAAAAAAGGCATCAGAGCTGCTCAGTTCTAAACTGTGCAAATGAAGAGAGGTAAAACCGGGCAGGACCAGGGAAGGAGACAGACTGGTTTTAAAGAATGACTAGTATGAGGCAAGTCAACGAAGCAAAGACGACACCAGTGAGCACCACACTTTGGATCTGTACAATCGAGGCCTTCACTTCTTGAAAGCTAATCTTAAATTCAGAAAAAAATTGAGACCAAAAGCTGAAGTACAACAGGAGGAGATTGAAAAGACGGAAACAGCAGTCACCACACGGGCTGGCCAGCTATGGGTTCTAATGGTAGGATTTTTTTTGGCTGAGCTACTTTGACTTTCTTGTTCAGTGTGACATCAGCCACAAGCAACAAAAAGGAAGTTTTACTCTTGAATGTTTGACATTATAAATGTTGTTTGTGTTATAAATGTACTCTTCTTCATTATGTTTCACTGGGTTCCCTACGTGGTTTCATAAATATGACTTTCTGTTTTTTTCCTTCTCTTTAGCTCTATTAGTTTTCATAGTTAAACTCGTACATGTTTGGAACATTTGTGCCTAAAAAAATGGTTCTGCTCCAAGGTTGTAACATAAAAATTGCTGCTTTCTACAAACTGTCAAATTAAAAGCAAGATTTTGAGTCACACTTGATTAGGCTTATTTTTCTTGATAATTTCACCTTACCCTCCTAAGACATTCAGCGTCCTTTCAGGGTACCAATTTTGTGGTACATAATGCTACGTCAGGGGCTGCACGGTGGCGCAGTGGTTAGCGCTCCTGCCTCACAGCAAGAAGGTTCCCGGTGGGTGGGTTTTCTCCGGGTACTCCGGCTTCCTCCCACCGTCCAAAAACATGCTTCATAGGTTAATTGGTTACTCCAAATTGTCCGTAGGTGTGGATGTGAGTGTGTATGGGTGTGTGATTGTGGCCCCTGCGACAGACTGGCGACCAGTCCAGGGGTGTCCCCTGCCTTCGCCCATGAGTAGCCGGGTTAGGCTCCGGCAACCCCGTGACCCCGAAAGGGATAAAGCGGATTGGAAAATGAATGAATGAATGATAATGCTACGTCTATTTGTACGAGTCTTAATATATAACTGTAATATACAATATATAACCTTTGGCTTCTCTCACTCCTGTGTTTGTATGTTACAGGCAGCAGGGTGAACTCAACAGCTGTTGGGATAGCTGTGGGTTTTGGGATCCTGATTATTCTCTTCACCATTGGAATTGTGCAGTTCTGCTGCAAGTACAAATGCAAAAAGTTAAAAAAGTGCTGCAAGAAGATGAAGAAGAAGAGTGAGTCACTGTGGAGCAAACTATAAATATATAAACATCTTCTAATTTCCCTTTATTAATCTTAATATTCACCGCTCTTTGAACTATAACATTTGGAAATCAAGTCCAAATCTGATGAAAATATATTCTAAAAAGTGTTGATAGTATGTATCATTACCTAAAAGTTTCTGCAAGAAGCATTTATTCATTTGCCTGTCTTTTTTTATATTAATAGAGACAGAGTTTAAAGACAATATCTTCACGTAAGTCTATTTTTAATTTTAAGTGAAGTACTCCAAGTTATATTTCCTCTTGTGAAGCTCTGTCAATGTTTTCCAGTAACCTCTGTTTGCTTTTACAGAAAAGTTGCCGTGAAAAAGTCACCTCCTCCTTTCTCGATCAGCGGCTCCATAAAATAACAGTGTTGTCTATCTCATGTATCACTTCTGCTAAACAATTGTTTCTAAAATATGTATATTTTAGTGTTGTAGCTTTACTTAATTTTGACGTTTAAACTTTATATTTTTTAGTTTTTTACTTCTTTACACTTTACTTGCCAAAGTTGATTTTGGTTGTGTATCTCTTTTATACTCTTTCTTGAAATAGAAAAAAAGCTACATTGCATCCGACTGTCTAAATATATGTATATATATTTTTAAATGTAATATTTTTAAATTGATGATTAAACGTGTAAACAAGAATTTCTCTCAAGTTTCACTCCAAGTGTTGCAATAGGTCATGAGAAACTAACATCTTGTGGTATCGAGTAATATAAATGTGAAGGTGCACACACACGCAGATACATGGTAGCAGATACATGTTCTTGCTTTTGCAATTTTTTTCTTCTTCCTTTTATGTGGAGGCAGAATATCACCAGAGATCAGTCCCAACCAACGCAGTTTTCTTGTAAACTGCAGGTGACTTCTTTCCAAGTTCTGGAACTTCTTCCTTTCCTACACTTTCTGGTTGGCATTACTTGAATGTCTCATTGTTTTCTCTTTCAGGAAAGTACATGTTTGTCTCGGTGTAAATTTTTTTCACCTATGAATAATCTGTAACTGATGCTTTCAAGTGAGAAATTATCACAGGGAACTTTCCCGATCATCTCTGAGCATTTCTTTGTTATGTGTGATGCTTAATTTTTCAGGTTTTTAAATTTTTTTTCCTCTATGTTGATAGTAGCATGAACAGCAACTGTTTAATTTTACATTTTAGATCATGTTTTATATGATGATTAAATTGCTATACTATCACAACTGTATTAATTTATTTTCACACTAATGAAAATTTTCTGCAGTCAAATTTAACAGAAGGGGGACAGAATAATTTGGAAGGGTGGCAAATGAGAACAGCAGAGTGGAAGGCTATTACAAATAAAAATATGAAAAGTACATATTTTAAACAGCTTTAAAAACATATTGTTATTCGTATTAATATTAAAACGGCAATTCTTTTAGCTGATGAGCTATTTCTAATGCTTAAAGGAGCTTGTATTGGTGATTTATTGATCTTTGTCAATAATGATACTAGCATGGAGACGTGCCAGAGTGCAAAACTCCAGAAATGCAAGCTTATGTAGTCTGTGCTAACTCATGCATACATTTTTTTCATAAGATGGAGTTATGACGGCAAAGTAAAGCAAAAAGATTTTTAAAACTCTTTAAATACAAATTTTGAACACACAGTAATGCAAAGTGTAGGTGTACCAGTAAAAACTCATTATCAGCTTATTCAAATAGACCTTGTGTACTTTGTTTCTTACTGGTTTAATGATTCAAAGTTGTCCATCCAACAAATGATTTTAGATTCTGAATATGATCAGTTAATTGCTGTGCCTGGATTTGTTGAAAGCATTTCAAAATAAAACATTTGATTTCATCTGAGCACAAATAGCCAACCGCAGTATTTATACTTTACTGCGTCATTCATTATGTTGGGGTGTATTAGTGCAAAAAAACAGCATAAATTAGCTCCCTCATTCAAGGTTTTTCTCTTTTTATATATTAAAATGATACTTGTGATCTTGATTCTAAGTAGACCAAAATGCTTTGGTAACTGCAAATTCAAAGCCTCTGGATTTGTTAATATTAATCTTTATGTATCAGATTCATTGAATGTAAAGAAAATGAGTAAAAAAATGGGAATATATAAAATTTTGGATATATGTGAGAAAAAAACAACAAAAACATTTTAACCCTACAGATTGCAAACAAATACTTAATGTCAAACCATTAACATTTAATATACTGTTAATTCATTTATGAGGTGTTGAAATGTGGGACTTTTTTAAACTGGGTGGAAGTGTGACAGAGGAAGTGTTTGCTTCTTCGTTTAGCACTGAAACCACGGCCCTGTTCCTGTACATAATCTGCATGCGGAGATCCCAAAACATATTTATGTCATCTTTAAAATCTTTGTTCCACTGAGTATCTGTTTTCTCTCTTAGGGTTTCTCTTGTGTTTTCTCCAGTCATGTTTTCTCTTTCAGGCCAAAGTTATGGTAAATGTTTACTTATCGGTTTTTTAGGTGTGCTAGTTTGTACAGTTCAAAAAATTTCAGAGAAAAATCCAAAGCTATACCTTTCAACTGTGTGCAACTAAAAAAGGTGAGAAAAGTAGCATGACACCAATAGAGCTTGCTCTGAATACATTATATTTGTATCTTTAAATACATATTTTCAATAGTAAAAACACCAAATACATTTCTGAAATTTCAATTATTTGAAATGAAATTTCTTTTTGAGTCAAGACAACCAAATAGTATTGAAAACAAAGTTTTCTTATTAAGACAAGAAATGTTGCTCTTGATATGCATTCTGTTGGACAGACTTCCCTCTTCTTATGTGAATACAAAGAAATGAGTCAATCTATGATGACCAAAGAGTGGGCAGTATCATGGCTGATGAGCGTGAAACTCTGAAATCTCCAGCAGTGTTGAGCTGTTAAACAGTTTCTCATCTAAGCTCCCCACACGAGTTTCACTTCCGGAATATAACAGTTAGTCAGATGTATCTAAGGCAAGCAAGGCAGCTTCAGCATGTATTCTTCCTTTACAAGCTTCAATGAGCTTATAATAGTTGCAGGGAGCAGCTGCACAGCCGAGCATCATTTATCGACTTCCTTCCTGTGTTCAACAACGTTTTTTTTCCCTCTCAGTTGAATTTCCCCACTTATTCCTCAGATATCTCCTCATGCTCTGATGTTTGTGCTCCAGTTTCTGGCATGATGTAGGTCAAGCTGAATCAGCACGGTGTCTCTCTTGACGTCAGTCATTTGTCATCTGCACATCACACAGAGCGAGTGGCACATTGTTCATGTTGAAGTCCTGTCCACAGCTCATTAGTGGCAGAGATGCTAACAGGGGAAACGTGTCATTCATGTGTAAAATAGTTGTCTCTCCATCATGTATGATGACAGTTTCCATTTGTGGCTTACTTGCATAACTGGAAAACACTAGTTTTCCATTGTAGGAATCCATCAAGTCACTTTGGTTGTCCAGTTGTGTGTTTTCAGTGCTCACAGCTCTGTGTTTGGATACCTCCTTTACAAAGTGGCAAAACTTAAGACACCAGCTGCATTGACCAGCTCCTGAACAGATACACGATTGTGGTCCAGCTCTGTATCCAGTCACCACTTCTGCTAAGATGGACTCTGTTGGTATCTCCCTTAATTTGTTCTCTTCATTGCAAACTGTGCTCTGGGAAATGGAGGGACGCTGGCTTAGGTAAGTGCAAGTCTCTGAGAGATGTGCGTTGTCTGGACCACCAAGGTTAATTGAAGACAGATCAAGCCGGCTGTCCATTCCCACCCCACTGTCTTCTCTCTGTCTAACCGGATCTGCTGGGGTTCTGTCCTCCTTCAATGGATACTGACTGCTGGTGGAGTTCTCTGATTCCATCAAGCTCCCACAGCCACTATCTTCCTGTCTTGAGGGTGAACTCCCTCCGCTGTCAGCTGCAGAGTTTGTCTCGATGCTGACCCAACTGTTCACTCTGGTCCTTTTGCTGTCTGTCGTTTCTTCTGTTGCTGTCACATGTCTCACAGGGTGATCAACACCGTTTTCTCCTCTGTACCTGGACAGGAACCATCCTTTGTCTGTTACCACCTCTGCAGGTCCTTCTGCCACAGACAGGGGAAGCCAGCCACTTGTAGTGGATTTCTAATGTGGTAAGAGAAGAAATAAAAAAAGCATTACATTAGTGAAATGTATCAACAAAATAGATGTTTTCCCCTTTTTTAAACATTTTTGATTTTGCTTTGTACACCTACAAGGCTTCTAACTGATCAGTGAATCAATGTACTAACCAGTGCAGCTGGAGTTTTTGCAGGAAGTCTCACGTAACACAGGATAACGATTCCTATAATGACAGCTACTGCCAGACAACCAAGACTGGATAACGATGAAACAGCAAGAATGAACAATTCTGAAAAAAAGGAAAAAAATAAATCAAATTTAACAGGTTTGACCTCCTTGAAAAGTCTCCCTAGTTGGTAAATTCAACATTACTTATATCTACATCAAAGAAACAAATAGTACATACGTAAATAATTATGGTGAAATGTTTTTTACATCAAAAACTCATTGTTGGGAGACAGTGCAATTAACATTATAGCATATGTTTGTTTTATTTTTAGTGTTGTTCTTACCTCGCTCTGGAAGGTCCAGGCATTGAGGCCTGGATTTGCCACTGTAGGAGAGAGCTCCTTTGCCTTCAACCATGGCACTGATACAATATTTTCTGCCCCACTGAAGACCTGTGAAAACTTTAGTTCTCTGATCCATCAGTGAACTGTCTTCCAGTTGAGCTGTGGTAGTCTGTAGTGGAGGAAAAATCAAGTTTACTCCATGGATTTTTTTACGTGTATGTATAACCACAAATCAATTTTTAATATTTGTGGAATTCATAACCAATTTTTTTCTCATATTGAGCACTGGAAGCTTGTTTTCCTACCTTATTTTGGGGCCCTAATTCATCCAAGTAGACAGTGAAGGTGACTCCGTATGGAAAAACTTTTTTCAGGATGGGTTTTTCATGAATATAGACAGTGAGGGTGCTGGATGTAGCCCACAATGTGAAAGAGGGAGGAAGCAAAGCACCTAAAATCAGACAAAGACACAAAGAGTTTTATTTACAACAATACTGTGTGGTTAAACTATGCATCATTGAATAAACAAACTGGAAATTTACTTTTATTTGGGTAAAATTTTGCTTTTGTCCATTCCGACTGATGGTGTGGTGTGACCAGCCTCACTCTGACCTTGTAGGCACCACCATAGTTTTGGATGAGAACTGTTATATCACAGAAAGTCTTTTTGATTCTTGTGCAGTCAGAAATGTTTTTCCACTCTGCTCCATATCTGAAAACAGAATTGGCAGTTTTTATTAAGAGGGGAAAGCAATCTTTGGAAATCATTCAAAAATTTTAAAACAAGGAACACAAACATGCAAAGCAGAATAAAAATGCAGTTGCAAAAATTTGTAAATTAGACATACTTTCCCATTTGCACGTTGTACCAGTAGTTTGAAGGGGGATTCAAAGGATGTTCCCAAGTTACTGTTACTTCCCCATCCCAAATGTTCACATCCAGTTTTTCAGGTTGAGGGACTTCATTTCCTAAAACCGCCCCAAAAAAATCAACATACTTTTTTTTAGAATACAGTACATCTGTTTTTTTCAAGTATTTTAGAAATCAATGGTAAATTGTAAAGTCCAACATTTCTACAACAATATTTTGTAATAGAACTGTGAAAAAAAAGAAACGTTATAATATGCAAATTGTGGTAGAGATTAGCGCAGCAAAACTATGGTGTAAAATGTTTTCAGATTTTTGACTGAACGGAAACACTACTAGAAAATCTACTAAATCAGCTTCTGTGCCATTTTTGTCACTATGTTGACAATCTTTTCTACTCATATTCATATGACAATATCTTAATCATAAGAGGTCACGCACAGTTTGCAGCTTTGAAAAATTAACAGAACACTTCAGTTCTAAATAAATTCTGACGAAATACAAAAATCTAAACAAACACATTAGCAAAAATATACAAAACATACAAAGTATTTCATCTTTGACAATACCTGAAACAAGGCTTAGAAAAAGAATAAAGATGAAGATTGGCATTTTGATTTTCTTCTCCATTGTAAGAGCTGGGAAAGATGGTGCTGTTTGTTGAAAATCCAGTCAGCTACAAGGTACAAAGCCCCTCATTACAAAGGTTCAAGAAAACATCCTAATCTTCAGGTTACACTATCAGCTAAGAACACAGCTGTTCACGTTCTGACGCTGAGATGATATTCCATGTGAGGAATACACCTACAAGAAAACATATTTGATCAAGAACTGTCCCCTCCCTCTCAGATGATACATTTCCTGCTGTGACACCATCTGTGATGCAATGGCTGGTTTCACTCCTCTCGCCCTCTCTCAACTAACTCATTGTTCTCCATTTTCTTTTTTTCATGCATGTCCTCACCTGTTTTTAGTTTGCTATTAAGAGAGGTTAGACCATCCGATACGTGTGCCAAAAATAAGGAAGTTTCAGGTATTTCCCTTTGGAGTTTAGTAGTTTTGAAAAAACGCAATCTATTTTGCATAAACAGTTTTTATGTGTTACTTCTTGAGTCAAAATATGGAAAGTACAGTATGCAACTGAAAAGATTTCAATATTTATGTACCTCTTTTATTAATTTACCTCTTTTGTTAATTTAGATTAACTTTGTAATGTCCTGCACATTTTTCATGCATCCATCCATCCATTTTCTTCTGCTCATCCGGGACCGGGTCGCGGGAGCGCACCAGTCTAAGCAAAGATGTCCAGACTTTCCTCTCCCCGGCCACTTCCTCCAGCTCCTCTGGGCAGACCCCGAGGCCTTCCCAGGCCAGTTAAGAGATGTTCTCTCCAGCATGTTCTGGGTCTTCCCCGGGGCCTCCGCCCAGAGGGACATACCTGGAACACCTCTCCAGGGAGTGTGAAGCGGCTGAAATGAGGGTCAGCTCCGCAAAGTCTGAGGCCATGGTTCTCAGCCGGAGAAAGGTGGTTTGCCCTCTCTAGGTGGGTGGAGGGCTCCTTCCCCAGCTGGAGGAGTTTAAGTATCTTGGGGTCTTGCACATTTTCTAACAAAAACACAAAAAACAAAAACAAATAATGAACACAAAAAGCTTTTTAAAAAGAAAAATACTGTTATGGTAAATGGCATATACTTATACTCGTTGCCATTCATACTGACCACAAGCAACTTGTGGTAACATGTCTTGCCCAAGGACACTTTACACATGGTCGAGAAAGGTGGGAACTCAACCCGCAATCAGGAGGTGGAGGTTGACGTATTCCCATTGAGCAAATTCAAATACATTTACTTAACATGAAAGTTGTCACACAACAAATGTTGATGAGAGATCATTGATGATCTTTTACAAAACCTGTACGTGCAGTTTGCAAACCACGACAGATAAATACAAGTTCAGTGTTTTTTTTTCTTTTGCTTCCTTTTCTGTTCTTGAAAATTGGGCTATTTCCATGTTCCATGGATTTCCATGTCTTTTTATCTTTTGGTCAAATGTGTTGACTGTTTTGTGGTATTGTAAACATTTCACACTTATCTTTTTGAAGGGAAACAAATACAAAGTTTTACAATCACCTTAAAGGGTACAACAGGACAGTTGGAGGCTGACTCCACTCTCAACCCAGATTTGAAAAAAAGCAAAAAAGGGGGCGGGGCTAGAGGAGGCGGGCTGAGCAGGGGAGGTGTGGTCTGGATCTATAATTGACAGTGACAGAGAGGTTAGCTTGAGGTAACTAAAGGATCTGTTTATATTTGTCTCGATGAAAATAGGAAAAAAATCATATGGTTAAGGAGGCCCGACCAGGCTGCCTCTCTATCCCGCAGTGGCTCTATGTCTGCTGGCCAGGTAGCCAGGGGTAGGTTTAGCGAACAAGTGGGCTCAGCCGCTCTTTGTGTCGCGGGGCGAGCTCTACCTCTCTTGGCATAGCAGGGCAAGCATTGCCGCTCTTGGTGTCCCAGACCGAACGCCACCGCCCTTGGGAGCGCTCAAAGATGGAGAGAATTTTTTTACTGAAGCTTCAGAGCAAGATGACATGAAACTTCTGAAATGACGTGGGAATTACAACAGTTGACCAATCATGGAAATAAAACGTCACCATCTTGTTTTTAATCTTTAAGGGACAGCACAGAGTTGATTTTAGACTATAATTTCAGGAATTAAACAAGTTTATTCTAAATTGTCAAAAATGTTGCAAGGATCAACAGTCATTTTAAAGCCCCATTTGTACAGGGAAACAGCCAAAAAAGTTGATTCACTGTTGTGTGACATGTAAATGTAAATGTATTGCTATGGTTACTTCTGAGCACATAATCTACTTTATTTTCATTTACAGCTTCATTTTACTCAAGTTTTAAATTTCTATGTTTTTTTTTTAATTAATTGCAGTGCAAACATCTATCATAAAAGTGGAGTTTGATTATAGACACTTTTAATTGAGATTGTAAAAAACTTGCTACAATCAAAATGAAATGAGCAAATACAGTTAAATGTTCATTTGTTTAATACCTGGAGCCTCTTTTTTTTTTTTTTTCTTTGAAAACAGAAAGTTCTCGCTTTGAATTTAATACTGCATGTAGCAAAAACACAAAAAGAAAAAAAACACATTCTCAATTCTAAGAATGAGCTTTTCCTTTAAATGCAACCAAATTTAACACACTGCTATCTCACCTCTTCAACATCTGACTTTTTAAGTTTTGGTTCCTGGTATTTGCACTCATTGCAGAACAAGTCCCTTCAGTTTTTTCATTTTTTTTTTTTTTTTAGTTTTTAATTTCGGTCTTGAACATGGACAGAAGACTGCCGAGTAAATGTCAAAGTGTAGATCATCTGCTGCGGTTAAAACAAGGGACTTTCCTGAAAGTGTCACATGAACACATGTTGAAAGGGTGAGATTGTGTGCAACATCACCCATTGCTGTTGCAACAGAGCACACTACATGATTGCTGCAGTGCAATCCTTTTGTGTAGTATAAATTCAGTCATTGACAGTAAAGTCCATCCATCCATCCATTTCCCAAACATGTTGTCACGGAGCTGCTGGAGCCTAACCCGGCTAATGTTGGGTAAAGACAGTTAGAATATAAGCCATTTATAAAAATAGTCAAACTGGAAGTTTTTATTTGCTAAGTAGAAGTTTTATTTACATAGGCCTGCCAATTTTACATTTAGGAATGCATATAAAACATGTAGTGTCATCAAGAAGTCCAGCGCTGTCCAGGGCTGCCCCCTGTAATCATTCAGGGAGGTGGGAGACAGAAGGGGCTGGGCTAAACTAGTATATATGCTTGACCATATATCCCACCCAGAGCAGGAGACCCTGTCTGGCCCAGAAAGCAGCCGACAAATCTGCAGCAACTGTACATGTGTTTCCATTACACATATGCGCAAAACTTTATCAAAATTCTAGAAAAAAAACAAAATTCCGCAATAACACTGCTTATGTTAAATAACAATTATGCAAATAAACAGATACCAACTCACACATTAAGTCATTCAAAAACATGGCGATGGATGTGAACAAAACTTTGATTTACAGCAGAGATGTGGTGTTATGGTATTATTTTAAGTTGTTTCTGTTAAAGGACTACAAGGGCGCATTTGGATGGCGCCTCAGAGTTCAGATTTTTTTTTAATTCTAGATAGCCGCACTTGCCACAATTTGCTTCTAAACAATTCACTTTACATCGAAATTGGCCCCCTCTGCTGCGCGAATCACGTTCAGTGTGTGTGCACCTCAAGTGGATGAATCTCAATTCATAAAGTTCAGCTTCATGTACTTGCATTTGTATTTTAATTCATTTGTATGTTTTTCTATTTTAAAAATATTTTTCCTGACAAAATTCAAATAAAACAACTGCAAGTTTGTTTGTTTTTTTTAGTTTTTTTAAAAAATATTTTTAGGTCCTTATCTATTGGCTTGTATGATCAGTGAATATGCAAAAAAAAAAAAAAAAAAAAAGTACCTCAAGACTAGAAGTGATTATTTTCCGGTATCAAAGTTTGCTTAGTCATGTCACAGATATGGCATCCCAAACAAAAACAATGTGAGAGCTGGAACTGACTGGTGTTGACTGAGTTTGATTCTTAATGGATCCTCTCTTGTTTAGCCCTTCAAGCACACACATTTGCTTAGGGACACAACCCAATGAAGTGCTTGGGAATTAAACAAGTAAACCCCCAAAAAGTTTTGCCGTTTTATCTGCAAATACATTTTTTAGAGTGCTGGCATGGCAGATGCATTAGCAACAGTGTCCAGCTATGGCAAAACCGGTCTAACAGGAAGGGAGCTAGCACTCAGCACGCCCTGTAATCTTAGCAATAAAGAACAGTGTGACGTTGAAGGGGGATGTCGTAAGGAGGAGGAGCAGAGAAAGCATACCTTCCTATGATTGTTTTATTGAAGCTGCTGAATTCAAACTTAGTCAAGTAAAACAGAGAGAAAAAGAAAAAGTATTGGACTCTGCGATGTTCTGACTGTCACTTGTGACAGAATAAAATTAGACCTTTAAAGGCCTCACCCACCTGTTCTCTCACCTGCTCTCGCTTGCTGAACTTATTCAAAATGGAGTACAACAAGGTAAGTTATTGCTTTTATTTATTTTGTAAAACACAGCAACAACAACAAAAAAACAAGGCAATCTTAAGTTATAAATCTGTATTTGATTTTTACCTGATTCTGGTTAGACACCTGTCATTATAAGGTTTTTATGTAGAACAGTTTTATATTTTTCCCTTTATTGTGTTTGCCTTGATGGGATCCTCAGTATTTTGTTGGTTTTGAACTTGTATAACTGAAAGTCTAAGCAAGAAGTTGATTATTTGTTAATGTCAAGGGTCAATTTTTTTGTCAAGTTTAAGATTAACCTTAGTTTTTTTTCTTATTCTGGTGTTTGCTATGTTATCATGGAAACAGCAAACTGAAAAAAGAGTAAATATAATCAATTCTGTCCTGCCATGAAAACATGATAAACACTAGTGACTTCTTTTGTTCACCAGCTCTTTCTGTTCAACCTTTTTTGTGTTTGAAATGTGACCGGTACGGAGTACACAATCCTGTGAGATATAAATGTATTATACTTTTGTAAACTAATAACAAACTAATGCTACAAATTGTTCTTTGTCAAAAGTGTTATAAAGACCAAAATAAATGTGATAGTTTAGCTTATAAGAGGAGATAACACAAAGAGATAACAAACTTGTTTTCTCAAATTTCCCTTTCTGTAAATAAAAGCCAGTGATCAAGCCGGTGTGACCACATATTTAAATACATTCACAACATTTCTGAAGAGCTCTAGCTCAGCCTAGTTGATATAATTTGTCCCTTGTTCATGTTTTTACAGTCTTTAACAGTCTTGAACAAAGTACAAAGTACAGTCCAGAAAAAAAACAAAAAACATTTGCATTTAAGTTTTTAAAGTCTGTGCAGTTCCTTACCATGCAAATGAAATTTGACTCTTTACTTCTGAAGCTGCAGATTATTATCAAGTGCAGAAAATACACAACCTGACAGTGAACATCAGCATAAGACAAACAGATCCTTTTTTTGCCTGGTATTTATTTCAGATACTTTTGTCTCTGTGGTACCTTAGTGTGAGGAATAGAAAGAAAATAAGCAAGTGACATTGAATATCCTCCAACTGTTGCCAAGAAACACCAATGCTGTCTTTCTTAACTAAACTAACCAAATTAGTGTGAACTTTAAATCTAAATGTAAAAAAAGGTATTCATGCTATTTTTAGAAAAACAACAGATTATGCTATTAGTTTTTATAAACAAGTGGGTGAGTTGCTTTTCTTGTTGGAAATTTTTCTATTGTTGGATATAATCATGTGGTATAAAAGTAGAAAAAGTAGTTCAACCATGATTTCTTTTTTGTTTTCTTGTTTTTAGGAGTCACCCCCTCCTCCTTATGATTATATCAATAATCAGCCACCCCTTAAGCCTTATGATGGGTTGAACCACCCACGCTACATTCCCCAGTATCCACCAACCGTGGTCAGCCAACAAGTAATATTGGAGTCTATACGTGAGTTATACCTTCATCTTTCTTTCTTATATCTTATTTTTGATCATGTCAAAAGCTGTTGTAGTTCATGTTACCACTTTTTCATCATTTTCAGCTCCCAAAAACAAGAAGAACGCTTGCGAGAATACATCACAGTGTTACAAGGCATGGGTTGCAGCTGCAGTGCTACTCATTCTGCTGGGAGTTGGCATCTGGCTTGGAGGTACATTTTTGAATCATAAAGCTCACACATCATTGTCATTTTGTCCCTTTACATTAGCAATTAAATATGTTCAGGTTTAAGCTTTGAAGCACACTTATACATTTTTTCCCATTTAAAAATCCTTCCTTGAACACTTTTGAGGGTACTGAAGGAAGCCATTCCACAACATTCAATAAAAACGAAGGTGTGGTTTTTAGGTCAGATTCCAGTGATGATTATTTTAATGATGTGCTCTGAGTCTTGAATTCCAGTAAATGTTTGTTGTTTTTTTTCATTTTCTGATGCAACTTATTTCTTTTGTCTTCTGTATAAAGAAACTGAAAACCTTTTTTTGTTTATATAAGTGCTTTTATTGGTATTTTCATTTATTATTTATTGGTGTTTTTCTCGATGGCAAACCTCTTGCTTTTGTCCCAAAATGTCAGTCGCTTTTGCTCAAGTCTAAATTCAAAGAACAAGACAATAAGGTAATCCTTAAACACAGAAAAAGAATTACCTCGACTTCTAGTTTTAAAGCTTTTAGGACATGATAAATAAAGTTTCTGGAGTTATCTCCCCGCGATTATAATATTAATTTACATAAATATTATGCTTTTTAAACAGTTCTGTGCATTTTACTTCAAAACTAGCACACCTTACAAATTACTTGTCATTACTGTTCAAAAAATAATCTTTACCTTCTAAAATTGACTGTCCCCGCCCTGCATAGCTCCTGTATTACTTTTAGCTTTCTTTCTTTGTAAAAACATAAGTAAAAAATAATGCTCTAAATTGACAAATGTACTGCAAAGCATTTCAGACTAAGATGAGGGGGGATAATATCTAATAAACAATTACCTACTTTATTTGTGTTAAAGTAATATCTAAGAAACCACAATTGGACTACCAACCCGCACCTTTAATTAGTAATGTCCATAAAAAGAATATTAAGATTGAGGTATATGATTGAGGAAACAACTTTAAAATAAATACATACAAAGCAAAGGGTGAACTTGAGGCCTGTGTGCCTCAAAAGACTAAAACAATATTACTGCCTTATAAACTCAGATTAGAAATCACCACATTTATCCTATATGGAATGGAAAAGCAGTCAGAAATGGTCTCTTAGAACAAACAGACCTAAACGCACTTATTAGGAAAACAAAATAAAAGGTTACATATTTGTTACACCTGACAGTAAAAATGAATTTTAGTTTGTATTCAGACTGGAGACATTAGGTTAGCTTAAAGTGAATCAGAGTTTGTTTTGTCCTATAGTCCAGAATAAATTTTCAGTCTGAATACACCCAAGCGGACCTTGGGCCGTGGCCAGGAACTGCTCTCTGACCCATCTTTTGAGGTGGTCTTGGTTCGATTCCAGTTAAACTGAGCTTCGGTTCTCTCTAAGTTTCCTCAGTCTGAATAGGCTCTGTGCTCGGAGCAAAACAATCAGACCAAAACGACCAACATAGCCTGGAATTACGGGATGTAAACAGAGTAGTAGTAGTAGAGTCAACTCATGCAACAGCAACTCAGTGAAATTTGGTCGGATGAATACAGACTCATTAAAACAACTTTTAAAGGGATACACATTGCTTCTCACAGTGTTTTCACAACAATCTGTTTGTCATAAACACTTATCAGGGTACCTTCTTAGTTGTCACCCCCCTGAGTAATTGCTTTGCATTGCTTCCGCCGTATAAAGCAGCACGTAAAAAGTGTAAAAAGTGTTTAATCTGAGCTTGATTCAGACAAGAATAATTTCAATTTTTATTTATACAAGTAAAATTTGTTAGTAATTTTAGTAATAGTTCAATAAGTGAACTATCCCAACGAGGATTACAAAGCATACGACTTTCATTATTTCTTCTCTCATGGCTTTGCCCCACCCTCATAATCTCTTGACAATGACTGAAGAGATTTTTAGTCTTGTGGTTTTGGTTACAAGCTTTAGTTTGAAACAGAAATGTCAGTTTAATGTCATTCTAAATATAGAAAAATGCAAGGTTCAGAACTCGATCTGTAACAAATTAAGCAGACTCGGTTCAGACTTTTCCACTCTGAATCCACCCTTAAAATGTTAAATTGATCAACCATGAGCTACAACCAACATGGTTTGTGACATTAGTTTTCATCTGGTTAAGTATTTTGGTCTGGCTACCAAGAACAATTAGATTTATCTGTTGCAACACTCAAGTTACTGAACATATGAGTGAATTATTTAAAAAAATATGAATAATGCCTCACTTTACTTATTTATAGCAAAAAGTCTTAAACTACTGTAATATTTAACTTATGTACATAAATTATTAACTACATCACTCTACTGGACTTTCTTTTAAAGTAAAAACTTCCCACTCTTTGTTTACCATTGTCACCTCCCCACCCACAGTTCATTTTGGTACGAGGTCAGTAGAAAGTTCCCACTACGAAGATAACAAAATTAATCAGCAGGACAATCCATCTGTGTCAGTGAGTGACAACTGCCCCAACACTACTGTCCAGTGTGACGGCATAATTGACTGCGAACTGGGCTCTGATGAAACTAAATGTGGTAAGTGCACACACACACAGCTCTAGTTCTTGTCAGAATAATTAGCCATAAGCCATATAGATGATTTCAAAAAAGTGGGAAAGGTTTTCATTTAAAGATTAAAATTGGCAAACTTCTTAATTGCTATTCACTTCTGGAATTATTTTGATAACATAGCATGTGTTTGCAATCAGTCTCCTTGAAAATAAATGTGAGGAGAATGAACAAACAACATACTGTGAAATAAATGGAGTCAAGTACAAATTTACATTTTTTGGGGGGTTTGGGGGTAAATAAAGCCTTCTTTTATTCTAAGTTAACGTTGGATGTATTTGCTTGTCACTAACAATGAGGCACTCTAAGTGGATTATTCTCTGTGTCTCACTGTTTGTCATTCCAGTGAAGTTTAGTAATGACAACAAGCTGCTGGTCAAGACAGCACAAAACAGTGCCTTTTTACCAGTGTGTTACAGTGGCTGGAGCAAGGAAAATGCAGATAAGGTCTGCAGACAGATCGGATTCCACGGGTAACTCACTGCATCGCTCACAAAATCCAATTCCATAATAAGAGCTTTAAAAAAATGATTGATCCATCAAGCCATGGAGATTTTTTTTTTTTTAACCTGGGACCACTAGAGTTTTGTCTGGAGCTAAAGATACTTTCTGAAGTTGGAATATAAAATATTTGATTGACACACAATGTTGAATACTACCTTGAACCACAAAATCTTAAAATACTAGATCAGAACTTGGGGTGCAGACAGTAAAGTTTTTTTTAGCAAGGTCTTAATGATCAGAGTATGGACTGTACTAGTGAGAAGTGGGGTTTTCTTAGTAGCTTGGTCTTCTGAGCCAAACTCAGATTTTTGGCAACCTGTGAGAATGAGAGAATCTCTCTGCCACCTGAAACAAATCCACAATAATCAATCTAATTCTTCTTTACTGCTCCTGTGTGTTTATGGTCAAAGTGATTTTTCACCACTGTCACAATTAATCTTAAGCAACTATTTGATGAAACACTTTGTGTGAGCTTTTCTGTTGTCTGACGGGTCCTTCTTTCTTCCTGTTTCCAGGTCTTTTGAGAGCAAGCCACTTTCTTCAGAGAATACTAAGGCTTTTGAAGTGACTAGCAATTCTGCTGAACTTATCCAGAGCCGGGTCAATGTTAGGTATACAACATTATTTGAAATCTGTTAAATATTTGTGTGCACATACTGTAAGTTATTTTTCTCTAACTTTTTTTCTGTCTTACACAGTTCTTCCTGCCCCAATTCAGAAATTGTTTCCCTGAATTGTATCGGTAAGGATCTTACAGTCACTTGTCATTTAGAGACTTTACTTTTTACACTGTGCCTCTATCTCATTTGCCTTCTAAATATGAATTCACCGGATTGGTTTTTCATGATAGTCACTGCACTGGTTGATTATGGTGTTTGAAAAAGATTGGGTATTAGACAACATAATATTGCTCATATTAGGTAAACAAAAATGCTGAAAATGACTAACTAGCCAATGATACTGGTATTTTTATTTGCATATTGAATTTCCAAAACTAAAGTGCCATCAGAACACTAAGTACTCAAATCAACATGATTCCTGTTTTGTTGTCATGTTGTCCTATGTTGTTGTTTTTGAAACCCACTCAGTCAACTAATGTTTGTTTTTATTACTTTTTGATGTGACACCCCTCATTCCCAGATTGTGGTATGCGGCCTTCAACATCCAAGATTATTGGGGGCAGCATAGCTAAGGCAGGACAGTGGCCATGGCAGTTATCGCTGCATTACAAAGGATCCCATGTTTGTGGAGCGGTCCTGATCTCACCCGAGTTTGTCTTGACAGCAGCCCACTGCTTCCCAAGGTAAATAAAACAGCATAAAATCACGAACTAATATAACAGCTTTTACCTGAATACTGTATGTTTTTTCACCTTTTGAATTTAAAGAAGAACTTAACAAGCGCAACCAATACAAAATTTTTATTTGTGACAGATTTTGTTATGTGAAAAAAAATTATGACTGAGTAATAGTTCATTCATTTTCCCATCTGCTTTATCCCTTTCGGGGTTGCCGGAGCCTAACCCGGCTACACCCCTGGACTGGTCGCCAGTCTGTCGCAGGGGCCACAATCACATACCCATACACACTCACATCCACGCCTAGGGACAATTTAGAGCAACCAATTAACCTGTAAAGCATGTTTTTGGACAGTGGGAGGAAGCCAGAGTATCCGGAGAAAACCCACGCACGCACGGGGAGAACATGCAAACTCCACACAGAAAGGTCCCCCAGCCAGGACTTGAACCGGGAACCTTCTTGCTGTGAGACAGGAGCGCTAACCACTGCGCCACCGTGCAGCCCTGAGTAATAGTGGTACATTAATTTGATCTTGTTGCTATTGCAGCTCTATGGGTACCTCTCCTGGCAACTGGAAAGTGTACGGTGGAATTGTGTCTTTGAACCAGCTTTCTTCTCCCTACTTGGTTAAGAAAATCATACTCAACAATAATTACAACACTAACACTAATGACCAAGACATAGCTTTAATCCAACTCGCATCACCAGTTACTCTCACAGGTAAGTAAAACAAAAAAAAAAAATATATATATATATATATATATATATATATATATATATAAACATATATATATTATATGTATATTTACTTGGTAAATTCACTTGTATTTCACTTGGTAATTGTCAAGGTGAAAGGAAATTAAATGCTAATTATGAATGTAGAAGAATGTAGAAATTATTAAATTTGACAGAAATTGACTGTTAGTACTAGGAAAAATCAGAATTCAAAGTTGTTTTTTTTTATTTTGAGAGTTACTTATTTTATTTTGTAGGGCTATTTTAACAGCAATTACAGAAGCAAAATGACTATTATTATATGCCCCTGTCCTGATTCTCATTTTTATCAGAGAGGACTTGGGATTTCGGCTTGTAAATTTAAGGTCTCAATAACGGACTAAAAAATTAATAAATGTAAGAAAAATGCTTTAGGGAGAAGAGGTTCACATGCTGAGAGAAAAATGGTACACAAAAGCCTCATAAGTAAATAATTTTTAAAAAGTGTTTCCTTTGAACAAGCAAAAATACGTAAGACATAACTGACAGCAAAAAGATTTTTGTTCTCAATTTACAGTCATTTTTACAACATTTTTGAAACATTTAATTTATTTTATTTTATATTTTAATTTATTTTAAAAGTCCAAAAATATGATGACAAGGACAAATATTTTGTTATCATGAGTTCCTATTTCACAAGACATTTGCATCTTAAACAGAGATCTTGAAAAAAAAAGGAAAAACAAAAAAATGCTCATTCTTTTCTAAAATCTCTAAGCACCTACATTGTTGTAAGAAGAAGTTTGGTAAACCCTGCTCTGTGTTATTGTATAGACTGATTCCAATGCAAGACTGAAGTTTAGTTTATAAGAACATAACTGCATAATTTTGATAATCTCCAGATTACGTTCAACCAGCTTGCCTGCCACTTTCTGATATTCCGACAAGCAGCTGTTGGACAACAGGTTTTGGCACCACTTCTGAAGGTTCAGGTAAATTCAAATACAGACTGTGTTTTTACACGTGAAAATCCATCAAGTATTTTTTACATTTTATTTTCTTTAAAAAAAATAAGAGATATTGTACCCTAAATCAGACAGAAATGCATGTGTCTCAAACCCTATTTAGATCAAATGCGGTGTTGAGACGGTTTCTCAAATGACATTAGTAAACAATTTATATTTTTAAGGCCACATTAAAGTTAAACGGATAAAAAGCGTTACAAAGCTTAGCTGTCTCTACTTAATTTTGGAATATTTTATAATTCAGAGATTCATTCTAATGAATAATTTGATGATACTGCAACTAAATCTAAAAGTAGATGGATTTAGCCAGGATACTGACATTAAAAAAGTTCACTGAGGACATAACCGGTATTTGTGACCAAATGTATTTTTTATTTTGTTCATGAAGGTACTGTTTCCACTAACCTAATGGAAGTGAATGTGAACATCATCAGCAATGATGTGTGTAACACACGTGCAGTGTATGGAGGTGCAGTGACCGACAGCATGATCTGTGCTGGAAACCTGAGCGGAGGCAAAGATTCTTGTCAGGTGAGCAGCTGCTTTCATCTGTAACTTTTACAGAAATTATTCATCTCAAACCAACAAAAATGTTTCTCACTCTGTGTCATTTGTGCATTTTCAGGGTGACAGTGGAGGTCCGCTGGTGTGTCAGGGACAGAGCCGCTGGCATGTGGTGGGGCTCACCAGCTGGGGATCTGGCTGTGGTAAAGAAAACAAGCCTGGTGTGTACACCAACGTCAATGGACTTCTACCTTGGATCTATGGCACAATTAAGGTAAATCTTGATACAAAATGTTCATACAAAAGTAGTAAAAGATCTAGTTTTATAATGCACGTTTGTAGCCGCATTAATCTCCTTCCCATTTATTTTGCAGAAAGTGGCATCATAATGCCATCTGGGTTGTCGTTACATGACAGCTGAATGCACTGAAGAATGCATTGAGCCTGTTACCGTCAGAAACACTGTTTTTTTTCCTCACAAAAGTGACAATTTGCACAGGTTATGGCATAAATGTGATTTATTTTATATACAAAACATAATGGTGATTCTTTGTATTCATTCGAATATTGCACTTTACCTTAAACTATTAATTGGTGCTTTGCTGATTAAAAGTTGACTAAATTTGTTGAAGTAACACAATCAACTGTGATCTTATGAATCTGAAAATCCTTCCAAAAAAGAATAACTTGGTGCATTTTCTCTGGGATAATTCACTTCTGTTAATTGTATCCAATAAAATGATTTTATAACTTCTTTTGAGGAAAAACAATCTGTAACTTCCTATGTTTTTCCTTTATTTTGGTGTTTTTAACATGTTCTTGTAGCATTTTTCTCATATTGGAGGACACACACTATATTACCAACTAGCATTCACAAACATTTGTGAAAGAATTGGCCACTCTCAATAACTCAGTGAATTCCAGCATGGAACTGTCAAAGGATGCGACCTGTGTAACATATCCAGTTGTGAAATGTCCTGGCTCCTAAATATTCCAATGTCAACTGTCAGCTCTATCATGACAAACTGGAAGAGTTTGGGAACAAAAGCAACTCAGCCATGAAGTGGTAGGACACATAAACTGACAGAGAGGGGTCAGCACATTTTGAAGCTCATAGTGCAAAGAGTTCGCAACTTTCTGCACTGTCAAGAGTCTGAGTTTGGAGGTTGCCAGGAGAACGGTACATTTCAAACTGCATTGTGCTGAGTGGGAAATATGGTGGAGGAGGACTGATGGTGTGGGGTGGTTTTTCAGGACTTAGGCTTGGTCTCTTAGTTCCAGTTAAAGGAACTCTGAATGCTTCAGGATACTAAAACATTTTGTAAAATTCCACGCTCCTAATCTTGTGGGAACAGTTTGGAGCGGGTCTTTCCTCTTCCAACATGACTGCGCACCAGTGCACAAAGCAAAGTCCATAAAGACATGGATGACAGTCTGGTGTGGATTAACTTGACTGGCCTGCACAAAATCCTGACCTGAACCTGATAGAACACCTTTGGGATGAATTAGAGCAGAGACTGAGATCCAGGTCTTCTCCATCAGTGTATGACTTCACCAATGTAGCGTTTGCAACAATTGTCAAAAATTCCTTTAAACACACTCCTCAACCTTGTGGATTTTGAGTTAATACTGTAATAGCTGCAAAGAATGGACCAACATCATATTGAACTCTATGAGTTAGGAATGGGATGGCACTTCAGTTCATATGAGCTAAGGCAGGTGAGCAAATACTTTTGGTAATATAGTGGATATAAAATAATTTCAGATTAAAACTGCATTTCTGAGTATTTCTTTCTTTAAATCGTGATGGATCAGGAGCTGAAGAAAACCCTCCAGTTTGAAAAAGCTCAGAATTGTAACGCAGCCACTGGTAGGCCAAAGTCTCCCTTCTCCACAAAAATGTGCATGCTTCCACTTGCAGACAAATAAATGAATTAACCTCTTAATTTTCATTGTCTGAGCCATCCACCTCAAAGCTGTAAGGCTGGGTAGTTACAATATTGATTGCCTTTTGTTTTTTGGTAATATTAGCTTGGGCTTGTGAGGTGCTTTAAAATGAGAGAGTATGAACAAAGGTCTGATGGGAAATCAGCTAGGGCTAACTTCCAGTCCCACCCTCAACCCTGAGGCAAATTTCAAATAAACTCTTGCTGTGCTGCAGAAAATATATCTTGAAAATTTACACAAGCTTTTTTATTTTGGCTAAAAACTGCCTCTGGTAACAATTTTACAATTGAAAAAATTAAGTTGGAATAGGAGTTTAAGGAAAATATTGCAATTTCTTCCTAGGTAGTGAAGGGTTAGTCAACTTTTTTTTTTTTTAGAAGGTATAGGAGATTATTTACACACTTTCCACAATTAGTGAACAGGATCTCCTTGTTGACTTGGACATAAAGGGACTTGACGTGTGTGGAAGGAGGGAGAGAAAGGGAGGAGGAGCAGGAGGCGCAGGGAGGATTCAACCCTCGGAGCGGGCAGTCGCTGCAGGAGTCACATGAAACACACTAAATGAGCCCTGTGTACATATATTGACAGATGAGAATCCTTAAGACAACATTTAAGTGAGAAAAGCTGACTGAAGAGTTTGTTTAAAACCGGTCACCTGGAGAAACAATCGGTAAGTTGATCCCAGTTTTATTTCGCAAATTATGGTGTCTAAATCATTACTGTCACGCTTGTTTACACTCTTACAGATACAATTATTATTACTTTTATTATCAAGGAGTGCTATTTTTGGACATTCAATTGAGAGCAAATGCTTTGGGGTAGGGTTAGGGTTAGATAATAAGACACAGACTCTCTGTCAGTGATGGCTTTTGTTGTTTACCAAATCTGGTATACGGTAGTAGGGTGTGCTGGTTGTGATGCAAATACGGGTCAGACTGTCATTCAGAAGGACAAAGACCAACAATCTGACGGAAAGCGCTGCTGTGGTTTACGGGTTTGTGGAAAATGATATTGTGCACGCGGACAATGGAGGCGGCTTCCCGACAGATAAAGGAGAACAAAAAAAATCCACAGGTTGAGGGGCGCGCGAGGAGAGAACGTGCACACGTCACAATTCGGATGTTGATGTGTGGCGCCTGCCTTTGCGTAATGAGACCGTCTGCCAAATACACCCAGCGAGGAGGACAAATAATGTCGAAGCTTTGTTTAGATTCACAACCATCTGTTTATTGATATAATCTTATTAGATATTTAGTGTTAAAAATAGTATATCTGCTGTATATATATATATATATATATATATATTAAAAACAGTTATTTTCAACAGATCACAGTCTTAGATGTTTCTTTTTTATTATTTATATGAAGACTTTCCAAATTCTCATATGAGCCCTCTAAGATTATTTTCATTCAGCACCAGACTTTTTAGCAAGAGACAGTTACCAAGGAGATAAGAAGACACTATGGACCAACGCACGTTGTTGTCATGGGGATGTAGCATCACTCTGATGGCAGATATGTGGGCCAGGCTATTTAATATAGGTTATGAAGACCCATTTAGCAGCCCTACATTTTGTTGATGTGAAATAAGGACCAGGCACAATTCACCACTGTCATATTTGCAGTAGTTTATGCAAATGGGAGAGAAAATCACATTAAAAGTAGCCTGTTGTGATTAATTTGTGTCTGCACATGGACTGTATAGATCTGAAAGCTACATCAAAAAGCCACTGAAGTTTTTTTTAAGGTCATGCTTCCCATAAAACACATGCAGTTTGAGCAAATGCTGCAACTATTTCATATATTTATATTCAAGTGACTAGTAACTCAATGCTCAAACATACACAAATGGCAGCTACTATCGCAACTTGAGATCAATGAAATACAGCACAATTGTAAAAAAAAAACAAAAAAAACAAAACAGGAGAACCACAACATCACTTCAGAAAGGAGGCTTTACCACACTCCTGACCAAAACTTGGGAACACAGTCCCAATAATCACTGTTACGCTGAGTGAGGCAGCAACTGACCTGAAAGACAAGATCATGTCTAGAATGAACACCAGGCAACCCCGAAAATATCTACAACGCTTGAGTAAAATACCACCTGAAAGTCTCCAGGAAACTGAATGATGCATTGAGGGCGATTCCTACCGCCACAATCACAGAAACTAATGAACTGGTTTACACATCAGCAGCAGTGATCCTTGAAATTCATGGCTATACGTGCAACCATGGGAGAAAACAATGCCCAGCATGCAAGCAATGGTTGGAGGCTAAGATCAAGACAGCTCGATGGGAAGTAAGTCAGATGACAGAGGCCCAAAGAGGTGCAATAAAAAAACAAGTGCCTAGGAAATACAACCAGATGTCCATACTTGAAGCACTGGAAACAGCCAAACAAAGGCTCCTGGCCTTGAGCAGCCACCTGATGAGGTACGCAACAGACAAAAAGCACACTGAGTGGCAGAGTCAAAACAGCAGAGCATAGGCTGGAAACTGAACAGTACTAGAAAAGTATATGGGAGAAAGAGACAACACATAACAGCAATGCTCAATGTCTGGTCCCTCTGAGAAAAGAGCACAGCAACCTCCCTGAACAGAATCCAGTAACCATCACAGCGGCAGACATCCAAGAAAGAGCCTCAGGTATGAAAAACTGGACAGCGCCCTGACATGATACATGCAGACTGGCTTAAGAAACTCACTGCACTCCATGAACACCAGCACAAAAGAACCAGCTGGTAAGAGATGGGACTTAACCTGAATGGCTAACAGAAGGGCAAACGATCCTGATCCAGAAAGATCCCTTAAAGGGTGAAGTCCCATCCAACTACCGGCCAATAATCTGTCTCTCCACAACATGGAAGCTCATGTAGGGCATCATTGCAACCAAAATGCATGGGCACATGGATCAGTTCATGAGCAACGCACAGAAGGGCATTGGTAGAGATTCCAGAGGAGCCAAACACCAACTCCTGGTTAACAGAACAGTTGCCCAAGACTGCAGGTCACAGCACACCAACCTGCCTGTGCACAGCCTGGATTGAGCTGTACTATATATATATAAATATATATATATATATATATAGTTTTACATTTATGCATTTTCTATAAGGAGTTCATCTTTATGCAGCAACCGTGCTTTTACTAGTCTTCCTCAGCTCAGACAGTGTCTCCTCTGTATGACCTTCACCTGTTCTTCCTCACCAGAGAGTATATTTCCCTGTCTGCCTGTCTCCAACCCTCACCGTCTCAAAGCTTGCCCTTTCCTTGTTCAGGGAAACTTTCATCTTGCTTTCTATTTTTGTCATTTTCCCCACGGAATTTCAGTCTTTATAATTGATTGCAGTTTAGCCTGCAGCGGGAAATCTTAGTCTGGTCCGAAAACATGGTAAGCTAAAATATGAGAAACCTCTGAAATTAGGGCACACTTCCATAATTAGCAAACAGCTTCTCTATTTTCTTGATTTCTTGAATAATAAATTGATGTTGGGGCATTAGCTGCAAAAAAGAAATAGGATACTTTTTATCACAGCACTTGGAATATGACAACAAAGTTAAGGAAAAGAGCAAAAAAATATTAAAAAGTCACTCAAAAATGAAAAGATTGACAACTTATCATTAGTAGTGGATGGTATTAGTGGTGGAGATTTTAACATTGATCTGTTAAACCTTCAAGAACTCAAGACCACTGATGACTTCATTAATGCAATGTAAAACTTGTCTTTGCATCTGACAATCACACGGCCGTTGCTAGTAACAACTAATGGTGTTACACTAATCGATAATATTTTTACAAATGTGGCTGACAAAAAATTGATTGTGGGTTAATAATTAATGACACTAGTGACCACCTCACAGTCTTTGCAAAAATTCAAATATCAATAGAAAAAGAATAACTCCAGCCAAAACATGTAGCAACAAGACAAATGAATGAACATACAGTCAGTGAACTTAAAAACAAATTAGTGAACTATGATTGGAGCGGAGTCTATGTGGAAGATGTTGATGGAGCCTATCATGCTTTTATAACAACCATAACAAGCCTTTATGAAAAGTATTGTCCTCTAGTAACAAAAATAATAAATTGGAAATCTGAAGGTAAACCTTGGCTAACTAAGGGCATTATTAATGCTTGTAAGAAGAAAAATGTTCTATACAAATAATTTTGAATGAAAAGAAGTCGTGAAGCAGAGCTCAAATATAAATCATATAAAAACAAACTAACCAAAATAACACGGAAAAATAACAACAATTATTATATGAAATTAGTCAAAAGTAAAAAAACAATATAAAAAAGTGGAAAATACAATTTATAAAAGTGGTACAGAGAAATCTGACTTTTCTTCTCACTTCTTAAACTCAAACAATGAGTTAATAAATAATAAATAATTGATTGCCAATGAGTTCAATTAATATTTTGTAAACACTGGAATTAAACTAGCAAAGAAAATCCAACCTACCAAAAACATGGATAACATTAAAATATACATCTGACAATCATGGATTCTATACTCTTGAAAGAACAGATGAGAAAGAGGTAACTGATATAGTCAGAAAATTCAAAAACAAGCATTCGAAAGACATTAACAACTTGGTCGTGGCATTTGTGAAGAACATAATTGATTGTGTGGTAACTCTGTTTACCTACATTTGTAAACAGTCTTTAAAAGCAAGAGTATTTCCTAGTGAAATGAAAAAAAAAAGCAAAGGTCAAACCTTTATTTCATCTCATATCATATCTCATAAATTTTGTGGAAAACATAGCATCTACAATAGAAACAAAAAACAATATGCTGTGAGAATTTTTTTGGATTTAAAAAAAAGCTTTCGATACTGTTGATCACGACTTATTAATAAATAAACTGCACATGTATGGAGTGAGGGGACTGGCCCCTATTTGGCTTAGCAGTTATTTACGTAACAGAGAAGAGTTTGTTGAAATAAATCGGGTAAAATCAGAAACACTGTCAATAAAGGTTGGTGTTCCTCAAGGTTCAGTTTTGGGGCCACTATTATTTACCTTGTTTATCAATGATTATTGGGAAATCTCTAGTATGTTGAAACTATTTTGTTTGCAGATGATACAAACTTATTCTGCTGTGGGGGCAATTTGGAAGAGCTATTGGATGCAGCTGGAAGAGAACTCAATAAATTTAAGAGTTGATTTGATCTGCATATGTTAACACTAAATCTAAATAAAACAAAGTTCATTATATTTGGTCATAGAACAACCAATATTAATAGGAAACTCATGAATAAATAATGCTGAAATAGAAAGGGTGTCCGAAATTATTTTTTCTAGATGTAATCATTGACGAAAAATTAAGCAGGAAGAAACACGTAACCTATATTAATTCCAAAATATCTAAACCAATATCTAGACTTTGTATAGTCAAATATTTCCTGAACCAGTCATCACTGGAGAGACTGCAGGCGCTGCAAACAGCTTCGAACAACTTCCGGTGGCACACCTTACTAGGTCGCGACCAACGAGATTTGCTTGACGGCTGTGGGTTTCTTGACCTGGTGTGCCACCGGAAGTTGGTCGAAGCTGCTTGCAGCGCCTGCTCCTGCTGGATCACTGAACACTTTGTTCTGCTTATTCATTCTTCCTTCTATGACTTATTGTGTTGAAGTGTGGGGAGACGCATACTAAACTACATTAAATTTAGTCTTTCTTCTCCAAAAAAGCAATAAGAATAATTACCAAGTCACATTATGCAGAACCAACTCCACTGTTTATCAAAGCATAACTATTGAAATTTAGAAATTTAATAGATTTCAAAATAATTCAATCCATGTTCGTTTTTTGTTTCCTGTCGTTTTTTGTTTGTGTTCATATAAAAATGTCCTAATTTGTTATTTTGCGGTTCTTTTCAACATTTTGATATTGTTTTGATTTCACATTACTCTGTGTATAGATAAAGACCTCTGTGTATGTTTAGTTTGGGCTGAATAAGAAAGAGGGGGCTTGGACTTGATAAACTATTAGCTTCATCCAAAGCCTTTTTTCGAACATTGAACATTATTATTATCATTACTATTACGTTTGTGATTTTTTTTTGGGATAACCTGCATGGTTTCTTTTTGTTTGCTTGTATTTTTTTATTTTGTTGTTTGTTTGTTTTTTTTTTATTCGTGTTGTTCTTTCGTTCTTGTTCGAAAATAAATTAAAAAAAGAACAATAATAACAAATGGAACTGCTCTGTTCTGGTTTTACAGTGTGAGCTCACATCTATTGCTTTTAAACCCTGTTTTAATTTTTCAACAGAAATGTAAGCCATTAGTCCAAGTCACTACAGACTCAAAGCACTTTTTGCCATTAACAGGTGTCTCAAGTGGAGGCGCAAAAGACCATCAGCGCTTTCTTCATGCTCCTCTTAAGCCTCCATCCTGTTTCTCTTAACACACTTCCTTTCTGTTGATTCTTGTGTATAAATATTTAAAAGCTCATAATAAATGGACTTCTAATAAAATTAGTGAGCAGGTTTTTCATTAGCTGCATTTCCATGATCTTTTCTGTTCTTGATAGACCACATTTAATGCAGGTGATTTATGGCACATCCCTGACAGGCTGACTTGATAACAGCATATGCAATTAATGCAAAAAAGAAACAAAAAACTTTGTGTTTTTGTTTGCTATTATTTTTAGTGATTCAATTTATAAAATGAATACTGAGTGATTTAGATTTACCATTATCTGTGCTTGATAGTTTTAAAACACTGTGTGAAAAGGAAATCTGTTTAAATTAACAGCTTTGAAAAAAAATATTTGTAAAAAGAACAAAAACGTAATGGAGAATGTCTACTATTTAGTCCACAGAGAAAAAATCTAAACACAACTTGGTTAAACGAATTTCTTTGGCTACAAGAAGGGAACACGTACTAACTATAGGGCAATCAAATGATGAGAAGCTGTTGCTACCATTGAAAGAAGCAGATTTTTATGACATGCGTCCTCCCAGTAGCTGTTGGTAAGCACTGGTAAATGTTATTTAAACAAATATTTTCCATAGAATAAGCACAGCTGATCTGCTCAACAATTGTAAATGAACAATTCTCTCCCTGCTGCTTCTGACAAAATCTGCAAAGATAGGAAACAAAGCCTAAAAAAACTATATTCAGGGGCAAATGAGTAGTAAAAAAAGTGCCTGATGATAAATAGAAAATACTCAAATTTAATACCTCTAAGGAACAGAATGAAAAAAAAAATGTTTTCAACAGAAAAAAACTACAATTAAACCCTGAGCCATTGAGCCATACAGATGGAATAAATAAAGTAATTAGGAAAAGATGGAAAGCAATCTCATGAAGAACACAAGAAACTAAAGAAGGTAATTCCAATCGGAAACATAGAAATAAAATAATCCTAAACAAGAACAAAATAATTAGGGCATAAAATAGGGCAGAGCTGTAAATATGTAAAATTTTTGCTGATATCACTGGATTGTTCGTGGGCAAGCATCACATCTGATGTGATCTAACCAGACTGAAAAAAGTACCTCAATGGAAAAAAAATAATGGTTAGAAAAGTGATGGAAATCTAAACTCTTAATGTTAAACAGATTACTAAAATGACATGCAAAGCAAACCCCCTTTTTGGATATCATTTTATCAAGTACTTTTTATGTATCGGAAAATATACACAAAACAACACTTAAAGTAGAATAATTCCAGGGATTTCCTTTCATACCAAAACATTTTTTGAGGTTATGCTGGGTTTTCTTTTATTGTTGTTGACTATGTTTAGACCAGAGTTTTTTTTTTTTCGTTATTTTTTTTAACTCCTATTGTTTTCAATTTTTTTCATTACTTTGTGCCAACAGTTGTCATGGAATTGGTTTTGCTCTTCTTTTCTTCACTCCTGGTATGCATGTCGGGTAAGTGCCAATCATCAACAAACACATATAGAGTCATATGAGTTTCACTTATTGCCCAGCAGAGGGCACTTGTTGAGGAGAGAAATGATTAATAGGAAGGATGTGTGACTAATGGCAAAACAATGATAGCTTCAAGGTTCTGTGAGATTTTTTTTTATTCTAATGATTGCACTGTTTGTGTGAAGTAAAACAAAATACAAATGACAGCTTAGTCCTATGATGTAAACAATTTACATTTTGTGACTCTAGTTAATAAATGTTGCATGAAGAGCAGACTTTTCCTGCAAACATCATAGTATTTTTCACACTGTCTTTTTTTTTACACCCAGCTGTTGCTGACTCAAGTGAAAACGGTGAGTTTTCTGTATTGTCTCCAACAGATTTTGGGTTTTGGGATTGTGGGTTCACGTTCGCCGCGGAGAACCTCCGCCGTGAGACCAGACCAGAGCGGGGAGGTCTCCCCGCGGGGAGGGTTACCTGCTCGGGAGAGAGCCCCGTGTCTGAGGCGCTGTCGGGGGCGGGGCTGCAGAGATGAACTGTTTAATTCTTGAAAATGTTTTTATTTTTAAAGGACAAGTGTAATAAAAACCCATATTCAGACTTTTTTATATTAATTAGCCGGCACATCTGTTTTAGAAAGCTGGAAAATGTCAAGTTTCACCAGATATTATCCACCGTCTAAGTTCAGAGCGGCTGATCAGAAAACTCTGATGACCCAGTATTCTAGTAGCAAAAAAACGCATCACTTACGCACGAATCTGGGAGACGTGAAAAGAGTCTCAAATCAGATTCGTGTGTAAATGTGGTTTTGTGTGTGCGTAACAAGTGATTCATGCATATTTTTTTAAGATTTCTGCGTGTAGTTAGTTTCAAGCTGACGTAATTTGAAGTTGTGCATGTGTAAATTGTACTTTGTATTTTTTAATATTTTGTAATTTTTGAACTCATGCACAAAATGTTTTTTATGAGTTACAAATCAAGAATTACGCACGCACAAATCCAAAGTTACGCAAACAAATCCAAAGTTACGCACAAATCAAGAATTATGCACGCACAAATCTAAAGTTATGCACGAATCAAAATTACGCACGCACAAATCGGACTGATACTAATTTATCCCCATACAGATCTAACATAGAAGGCCTGTTTACTGTTTTTTATCAGGGAATAGAAGTTGTAGAGTACATAAATCTAGGACAGCGGCCTTTCAACAGCCATTAATAAATAGATCTTATATACTTAGTATACTTAACTTAGTAGTAAGTTTGACATGTTTACAGAGAAAATAAGGAAATTCAACAATTTTGGCAAATACTTGGATTGCAGTTTACCTAATCAAAATCACAAAAAAGATGAAAATATCAATTAAAAATTACTTTTCTAATTCTGATGGTTTTTGTACATGTTTTTTTATCCTTACAGACAACAAAAAGAAAGTTGAAAACCCTTTTATCTATGGTAAGTAAAAAAAAACAAAACTTAAAGAAAGCATCAGTCATTAGAAAGTTTTATACTTAAAAGAAATTACAGTCGGCTACTTTAACCTCCTGAGAACTAAAAAGTGTGTTTCTTCCCCTCCATTTTTAAAAAATATATATTTTTTGTATTTGTTGTTAAAAGATTATGAAAGTTTGCGAATTGGAGGACTGGCCTTTGCTGTGGTGCTTTTCACTCTGGGTATTCTTCTTATTCTTAGTAAGTTTCCATCTCTGATTTCATTGTTCCTGTATACAGTTGTTGCTGCTCGGTTTTCTCAAAAGTTCCACGTCTGAATTGCTGATTGAGTCATGATGCCTTATACATTTTTTTCAATACAACAAATGATTTTTTACATTTGTAGGTCGGCGATGCCACTGTAGTGCCAACCAGAAGCCCAGGTATGTTGATGCTCTCTCATGTATAGGAAGGAAGTAGCTTAGATGGGGAAGCTTTTAAAAATGTTTAAACATGATTTAGTTTCCATGACAACCCTTCACTTCTCTCTGTAGGGCCCCTGGGGATGAGGAGGCACAGGAGGAGAACATGATCGTCTCTAAGAGTAAGATGAGTTTTTCAGCTCTCTGAAAGTCCTTCTCACCTTAGGTTCACATCTTGACATAAATCTATAATTGAGTTTTACCTTTGAGAGACACCAGAACAGAAGTTGTGGGAAAAGATTAAATACAGTATGGATGTGTGTTGTGTCAAAGGTATTTCTGTGATTTAATCTCCTAAGATTTTGTCGAATATGTGACAATTGTAAATAGTATCCCAGTATCACTATCCCAGCTTTGTTTTTTTTTTATGTTTTCTTGCTTTTGATGATGAAGAGAGGGGATTTCAGTGGCTTTTCTTGCATAACCAACATTTGCTTAGTGGCCCTAAAATCTAACATTTGTCCCCAATTCACTAGTAGAAATTATGTCACACTACCATAACCTGTTTTTATATTTTCAACAGTAAAAAGGGTGTCATTTTCACCTTGGATAATCTCTCTGATTAGGAAACATTTTCAAGTGGAAAAATGTGCTCATTTAGTGTGACCAAGTACTCAGCTATGCAACGTGTTGCCGGTTAAACCTTATTAATCATTGTAGTATTTTTCCACTGAAAGGCTCTCACCTGAACTCTGAGGTGAGGCAGGTTTGAGGGGTTTTCACATCTTTGGTCAGGCTGTGTGTGCAATGGGGCATTCTATGAAGCGTAAATACACAACTTATTTTTTCATCTTTGCAGGCATTTGGATAGTGATTATATAAAATCTTTCTAATGATTGGTCAGATTCCTTGGATCTGTTAAGTTTGTGGGTTGTTTACAGGCACTGGAGTTTTTCTTCAATCTTCTGGCTTATTGATCCTATTACTACTATACTATAAAAGAAATAATGTAAAAAATTAAAACCTAACTAGAATTTTGTGCTAATGTTTTTTTTTTCCATTTGTCAAAAGGCTTTATATGTGTTTATCTAACATTTTAAAGTCAATGAGAATTAAGTTTTAATAAGGGTTTACAAAATTAATTTTTGGGGGGAAATAAGCACATATTAAAAGGAGAAACAAACACTGAATCAGCCTAATGCTCTGCTCTGAGCTAGGATCAGAATAATCCTCAGTTTCTGGATCAAACTCATCCAGGATTCAATCCAAAGTTTTAAAATACCCAATAGAGGTCTTTAATATGGATTAAAGACAGGATTAGATCACCAAATCTGTATCCCAATTCTCAGGATCAAATGTGGTATAAATTATTCAAATTTCATATCAGAATCCAATCCTGAAGGTTTAATCCTTTAGGATTATGTTTGAAGTACTGGGTAATAGTGATTGTTTGGGTCCATATCAATAGCTGCAAAACACTTTATTCCAAAAAATAAACCTAAAGCAATCAGTGATGAAACCATGTCTCGTTTGGGCTTATATGTAGCAACTTTCTGTCTGTTATCTTAAAAATAGATTAAATAGCTGATAGTAACCATAATAATTGATTTTGTTCAAAATTAATTATTACCTTTAAATGAAACACGTGTCAATGTAATTTTCTGTAATATATGTAAATTAAGAGAAATGGAAAATCAGGGAATGCATGTTTATATGTGCTTTTTTATGCCGCGATTAGCAAACTTTTGACAATATCAGCAACATTTTGAGAAAAGAGTTCTTTCTGCATTCTCAGCATACATATCAGCATTCATTTATTTGTGACTTTTATTTTGAAAAAGCCATTTCCTGATGAATTTAGAAAAATGGATTGTATCTTAAAATAGTAGAAATCATTTTTCTGTGACCTTACCAAATAAACAACATTCATCTACCTCGTGTGTTTTATCATGTCAAGAAAATTGACTTGAGACAGGGTGATACTTCAGATCCTGGAGGACGGCAGGAATTGTCTTAATCAGTTTTTTTTTTAAATTTATGTTTAAACTGTTCTTTCTTTTGTGAAACAGCTGCTGCCAAAGAGACTCCAGCAGAGAACTGAGGCACCACAGCCGGACCTCAACTACCATCTGAAATGCTGTTTTCGCTTAACCACAAAAACAATGAAGGAATTGAAGACCATTGTCAGTGAATTCATGTAAGAGCAAGAAGGGGAAGTATTCATTTAAAGGTGTAATATGTACATAGGTTTACCGCCATGTTGTTTTTTGCGACTGCCAGTTCCTCAGTGCTCTTGTCTATTTCTGTGCCTTCTGTGACGGTCACCCATTCCAGTATGCTGTCATAGCGACGCAAGTACCGAAGCCGAAAACGCTCTACCCTCTTTTTTTTAACAATTTTTTTGTGATAACATCTATTGTCTCGTTTTCACAAAAAAAAAAACAAATGTCACTTTGTTGTGATAACAATATAAGATTCTTTTCCTGCACTGAGATACCAAGACGTAATGTGTAAGTTCTGTGTTTTGTGGTTACTGTAGGCAACAGTCAATTCCGTACAGCTTACATCAACAACTCTCAAGAACAGCAAAGGAAATGCTCCCTTCCCTAACATAACATTGTTTTTTAGTCAATTTTTGATTTGTTATCGGAGCTACTCTCTTCAAATGCCTAGATTCCCTCTGATGCTCCAACCCCCCTCCCTTTATTTTCAAACCATATAAACCCAAACGCCCAGACAACAAGTTGAAAGACAGAACCCAGAGCCAGCAAACAACTCTGCGTGGTGCGTTCACTGATCTTTGAATATTAGCAAAACCCAAACAGCCGCCCAGCCCAACTGAGTCTGCGATACTGCTTTTTTTCCCCCTTTTTCTACAACCTGCAGCAAACTAAAGCAGTTTGTCAAAGAAAATGTCGAAAACCAGAAAAACTGATCAATTTCTAATTGATCAGTTTAATCATGGTCTAACTGAGGTGGAGATTGTGCTGTTGTTTTTGGTCATAAACAACGTTCAAGTCAGTCATCGTCATTTGGGGAGAAGGTTAGCGCTGCTACAGCTGCGCAGGCGGCTGCAGTTCAGTGATCCTGCAGTTGTTGTCAATTTCTTCAGTGACCAGATGAATGAATCAGACTGTCTAAATAGTTACAGAGCGATGCATGAGAAGGACAGACTGGAAGGACTATGTGTCACTCGAGACTTGGTCTTTTATCATACAGAAAATCTTGTTTTCCGGTGATGACGACATGATTTTATTTTCATGAGAAAACGGGGAAAAAAAGTAGGGTAGGTTGTTTTCGGCTTCTGTAGTTAAAGGAATTTGTAAATCTATTGTTTGTTTTGTCAGTTGTCTTGGATGATGTTTCTCACAATTTGAAAGTTCTTTCATATAAGTATTGTGCGAATATAAGCATAGATGGTTTACATTTCTGATATGAGGCAATCTTTGTTTATGTTTGAATGGTCCTGTGTTTGCGTGCACGTGCATGTCTTATGTTTGTGTTATTGTGCTTCCATAACAAGTGTGTATGTCACTAAGTGTAGATGTGATGAGCCTTACACGAGACAATCTCAACTTTCACTGCTCTATGAGTGAGCGCATGAGTGATTTGCAGGGATCTGCATGGACTTCTCCACCACACCGAAGTGAGGAGATTCCCTACATCAGCTGTCTCACTGCCTTCTTCACATATCTGATCCACTGCTGTCCTCCTTCAGGATAAATAGTCTCTGGTAGACTATGATTAGCTTCCCGTCTCTCACTCATTAGTGCCACAAATCTGTGAAGCCAGGGTATTTCTCTTTTGACTTTACCACTTGTTGCAAATATAAGCCTTTGTTTGTTTGTTTTTTTTGTCATAATGTTTTTAATACTTAGTCTGAAAGAAAGTCAGACATGGTCAGAATAATGAACTTGAACAAAGTTATCTATAAAACTCATATGTATTTGCTAGACTACATTAATAGTAGCCTATTGTAAGCCAAATCTCAAAGTAATAACAAACAAATAATGTTTGCTTTGAATCTTTAAGATCAGGCTTTTAAGAGAATATTTTATTCTGCTTCAAGAAACCTTTCTGTGGAAGTAAATCCTGTGTTTATTCTATGCATGTGGCCTTGTTGTGTAGCAACCTGTTGTGCTTTTGGCATCAATCAATCAATAAATGAGCGCTTGTTCAAACACAAGGCGTGTTTGTTGTGTTCATTTAGACAGAAAAAAATAAATCAGAGTGCTTTTTATTTAGTGTTTCTCGCCTGCGTACATTAAAGGCAAAAGGAATTGTTTCTCAGGCAACCCTCCTGCAGGCATGGATCAGTGGGAGTATCCTACAATTTTTAGTCAAGGTTAATGCTGTCATTTGAATCCATGTGTGTACCTGTCAGAAGAATGTTCCTACTTAGGCTCCAAAGGTTGGCAAATCAACACTTTATTGGTAGTATCTTTATGAGGCTGTAAATATGTAACTTAGTGGCCAAAATATGTATGACGGTGCGGAGAAGTAGCGATTTGTGTGTGTGTGAGGGAGGGAGAGAAAGAGAGTTAAGGGGTTGATCCCTGTGGAAGCTGGTTTAGGTTACAGACAAAACCACCTGCACACACTTCCAGACAGAGAGCCTTTAGCAGCTCAGGTGAGTTCTTGCCATCGATTCTAAAAAACATTCAGACATAACTTTTATATGCTGAAAGCATTTTTTTGTGTGTGTAAACTCAATTTCTTTAATTTGGTATTACTTTTTATAGTTACATTTCTCTTTTTCTCTCTCTATTTTTATATATACCATATGTGTCGTGTGTCTGAAAATCACAGAGTTGCATTAGTTTATTGGAACCTGCTCCTGTACTTGTTTATCCAAATTATAAGGGGGAAAAATTGCATGTTAAAATGGGTGTCAGTCTCGCTTGTTCCGTCCATGACCTCTATCTGACAGCTCAAGGTGTAAGGTTAATGAATATTGGAGCTTTCACACATTAATGAGTAACTGCCCGCTATGCCCTTATGTCTGGTAGTGCATTCAAACAAGCTAGGAAACATGATTAATGGAAGAACTAAAGTACCAAAATGAGAGTGTTTAAACAAAGCTAAGACAGAAATGGGATCTTTTAATCTCTTAATCTATGGAAAGTAATGATTAAAGCTCAAGAAGTTTAGAGTATGCTGATGTTGTTGTAGTCTACTGACATAAAACAGCAAATAGAATTAAGAATGTGTACTCAGTTCTTTGAAACATGGCATTCTGGTGGATTGCTATCTGTGATAAAAACAAAAACAACTTTTTTTCATCCTTTCAGTTTTCTTCTCTGAACACACAAACAGACAAGGTAGCATGCCTTCATTACCTAAAGGTAAGTTGATCTGCTTATACAATACAGAACACAGTAACATTCAAGTGTTACATGTTCACAGACTTTTTTTCATGCTCAATCAGAGAATCTAACAGAAAGTTTTCATTTAAATCATCTAGAGCTGAAATGTGTGCTGACTGCTTTTACTGCTGCTAATGTTGCTAAGTATCAAAGAGACAGATGAAGGATAATGGAGGTCAATGACTTCTCTGTAGGCACAAAACGTTTCAATGCTGAATGCTGATAACTCAACTAGTAAGGGCATACCAGTAATGAGGATTTTTGTTGTTTGACATATGATCAGTAAGTGTATAAGCCAAAATCAAAAGTCAGAGACTTTTGTTTGTGGATATTTATTTCTGCTCATTTAATTTGATTAATTCAACATTTTTTGGGGAGCCTAGCCCCCAAAATTAACTAAGGATATAAATACTATTTTAAAATATTAGAAAAAATGTTTTGTTTGATATTACTCAAAATTTGAAAGAACCTCTTGTTCAGATTACTCGAAATTTGTTTAATTTTCCAATAGATGGCGCAATTTCCCAGTGTTCTGAGTGAGAAGCAAAGTTTCACAATATTTTGTTCTTGGTTTTCTTTGCAAGGCTGTTTCTGCACTGAAAGGTGTTTCTCCAACTTAATGCCATTAATATTATCTAAATATTTTAGATAACGTACTTTTATTAGAGTGCTCTTGCAAGAGTAAATAAAATAATCTATATCTTCAAACAGTGTCAAGTAAATTAATTTAAAAGATTAATGTAATATTTTACTTTATTTACTGGATGAAATTGCAATTAAATTACTGTACTTGTTCCCCAGTTTAAAAAGTAATTCACTACTCGTTCCTTTACTTTTTTTTCTACACACATTTCAACTCCCAAGGGAATAAAGCTATCACAATGAGATCCTTAAAAAATACACACACAATAAATAAATAAATAAAAACATAGAGGCTCCACAAATGCAATCAGGTTTTTTAGCACCACCCCATTCATTTCACTATACTTGAACATAAGAAAATGTACATTGTATAGTAGCCTACATGGTGTATAGACAGGTTGCTTATTGACACAATGAAAAGCATTTAATCTCCAGGACATAAGTTGCATTTAGCTAAAATGTCTTTGTCTTTATTTTCAACAACTTGGAAATAGTCTAAATATCTCCAATTGCTGAATTTTGCTCCTTTCAATTTGCTCCTATAAATTTGCCCACGTCCACATTTCACTCTCTTCATCTTACTTTGACCAATCTCCAACTCTGCATTGATGTACATTGCTCAGTAACTCTGTTTCTTTTATTAGTGACTCTTTTTTATTTAACCAAGAGACAGTGTCAGAGGCAACTGTTTACACAAATGAATTGGTTTTATTAGTCACCAATGGTTTCACTGCACCAGAATGTGAGTAATGAAGTAATGAGGGTTTTTGTAGTCTAGTAAATGTAATTTAATTACCAAAATTTAAACTGTAATTTTTTACTTTACTCCATTATTGAATAAAGTAATTAAATTACAGTAATTCGCTTATTTGTAATTCATTACCCCCAACACTGGCTACTGATAACAAAATTCACATGAATATACATAAACAAAGAATTGATTCATAAAATAAAGATGTAAATTAATGTTCTGTTCATTGTCTAGTTTCCGGTATAGATCCAGATCTGGACTCAGACTTTTACTATGGTAAGTAGCCCTTTCTTTTGAACAGTACCTAATTTTCTACTGGGGAAATGAACTTTAAGTGTAGACAGTTAAATTACTCTAGAAGGAGAAATGAACTCAGATCAGAGAACAAACTTTAACATAATTTTCATATTCTGACATTGAAGTGAACAGGATTCTTTATGACTTTGCAGATTATGTAACACTACGTGTCGGGGGTCTGATTTTTGCCGGCGTTGTTGTGTTCCTATCCTTGGTATTGCTGGCTGGTAAGTCCACAGCAACATGCTTTGTTTGGCTTGAATGAGTTGTTAGACTTTAACAACAAAGCAAGAACACAATAGAAAATAGAAAGGTTATGGTGCTATCATGACTATGAGAGTGCATCTCTTGCAACAATACATTCTTTGTATTTGTTGGCTTGAAACTGTCCTTAAAATTGGCGGTTGAAATGAACTTAATAGCTTTTGCCCTTTTTTATTTTTTAAGGCAACAAGATCAGAAGATGTGGCAAACCCAAGGTAAGACTACTACTGTCTAAATGTGGACAGATTTTTAGTGACATTTTAAATCATCAAATCAGTACAAAGCTTTGACCAAGACTTTATATTTTTCTATTTAGACTGCATGCCTTTATCTGTGTATTTCACTAAATGTAGAGAAAGTTAACTGACTTTTGCCATTACTAATGTCCTGCAGCCAAAACCAATCCTTGAAGATGATGACTGAGCTGCGCTGATCAAAATGAAGACCCAAAAATGAACTGCTACAATCTCAAATGTGTGTGATTAACTAGGACCCTTGTACAAATAAAGTGTGTCCGACAACATGCATTATGTGCTGAATTTCTGTACATATCATGAGGAAATTTCTAACTAAAATGCTACTTGAAATAAAAAATGATTAAAAGAATCAGGAAAATTTTTGACCATAATTACAACTATGATTGGCATGGATGGTTGTAACAAAGTCACAATCCTGACTGCTTTTAAAAAGTTACTCATGAATTTCTGTTTGTTTTTGATAGGTACAATCACAAGGATATTTATAGCTTTGACAATGTAAATACTTTGTAAACTGGTATTAAATACACAACACTACACTTTATTTTAAACAGTATATATGTCAGGGTACGGAAGCAGATCCCAGAGCAGAGTCAGAGGAGTTCAAGAAACAGTTTATTTAACCAAAACATAATGAATAATCCAGCAGGGAGAAGCAGCCAAGAACATACTTATATAGAGGGGGGGGAATGATGATGAGGAGCAGGTGTGCAAGGAGGCAGCCCCAGGATGAGAGATAGCCACGCCCCCTGCCACACACTGCTCTGTAGAAACAAAACAAAAGGACAAAATTATCACAAAACAACCACCTGAAAAGAAATAAGAAACCAAACCATAAAATATAAAAAAATACATTTGACCTGCTGTGATGAAGTGTTTCACTAGGTACTAATGATTCAATATTAGCTTGCTCGGGGGTAATGACTAATCGACTTAATTGATTAATTGATTTCTATTCCTAGGTTTCAACCAGATCAGTCAGTCTGAAGCTAGTTGTTCATCGAATTGACCTATACCAATTACAAAAGTGTTTCAAAATGAAATAAATTGATTATATTGATATTGGTAAAAACTATTTGGATTGAGGCACAGTAGATTTATGTTACTAAAACGACCAATGACCAAGTGCCATCACAGAGAACATCAGACATGATGGCAGCAGAAGGCGATCAACCATCGTTACAATCCAATGTGTGGACTTGACTGTTCAGTATCAGGTAATTATCTTTGAGTTACACTGGTTACATTTTTGGCTAAAGATGTCCTGGATCCATTTTAGGTTAGTGAATTGGATCGTTCAAAATGTACTAATCTTGTCTATAAATCGTACTAGCAACCACAAGTTATGATATGAATTGAATTGTTAATAAAATGATTTGTTACACCCCTATTATTAGCTTTAAGAGATAAAATATTGAGTAAAAAATGTACTTTATTGTGCTACTGTGATCTTTCCAAGACTTTTTAGGCTTCATAGTGCTTTTCAATTCATTTCAGTAAAGTTTTATTACTTCATCACAAATTTAGATTCATGAAAAAATAGGAGTTTTGTATGAATGTAAAAAAAAACCAAAAAACATATTTTTTAATATTCTTTGGGATAAACAAGCCTATTTTTCTAAAGCACGACTTTTCATTTATTACTTTAAAGAATATATAAACGCAATATTTTTTGAAAAATAAAAACAGAGAAAAAAAAAACTACTAGTAAATTGTTTAGATTAAAAACAAGTACTGGCACAAAAATAAAAGAATAAGTAAATGACAAATCCATTAAAATCCATTAATATAATCTAACAGATAAAAATGCAAATACATGGACAACTTTACCTGTATGTGCAGCTACTTAGAACAGGTCATGTAAACTGCATTGAACTTCAACAAAGCTGTCAAGATTAGTGTACAACAAAAAATAAGACAAGCAAAAAAAAAAAAAAGAAGAACAAAAAGTAGGGAAAACAATCACTGATGATCTTGTTATCTTGCATTTAAAATATTGGACTGCAGACACAAAACTACCATGAGATGGAGCCAAAGGGCAATCATGACCAACCCCAGCCCAGCCTGGAACAGTAGAGAGGCCGTTCAGAAAGCACTTACCAAACTGAAAAAAGACACCTGACAGCAGGTTTTAGGTTTACAAAAATGAATTGACAATTAATTTTGACCTTAAGGAGTGTTGAAAACCTTACAAAGAGTTTTCAAATTAAACTTTTACACAAAGGCCTAAATCAGGGATGGGCAACTCTAGACCTCGAGAGCCCCATTCCTGCATGTTTTCCAGCATACCATGCTCTGGCATGTTCTAATCATGCAGACACTGTGGACCTGGAGTTGCCGTTCCCTGGCCTAAATAATGATAAAATTCCTAAAAAGAATGAGTAACACTGTCCTTTCTGCACCTCTGATTCTTCTTGGCTCTGTGAGCTATAGCTTATAGCTGACTGTGCCACTGAAATGCCACATAGACACTTCAAGTTATATTACTGTTAGTCACTCTAGGCTGGCCATGTTGCATCGCGGACTCCAGTATTTTCACGGTCACAGCATGAACGACAAAACTCATTAATCATGGCACCAGAAAACTCCAGCTTGATTAATTATTCCTGAATAAATAAGTCCTTACAGGGAGAGAAGGGAGCTGTCAGTAGGGATGAATCTCCTGCTCTCCTTCCTTCTCTTCTCCATCCAACCTTCAGACTTCCCGGAAAAAAAAAGAAAAATCACGCAGTAAAAGTTAGCACAGCTGTGAAGCAGGCAGTTTGCCCGGTTGGATCCCCAAGGGTTTGGGTCAGCTTTTTTCCATAAGGGTTTCAGTTGAGTTAAGTGTGAGAAGCTATTTGTCACAGTGTTGACTACACCTGATAACATCACTGCTCCAGGAGGAGGTTTGGAGGGAAACAGAAACACGCATGGAGGCCTGATCAGACACTATTCTCACAGGGTGGCTGCAGGACTGGCCGCAAAAAACCCCCAGAAAAACTAACAGTTTAGGAGGTGTAACATTTGTGAGTGCATTTAAAAACTTAGAAAAACTGTCTCATAATTTCAGATAGTGGGAATAATCCTAAAACAATAGGGAAATGTTGTTTTAATATTACAAACATGCGATTGACCTGCTTGGAGGTGTTTTGTTAAAATGTGAGAAAAAACATAACTTCAAGTTTCAGTGCTTCCTTTTTTCTCCAAAGAAGAGGGTAGAAAAAAGTACTGCACATTCCTAAGTGTCATTAGTCACTGATTAATTCTACCAGTGAGGCTCTGTAATGCAGGGTAAAAGACAGCCAAAGGGACTAAAGCCTGGCAAAGTAGAAAACAAGAGTTCACCTGTTCCCAACGTCCTTCAAAACCTGCCATCTGTACCTGTCTCTTCTCATCTTCTCATCTCTTCACTTCATCGGTTTACTGCTGATTTAATGTGATGTAACAAACACAACAGCAACACAATTAGGTGTTGTAGGCAAAATTGTATTTATGTTTGTTAGACCCTTATTTATACAAGCTTCAGGTAACCTGAGAGTCGTCACAGTTGCTGAATCAGCAACACGATTTACTGGACAGTGTTATTTTTCTGGTAGTAGTAATTTGTTTTTAAAATGTTGAAAAGTACAAATAAAAAAACTGGAAAACTGAAAACATTTTTTTCCAGATATATTGATACATTTATTCATCACTACACAGAAGATATAGTTATTGTCCGAAAATGGAAAACGCCTAATTTTTCTTCAATTCTCCCTGATTTGATGAACTACAGTCTTAAAAATAATCCTTATTGTATGTTTCTATATCATTTATAGATTACACTTAGATAAATGTACAAATTAACTAACTATAATGAGTCAGTTCGATCAAAGAAGCTGACTGTACCCTGTGGTGGACTGGCAAACCATACAAGGTTTACCCTTCCTTAACCCAACAGTGACAACAATGACCTTTTGACCTTGACAGGGATTAAGGGGGTTTTGAAAATGGATGTATAGTTTCACAGTGAATGGCAATATGTCATTGTCCACTTTGGGGGGTTTAAAAATAGTTTAAATGTATGATCATGCCATTAAAACATTCATACTGATTCAAGGAACCAATATTTAGAGGTTATTTTGCTATACAAATAAATTGTTACGTAGCAAATGTCAGTTTTGTTTTGTTCTGAACTACTTTTAAACAAACACAATCATGAAATGTGTTAAAAAAAATAGCACTTCCATTATAAAGAAATTAACATCAACAGCCATTTCATTTGTTTAAAAATTGTTCATACAGTTTGACCTCTGGAACTCTTCAGCATATAAACATGTCAATGTTTTTATTTTGAATTTCAATATTCTTGTTGTGTTCCTTAGATCATCATATTATGTGAAAATCTATGACTTGAATTTGACCACAAAAGGAGTTTAAACATTTAGTTGAATTTAAAACTAACAACCAAGCTACTGCAATATTTTATAATCACCTTAATTTTGTCAATTAGGTTCTCCTTTATAACAATATGGCCTTAACACTTTGAATGATTCAAACTGCTTTGACTTTTATCAAAAGGCCTTAATATTAGCAGTACTGATCTCTGGATCAAGATCTATTCAATAGATGCTGCAAAGTGTTGCACGCATTATCTGAGATAACATCTTTGGTTGTGGCCACCAGGTGTCACTATGTATCTCTGATCAATATCTCTGTACAAGGTGTGCTTGAGATGTATTTAACATATTCAAATGAAAAAGCAGAATCTTTTTTGAGGCTGCGCTGAAACTCTCCATAACGCTTAAAAAATGCATTTGAGTGAACAAAATCGGTTAGTGTGCTCACCTGAGTAGGGGGCACAAGACTTCGGTTTTGGTCCTATCAGGACGCCACCATTGGCAGCCATCTTGAAAGTGTTGGTATCGCCCACGTGCGGTGTGTTTTTTTTGACTCAAGGCGTTGTGTCTGCTTCAGAATCTCATCAATCCCCATCTTCCATGTTTTCTCCTTTTTCAGCCTCATTGTCTCCCTCGCTCTCTCAACCTTGCAAATGCTTTCATTTGTTTAAACAGCTGAGAAAACAAGCACAGGGGGAAAAGGAAGAAAAATTGAGACATAAACCTCCAGCTGAAGGTGTCCCCCCTCCTCCTCTGTTACAGGAAATACACCCCCCTTGCCCCTCACCCCATCCTTTTCGTTATCCTCTGCAGCTCATTTGAATAAATTAACACCCCATGATGTTCTCATGTGCACAGCTGCCATGCACGAGCATGCGTGTGCAAACACACCCACACTTGAGCAAACGTGGAATCGTAAACACATCTCTAACGAGGAACAGAAAAGGAATATATGTCCTGTCTTTGCCATCATGCTCTCAGATGTGCTAATACACTTTCTGCAATCGTGCATGCTTGGTTCAAGGCAAACAGTGGATTGGCTGGCAGCTTCCTGTTAATGTGCTGCAGCATGGTTGTGTGTAATTCATATTTGCCTAATGCAGGAGCTCGTTTGAACAAAATGGCATGTAGAAGCTGGAGAAGAGGGTTGTGCGGCACACAGACACACTTGAACATGCAGAGAACTGATGCTTTGCTCAAATTGTGTTTTTAATGTTTCTAAAGATACATTTTCCTACACAGATTTGATACGTTGAGGATCATAACCACACAGCTTGGCCAATCAAGGGATTTTGCCTGCTCCTCCAATCACAGCCAATTATCAATCCTGTTTTTGCATCTCATCTCTCTTCACCCTTGTTTTGATTCCATGTGACCTTGTGCAGAGCTCAGCAGCAGTGCCATGTGCCCTCTTCTTCTCCTAATTCTAACCTTGCAGAGGTTTCAGTGGGAGTGGGGCGGTGCTTCAATACTGGATACATTAGCACTAATATGATCCTAGCATGGAGTCGTGGCCTGAGGGGTGCTCTGATTGTCAGAGCATTAACACAAACATCCACATGAACTCATCCGCCTCATCACTTTTATCGTCCTATATCCACCCTTTACTTTCTCCTGTTTTTCCGAGCTGCACATCCAGTAAACACTCACCTGTGACTTCTGCCACTTTCACTTCCTGTCCACTTCACTATCTCTGGGTAACAATAGAGTGATGGAGATGAGTCACGCGCTGCTGAGGTTTTTAGCGACATGGTGGCCTGTCCTGGCCCAGTCCTTGTTGACTGTCACTGCAACTGTCTGGGAGCTGCTTTATAAATATATATATATATATATATTTATTCTGTGGCCTGGCTGGCCCAGCTCAGCCTGTCAGCCCTCATGATGATCACTGTCTGACATACAGCATAACCTGCTTGGTGCTGTCAGGCCAGCTCACATCCGCCCCCTAACTGGCTCACCACATCGCCTTTTGAAGACAGACTTCCTGTGTTATCATACAAGGCAGATGGGTGATGCTGCTGCGCACATAGAGCTTTAATGTGTTGGGTCCTGCTCAAAAACCAGTTTGTCACTGGAGCAGAAAGGAAGGAACTGAGATGCAGATAAAATGATGCAAAAACAGGTAAAGTTTTCTGAGGGTTGCTAGCCTTCTGATCAGACTGCCCTCCTAACTCTTCATGCGCTCACAGATTACCAACTGAACGTAAAATGTATCGATGCTTCAATTGATCTGCATAACACACAGTACTGAAAAAAATAAGTTTACAATAAGAAGAGTTCAGCCTTACAAATTGCCAACACCATCGACATGAAAGGTTACAAAACTGTCTTGGGACATTTGTGTGGGTTCTTCAATTCCTCCTGTGAGAAGATTGCCCTTCTCTTGTAAGAATAATTTCAGAAATAATTCTATGAATTCCGTCACAAAGTTGTTTTCAATTATCACACATCTCTAAGAAACTATTCAACACAAAGTTAAAACAGCATTGTGAGGGTTTGGTGACATATCAAACTAAATTGTGACAAGAATCTGACTCTCTAGGTGACTCTGGGAACTCTACAAGTTACAATTGTGCACCGTGTATGTGGGAACCTGCTTGATTTAATCTACGTCTGTGCATTAACAATTCAGTCTGATTTCAGGTAAAACTTGCTTTTGAACTGCATTTGATCTGGTATATTTTACTCTGGTTGTCTGTTCTTTATATGTGATTCTTGTGACAGACAGCAGAAGGGTTTTCAATGGATTCAGTTGCAAAATTTTGCTCCATTCCACAACTAGGACCATTTAAGTCCCACTCCAATCATCTTTGATCGATTTTAAAATTGTTCCCAGAGGTCTTTTAATTGTGATTGTGCCGTTTTTGGCCAAAATTATAGAAAAAAATGTGTTGTTTTCTAGGATATGGTTTCTGCAGAGTGGCAGAAGTTTATTAGAAATTTGCTTCTAATTTGTGGGCAGGATTGTTGGCACAAAGAAAGCACACACCTGCTTCCCAACATCCATCTGTTTACACTCTCTCCTGGAAGCTTACAGCCCCTAACACCCCCAACTTAATATTAGCAGAGCATCAAAGATGGAGAGCAATATTGGAGCAATCCAGCCTTACATTTTTGAACCAGATGCCAGCTTGGATGAGGAAAATGAAGACATTAATGGATCTATTTGTCTGTAAGTGGATGCATCAGAATGGAGTGGAGGAGGGAGCTTGTGAGCTGCCAATGGTTTTGCAAACAACATGTTTTTGGTTTGCTCCATTCAAGACTATCTGAAAAAAAACCTAAAAAACACAACTTTAAGCTTGGTTTTCTTTTATGAAAAAAAAATACAAGAACATGTTAAGAGCATTTAAAACACACTTTTCATTGGAGTGGTTCTATAAGAATTGAGAACTGACGTGTCTGTGGGGTTTTATTAGGTAGAGAATATACCTTTGAAGGCAACCATGCTCATGTGTCTTTGCCATTAAAGTGATGAACTGGATGCAACGAAAATAGTGAGCAAGATTGAGACCACATTTCCTTGTCAGATCAACTTTGATGACTTAAAGTTGTATTTAAAAAAATATTTGAATGTCTGTTGACCATTTGGTAAACATTAGGGAAAAGTTTATGTTCCAAAAAGGTATGTTGGAGTTAAAAATATTTAAATGTACTTTTTAGGACAATATTCACTGAATAACTTTCAAGCTGAATTGTCTGTTCAAGAAACACAATCCATTTTTTTGTTTGTTTGTGCAAATTGTATTGTTGTAATGTTTGTTATTAAACTTATTGACATGAATCAAATAAAATGACATCTGAACAGTTGGTTTTATGTCTCATACTTAGATTGATTTGTGAACATTTATATTCACAAGATCATTGGATGTTTATTTTGATGCGACTAGATCTAAATACATGTGATATATACTTTTAAACCAGTATGAAAGCAAACGTGACCCGAGCGAGCGCGCTGTTTGCACCTAGACGCGGATGCAGCGCAGAGCACATCACTTTCTTCTTGAATGAAACGGAGTCTGTAGTTTCCATGCGCACTAAGCAATGCGTCGCACTGTTCACTCCAAAATGCTCACCTGGTTTGCTGTCTTCGCTGCCACACTCTATGCTTGGGGAAGTTCAGCTCCCTCTTTACGCACCGCTGTAAAGAGTCTGAAAAAACGTTTTTAAGTTGCGTGAACGCTGGATAAGCCGGCGCAAGCTTCTTCTTTTTGCACCTGAAGAAAAACCACAAGAAAAATATGTTTTCGCTTGGATGTGGAACTTGGATCGTTGTGTGCGTAAAACGGAACATTTGATTTTCTCATTAGTACGTGGGTCTCATCTCTCCACTACAGCGCATTATTAGGAGACCGGGGGTGGGGCGACAGCAGTCTGTCCCGGTGAGGGGAGGAGAGAACAGGCAACTAAGGCGGTTCTTTCGCGGCTGCTCGTTTCTGAGCGCTGGAGAGTGCGGGACCAGGGCTGGCGACACCCCCGGGGAGAAGGAGCAGAACCAGTCCAGCACGGACCTCACTTGACCGCTGCGCCGTGCACTCTTGTTTGGGGACTGCACAACATTCCTATGAAATATTACAGCTTTTAATGGCATGTGGCTTGTAACTTTACTTCTGCTGTATTCTTTGCAAGAAGGTAGGTTTCATTTGAGTGTTTCAGGTATGGCATGCATGTTTGTCTTCTTTTCTTCTCAGTTCTGAAGTTGCGTGTTGTCATCATCATAACGCGTGAGTGATAATTTCTGTAGCACCAAAAAACCAAAAAACACAACAAAGTGAAAATGAAATGCACGGGTGCCCAAATAAACTGCAAATCTTGTTCTTTTGAACTTTACCTTAATGTTTTGAAAGGATACTTTTCCAACCCTCGCTTCCAGAGCGAGCGCCCAGGTTAATCCTACCTTTCCAACGCCTCATTATCTGATCAGATCAATAACATTAAAAGCAGAGGTTCGTGGTGCGCATTTTATGCAACAATCATGTTAGAAGGCTGACCACAAACCTCAAAGATCTTTGAAATGGGCTCAAAATTGCGTTTTTGCTGCGATAAAAATCGCATCTGCATTTGCCTTTTGCATGTTGAATATGTGGAGGTGTCATGAATATGGAGGCTGTTGAATAGGAGATGAGGCTGATAAGAATCTTGCGCACCGATAAAGGACAAATCGATGCTGGCTGGTCACATCTGTGGACTGCTTACTCGTTAGAGGTCCTGAAAAAAGGGGAGAAAAGTTTGAAGTATTTGCAGACTTTTTTTCTGTCCTGTTGCACCACAAAGATAACAGTGTGTTTGTGCGTGTGTGCGCGTAAGGGGAAGGGGGAGGAAGGGATGTCTTGATTTGGATAAAACAAAACAAAAAATGCAGTTTTTTTCTATTCTTTCAAGATTTTGTTCAAATATATATCTTGTGTGTGCATGGAATGTATGGCACAGTACTGCAACATAGGTCAGCACATTTTAGATATAAACTGATGCTTACGCACAATATTAATATAACATTTCAAATGGAAAAGTGATGTTTTGCATACAGTATTGTTTCAGGTAAATCGAGGAGAGCTCGTGTGCAGACCGAGTTCTTATCATCCCGGCTCTAATTATTCATCCACCATTTTCTCTGCCACCAGATTCTACTGATTGGCTTTGCTCTCAATACTGCAGATGCGAGATAATGACTCATTTGCCTTTAACGCATTTTCAGTCACTTTGCAAGGAGTTATAGCGAGTTGATTAAAATAACACCAACAGGACTTTGTCTGTTTTATTTATTTTAATAATGAAATGCGTGTTTTGTTGTTTTAGAGAGGCTTAAAGTTGGAGATGCATCTTTTTTTCCTCCCAATTGTCTTTTGTAGCTTCGAGCTCTCCTTTCTGGGGTTAGAGGCTGCTTGATGTTCGCCATCACTGGCCTTGGCAGTGCCCTCTGCCATGCAGGCTGTAGCTGCGGCAGGGACGTCTGAGTTGTTTTGTTGTATGTAATTGGATTACAGGGTCTATTTCAATTACACGCACTGTACATCGCCCCTTCACGTGAATGAACGAGATCTGTCGTATGTGTGTGCGTCTGTGTGCATGTCTGTTTTTGTGGTGGGTGAAGGGGAGGGGGGTTAATGTGTGTGTGTGTGTGTGTGTGTGTGTGTGTGTGTGTGTGAGAGAGAGAGAGGGGAAGAGGGGATGCTACAAACAGCCACTGGAGCGGAAAGAGTGCTTGAGATGGGAGAGATGTAGATAACGCGGTGGGAAACAAACTTTAATTTTCCGTTGCTTTCAAATGGGCGACAACGTTCCCTCATTTTGCACGAATCAACTGCAAAGAAGAGTTTCTGTTGTTTGCTGTGTCTTACTGATTTAGTGCTATTTTTTTATATGTGAATTTTGAGGGAGGGGAAAAATCTATTATCATACATGCATATGCATCAGTACTGCGTATTTTCTTTGCTCGGCTGCGCCTCCTAGAACGGCGCACAGTTCTTTGCTTATTTTCAGTACATGATATTTCCTCCAACTCTTTTATTTAAGTTCATTATTATTATTCTTTATTTGCATTTGTTATGTGCCATCAATTAAATATTCATGAGGTCATTGCTGGCTTGAATTTGGCTGCATATCAGCACATCTGCACCCATTAATGCAGAGAGGGAAGCTTCTGTGTGTGCGTGTGTGCATGGTTGGAGTGAGGTGGTGGTGGTGGGGGGTTTGGATGGATGAATTCCTGCTGGGGAGGTGTGTGCGTGTGAAGGGGGGCCACACTCATTCCTCTTTGTCATGATTTGGGAGGCTGTCTGTCATTTTAGGAAAATAAAATGGAGATTAACTCAGTTGAGGGCTGTGTGGGAATCTTTTTCTTCCAGGCCTGACAGGCCAGAACAAGGCCTGGGAAATAAAACAAGACCTAAATGATCAGAACATTTCATGCAATTTTAGATTATTTAGGGAGTGAGAGCGTCTTTTAGAATACAATTTTTAGGAATTTAGGAGCGCATTTGTGCAGCTTTCAAAGAAAACACCATGTGGTGTGGAGATGGAGTGAGAGCTCTTTCTATAATTATTTAATCAATTAATGTGATTCCGGTTTTAACCAGTTTCGGCCGACGTGCCTTCTGCAGGGCTTTAACCTGCAAACTCCGCATCGTAATTGCTGTACAACATGATGACCTTAACTATGTGTTACTTTATGTTCTTTGGTGTTTTCCCAGAAGGTGCATCGTCTTTTTATACATTCTCAGTTAGACATTCCTGACTTTTAACTATATTTTGATGAACATTTTACATATAAAAACTAAAAAAGTTTTTTCAAATTTCTTATTTGCTACCTTTTGAATAAAGTGGCACAATTCTGAAACTGACCGGCAGTTTCTGATGTGCGCATGGAAGGATGCGGTAAATTTGGAACTGACATATTTTGAGACCAGAGAGGGGCTTGGAGGGGGAGCCCAGTGACTAAGTATGACTCAGACTGGTGTTTTTTTTTAAGACGCTCACAAAGCAGGCTTTCGGATGTTTGTTGGGGTTTGGAAAACTGACACAAGTGGATGAGGAATACTGGAAGCACCTTTTGTAGCTGCAGATTTGGAGCAGCTTGTGGAAGTGTACTTTCTTCCTGTTCTATGTAGGGTTTTATTTTAAACAATAATCATGTGAGTTCATGGAAACGCAATGAGTTCCTTTTCCATTTATATTAAATGTCTCATTGTGCGTATTTCCTTAAATACCCAAAAGTCCTACTTCTCCAATCCAGGTGCTATTCCTGCCACTTGTAATTCTGAAGTGAATTTTCTTTCCTTCATGTGGGTTAGTGAGAGAAGCCTGTTTTCGTGCTGTCAGTTGAACGGTACAGCACAGACACGAACAAGTCATTCCGTCTCACATTCTGTGTGAACATTTTGTTTGTTTTGAAACACGTTCACTTCATTGGTCAGTTGGTGTGAAGTTACGACTTCAGTTCTTGTGAAGGGGAAGTGAACGCACCACGCTTTTATTGTGAAAGACAAACAAGTCTCACTCAATGGGAGCGGAACTTTTTTCTTCCTTTTTCCATGAAGCGAATTGGACTGGTTCACGAAGAACGAGGAAGAGCCTACAACAGGCTAGTTCTCGGTTGTCTCATATTTCCTTTTTTATCAGTGAGACGTAGATCATTTGTAACCCGCTACGTTGTACAGCTGCTACAAAGACGGGGAACTTGAGAGCCCTCAACAGGTACAACACGCAACCGTGTGGTCTGGTGGATGGAAAGGTGCGTGCGCTCTCCATGCTTTACGCAAAAGAAAAAAAGAAAAAAAAAAAACGGAGCAAACAAGAGCAAAGAAATTGCTGTCCGCAGTCACTCGTCCTTCTTTTTCCTCTCCCCCGTCCCGCTTAGTGTCAAACAATTTATGGCTCCCTCTCCGAGCGAGAGCAAAACCTCCACAATTCTGGCGCTCACTTCAACAGCAAAGATCATCCCTTTGAAGAGGGAGATGGGAATTTTCAGACGCTGAAATGGCTGCCTGATAAGTTATTGACACTGAACCAGCTGCGTGTTTCAGTCGTTTTTCTTGTTCCTTGTACTTGTTATTGATTTCATTCATGTCATATCATGTCCTTAAAATTGATGGGATAAAAATGTAGGCTAATCATTTTTTACAACCAGAAATACAGTTAGTCATTTTGCATAACCCAGGCTTTGTGGAAGGATACATGAGATTCTCTTTCTGTTGAGAATTTCTTGAATTGTGTCATTTGTAAGCAAATGTATTATGAAGGTTAAACTCTATTAAGTTTGAATGTGTTTTGTCCACTTAACGTGCAAACAAAACAGCTAGGATTATATTAACATAATTTTAAAGTCCATTTTACAACTATTTAAAGGAGAAGAAGTCTTCTTTTTGGAGGAGGGAGGATTCATGGCCCTGTTTTTTCAATCACTGCATACAGCGAATCTCTGTGTAGATGTCTGAGTGTGAATGGATCTAGAAGAGACAGAAAAGGCTGCATTATGCACAGTGGTTCAGCACTGGCAATATCCTTTTTCTCCACCATCCATATTCATGCACCATTTTCATATCCACTCTAAAAACAGGGAAACTGTGCAAATGTACTTGGGTAAGAGAAATGTTTACCTTACAAACAAACTGGAAGAAAACACCAAAAGTAAGAAGAAATTCCGAAAATTAGGAACGACTTTACCCGGCAGGAAGTATAATTAAATCACTTTGACCTTCTTAATTGTAATCAGTGCATCCAGCCTTGAAGAAGGGAATCAAAATACAGTTCATGAATGAATGAGTGCTGCTCCTTTTCTCCTTGTTTTTCTGCTGGAGAAAAGAAGGAAAGGAGACCTGGGGCTACAAAAAGGCGAAACCAAAGGTTAGATGTTGCACAAATTACTGTTACATATAAAGCTACATTTTTTTTGTATTTAGCTGAATAATGCCTGTGAGAATTCCAATCATGTCTGTTTACCGCTTTGTGGTAAAATTTTTATTTATGATCAGTTTTTCCTTTTAAATCCAATATATAAATATTTATACACATATATTTCTCTCATCTGTCAATTAATTGTTTTATTTTCTACAAAAAGAAAGCAATATCAACAACAAAAAAAGTTTTTTTTTTTTTTGCTGATTGCACTTGATAAGCTATTTAAAGTACATTTTGTGATTAACTTGCAGGTTCAAATGACCAAATTAATTCTTTCCACTTTCCTTTTTTTATGTGTTCAAGCCAGCATTAAATTTATCATTGTCCAAAGTGAGTCAACATGATCACACCAGCCTGTGCTGCAAGAGTCTGCAATTTGTGCAGTGTAGAGCAAAGAGTGCTTCTCTGCATTTGTTCACTGTCTATGTATCAATGCGTGTTTATGTGTGTGTAATCCCAGTGACCTGAATTTCTATTGCATGACAAAGAGAGCAGACAGTACCTCTAAAACTATTGCTTTTTGGGGGAATTTGGACACTATATTTGTATTTGTTTATTCTTGGAATTGCCATTTGGGGTAAACACTGAAGTCTTGAGAAATGAAGTTGGAAGTAGAAGCATCTGAACTGTAGCTCATGAGTTTTCTGACTGCTGTGACCTTGAGGGGACTTCTACTGTGCCATAATTGGCAACTGTCTTAAAGTACCACGCCAATCATCAGTTGATCTATTTTAATAGCGCTAAAGCCCCTTCCAACCTCAATCTATTTGTCTAAAAATGGATGCATCAGAATGGAGCAGAGAAGGGATCTTATGGCTCTAAGCAACAACTACAGGCTTTTTCCAACAGCATGTTTTGTCTTCTCCAGATTCTCACAAATTTGAAAAAGGAAATACTCAAAAATGCAATTTTAATCATTTTTTAAAATTATGACCTTCTTCATGAGAAAAAACGCTACAGGAACATGTTAAAACGTCAAAGACACGTCATGAGAAAAATGCTACAGGAACATCTTAAAAAACGCAAAAAACACAATTTTCATTGGAGTGGGTCTGTTTTATTTGTTACTCTATGATTTTCAAATGGATTAGCTCTGATATTTGTCCTTGACTGAACATAGTTTTTCACACCTTGTTTTAGCGTTTTAGAATATTTTTTGTTAAATGACCTCATTTCATGACACACAAAATTGTTATTCTAACAAGAATAACAGTGACTTAATTATATCTATTTTTCATTTTTGTAGTTGTTGTAATGGGAATAATATGCCTTCAATTATTTATTTTGCTCTCTAATATGGATGCGAATACATTCCTTATTATTCAAACACTATGGCAGTTTTTCTGGTTCCTTACTAAACTAGTGTGTAGCCCAGCAGTGTGTTGTGATGCTCTCCATGGTACTGAAATCAGACAGCCTTGTAGACTTTGAGGAGTGACATAAAATCAAATAGTGGGTAGGACTGAAGTTGACCTGAATTCCGATTTTGAGTAGAATGTCTGCTTCAGCGTTATGTTTTTACCCCTTGACATCTTTACCTTACCTCTGCACAAATGCATTCACAGCCTGCACTCTTTTTTGCTGCTCTCCTCTGTTGTCGGTTGCTTAGTTTGACTCTAAAAACAAGGCCAACTCTTCAGCTTTAACCTGTTTTGCCCATTTTACTCACCACTCATGGATGTCTAAACATTTGCACCCACCTCTTCAGCTAAATTCAAACACCTTTGCACCTGAGGACACCCCCTCCCCATCCCCCATCCATCAACCAGCCACCCATGTCCTGTCTGCAATACTTGTAACTCCTACTGGGATCCTTGATGTCTCATTCAGCTCCACACCCACACATGCATAAAGACTAGAGAAGTCAGACACCAGCCTCCTACAGCAGCATGTGTACAAAGTGGATTGTCTATGTGTGAGATCTAACAGTATATCACATGGACTTTAGTCACTGCTTTTAAAAACTTCCGATCATGTCGGATTGGTTGTCTATACTATGGCTGGAGAAAACAAGAGTAGATGTGTATGGAGTAAAGCAACTGTCAAAAAGAAACATGTATAATGACAAAGTTGAAAACAAAGTATGACAGTTTACAGTTGTCTTACCGATGTGTTTCACTCTAAACAGAAAAAAAGCTAAGTGATACGCATAGGATCAAATGGATGGATCAGGGATAGAAAGTAAATAATAAAGGAGGGAACAAAAAATATCTGTTTGCCAGATTTCAACTTGTCTTTTCTCCCTTATTGAATCTTATTATCATAGCTTGAGATCCCAGTTAGTAGTTGACAAGACAAACCTAAAAATACAATTTTAAATAAATGATTTATCCAAGCTTTTTCTAGATCCTATAATAGAAAACTCCAGGGGCCATCTTTCATTATGTAGCTGCCCGTGTTCAATACAAAATGATGTTTACACTCTATAAAAAATTCAGGATGAAATACCAATTAATTGAGTCTTCTTCTTTCATTGACAGATCTCCTTTTTCTTGTTTAATGCCAAAAATTACATACACAGCTGATCCATGCATTGTTGACACAAACCCGGAAAAAAGTGGATTAATTACATATTATTGTCTGAAAAGAAAATTGTCTGGCTCGAGGAACGGCATCTTCTTCTGGCTTCCGGCCAAGCTGAGCTCAGCAATTCCTTACACTCCTCTACCCCCCATCCCCACTCCCCCTCTGCCTGTCCCAGCAAACACACACAGAACATACTGATGTTAAAGGATGGCTCAATACTCCACTGTAATGTGAACAAAGACGTTTTGTTTCAGAAGGTGTTTGGCGGGTCAGTTCCTCTCAGGAAAGCATGACCAGTAAAATTTCTTCATTTTTACCATGACAACATTTTTTTCAAGACCATTGCACCTTCATTGGACTTCAACAGTAACAGATGTGGGATTTTTTTCACAGTGTCTCGCCAGACTCTGTCCACCTGTGTGATCCACAGCCAAGATTTTTTAAAATGCTTTTTTAACTCCTCACATTGTTTTTTTTAACAATGTGGGGCATTTGCAGAAGAGGAGGATGAGTATTTTGCCCATTGTTTCACCTCTACAGATGTGAAGGCATCCAAAAGGACTTGCTGGATACATTTTATTAGATTAGCCATATTAGTATAATGCATATTGGATGAGATGAATCACAGCGGTTTGGCAGATACTTTAGGTGGGAAGTAGTTGAGCTAAGGTGACCTGAGTGGCTGCACATTCACTTCATGATTTGGATAAAAATGAATGGAAGTTTGACTTTAGACATTGTGACATTGTGACATTGTGCTGATACTTTAAGGGCCCACTCGAGTGAAAATTGTGTTTTTATCATGTTCTGGCATTTTTCTAATGATGGATTACATATATAAAAGATAAAAAAATATTTTTTTAGTATTTCTTTATTCAAATTGTGATAGATCAGGAGCAGATAAAAAACTTCAAATTAAAAGAGCTCAGGTTTATCACGCAGCAACTGTGATGGCTGAGCCAAAGTCTCCTTTCTCTGCTGAGTTTGTCCCTTTTTTGAGCTATGATAAAACTTTTTTAAACTTATATATACTTGTATACATCTACTTCATAACCCATGAGAGTCAATGAAACACATGACATGCCGGCTCAGATGTTGCCCGGCCAAACAAGGTCTGCATCAGGTGCTGGGGAACCAGAGCACCTTGATGGAAAGTGGGCTACTGGAACAAGACGGAAATGAAAGAGGGAAATGGACTAGATGTGAGACTCAAGTAATCCTACTCAGAGAGGTTACATGCAAAAAAAGTGTAGTGAATGGATGCTCCGTAACCTGCAATCAAGGCTAACTGCCAAACAACTAGTAGCTCAATTTTCTAACATCCACAAAAGGCAACTGCTATCACAACTTTAGATTGATAAAGTACAACACAATTGTAACACTACATGAGAGCCACAACATCAGGTCAGGGAGGAGGCTATACCACACTCCCAACCAGAACTTGGGAACACAGCCCCAATGACCACCGTTACGCTGAGCAAGGCAGCAACTGACCTGAAAGACAAGATCATGTCTAGAATGAACACCAGGCAACCCCGACACCAGCTACAACGGTTAAGTGAATTACCTCCTGAAAGTCTCCAGGAAACTGTGAATGACGCATTTAGGGGAATTCCTACTGCAAAAATCACAGAAACCAATGAACTGGTTTACACTTCAGCAGCAGTGATCCTTGAGATGCTTGGCTATAAGAGCAACCAAGGGAGAAAACAATACCCACCATGGAAGCAACGGTTGGAGGCTAAGATCAAGACAGCTCAGAGGGAATTGAGTCAGATGACAGATACCCAAAGGGGTGCAATGAAAAAGCAAGTGCCTAGGAAATACAGCCAGATGCCCATACCTGAAGGAAACTGCCAAAAAAAAGACTCCTGGCCTTGAGCAGAGGTACACAAGAGACAATAAAGCCAGACGGATAAATAGGCTGTAAGCAACTCAACCTGTGAAAGTGTATGCTCAGGAAACAAAACACCAGAGCAGACCCACCAAAAATGAACAGTACTGGGCGGCTGTGGTGCAGTGATAGGCAGTTGTCCTCTAATCAGAATATTGGGGGTTCGATTCCTGCCTTGCCCGCCCATGTGTTGAAGAGTCCTTGGGCAAGACACTGAACTGTACATTGGTTGGAAGGAGGAAGATGGAAGGTGGAAGATGGAAGGTTGGCGCCAGCAGCGGAGCCGTCATCAGTGTGTGAATGTGTTTGTGAATGGGACTGTGACTGTAAAGTGCTTTGGGATTTCAAGGAAATAGAAAGGCGCTATACAAGTATATGTCATTTACTATTTACTGGAAACCTATATGGGAGAAAGAGGCAGCACATAACAGCAGTAGCCACTTGCAGAAGTGTTCATCAATTGTGGCAAATACCAAGGAAACGCTCTGTCTCCACTGCTGTTCTGCATAGGTCTGAACCCCCTCAGCCAAATAATCAACAAGACTGGCTATGGATACCTACTCAGCAATGGGGCAACCATGTAGATGGGCAACCATCTAAATCAAGGAAAACTGCAAAAGCCAAATACCTCCAACGAGTAAGGCAAGTCCTGAGAACCCAGCTCAATGGCATGAATAAGACGTGGGCAATAAATTACACACTGCCAGTCATCAGATACCCTTTAGAAATAATAAGATAGCCAAATGAAAGAGATACAGACCACGGATGTTAAGACACGAAAGCTCCTCACCATACACGCGGACAAGACAAAAGGTTTAGGCTGAGCAAAGAGGCACCTAAAACAATCCAGCACATAACTGTTGGGTGTAAGATGCTGGCTGGGAAAGCATACCCGGAGCTCCACAACCAGGTGACTGGGATAGTATACAGGAACATTTGTGCAGAATCTGGAATGGAAACCCCAAAGTCAAAATGAGAAACACCTCAGGAAGGAATAGAAAATGGGAGAGCAAATATCCTGTATGACTTCCAAATACAGATGGTCAGGATGGTAATGGCAAACCAACCAGGCATTGTAGTGGTGGATAAAGAACAGAGGAAAACTGTTGTGGTGGATGTGGTAGTACCAAGCAACGGTAATATCAAGAAGAGGGAACATAAGAAACTGCAGAAATACCAGGGGCTCAGAGAGGAACTGAAGAAGGCTTGGAAGGTGAAGGTGACAGTGGTTCCCATGGTAATTGGAACACTCTGGGCTGTAACCCCCAAACTGGAGGAGTGGCCACAGCAGATCCCTGGAAAGATCTCAGACATCCCAGTCCAGAAAAGTGCAGTGCTAGGAACAGTTAAGATACTGCACAGGACCCTCAAGCTCCCAGGCCTCTGGTGAAGGACCCAAGCTTGGGGTGAGATACCACCCATGGATGTTGAATGGGGCGTTTTATATATATAGTTATACATTGTTAGTGGGGATCTCAACGGTAATGCGTTAACTCATGTGATTGATTTAAAAAAAATGTATATATTAATGTTATTATTTATTAATGCATATTAATTACATGTCAGAAGCAACCAATCTTCCACTTTGCATCGGACAGTTCTGGGCAGGCTTATATGGTGTACGTCAGTTTCTGAAAATACACACTTCAGCAGGAACTATCCCGCTTATGACATGGTCACTTACAAAAAAAAAAAATATTACATTGATTTTTAGTACTCTATTCTTGTTATTTTGTCGGTTTAGATCACTTTCTCACAAAAAGTAGACTCCTTGCTTGGTGGTGCGGCCCGTTGTCATGGTAACACACAAAGCGTCGCTGCAGCGGCAAAGGAAAGCGATTTATATGCTGATTGTCACAATAGACTTGATAAAGCATCAGTTCAGAGAGAAAGTTCACATCTTACCACTTGCTTTTGTCCAGAAGATGAAACAAAATGTTTGTTTTAAACAAGCTACTATAAACTATATACTATATAGCCTAATATAGAACTTTTGGGATATGTGGCCGGAACTTCTTTTTGTGTGCGTGAATACACAGCAGCCAATCACATTTGAGTGTGTCAAAACTAAAACGAAGTTTGTTTCTTATAGCTGAATATCAGCATCTTTGTTTGGTTGGAGTAAAACTGCAGACATAAAAGTCTTATCAGTTCTTCAGAGTTCTGCTTATCTTACTGTTGATGTGTTTTGTGCACACAAATTACATTTCTGGGATATCTAAGTTAACACTTTACAAATTAAAACATTTCAAGCAAAAAAAAATGAAGAAAAAATGTTCTCTCTGGCCATTTTTTGTTCAAATACTGTTGTATAAAATTTACCTAGTAAAACAACGTGATCATTTGTGAATCCAAAAATGTGATTAATCTGAATAATTTTTTTATCAATTGACAGCACTAATTGTTAGGCACATTGTTTGTCTGTAGAAAAATAAGGAGCCTCCATGCTTAACTCTGTTCTCCTCAAGGACAGAATTGTCCTTCAGGAATTTTTAGAAAAGTTGTCACTCAGAAATGCATTTTGACTGCTTAATGAAAGCTGCCTTTAACCCTGTGCCTCTCTTTCTTTCTGTCATGCCAACAGTCAACAGTGAGGATGTTGTCTCTACGCGGCTGTACTTTGTGAATGCCTCCCTGCAGCGGGTGACCTTCTCCAGCTCGGTGGGGGTGTCCCTGCCCTGCCCTGCGGGCGGTGCCCCCCATGCCGCCCTGCGCTGGTACCTGGCCACCGGAGACGACATTTACGATGTGCCCCATATCCGCCATGTGCATGCCAATGGCACCCTCCAGCTATACCCTTTCTCACCCTCAGCCTATAACAGCATCATCCACGACAACGAGTACTTCTGCACTGCTGAGAACCAAGCAGGCAAGATTCGAAGCCCCAGCATCCATATCAAAGCAGGTGAGATTTTGACTTACACCTCAAGATAGCTGAGCAAACCTTAAAACTTTCGGATTATAACCGAAGGAATTTTGCTAATATTTTACGATGTTTAGTCAGTGTGAATTCAGGTGAAATATTTAGAAGCATTACCTAACTTTAGCCTAATTCTTTGGAGCCACTAATGGGACATAAAAGTAAAAATAAAATTAGTAGCCTACAGATCTTTCGTGTGCACAAAGTCAATTTAATTTTATATTATTTATATAGCCCAATATCACAACATACAGTAGTTGTCTCAACGGGCTTCACACTGGTAATTTTACAAAAACATAAAGTCAGTCATACAATATAAACATAGCTGGTTGATAAACTAAACTAAACTAAACAGAATAAGCTAATCTGGCATCTCTGCTCTTAGACCCTCCTTCTCGGTGAGGAAAAATTCCTTAAAATGAAAACAAATTTGGGGAAAGAAAAAGAAACTTCAGGTAAGTCCACATGAAAGGGAGATATTCTCCCAGGGCGGACAGGTGATGTACCAGGACTGTTAAAGAAGAATTACATTATCTAACTCTACAACATGTATGAGTAGTATAGCAGGTGAACTTCATGCAGATGAAACTGGGGGATAGCTGGAAACGAGCCAGAGGTGAGGTTCACGACCAAAGACAGGAGCTCAGACGATCTACCTGTAATCTGGAAACAGGATTCACCTGTTTTTTTTCTCGTGATCAAACTGGTGCACACAAGAAATAAACTGGCGCACCGGTGAAAACATTTGTTGTGCACAAGAAACCAACTGATGCACAGGAGAAACTAAGTGGTCATTTGCACACAGGAGTTATTTACAGAGTGAGTTACAGGAAAATGCCATTACGTGAGCTTATTGACTTTAATCTGAATGTCACCTAAAATGAGTTCTAAAGTCATGCGGTTTGTTTCGGCACAACGGGATAAACCTGCACATATGCTTCTTTCATGTGCACACAACTTACTTTTGCGCAAGAAACCAGTACCAATTTTTATTTACTTCTGTGTCTCTCTAGGAGCTCTGTATAATTACTATGTCAGTTTACGTTAGGAAAAGTTCAGGTTTTCTATTGTTGCCTTGTGTGAAACGGTAGCTAAAACAAACTACTGTATATTTTTTTGTTTAAATCATGATTGTAATGAAGACATCCAGAATGCCTGCTGCAACAATTGCTTTTCTGATTAGCATATTTTTTGCACCACAGAGTTAACTGATTATAAGGCGCAGCGTCAATGAATGGTCTATGTTTTAACTTTGTCATGTTTAAGGCGCACCAAACTTTAAGGCGCAATAAGCAAGATGAAAGAGTTAAAGATAAACCTATCAGTCATTCAGACCTACTTTACTGTGTTCACAGTCACTTTAGAACTTGTTTGTGACACTTAAGCTATGTTAGCATATTCCCAAAACCTGCAACTCTCTACCTTATTTGCAACATGTAAAAAAAAACTGATACCACTAAAACAAACTTTACTATGACTAAGCTAACTCCCAACCTTGTCAGTAACGTAAAAAAAAAACACAGTCTGTCACCGCTACATGTTAGCTGACGCATTGGTGTCTTTGCAGTGACACCCAACCTTTCTTGCAACTCGTAAAAAAAAAGGGACATTTTGACAAAGTACAGTATATCTCTCAAAATCACTTTGACATCAGTAAACACAACCAGAATTAATTGATGCTCCGGATTAAAAGGAGCACTGTTATTTTTGTGAAGAAATTAACAGCTTTTAAGTGCACGTTATAGTGCAGATAATGCAGTACTTTGGTATGAGATTGAAATACATACTCAGGTGATCATTTACCTTTAAATATTTTCACCCTAGCGGCAGTCACGTTTGTGTCTCATAGCCACAGCTTCTCACAGTGAAGTGTCTTGGAAAGCCATGTTGTGACTCTGGATTAAAAACATTTTAGAAGACATACACAGTCTGCACACAGCCAGTTGGTTTGGTGACCTGTCCACACTTTCTGGCAAGGTCAAAGCTGGAGAGTGTTGCTGAACACACTGTGAGAAGGTGTTGCTACCCTGTCTCACATTCACAGACACAAAAAAGTCCTGAACATGTGCATGTGACCTGAGGTGGTGTACAAACTGGACACACAGGTTCAAAACCGACACTGTGTGCATTCACATGCAAATGCGCGCACTCTCTCAATGCACGCAGACACCGCAAAGGCTCATACTAACACGCACAACAGCATGCGCGCATCTCATGCCAGCAAGCCTCCTGTCTCCCAGTCTCTCCATCTGTCCATGGACTGGAAAGTCCCCTAACTACACACACATGCAAACACATATACACATTTATGCAGACGCATACACACATCCATTTTCCTCAAGCTGGCTCCCGATGTTGGTTTGCCAGCTCTTTGTCAGGGTGTTTGGCAGAAGTAAGGGAGACGCAGACAAGAAAAGATGTGAAAAGAATCATGAAAAAAGTTGATTTTCAGGTTACGCTAAAAGAAAGGCAGATATTTTGACTGACTGTCATACCCACATAAACAGTCAGCAGTTCCACACCTCACTCATGCGCAACGGAGAAACTTTTTCTGGAAGATAATGCTGAATTCTTTGCTCCAAACAAACACACCCATATGGTGGACAATCCCTCCAGCGTGAGAGTGACCTTTCAGCAAGCATGGGTGTTGCAGTGACCTTCCCTTGTAAATAATTACAACAATTAATCAATTAAATGCCGAAGCAATCACAACTCCACTGCTTCACAGCTCGTGTGCGTGTGAGCGCACCTCATTACCTTTAACCCGACACAGAAGATCAATCCCGTGCGTGTCTGTGGTTGCCATGGGCGACACAGGGGTGAGTGATAAGGCGTGGCATCTCAGGTGGTGTAGGGGAATGACAGCTGACAGTTTCCAGATAGACATCACTGGAATGTCTAGCCAACCTCCTCCTCCTCACCAAGGATTCATGTTTCACTTCCTCTTGCCCCCTTTTTACATCACATCTTTCTCTATACCTCCTCTGTTTCCTTTTCATTGTGTTAGATTTTGAACTAATTTATAGTCTATCAAAAAAAGAAGGACATTAGAGCTTCATTATTACTTGATCTTCTAAAACTGTTTTTTTTGTAACTGGAGCAAATAGTTGCTGAAAAGCCATTAGCAATTAAAGTTCTCGTCCAATAATTTTGATTTATTGTAATAGGTTTCCTAGTGGTCAGTTATGATAATGGCATTTTTAGGCAAAAGAAAAAAAACTTGTTTTTCTAGAAGGAACGCAGAAGTTCATCAGAAATTCACCTCTGAGTTGTGAATGGGACTGTTGGTGCAGAGTAAGCCTGTATTCATATCCCATCATCCCTTTGTTTACACTCTCCCGCTAAAGCTTACAGCCCCTCACAACCTAAACTAACATTACTGGTGCAACAAAAATGGTGAACAGTATTGGAGCTATGGAGCTGTAGAGTTTTAAGCCTGATGGCAGCTCATACGAGGAACAAAGACCTTTTTTGTCTGCAAGTGGATGCATCAGAATAGAGCTCATCAAGGAGCTTGTGGCCTGCCAATTGTAATTTGCACATAACAATTACAAGCTTTGTAAAACTGCATTTTTTTAATCTGCTTCTGATTTACAATGATTTGAATAAAGAAACTCAGAAACTCAGTTTTAATCTAAATTTTGTTACATGACGTTCTCCATCATAGGCAAAATGCTACAAGAACATGTTAAAAACACAAAAAACACAATTTTTGTTGGAGTATGTTTTTAAGATTGGATACCTGCTTAATAATACATTTTTCAATTTTTTTATATTTTAGATCCTATTCCAAAGAATGGGTCTTAGAACTTAGCTAGCCTTTTTTGAGTTGAACCAAAATTGACCCAATTTCACACTTGAAAACAGGTCATTTTTGACCCAAAGACAATAAAAAAGGTCAAAAGAATTCACTCCTATAGCTGATATGTTGATTCACGTATGTTTTATTTATCTGTCACTGCAAAAGCAACACACAATAAGTAATTCAAACTTTTTTTATTGTTTAGAACTGGGGCACAGCCAATATGTTGTAATTCAAGTAGAATATGCAAAACGCTTTTCGCTTTTACTTTTTCTGTTTTTTTTCCGAATCCATTGGCGATTAAAATTGATAAACTTTCCCTAAAAGACTTTCCTCTTAAACTTATTGACACTCATTTTCTGAGACAAATATGTATCTTTTTGATACAGATAAAAGGTTTCAAATGTAGAATCTGTGTTGGTGGTGCTGAAACATGAATACTGCTTTCAGTAATGTAATTGATTGTCTTAAGACGTCTCTGTCAAAAAGAAAAAAAAAAAATACAAATAAAAAATTTACCAACACTTCTTAATACTAACGTAATACAAATGAATTAAAGCCAAATGCAGAGATATTGACTGCTCTCTTATCTTTCTCTTTTCCTTACTAAAGATTTTCTTTCTCTATCTGTATTTTATTAACATTTAATTGTAATTCAGTGGGACATTAAACCAACTGTGTTCCTTTTGTTTTCAAATTAATTTTACAATAAAACCTACTTGTCAACATTTTTCTGTGTTGCAGTACACTTTTCCTTCATCCCTCTCATTTTCAGGGTTTTTAGCCGCTTGCTTTATGAATAAGCAAATGCCGTATTTGGTTTCCCCATCGTTAATTATTAAAGCGACAGTTATACAAGACTTGCCTCCCAGTGTGCCCAGTAACCCAGACCCATGTTTTAGCTGGTTTCCAGGCAACCAGGCTGCATATAGTCAGGCATCAGTAACATTCTAACAACCCTGCTGCACATGTGATGAGGGGGAGTGCAATTTACACACAAATCAGTTGGGTTAGCATTTTCATCATGTTGCAAGGCTTAAGAAGATGAATATCTGATGCTTTTTTTCTGCGTTTGCCATATCTGGAAGGGAATCATGATTAATGATGGTGCCACTAAAACAGCTGCCTCTTTTTGGGTTAGTTTTATTGGGTGTGTACAGGAGCACGCTTCTGTCTTGAGCTTTTATTTTATTTTTTTAAACTAATGTTAATTGGTGTAGGACTTTCTTGTCATTCATTTCAAAATCATTTCAGATAGCAAGACAAGCTTAGACGACTGGTTGACCTAAAATGACCTTGACTGGCTTTGAACTTCTGATGGAGTGTAATGTGTGACTGACATCACCAGTAAATACTTACAAGCTGTCAAACTGATTTAAAGCACTCTATGAGAGGCTCAATGGTCATTGGGGATCTTACTTGTTATTGACAGAAGGCATCAGGGTCAGTCAGAGAGTAAATAAATGATTGTAAAGATTGGCTTGGCCACCACAGCCGAGGCCTTTCCGTCGATCCACGCTATTGATCTGCAGATAGATGGTGTCGATGAAAAGCTGGGGCTGTTTGGATGAAGAATTAAAATGAAGACCTGATTAGAATGAATGTGTACTTAAGCTTTGATTTGTTTACAGATTAAGCCTCAGCCAACACTAGCAGCATGTTTGTGAGGTGGTATAGTCTCTCATCACATCATTGTGTGTCAGGTTCACCTGTTTCAGAAGAAAAGAATATTGTCCTTCACAAATTAGCAGAAAAAACTCTTTTGATTTAGATGAGCAAAGTAGAACAGTGGAAGGAAAAGGTAAAAATGATAGAAAAAAGGCTTAAGGGATTAAACTTTGAACTGTAAGGTGAAAGACTCTCCAGCATTTGGACAAGGACATCAGCTTTTGGTTCTGCTGGGTTCTAGTCACTGTGGCGGATGGCGTAAAGCATTATTAATGACCAAGGAAACCGGCCTGCAGGCTAGGCGTTAATTATATCACTGGAGAGCTGGGAGAAAGAGCAAGCTCACGAGAGGGTGGGGCCACCTTCAGTGTGGTGTGTGAGATTTTGTTTTTATTTTTAACACTGTTACACCATTACTGTTTGGATTTTTTGCAAGAAGCCTGGTTTTTATGTTTCCAGAATCACCAGTCACTTTGTTTATTTTTCACATCTTTGTTTCATTTTTTTGAATTGTCTAATATATTATTTAAAAAAAAAAGGTTTACCCCCCAAAAATGGGATAAACCAGCACAGTTTAATTTTTAAAATAATCCTGTTTGTTCACTCTAGCTGACATGTCCTTGAACTACCCACCTCTTCCATTCACTAAGATAATCAATTGATATTTTTCACTTCACTTAATTTGTTTAATGAAAATGTATAATCTGATTCAGCATTTCACATTCCTCAATAGTCTAAATGTGACAGATAACTGGAGTGATAATACGGTTAGCTATAGGCTACTGTTTTCATCATTAAGCTTGTCTTAATAACCCCCCATCCTTTCTGTACACTGGCACAGATTCACAGGCTAGTGTTCTGCATGCCATGTGCAGAGGGTGTGTTTTTGGTGCCTGGCGCCTGCATGTGACAGTTCCACTCCTCGCCGTCTCATAGCATCTGAAGCGTTGTTTTTTAAAAGGCCAGCAGCCTATCACTGTGCATCCCCTTCAACATACAGTGGTTCATAGTCATCCTCCCTTACACTCAAACTGTGACATTAAAATTCTAGGCTTTTAGAGTGAGACACTGAAATTATTAGAAGTTGAACGGGTAAGGTGAAAATCGCTGGTTTAAAAATCAAAAAGAAAATAAATGTGGTGGCAGAAAAAAACAATTTTAAATGTTACAGTATTTACTTGTGCGCACATCCTTTTAAATGCTACTTACTGTCAAAGCAACTAACAAAAAATGTGTGGCGGCATGGGAAAAACTTTAGCACAGGGTGTTTGTATCTTGGAGACTAGCATGTATTTTATATTTTGCAGGAGCATTTAAAAAACTTCAAAAAAATCTTTGATAGTGCAAGAAAAATAATAATTTGCTAATTAATAAAAGTATTTAATTAATGGAAACCAGGGGAATGAAAGGAATTGATGAAGCACACTTAACCTAAATAGATGTTAATGTCTGTATTATTTTCCAGTTAAAGTTTTGTTTTTATTAATTAAAAGCCAGTTTGTTTGTTTTTTTTTTTTTATAGAAATATATCATTTTTAAATTACTTTTCTATCAATGTGGGAATGAAATTTGTTGCTTTCTTATCAGTTCTTGTTTTTTACACTCCAGTGTTTAGGGAGCCCTACACAGTCCGTGTGGCCGACCAACGCTCCATGCGGGGTAATGTTGCCGTGTTCAAGTGCCTCATCCCCTCCGCCGTCCAGGAGTACGTCAGTGTGGTGTCCTGGGAGAAAGACACTGTTTCCATCGTCCCCGGTAGGAGATTCAGTCACTGGTGACGCGTCAACAGCACAAAACAACACATTAACATTAACAAGTTAGTCATTTGACACGGCTGGAGATTAGAAGTCATACAGATCAGGTTATCTCAAGATTCAGTTCTTCAGGGCAACTAGACTCTTATGGTTCTTATTGGACATTTGATGGTTAATTACAGAAGCAGGGCAATCTAATATCAGCTCAGGTCAGGAAACCAAAACACCTCGATTCTTTCTCAATTTACATGGCATAAAGATTTACTACTTGTTTGCCATTTTGGTTCTACTAACAGCCCTTAGTCAATACAGATACATTTCTTCTTTCACTGGCATCTGTTGCGGTTTGACAGAGTGCTCTAGTCATTTAACAAAAAATACTTTGCTTGGTACATTCCTGGCTTTATTTTGAGTTGACTGACACTGAAAATGTTAAAGTCCCACTCCAATCATCTTTTAAACTGTTTCAAAAGTGTTCCCAGTGGTCTTTTAATATAGCTATGTCATTTTTACCCCCCCAAAAAAAAAAAATACTGTGTTGTTTTAGGACATAACTTCTACAGAGCAGCAGTACTTAATTTCCCATCATCCCTTTGTTTATACTCTTCTGCTAGCTTACAGCACCTCTAACCCCCAACATAATTTTAGCAATGCAACAAAAATGGCAAGCAATATTGGAAGTATCTATCTGCACAGTATTTAATCTGATGTCAGCTCGGACAAAGAAACAAAGATGTACAGTACATGGATCTATTTGTTCGCAAGTGAATTCATCGGAATAGAGCAGAGCAGGGAGTTTTGTGGCCTGCTGTAGTAGCTTCTACATCACTGCTACTAGCTTTTTCCCAAGGTGTTTTTTCGTATGCTCCTGATTCACAATGATTTGAGGAAAGAAATACTCCGAAACACAATTTTAAGCTCAATTTATATGTCCTCCATCATTAGGAAAATGCTCTGAGAACATGCTTTAAAACACCAAAAACATGATTTTCATTGAACTGGGATTTAAAGCTTTTGTTACAATTGACTTTAGCATGCAAATTATGTTTGCATACCTGGGAATAATGGACAGACGGATTGTGTGAACAGTGTTTTTATTTTTATTTCGATAAGTGATTATTCTGTTTAGCTGCTCACGCCAGGCACACAGAAGAGAGCAGCCACACCTTTTGGCTCTGGCACGTCTTGGACTTGCTCGCTTCTTCATCGGAGTCTCAGTTCGAATTAGTCAGTGCTTAAATGAGTAGTTCTCATTTCAGTCTGAAACTGAGCCTGCTGCTTTCTACACTATCAATGTGCTGACATTTGTGTCTGTGTGTGCACGCGTGTCTTCAGGCGTGTGTGTCACAGTCAACATCTGCTCAATGGAGCAATGGTAAATTGCAGGATGTCAGATGAGACTGTTTAGGTCAGATGATACGTTTTGCTCCCTCTGCCCCTTATCTTGCTCTTCGATGCGAAGTATGTGCTTCATGTCTCAGCAGTGTGTGTGTAA
>BSAI01000072.1:14452591-14471898 GCA_036245035.1 Adrianichthys oophorus | reverse complement strand
ATCCCTCCCTTCTTTTCTAATGTATATATTGGGAGATAGGGGAGCCACAATGCCTGGGTTTCTCACTCTAATCCATCAGACCTTAAAGTGAACAACAGACACAGCAGAATAAGCAGAAATGGAAAGACAAAGTAGCACAAAAACACAACATGCTAAATTATGCAGATAGCAAAATGGTATAGCTGAAGCATGATGGAATGAGGTATATGAAGACATAAGAGTGGATGGTGAGATGGACAAAGAGAGAGGTGTATATCCATGTTTGCTGAATTTTTTTTTTTGCTGTCCCCAGCACCCCAGGGAGAAGAAGGCCCAGAGCTCTAAAGCCTGTATCCAGCCATTAGGGATTCTACTATTAAAGATACATCTTAAAGTGCCCCTATCTCTACTTTTCTTTTTGTTATATCCTGTTAGTGTCTAACCATTAACCGTTGCACACTTTCTAGCATCGATGTGTATTTGTCCTTAGGATGGCAGCAATTCGTACCTCATGAAAAAAGTGGAGAAAGAGGGCAAGCTGGGTGTAACTGTGCTAGGGAAATGGGTGGTGTTTACTTATTAATGTGTGTGTTTATGGGCTGCGGTCTGTGTGTATTTGTGTGTGTACAAACCTGGCAGTGATGCATGTTAGGTTGGGTTATTTATTCAGGACTCGTGTTTGGATGTTTTACAGAGAGAACAGGTGCAAAGCGACTGAGCGCGCTCTGTTTGAGCGGACTCTGTGGTTTTGTGTTAGTGAGACAGACAGAAAGACTCGGACACAAGGGCATTCACTGCTGTCCAGGTGCTGACAGAGCTGCACTCTGCATCGATAACACCAGTTTAAATGTTAAAAAGATTTGACAATTGGTGCATTTTAGGAAGATGTGCATGTCATTATTAGGCCTGTACGTATAGACAGACAGTGACTGCTCAGGAACATGGATGTTCTGTGTCAAGATTGAAATGGCGGAAGAGATGGAGGGAGATTGAAGGAGGGTGGGAGGCAGATAGGAAGTGAGGGAGGGCTGTGCACGAGGAGAATTTCAATGGCACTCCAATCATGCAGGCAGTCTCGTTAGCCCAGGCAACATTTGCATAGCGCTTCTGCGAATTCATTTGGCCTCACTCAGAGAAGATGGCTCCCTTTCCTCTTTGCTAGTTAGTTATTCATTAACCACAAGGTGTGCGCAAGGGGCTTTTGTGCATATTTGCTGGTGTGCTTATGATTCTTTGCGACCTCACTGACCAGCACACCTTTCCTTTCATGCTGTACAGGACTTCATCTTTTGAGCCTGAGATCATTGCTCGCCATGACTCCAGCTAGGGGCTGGATCTGTGCCTTTATAGGCTATACATGCATTGATGATATGCACTTATGCTCACAGAAATGGGGGGGAATATGTCAGCAGACTGGTGTCAGTTTTTTTTTTTTTTGTGCGAAATGCAGGGCCATCATTGGTGCCTTACTCATGATTTCAACCTAACACCCTCATTCGGACACAGTGATGCTGTTCTTTAACTTCGTGCATCACTACTGTCCTCCTCCCCCTTCTGCTCCCTCCCCAGGAACTAATTAGGGAGGAAAAATCAAGATGGAAGTTCAGGCAATTAGATTTATTCTTGAGGCCATATCTAACAGGGAGCATGACTTTTCTGCAAAAGTACGTCACTTGTAGGGTGGGGTGAAATTGTGTTGTGTTTGCGAGGGGGATGTGGGGGGTCAAGGTGATGTTTCTGAGAAGAGAAAGACCAGCCAGTAAGTGAAGATGACACAGATAATGAAGAATGTAGTGGATGTGTTATTCTAATTATCCCACTGACACCTCGCCGCAATCTAATAATGTTTGACAGTGCATGGAAAACGCAGCGGTGAAGTGCACTCATATGCACATTTGTATGTATGTGCATTGCGAGTGTGTATCCGTGTGCAACCAGGCAATTGCCAGAGTCTGATAGTGTTTGTCACATGTGCTTGAGCTGAAATGCGAATTTGCTTTGTTTGACCTTTCCATCAGTTGATGTGTTGTAGCATACACCCAAAAAAATATCTGTATTTGTGCAGCATGCAGCCCTCTGAGCTTACTCTGTATGACAATGTTGTATTAAAAAGAGCTCACTGATTATTTAGACTTTTATCGGAAATTGGGATTATTTGGGATGTGTGGTTCACAGCTCAAGTTGGTTATTTTTTTTAGAAAATGCGTTTGGAGACCTTTCTAAAATCAATATCACTTATTGTTAACTACCAAAATAAAGGTTTGTATATCAAGTTTGAAATTGTGAGGTTTGATATGAATACACCATAGCATTCTGGTTTCACAGTTTTTAAAATGTAAAGTACAAAAATTCCAAACAGTTTTCTAAATGATTTTATTTGCCAAATGATTAATTTAGCCTTATTGTTTAGTTTTCTGTACAAATTTTAGAAAAAAAATGTACTTGGTGCAGGTAGATGATGCACTGTTCAACTTTGCTTATGTCATGCATAGAGGAAGTGGACAACAGGTTCAAAACATTTTTTACCATAAGTAAATACAAAAATGGCAGAAAACAGAGTATGGAGCATTTGTTTGTGCAAGGCCGGTCAAAGATATGTATGCATATTTGTGTTTTAGTAGCTCTGTGGGGGCAGGGCAATATGAGAGAAATCCTGTTCCAACACATCCCCGCTGGAGCTAACTTAATGACCCGTGACCTGAAGATGTACATGCTAGAGAAAGCGAGAGCGTGGCCGGGTAGTTGAAGGGGGACAGAAAATGAGGAGGAAAAACAGGAGCACATTGTGGGGATGGATCAGAAATAAAATAAAAAAATAATACAACAAATAAAACCAAAGATAAACATATAACCTGTCTGATTCATTATGACCATATTTTTCCCATTTTTTATTTGCATTTTATTTAAATGCATCTCTTGAGTACCATTGCCATTGATCCTCTTCTCCTACCTGTTTGTGGCACCCTCATTCATTTTTTTAAGTTGTAAAACATTCTTTTGCATTGAAGTGAGCTCTGACATGCAGAACACAGTGGAAACAGCAGACAGAGGAGAACATGTTGATGTTAGAATCCCACTCCAATCACAGTTTGATCTATTGGAAGAGCGTCCCCAGTGGTCTTTTAATGATAAATATGTCATTTTTAGGCTAAATCAAAATGTGTGTTGTTTTCTAGAACATAGATTCTGCAGAACAGCAGAAGTTCATTATAAATTTGCCTCTGAGTTCTGGGCAGGGCTGTTGGCAGGGCGTGAGCCTGTCTTCATTTGACATCATCCCGAACTTTACACTCTCTCGCTACTTACCTCAAAACCCCAACCTAAAATTAGCTGTGCAACAAAAACGGCGAGCAATAGCCTATTGGAGCTATCCAGCTGTACAGTTTTGAGCTCGGACGAGGAAAACAATGAGCAAGGATCTACTTGTCTGCAAGTGGATACATCAGAATGGAGCAGAGCAGAGAGCTTATGGCCAGTCGATTGTCATATCTACGTCAAAACAATTAGCTTTTTCAAACTGGATTTTTTCATCTGCTTCAGATTCACAATGATTTGTATAATTAATTACAATAATGTGTAAAGAAATACTCAGAAATGCAGTTCTAATCTTGTTTTTTTTGTATATGTCCTCCATCATGAGAAAAATATTGCAAGAACATGCTGAAAAGACCAAAAACACAATTTTCACTGGAATGGGTGGGTCTTTAAAAACATGAATAAAACTCGAATAGTGATTTTGTCAGGTTGCTGAAGTCAGTGACTTTGTCCAAATATAGCCTGTTTTTCTGTCCCTAAGGTTCAAAGTGGAGTTAACTTGTCTTTCTGAGTATGACTTCGCAACAATTGCCATCCCCCTGACTTGTCTGTCTGTGTGCTTGGAGATAAAAGTGGGTCACAACTTTAAAAAGTGAGCCAATTATAACACAGCTATCCTAAAGTGAGAAATTTGGTTTGGTTGCCTCACCAATAAAAAGAAGGACAAATGAGAGCAAAGAAAAAACAAAAGCATCTGTCCAGCTTTTTATTTTTATTTTCTCATGAACTCGTCTTCTAGTACTCTTTATCTTTTATGTTCTGTATCTCCAACCTGTGGTATTGTTTTTAGACAGGCCAGCTTTAGAGTACTTTTTCCCCACTCAATCTTGTTCTTTGCAACATATCCTTATGCTAGTTAACTAGTTGTGCATGTGTGAGTATGTCTGTGTGAGTGTGCTGAACTCGCTTGTCAGCAATGGCATCTCTGGACTTTATTAATTGCTAATCAATGAACTCTCTGGGATGTATGTTATGGCTTGAGTACTCCCACAAGACATTTGCTGGCATCTCAACAGGCACATCAATAATTTAGTAGAGTTTACACATTCACAGTTTCTTTTTACACCTTCTAATGTTATACTGCATTTTGATTACATAAAAAAGCATACGGTGTAATTTAGCAGAATGCCATCTTGACTAGTCAAATATAATGTATAGCATCAAACTAATATAAAAAAAGATAATTCCTATTTTTATTTTGTTAATATCTACACAGCAGGGAAATGGTGCAGGCAGGTCTTATCCATTGTGGACAGCTTCAAATTGGCTGCTTGTTTTTCCAATATGTGGTGTCTTTTGTACTTTAAATGCACTCTTTATTTTCACTTTCTTTTCTGGCATCCTAGGGTTCTCTTACTTGGCTGGCTTGACTCTTGTTTCTCTCAAGAGCTTATAAAGCCCACTCGGTTGTCTCATGTTTTGCATCATTATTTTTCCCCCCATTCAGCTATTTTCAGCATGTGTGCCCTCCACCTAATCTTTCTTCACCTACATATTTGCTCCCCTCTGCTGTCTGCTTCTCTCTCTCTCAGTGGTTTCTGTATTTCCTTTATTTTTCTTTTATTTCCCCCCTCTCTTTCTCATGTGCGCAGCCATTGTTTTTAAGGCCCACGGCAAAAGTGCGTTTTCTTTTCCTCTCAGTTTCAACCACTTGAGATTTAGTTTAAATAGCAAATGTTTTACTTTTAGATATTTCAGAATTTTTTTTAGCTTAAACTTTTTAAAATACATTTTGTACATTTTATCCTGTTTCTATTTGTTTACATTTACTGTGACTTTCTCATTGGCAATTTCTTTAAATTGATTATTATTAATATTAATAGTTATTATTAATAGTCATTATTGCCTCAAATGATATTGTATGCACAGAAATTAATAAACAAACAGATTATGGAGCACCGTGTCTGAAATGCAACTGTGCTATATGGTTAATTTATTGCACTTTTCTTCATATGGGCATTTCCCAACATTTTATGCACCTTTAATATTATATGCATATTACACAAATAACAATTGAACTCTCATATAAACCTAAAACAAAATAGAAATTCTGCACGTGTAAGGATCTATTTGTCTGCTTGTCGATGCATCAGAATGGAGCGGAGCAGAGAGACTTTGGCCTGCCTAGTTCAGTTGCTGTATCACAAATATGAGCTTTTTCAAATTTGCTCCTGATTCATCATAATTTGAAAAAAGAAATACTAGGAAACGCAGTTTTAATCTTAAATTAAAGTTGCAAGTGGCATTGGATGGCCCAGAGACACTACGTGCCCTCACCGCCGCCCTCATTGCCCACCTTGACGCACCACCACCACCTTCGACTCCTTACTTTGACCCGACTTTACTTGATGAGCAGGCACACCTCTGAGTGATAACAATATGGTCCCTGCAGTCAAGAACCATATTGTTTTTGCGTCTTTGAGCAAAAATTTGACCCCTGAGCAAAATTAAAAAACACAGGATATGAGCATATTATGAATGTGCGCGTGGTTAGCAAATAACCTCGGTTACTAAGGAAATCCAAAATTTTACTTTTGCCAATTCTCCTGAAACATACATAGATCTGTTAATTATCCCCAGACAACCAAAACATAAATAGGTTGCTATGGAGATAAAACCAACAGAAAAGCCTCCATTTTGAAAAAAAGTGTTTTTGCATTTATTTCTCACATACAGCGCAGACTATCCTTAAAGAAAGAGAGGGGGGTCAGGCGTGTGTAGTGTCTGCTTTGAAATTGGGGTCAGGTCAAAGGTGGGTGGGTGGTGAGGGCGTTGGTGGTGTGTAGAGGTGGGCGGCGAGGGGGAGGACGGGTAGCGCCTGTTGGTCATTAAACACAGCTCACGGCTTTAATTATTTTATGCATTTTCCATCATGAGAAAATGCTAACATGTTAAATACACCATTAAAAGCATAATTTTCATTTGAGTGGGTCTTTAAATACATGCAGCCTATTATAGCCACTGCAGAGTTTGGCAGGTGCCCTTCAACACAGGAACTCAAAGTCTTGCAGTAAATAGGGCCAAGCTGTCAACCCTGTTTAAATGTAATGCTACACACTGTCAAAGCTCAGCACAAACACATGACAATCAATAACACTGCTGGTTAAACTCAACAATCAATAATAACCAATCTAAAGTTTAGCAAGTCATGCCCAGATCTCTCTTAAGAGGTGAAGAGGCCATTGTCTTTGGTTCTTTGAAAACCCCCTCAGAATATTAAAAAAAAAAAACATTGGACAAAAAATTCACTAGAGAGAACCAGTACAAGTCCAGTTCAGTATTATTTATGACTTCTTTAGGCCTGAAAATGTTTTTTTAACTATCATAACGCTGAACCTCATGAAAGATGTGGTCTAAAAAGGAAAACAGATGTGTGTTTTTAACTAAATTAAGCTTTGATTCTTGAAAAACATTGTCAGATTATCAAAGCTATACATATTGGCTTTTTGTCTTCCTGTGAAGACCATTTAAATTACAAAGTTATTACTTTTATTAATTATAAATTTATGACTGCCAAAGTGCTTGTCTCTCAAATTCATTGTGCCTTCGTAAATCAATGAGAAGGAACTGTCCATTCACTCGTATTTACACCTAGGGACAATTTAGAGTAACCAATTATCCTATGAAGTATGTTTTTGGATGCTGGGAGGACGTTGGATATCTTAACTCGAGAGCTAAAAAAAAAATACTCCATTTGAGTTTACCACAGGTAACTATTACCCCACTTTTTGGATAAAAAGTATCTAACCATAACATTATACCTTGTTTTTTAAAGTCACACACTAGTTAGAGATATTTGTTCACCTCTTAAACCAAATTATCAGGAGGCTTCTTCTGCTCTGGGAGATTAGCTTCCAAGTTTAGCATTTGACTTTGTACCTGCATCCAGATGGCTTTAAACAGACAATGTGATCACTTTTGTTTTATGTGTGTCTGAGGAAAGCGAGAGAGATAGAGAGAAGTAAATCTTTTTACATCTGAGCTTCACTGACTAAAGCTCAGAGATAAAGAAAAGAAGGGGGGGGGGTTTGTAAAGAGAGAGTATCGAAACAATAAGAACAAAGTAATTTGAATCTCATATACATTTCAGTTTAACGTCCTCCTAGCCTTGAAACATTCTCCTGCAGTGGGTCTGACATACAAACGGGCGCACGCTCACTTCCCCCACTCGCTCTTGTGGACAAAGCCCTTGTGTATGTGCACAGATTGACAGTTGAGTGTTTGCACTACAGCTCATTCATCCTTGTTGACTGTGTCTCTGCAGCCAAGTTGAAAATACACGGTGTGTCAGATACAGCCTTTCAACAAAATACAATTTATTATGCTAGCTGCAATTGCTTGCATGCTTACCTATACCAACTGTAATGTAAAAAGCTAGAGTGAATAAGGAAAGAGGAGAAAAAAAGAACCTGAAGGCTGGATTGATTTGTTTAAGTTAAATTCCTCTACATATTTCTGTTTTTGTTTGGTCTGAAAAGCAGCACTTTTCATTTTAACATCCGCATAAAGAAACCTCCTTGAAGTACAAGTCTTAACTCTTGAAGTTAAGTTTGCCAGTTCAAAAACACATTATTTCTTGTTTTTTAGCATTGCTAAAACCAGAATTTCTGGGTAGGAGCCTGGATCACTAAGCCTTTAATCAAATCATTTGATAGATGAATCTATTTGTATTTCTTTTTTTAAATGACTGTTAACAAAGTCCCTGCCACCCATCCATCCATCCATTTTCTGAACCCACTGAATCCCTTTCGGGTGCTACTCTTGGGTGAAGATGGGGTATACCCTGGACAAGTTGGCAGTCTGTTTCTTGACCCACAACTTATACACCCACACAGTTATGTGTGTGTATATGTTGTTTTGGACATTAGAGTGACAATCCATGCATTAACGAGGAGAACATGCAAACTCCACACAGAAAGGTCCCAGCTGGGATTCAGCTAAGTGCCCTTTTTTAAATGTTAAAATGGTTTAGTTGCTTGCAGAAATAAATGTTCTAAACTTGACTCTGGAGCAATTAATTTCACAAAAACAATACCTGGCAGTTTTTATAAATACAGAATGTAAAACAGTCATTTCTAAACTTTGTAGTGTTTTGTAGATCCTTGTGTATGCTTTTTTTTATTTGTTTAAAGGGCTTTTGAGAGTAAGAGGTTGCTGACCCCTAATCTAGATTATCTAAAAAATGTCATTGGTTCTTACAATACCATATCCATATGTATATGAGGGCTGTTGCCACACAGTGGGTTACATCAGGTGCTAGTGACAGAGTGCTCCTTGACTATCAGCAGCACCCATCTTGAGATCTGCTTTTTTTAAGTGTGCATCTTTGTGTGCTTTTCATCCTCTACACAAACAGTGTGCCCCTCCACTGCAGGCTGACAAGGGAACGCCTTGTTTATTTCTGTTAAGGGGAACACAAATGGGTGTTTATGCTGCAGCTCCCTTACCTCCATTTTTTTATTTGCTCTTCTTTTTGTGAGTCAATATTGCTTCAGGTAAAAATGCACAGTCAAGTGCAGCTGTTTGTCCTTTCCTATGTACTAGATTATCTATTTCTTGTTAGTTGATATGGTCACCTCTGTCATGACCTTGCATTTCAAAATATATAAAAAATGAAATCTTCAAAATGAAAGATTTTGTTATATGTTTTATCTTTTTAATGCAAAAAACCTGTTTACATAAGTATTCAGTACATTTTCCCTTCTATTTAACTAGTTATTATGTGTGCATTTTAAACACGTTCCAGTCTAGTTTGTAATCTGATTCACCGTCAAAGCTGCACTGATGTCTGACAGGTCGGAGTGTGTTGTTATGGAAACGGCATAAACTATCACAGTTCCTCCTGATTTAAGGTGATGTATGAAATCTAAATTTAAGATCTTAAGTATTCCTGCAGATTTTATATTTATTTGTTGCGCTCAGTGTTGAATATGTTCATTATTTCTGCACTTTCTTACTTTGCTTTTATACTTTAATAGTTTTATCAATTCCAGTGCAGACTGAAATTGAATGGAACTGAATAATTGTAATTGTAAATGTCTTCTCTTTCTTTATTATTATGCATATGAGCAGAAAATGATCATACAATGCTGAATAAATCAATCAAATGAAATCATAACGCAAAAAGCTAATAGCTATAAAGTTGAAGCTTTGATTATTGTTGCAGTGTATTGCAATTATTGTTCTTTTAGAGGGCTCTCAAGCGCAAGGTCTGTCCTTATTAGCTTGCCAAAGTCGTTTGTGCTTTTGAGACCAACAGGTGGCTTCAAACTAACATTTACTCAACGCCACAACCTTAGAAAAAGGATACATGAGTAAAACATGACTGACTCATCTATTTATGTACTTCCTTATAAAAAAAATCTATGGCAGTTTCAAGTTAAAAAATGATCAACAGAGTGGATTTAACAAAACAAACTTGGCTTGGGTTTCTATAGAAAAGTATACTTTCAGTCAAAGAGGCAAAAATAATAAACCATAAACATGCATGGACACAAATGCAAAACAAGAATTATCTACGACAATTGGAATCTGTAAGTAATCACCAGATATCCTTAATAGGAAATGAAAACAAAACAGGAAACTCATGGCGTATACTTGTATAGTGCTTTCTACCTTCTTTGAGGCCCAAAGCGCTTTACAGTCCCAGTTCCATTCACCCATTCACACACCCATTCACACAGTTATGGCGGTTTCGCTGCCGAACACTGGCACTAACCTTCCATCAGAGGCAATGTGGAGTTCAGTGTCTTGCCCAAGGACACTTTGACACATGGGTAGGCAAGGCGGCAATCAACCCTGCAATCTTTCGATCAGAGGCCGACTGCTCTACCGCTGGACCACGGCCGCCCCAGAAAATAAAAGAAAAAGTGAAGCCAGAAAAAACTTCAGATTTATTCCAAAGTCAATCCACTGAATTATATTTACTTAATAATCTAGGTATTTCCAATAAAAAATGTATCCTTTTGTTTTAGAATTTTGAAAATGTTGATATGAAATCGATAGTTTTACAATAAATATTGTTCATAATTTATAATGTTTTTGCTCATTCTTAGAAATTTGCTAATAAACAGCTATTTCGTTAAAGGACCCACTCCAATGAAAATTGAAGTTTTTTAACATGTTCTTGTAGCATTTTTCTTATGCTGGAGGACATGCATAAAGGGATTTATGACTAAAACTGCGTTTCTGAGTTTTTTTTTTTTCAAATCGTGTTGGATCAAGAGCAGATGAAAACCTGCTTTTTGAAAGTTTGGGTTTTTGACCCAGCGATTGCCATAGGCTGGCCAAAGTCTTCCTTCTCCGTGACAATTCTGATGCATCCACTTGTAGAAAAAAAAATCCATTAATGTCTTAATTTTCCTCATCTGAGTTGTCATCTGACTCTAAACTGTACGAATGTACGGAATGGCTCAAATATGGCTTGCAGATTTTTTTTGTTTCTTTATACAATACATTTGTTGCAATAAAATGAAAAAAATGATCCATCAGTAAATAATAAAAGAAACACCATCAAGCTACACAGGTAAATCCTTACTGGTATACTCTTGCCCATAGTCACTTAGAGTATAAATGCAAGTGGAGGCCCATTTTCTGATTTTCCTCCACTGACAATAAATGACCTAATTTTCAGTTCCAGTGAAATCATTAAAGTTTTACAAATGAAATTCATATACCTATGCAGCCTACAAAGCACACACTTTGAGAAAGGTCTGGTGCCAACAGAGGGGCGTTTTCATAGTTGGATTAGTAGCTTTGGACGTGGTTGAATATTTTCCTCTTCACAAGTCAACAGCAGATCACTGTGCTCCACTAATGAGAGGAGTGCCTCTACATATACGCAATGTTTTGTTGTGCAGGAAGCAACCAGCTACTGTCAGTCTGCATTTTCATGCACCCTCATACAGCGTATGGGTATGCATCTATAACCGTTTGCATGCTTTTCTACAAGTCTGAGCATATATGTATTTACTGCATTCTCACACATACATGTGTGAACAGAATTGTGCTCTGATGAGAGATGAAATATAAGAAAAAAACAGAAATAGATGGAGATAGATAGAGGTATTGGAAGGAAAATGATAACTGATAAGGGAGGTAGAGCATAAAGACAAAAAAAAAACTGTTGCCAAGGAAGGACTGATATTGAGGATGAAAGAGCGAGGAGTACTCTCTGGAGAGATGCTCATGGAGACCAAAGACACATTCTGCCACCATAAGCATGTTTAAATTTTGAACAGGCACTTAAGAGGGACAGCACATGGATGCATATTTCTCTGAGCAGGCACTTGTGGGCAAAGCAGTGATTTTTCAAAGTATGAGGGACAAAAAGGTGTTTAGAAAGGCAGAGTGAGGAGAGGAGAGTCATAGAGTGCAGGAAAGGAAGGGAATAAGAGAGGCAGCCTTTTTTAATGGAGGTGTTTTTGCTTCACTAATTTTAGGGCCCATTTAACAGAAAGTTCCTTTTTTATCTCCCACTGTCTCTGCCTCCATTCCTCCCATTCTTCCCTCTCACCCTCTTCCCTCTTTCCCTACATATCCAGTTAATTTAATGAAGCTTCCCCGATTGCTTTTAGCATTAATATTCCAATACCAAGTGATGTAAATAATGAATGCAGCCTTCCTCATTCTCTCTCTCCGTCTCCACCTCTTTCCCTCTCTGGATGATGTTGAGTCCCATCTGTCATGTCTGTGGTGGAACAGAGCTCTCCCCAAAGAAGAGAGCGGGAACTGGGATAAGAGGGCAGATGAAGCAAGGGAGAACAAGGCAGGGAAGGGTGAAGAGTAAGAAGGTGTGTCTAAATGAATAGCTAGAACAGCTCGTCTGCTTAGTGTCAACACTAAGATTTTGTGGAGGATGTTGCCTTTTTTTTCTGAATTTAGGGTTTACATTTAAATGTGAACGCACAGGTTTAGAGTGGGTTCACAAGGCCATCATCATGGTTAACATTAGTATTAAAATCCATGTTTTTATCTTTTACATGTAAAAAAAATCTCTCAGAATAAGAATACAAAATTGGTCAAATATGAGATTAAAAAACAGATGTGTGTTTGGATTTATCCACTTTGACCTGCCTTTTATTGTGCAACAGGTTGTAAAAAAATGGACAGTTGTGCAGGAAAAGTGAATTCTAAAATTACTTAATGGTACCATAAAGATTTTTTTAAATATTTTAAGTATTATTATTTGATGATTTGATGAAATATTTGATTAATTATTTTTTAAACACATACTATATGAAAAATGCTTTTAGACATTTTTTTGGTGAGGTCACAGAAGCTTTCTTGGATTGTAAAAAAGTGTTAGTAGGGTTTAGACTCAAGTATCCAGTGTAAAAAATTCCCTTGATGTTTGAAAGGCCAATCTTTTTATGCACTGTAAAATCTGGTTATGTTTTTCTCTGCACAAACAATTATTTTTTTTACTTTTGCACATTGTTTTTTTTTTTTTGCAGTGAAATAGTTAATTTTTTTGTTATTTCTCATATTAGAGATTTGTTTGGAATGTCTCTCTAGTAAAACTACTTAAGGAAGAGGTTTTAAAGTTACAATCAATGTTGTACAACCAGGTAGAGCGGTTGACTAAGTTGGAAGATTGTGGCTTTAGTGCCTGCCTTGCCCTCCCATGTGTCAAAGTGTCTGAGACTGAACCCCACTTTGCCTCTGATGGTTATAAGCGCCAGTGTTCGGCAGTGGAGCCACCATCGGTGTGTGAATGGGTGAATGGGACTGTGACTGTAAAGCTCTTTGGGCCTTTGAGGAATGTGGAAAAGCAAGATAGAAGTATACGCCATTCACCATTTTACATATGCCGTCTCAAAAAGAGAAACATTTCTGCTCACAATCAGTAATGGGGATTTAAAACTAAATTTGTCGAACAACTCCTGTTCATCTCGTGTTTAAAGCTGGATCTTTTCCCTTATAGTTTCAACTGGCTTCATCCCATTTCATAATTTCACGTTACCAGGCTTGAGATTTGAAGCATGATCACCTCAGTTGAATGTGAATCTCTTCTTTTCCTTTCATAGTAGATCCTTGAAGTGAACAATCTTCTTGTCTGAGTCAAGACATTTTTTTCACAAAGGTTGATGGGTCACTGTTAAATGTGGATGTGTTTCATTTAGGTGCACCTACACCTAAAGAGATGGATAACAGTGCAAAATTAGTCAAATTAGTAATGAGTAAAAACTAATAAATAAAGCCACATGACAGCTGCTAAGAATAATGCTTCCTAACCCTACCTCCATATTTTTCTCTTTTTCTTTCAATTGTCCATTTTTCCAGCCACATTCAAGGTTGCTTCTCAAGTGAGAGCACCTAAGCAACTACCACTTTCTAACTTTACCCAATCAGGCTAAAAGGCCAGAGGACAAATGCACAACAAAAATTGTACGCTTTTCCACATAGGATCAAACTATAATAACAAGGGGAAAGAAAAATGAGTTGAATTACAAAATTTTATTTCTAAAGGATTTTCAAGGACACATGTCAGAGAGAGATGTTAGGGTTTTGGAACAAAAAAAGCAGATTTTTTACTGTTAAATAAATAAATAAGTACCTAAGAAGGAACTGTAGTTCTCTATCAGGTCAGACTGAACCGCCATCAATTTTCTCTTTATCTTAAATGGCATCATGGGAGGTTACGCAGCCATCTATGGTCAGAAAAGGTGGTCAACCAACTGTTTCTAACAATATATGAGATTCTTTCAATACTATCATACAGTATTTAGGCTGCAAAATAATGAATACAGCTGTTTGATTTCCACGGCGATATAAAATCAAAGTGAAGAATGTTTGAAGCTGCATAGAAATATTTGCTTGGAGATTCAACGAGACATTAATGGTCAGCTTTATTTGTTAAGGAAAATGTCTAATCTTTAGCAAGGAAAGATGGAGATGGAGAAGAAATGGGAACTCTTTGCTTTTAAACAAACACACCCACACACTCAAGGTGGTGACCTCAAGGCCTCTTAGTGTAAAGCGTGACATAAAAAATTTGCATATTTACATTTTCCAGGTTTACGTTTGTGGCTGCAGGTAAAAAACAGTACATGGAGGGATGAGAAGGGTCAAAAAAGAACTGGTATAAAATGACTTTGTTATTAATGGCTACATTTATTGTCAGCTTTGTTACTTTGTGTAAGCACCACTCCAACATCATTTTGTGACCCCACACATCACTACACATGTGTTTACAACGGCAATCCTCTTAAATCTCTTTCTTCCACAATGTCACCACACATATGCAGGCAAAAGCCACACAAAAACCACTTTGGTGTTTCTGCAACCAAAGCCATTTCTAAAGAGTTTCCCTGAGTACTTGAGTGGGAAAACACATTAAAGTTTAACAGGTGCAGGGACGAAAAAAGGGAGATTGTATAAAAAAAAAAAAGGGACGGCATCAGCACACCATTCACCACTCAATACCTGCTACGAGTCTGTTCTTTACTTTTTTTTTTTTTGCCGAATGGAAAAGTTGTGAGAAGGGATTAGGCACTGGAAAAAAATATTTATAATTGTTTCTCACTTTGTTATTCTGTTTGTGCATTTTTTCTGGACACATGCATAAGGAAACTTGAACATTTTTTGGAGTTATTTAGACATTAAATATGTTTTTACATTAAGAGAAGGACTTATCCTCACCTGCCAAACAGGACAGAATAGCAAAACAAAAGCAAATAATAATAAAGGAGAACGTGGAACGTAGGGATAAAAAAAAGTGGTGCTGAGAGCAGGGGACAGATGGAGTAGCTGGTAAGCACGTGGCTCGCTGCATTGGAGTATGTGTATGTATGTGACACACAATAGTGGTAATTATCTTAGCTGCTGAGTGCACAGAGGGCTTGGCAGTATAAGGTCTGATGGAGGGGTGGGGTGGGGGGTGACAGGCAGTCAAACAGTAATATAATCATAGTCCTTTGTGAGAGCGAGAGCAGAGGGCAGCTCAGTGTCAGCTGTTATTGAGTGCTTATCCCCTCACAGCCTCCCTTTCACACCAACACGCGTGCACACAAAGTACAGTCGTGCTGATAAAATGTTAGTATTCAGTCTTTCATTCATGCTCTCTCCCATCTTGCTTCCCCGCAAATCCATCAGTTCCAGCTAAACAATGTGTATTATGTTAAACAAACATTACATGTCTATTGACATGTAGAGAAGGTTTCCAAATACTTGTCACAAGTGACAATCTGATGTGACACTGTACAGAAAATCCTGATTAATATAGTTTTAATGGGAGAATGTTTTTAACTTCAACTAATCCAACATCCTCCATTGCCAAATTTGACAGAAACTAGGAAGTACCAAAGGTTGCAGTTCCTCAAGCTACAGAAGCTGGTGTAAGGAGCACTTTCTAATTGACTCCTATATTAAAGAAATGGCTACTTTTAAAACTTTCACACCAGAACTATCACAGGTGACATCTTAGTACCACTCTTTGACTTATTGTAATTCTTTGGTCAATCAGCTGATTCTGATGTGGAGAAAAGCAGCTTTTCACATTGGCTTTGCACTGCTATGCCAAACTTTACGAGTGCAAAGTGTTGCCAAGTGCAAAGCTGCTTTTCAGAATGAGCTGATTTACCTGGACTGCGTAAGCACTTTACCGTTGTGTAAGGCTGCCTTTCTCCAAACTAAAATTACCTGGAATTACATTGATCACCTTTTTACCAATATAAAAAGCTTAGTGGTCTTTTAATTATGAGTAAGGTGTTTTTAGGTAAAGTCCTGTGTTGTGTCTTTTTCAGGAACATAGTTTTTTCAGCGCATTAGTAGTTCAAAAGGAATTCGCCTTGGCGAGCAATATTGGAGCTATCCAACCATACATATTTGAGCCAGACGCCAGCTCAGATGAAGAAAAGGAAGACATACATGGATCTAGTCATCTACAAATGGATCCATCAGAATAGAGCAGATCAGGGAGCTTGTAGCTTGCTGTAGCAGCGTCTATGTCACACAAGTTTTTTCTAACAGCATTTTTGCTTATTCTGCTTCTGAATCACAAAGATTTGAATAAAGAAATACTCAGAAATGGAATTTGTATATGTCCTTCATCATGAGAAAAATGCCACAAGAAAATGTTAAAACACCAAAAGCAAGATTTTCATCATTGTGGGTCTTTATATAACATTAATTAATTTAGAGCTTCTCTAACTTTTTTTAATTTTATAGTGTCCAATTCATGACAACTCTTGGTTGGGTAATTATTTCGAAATGAGTTTAGATGTTTTAGAGCTCTAGTTTTGACATTCTAACATCTCCATCTCACTTTAGGGTTCATTTTTATTGTGCAGAATCCAGTGGGTGGCATCAGAGAGGATCTGTACACACGTTTGTGACTATGACCTGCTGACCCCAAGAGTGGTTTTGTGTTTATTTGCAAATTATTTCATCTTCAATGAGTTGTAAATTAATTGCGACTTAAAATGAAATGGAAACTATATGCACTTTTACAAAGACTATACTTCAGTTACAGCTACAGCTACCTTGAGTTGGAATGGTCTTGAGACATCATTCTAAGTGTTATTAAGGGACTAACACAGTATGGTATGGAAGTCTGTTTAAAAGTCAAAAACTATAGTCTGGCCTGGTCTTTCTCGTTCAGCATTAGGGAAATTCAGAATTCAGCTGAACATTGAAAAAAGCCTAGGACAAATCTTTGACTTAACCATTCAAACACAAAATACATTGAAGCCTCCATAGACTCTCTTTCTGCCTCTTGACCTCACTTATTCTCTTTATTCTAACCTTCCTCTAGCTCTGCAGGGATCAACTTGGATTTTACACAGCTGTGATGATAAATAAATGTTTCACTTTGTCTTCTCATCAATAATGCAGCCTGTCTTTAAGTGCTGCTGTGGGGGTTACATCTTTTGTCTTTTTCCCCTTTGTTTTTCTCTGCTTCTCAGCTTTGTCTTGCTCATCTTTACCTTGTTGGGGTGAGGGATCAGAAGAGAAGGGAGGGAGAGAGAAAAAATACACTTTTACTGCAGTGAGGAAGTACAAGGCTTTAACATAACTAAAACACAAACATCAATATGTTCACATTATAAATGCCTTTCCTTTTAATTCAACTCCTCTGTTTTCAATTATTTTTCTCCTAAATTCAAATGTTTATTCCAACACTACACTATGACCTTTGAAACATGCAGCTGTCTGCTTTTGACCTACATGTTCAAACTTTTTCAGTAGCTGTTCGGAGTTTTAATCCCTTTGTGCATCACCATATTACTACAGAATTCAGGCAGACGAGACAAATCAGAAGAGAAGGACAACAAAACTTAAGCCTTTTGTTACATTACGATATTGGTGACAAGGCAATGACACATAATGTGCCTGCTGAAAGGATGTGCAAAATATAAGCGCATGTCTTCTGTGCCTGCATCCCTTTGTTACGCCAGGTTAGAAGAAAATGTGAAAAAATTGACTTTGTTGTGCAGAGAATAAAAACGTTATGCAGCCGCTCTGCAGCTTTTCACATGTAAACACTTCAGTGTTAAAATAGACTATTAAAAAAAAAAACTTGATGCATTTTTTTCCTGATCTACAAGGCCAACTGAATCAAAACACTCACTTAATTAACTTTTGGTACAAACTGTTGCTTCGAGCTAATAACAGAGCAGCAAAAAGGGTAACTTATTAGTCTGTTACTTTCATAAATTTACAAAGATATAAAGAAAAATGAAATAAAAAAACACAACATATTGCTATGTGATGTCCCTTTTCTTTATTGGAAAATTCAATTCAAAATGAATATTGGAGTCAACTAATGGCAACACAAGGTACAAATGTCATTTTATTGTTAGTAATGTTGTACAGCTATGGCAATTTACTTAAGTACTGGGTTGTAAAATAAGCGTAATTGTTTTTTTTCTTTATTTTTTTTTAGTAATTATAAGATGTACTTTGCGGTACTCAAACTCTTAACGTGTAGGCAACAGAGACTACAAAAGTTGCTATTACCTAAATCTTTGATTTCAGAGTAGACACTTTCACAGTAGAAACTTCCACATGAAAATCAGATCATGCATCATCTACAGATACAATAAGACAAAGTTGATTTTCTTACTTTTTAATTTGGTCTTTTAAAAGTTTTTTCAATGAAAAAAGCAAGTTAAAGGGATATGAAATATCCTGATATATATAGTGTGCATGCTATTTTTTTTTTTTACCAAAAGCTGCTTGAAGCTTCAGTCCCTTGAGTTTCAATGGAAGATGCTGTGATTTACTGTAGATCTTTTCAGAAGTCTGGGACTGACCCACACAGATGTCTACATTATACCTGACAATATGAATTGCCTAAAATAACGCGCCAACATTTGGTAAGGCAAGCTATCATGGTGGTCCAGAAGTAGTCGAGAGCTGTTGTGTATCTGATGTGATGTGTTGTGTATGCTGTATGTCACAGCAAAACGGCTTTTCCTGCACAGAGCCGCCAGGCACCTGAGTGTGTGCATGTTTGCATTGTTGTACTGGATATATGCCTATCTTGGGGCAGCCTGCCTTGTTTCACTGTCACTTCCGTGCACAGAGAGGGACACTGAAACTGTTTTTCACTGACACTCATCTGACTCTGCTGCCCTTAACTCTTACTCTGCTCCAGGCAGATAAATGTGTTCCTGTGAGTCTTATAGTCATATCAAATCAAACTGACACCCAAGCTCTGGCCTAAAGCCCATTTGTCTCTAGCACAATCATTTTACAGCTTTCAATCTACTAAGGCTGACCTTTATTTAGTCATTTAGTTTGGATTGAGTGTTTGATCGTCTTATTGACAAGATATAACATTCTTTGTACAGGCAGTGAGACATATTTTGACAAAAAACTGTCCAGATAAAAAACACATGAATAAGAAATTATAGCTTCATTTTGGTTCAAAATTTATTAAAAGAAGTCGGAAGTCGGAAGAAAAGCTGAATTTTAAACCAAACCGGCAGGCTGTCAGAGGTGAGTGAGAAACAGAAAAAAATCTATCTATCTATCTATCTATCTATCTATCTATCTATCTATCTATC
>BSAI01000072.1:14407307-14452581 GCA_036245035.1 Adrianichthys oophorus | reverse complement strand
ATCCATCCATCCATCCATCCATCCATCCATCCATCCATCCATCCATCTACATATTTTTTTTGAGAGAAGGATGAAGAAGTAGGATGATACCCAAAGCTAATTACAGACCTTCCAGGATTACGTAGCAGTTATTATTGATTGTTGCAGCCTTGCATCTGATTTTGTGGGAGTTTTTTGTGAAAAATTGCAACAAAAGTTGTTTGTGTGTTTATAAATAAATATATATTTATATATATCACGATTACTCACAATGTTTTATGAATTCATTTTTATATGACAGTATGCGACTTTCAAACAAAAACAGACCAGAGAGCAAATGTCTTCCTACATTTTGATGGTCTGAAATGTTTACATTTAGAAAGTGTCAACTTAGAAGTTTAATTTGTGTGCACAAAACACATCAACAGTAGAATAAGCAGAACTTTAAAGACTTTTATTTCTGCAGTATTACTCCAAGAAAACAAAGATGCTGACATACAGCCATAAGAAACTAACATTGTGTTCCTTCACTTTAAATGGATCGGGTGAATACTTTTCCTTCAAAAACAAGCAGTAAGAGGTGAACTTTCTACATGAAATTATGCTTTTCCAAACTATCGTGATGATCAGCATACACCGCTTTCCCTTGCCGTTGCTATTCAAGTTCCCTGCTGCCTCAGTGACGCATTGACCGCATTACGCATCAAATAGTTCGCCTCAGACCGACTGAGATCAGAGTTCAAACAAGGCTACTTTAGGACAGTATAATGTTTTGTTTTTAGTAGGGCTGTCAACGGTAACTCTTTAACGCAGGCGATTATTTTGTAAAAAATTGATGCGTTAATATTTATTAACGCTAAATAATTTCACCCCGTGAAGCAACTGTCTTCCGACGGTTCAGGCTTTCACGGCGTGCATCAATTACTGAAAATACACACTTTGTTGAGCACAATCCCTCTTATACCATGATCACTTACAAAAGAAATAAATATTCAATTAATTTTTAGTACTTTATTCTTTAGATTGCTTTTTCACAAAAGGCAGATTATTTAATATGTAATGCGGCCTGTTGTCATGGAAACACGACAATGCGTCGCTGATCCATCAGCGACCTTGAATTCCAGCGGATGAGGAAAGCAATATATGCGCTGATCGTCATGATAGATTCAGTAAAGCATCATTTAAGAGAAGAATTTCACCTCTAACCACTTGTTTTTGCCCACATCATGAAGGAGAAGTATTTACCCACACCATTTAAAGTGCTGAACCACAATGTTTGTTTCTAATGGTTGTACAACAGCATTTTTGCTTTCTTGGGGTAATACTGCAGACATAAAACTCTTTACAGTTCTGCTTATCCTATTGTTAATGTGTTTTGTGGACACAAATTAAACTTCAGTGTTAACACTTTGTAAACATAAACATTTCAGACAATAGAAATGATGGGAAACATTTTCACTCTGGCCTGTTTTTGTTCAAAAGCTGTATATTGTTGTATAAAATTGAACCCGTAAAACATTATGATTAATCAGGATTAATCTCAATACAAAAATGTAAAGTTATTCTGATTAATTTTTTTAATCGATTGACAGCACCAGTTTTTAGCTGTTTGCATTTGGTGGTATTATCTTGTTAAGACACCTACTATATGTTCTGCAACTGAGGTCAATATAGACCAGGCAGCACAATATGCTTAAAGTTTATTTGAAAATTTCGAAATTTTACTGTTTGCTGTCATAGCCAGAGCAGATTCAAGATACCGCCCCACCAAGCCTCCTTCATTCCACACTTCTCTTCTTGATATGCTTCATTTTTGTGCCAGCGAGCACAACAGTTTCATTTTTTTTTTTTTACTAAAGCTTCAATTTAACCAAAAGAAAATTCCCAGAAGCTTTGGGGCTTGTTACAAAGGGTTGTGGCCAATTTGACTTTGACTTCAGTTTTGATGATTGCTTTAGTGGTGTTCTCCCTCTGTCTCCTGTGAGATCCACCATCAACCAAACAGCAATATATATATATATATATATATATATATATATATATATATATGTATGTATGTATGTATGTATGTGTGTATTTGCAATGGATTGATACGTAAAAAATATCAAAGTCAAATGTATAAATATTTTTAATCCAGCATATAATTTACATCTTAGTCACAACTGCCTTTATGGGTGGATACAGGCTGTCAGGGGGTGAAAATTTGGACAAACCTTTATGGGTCATGCACGTGCCCCACACAATGCAGAAAGGTCGTAGGCCACTCAGTGAATTTGTAGGGAAAAAGTTCATTAACATTTTTTTCCACTCGAATGCTTTGAGCCACTGGCAGTTGTGAATACTCATACAACCCGGGTAAGTAAGAGTGAAAAAGGTGAGACACAGGCACGTACTGTAGTACTTGTACCCTACTACACCCTACTAACAACCATTGTGGCGTAAGTGGACCACATCATCATCCAAATATCAGAAGTGTATGTAACTTACGTTAACTTTTACTAATACTTCACCATAAACTTACCACACGCACAACAATATGACATTCCATTTTCATGATATTCCTTGAGGTGGCCACATGAGCCACATGGGAACTGCAAGACACTCCTGTGCTTCCCTTAAGATCCACTAATCTCTACGATACTCTACAGGCACCAACAACCCAAAAACCCGGAGCACCTTTTCGGGTCTACCTCCCAAATGGGTGCATGTGACTAATCCTTAAACTATGTTTGCAAAACATTTGATCAAATGTTGTCTCTCTTTTCATATACATATATATATAAATATAAACATGCCTGGAAGACTAAAACCGTTTTGGGTAAACAAAAAAAAAAAGGTGACAGTTTTGTGCTATTAGGTCAAAATTCTTTGGTCTAATCCTTGCCAAAGCTTACATGGCAGCAAATGTACATTTACTTTTTTTGCTGTGGTTCTATTATGAAAATGTGGTCTCTGATGTTGTTATGCACTAAATTTGCTGGGTTAGGTCATGGCACACCGACAAATACATTTGCTCTCACACAGGCAGCAGTCATGCTCTGCCAGCACCTCTTGTAATCCCTCAGACGAATTACAACGTCTTCTCCTCCTCTTTCTTTTCTCCTCCTCTACCTCCGTCTTCACTCTCCCCTTCCAGTTGCAATTGGATTTGGATAAAGATGGCTTTTCCTTTTCTTCTCTGCTCTTCCCGGCTTTGGCTGAAGAGGGATTTGCCTGGGGAGATTACACACAAACACAGATTCGTGCAAGACTTCAGTGCGGAGACACTGCATTTGAGGAAAAAACATCTTTACTAACAAACGGCCACTGCCCCCCTCCCTCTCCCGAACTGCACTATAGTGATTTGCTTTGTAGCCGGAGGCCAACAACCTCCCCTTCTCTCACAATCTTTCGCTTCTTTGCCTCTTTTCTCTTGTCCACACAGCTGGTCTCTCTTAACTACTAGACTCCTTTTTCTAACTTTATCATCCTGTTGCACAGCTTATTTTATTCACCTTCATCCTTCACCTCAGTAACATCTCATTGTGGAGGCAGAGCGGTTGGCCTAACCCCAGTGAGACGTTCTCCTCTGTGTTCATGCAAGCTCTCATTTCGAATTAAGTTCTTATATGATGCCCTGTCTGAGTGAGAGTAAGTCATAACTCAGCCATTTTGCATGAACCGGTGTTGTATTAGGCTATTAAAGGCACTGAAAAAGAAAATGCACCTCCAGAGACTAGTTTGTGTGAGCATGTATATGTACGATGGTGATGCTGTGATTGAATAATTGAAGGGTGAAGGAAGCAGATGGTCTTTAACCCTGAACGCCCGGACAAGACAGCAATCAATATTTAGGGGGAAAGTGAATGATAAACTACAAAACTCATGCACACACAGAGTTGCAGATTTACTGTGCATGAATAGGGAAATAGTGCATGGCTGTCAGTTTTTGTGATGGATAGGGTTTCTTTTGCTAAACACCAAGGGGCATCTTAATATGTGCTAACTGTATCAAGGTTACCATCTCCTGTTGAACATGTTAAAGGAGCGTTCATTACCTCAGGGTTGCAGTGTGAGTTTTGCACAACTGTGGCCAGCAATCAAACAAATCTTTTTCACAGGACATGTGGTATGAAGTCGGTATGTGCATCGAAAGAGGACACCTAAGCTTAAAGTTGTACAGAGTTGGTAAGAACTGCAAAGTCTTCCTTTTCTTTCCCCTTTCTGTCTCTCTTTCTCCCTGGGCCACCAGTAGTGGTAATGGGGAGGGACCTGTCAGCTCACTTAATGCAGCTAATGTTTGCCTGCGCCTCGGGACTCGAGCACAGACACACACAGTCCTGACACACAGCGTTCTCTCCCTCTCTCTTTGTCATCACTCTGTCACACACCCTCCCCCTACTTCCCTCCTTCTTTTGCATCCCTGCATCCCTCATCCTCCTCCAGCTTCCTCTACCTCACTCTGCTCCTCACAGTTTCTTAATATCCCTCAGGTTTTTAAACACCGCACACATCTTTTTTGGGTCATGTTTTTTTGCAGTATTTGCCATCAGATTTGTTCATCTTTTCTTTAGATTTTTTAAATTTCAAAATATTGAAAGAAAACACTGGTTTTAATTTTTTTTCTGTGACACCCACTCTTTATTTTTTAAACCTAGTTTGAAATTGAGATATAAAAACAGAGTTTTAGTAAAAGTTTGAACTAATTTGGTTTGTTTTTATGGTGATTATCAGTCTCCTCCACACACACACTCAAACACAATGAGTACAAAATGAACACAATGACCCACTGCATTGACATGCTTAGTTTTATGTGGTGCTTTCTTAATGAAACTACACCTCTTAATGTTCCGTCTTGAACATAAAAAGAAAATATTCATATATTTGTTTACATTTTGTTGACAGTTTTTTCCCCACTTACTCTACTCGATTGTCATTCATACTAGCTAAAAAAAAACAAGCATTAAAACTGCAATAGAAACACCACTTTTTGCCCATGTAATTCATCAAATGTTCACACACTGAAGACCCCAGCTGAGAGTGTAGAAAGTGACTACATGAACAGGCAGGAAAGCCTAATAAAAACAAATGGCTTGTAGAAATAATTTTAAAATGACATTTTTCCCCTTTTTTCTTCCACCCTGGTTGCTGCCTCACTCCATGTACTCCTCCCCTATGCTCTGTTGCTCTGCTGAATATCACCCAAGCAAATCAGAGATGCAGAGGAATCTCTTCTTTTCATTCCTCCCCTTAACTCCCCCTCTAACTTCACTGCCTATGGATCTTAAACTGCTCTTCTTTCCTCTCTTCTCGCTTTCTATTTTTTGCACATAGACGTCATTGTTTCTCATTAGGATGATTCAAAGTTTAGCTTTAGTTGCTGACCAATTAAAAATCAAGGAGCAGCGGTGGCAAGCCCTGCCTTTCAGGGGTGTATCCTGCAGGCAATGTCTTCTGCTTTGCATACTTCCTTCCCAAAGTAAAATATGAAAATGTCGTCCTGCCTGTTGGCTGTTCATATATAACCTGCAGAATTTCTGGAAGACATCAGAGACACTGGCACACACTGACATGTTGCATGACCTTGGCAGAGGCCACCTTTTGCCAAATGATGCAGTGCCAGACCTTGATGAGACCTCCCACTCCTACATGTTGATGTTGGGCTCAACAGGGATCAAAGGGGATTGGGCAAAGAGCTCTGCTGTAAAACCCAGATATGGTTAAAAGGCTGGAAATATGGACAGGGACCAAGCTATATTTTGTGCTGTTCTTCTGATTTCTACAGTGCTTTGTGCTCATGTACTATGAGGCAACACTCTTTAATATAAGATAACAGCAGACGTCCCCATATCTCTCTGGGAGGATGACAATAAAAAGGCCTCCAATTATCTTACAGTTACTAAATGAGATTTTGAAGCTATGCTGACAGCAAATATTGATTTTTTTTTTTTTTTTGTGTGTGTGCTGATACTTTGATTTAATTTATAGCTTACAGTTATGGCCAAAGCACCTATTGGTTTCAAGTGACATGATTAGGTCATTTTGTTAATGGCTGCTTGAGATCAAACTACAATTGTTTCAGCTGAAGAACTTTGGCATTGACATAAATGGGCAAAACAATTTAAGAGTCCTGGATTTATTTTTGATTGATTCATTTATTTCAAGTTAAAGATCCAAATGCAAAACCCTAAAGGCAGACACTGTAGATGAACCAACTTACAGGCTGCCAACCCAGAAAGAAACAGGAAATGTTGCCAGCACAGATGTTACAGAATCAAACAAGGTACACAAAAGCAGCACACCAGCATTAAACTGGTGAACAGTAACACAAAATAAATCAAGAATAATCTAGCATAAAGCTTAAAGACTAAAACATAAAACTAATTAACAACCTAAAAATCTGCTATGTATCAATAAAGAAACCTAAAAACAGCAAAAAAAAAAACTTTTAGAAACCATGAAAACTTAAAGTCCCACCCCAATCATCTTTTGATCTGTTGTTAAAGCATTCAGAGTGGTTTATAAATTATTATTAAACCCATTTTAGCCAAAAAAAAATACTCAGAAATTCAAATTGCAGCTTAATTTTATTTATGTACACCCTCCATCTTTAGAAAAATGACAAAAGAACATGGTAGTGCTGTCATGCGAATATTTTTTTGTGCAATTAATTAATCGTGATCTATTATTATTTAATTAATCTAATTGATTTTAACCGCAATGATTTTTAATCTAATAATTGATGGGGAAAGCTTAATTTTTAAGTATTTTATTTAAATTTGTGACATTGTGGAGCAGTATAAGATTAAAAAAACCTAAAAAGATTGCTTTATAAAGATTTTTATCATAAAACACTTTCAACCTTACTTTGACCTAGGGTAATTTTTTGTCAGTCTTGAACAATTAACAGCAACAACAACTTAAAAAAAAAAACACAGGTTCCAGAGTACTCTAATTTACCAATTGAAAAAACTGTAGGAACACTTTTCTGAGCAAACCAAATAATATTGAACACAAACTTACACAAACCATAATTCAAACGTTAAGACACTATATTCAGCAGTTTACCACACCAGCAAGACAGTAGAAAACACATGGGAGGGATTTTACAGTTTGCTTTAACCTATTTGGAGGAATTTGCTCATTTCAAAAACTGGAATGAAGCAGAAAAGAAATAGAGAAGAGAATCTAAGAAGAAAGAAATGAAACACCACAGAGGATGTGAACTATTTAGATTTCGGACTTTGTTTGTTTGTTTTTTTTTTATAAACTTTTGCTTTGTCATCTGGACAAAAGAAGCACTAAGAGGAAGGTTCATGAGTTTTAAACTGATCACCATTAGTTTAAATTGTTGCTTGGTGCTTGGATGCGTTTGTAACCAGCTACTGTTTCACTTTCATTAAGTAAATATTTGAAAGACCAACCAACTCCACATGAGTGATATTCTTTTGGAAGAAATGATACTTTTACTTGAGTACCATTTTTTTGGAGGGTTCTCTACCTCCCTGTGATTTGAAATCATGACTTAAATCTCAGTAATGTTACTAAAAGTTGAGTTTTATTTCTTCAACTACCACAAGTTCATAGTTATAGTTAGTCTTCATAAGGTTTTAACTATCTGCATTAAGCAGTGTGACAGTCAATGAAAGCAAAAGTACTTCAGTCAAAGAAACATAGTGTTTATTGAACCAGTTGCTTACAGCACTTGTGGATTGTGGCCCAGTTTGGTATGTGGGTTTTTTTTGTTTGTTTTTGTTTTTGCAATATTCACACATTACCATTCTTGGAGAACATGCGTACAAAACTTTAAAGCAGGAAAACATAAGAAATAATAATTTTCTTTATGCATATAAACTCATGCAAATAGCTGGTTCCTGCTGAAACATGTGCATTATTTGCACTGGGACTGTTGGCTTCACATGCCAAACCTACATATGCTGAGGGTGGAATGTTTGTTTGACAAGAGGACAACAAGAATTCCCAGTTAAGGAATAATGAATGTGCTGGAAATTGATAATTTGAGTTCTGGAAACACACTTAAAGGATCTATTGAACTCCATGTTTTCTTTCATTCCATTCTTTTCTTCCTTCAGTTGTTCTGTTTTCTTCTTCTCTTCCTCTGACTTCCTCTTTGTTTTTCTTCTTTTCTGCCTTTTCCCTTGATTCAGTGTCTCTCAGGCCCCCTCCCCCTTGCTCTGCAGTGACATTGGGCTAAAGTGGGACAGAGTGTAGGGGGGCACTGAGGCAGAAGAGACAGAGAGACAGCCATGCAGGGGTGGAAGCACAGGGAGCTGCCGCTCTGCTGTAATGATCTCTGCAGACCACCACACCCCAGCTGACCCTCACCATCCTTTCATTTTCCATGAGAGTCTTACTGAAGCTTTGCTGCTCCATCATGTTTCATCACAATGTCTAGTAGACCTGAGTTTGGCACATCATGCTGTCTTACCTCCAATTTGCAACATCTGTCTCTTTAGCTCTTCCATTAGCCCTCATTTCTTTCTTGCGCTCCAGCTCCTCCTCATCCTCTTTTGGGTCTCTGTCGACAGGATGCCCAGCAACAGTGGTAAGACTGCGTCATCACTGTGGCACAGTAATACAGAGGGGTTTCGGAAAGAACATCTAGAAAGGCTTGCTTGGTTCCTTCTCTATGCTCTCCCTCTTTCCATGGCTTTTTAAATCTGCTGTGCCATGCAAGGTGCAGTCAAACGCACTTAGGTTTTGCTCTCCGGTGACCCCTGCTCCCTGAGATTCAGTGTAAGTCACAGCAGTGCTGTTTACATGCTGTGGGACCACAGTACTCCCACCAAAGAATAGATGGCTTTACAAAGGGTCAGGCTTTATTGATTTGTGTGAGTTTATCGCACATCTGTCGACATGCGCTCCGGCTCTCCTCTACTCGGGTATATTGGGGGGGCTACATGTGAGCAGAAAGCCACACACAATCAGTGCCCTGCTGCTGATCTGATAGTTCAAAACCATAGGAGAAAGTCAGAAGTGTTGCTTTCGGAGAATTTATGATTTGTCTTTTTCCTGTTTTCTACCACTTCTCCTCCATAATGGATGACGATCAAACAAAACAGGCCCATGTGTAAAATTAGAGCATTCACACACAGTTGTTTTTATGTTTTCCGCAGCAGAAATAAGGTCACGCTTCAGCAGAGTTCACTTTATGTGTGCAGTGCTTATAATGCACTGAGTGTGTCCTGTTAGCCTTCTCATGACTGGTGAGCATGTCTGTATCTATTATCCATGAAGCTAAATAATTAAAGACAATAGAGACACAATGCACCACATGTTGACAGCTCTCAAGTCTGCATTTCTTTGGGAGTCACTGTCAGTGATCAAAGGGAATTGCAAGTGAGTGTGGTCTCTTGCTTTATTTCTGCTTATTGTGCGCTTTAACACTTCAAATGAAGCAGTTTTTGTAGAAAGATGTATTTGAGGGTTAATAACATGTATTTTTTCCCTAAGTTTTCTATATTAATTCCACTCATGCTGACACATGCCACAACCTCCATCTCGCAGCTTGCATACTCATTGCCATCCTAATTAAGGTTGCTTATGTGTGATGGTGGCCTTCACCACTACACCACAGAGAGCGGGATCAGAGAAGAGGATGCAGTTGGTGAACAGAGGATACAACAATTCAATTCTATTTCATTTTGTTCTCTTTTTTTTGCTGCATTCAGTAATTTTCCGAAGCATGAGCTCCTTAGAGAGGGTGAGGGTGTGTGGGTGAGTGGGGTGTCACCTTCTAACAACTGATAAACAGAGAAAAAGTAAAGAGACAACAGCAGGGGAGGGAAGGAAGGAGGCGGTGCAGAAGGCAGAGGAAAAAGACAAAGAAGTCAGTAGATCTGGTTGTGGCGCTGGTGAGGGGAGCAGCTGGCATTTGACAGTGAGGCATGTCTTTTTAATAGTCTTAGTCCTCCACATACCCATTCTCAGATCTCTGCTTTACACTAAATCTGGAAAACAGGTGGAACCCATGAAAGGAAGGAGGCGAGAAGGTCAAGGTTCCTGCTGAAAACCCTAACACTTGAAAACAATGATATTCAGTGTGTCTCATCTGTAATTATTCTGCCTGTGATGACTGAATGTTCCTCACTCAATGAGGGGCAGAAAGAGTTGTAAAAAATTGCTGAAGTCCTCAGTATTTTTCTGCTTTTATAATTTTGACATACACTCAGACCCAGTCTACACGTTTCTGTCTGATTGAGTCAGAGAAAGTGGCAGAATGAGATCCTTGTCATTCTTTCCATATCAGGTTTGTTCTCAGAAGCACTTCACTATTTCAAGCTGCTTTGAATGTGAATAGAGAGGAAATAGGGGCAAACATAGTTCATTTCATCCTAGAGAGAGCAAGCCAGGGTGGTGGTGGTGGTGGTGCTGTGGGGACTTATAGAGAGAGCCCATTGTCACTTGGTGTTGATTCCCCTTTGTCAAACACATGCTCGTTCTTCAGACCCAACAGAGGACAGGAGAATAGGAAAATGATAGCAGCTGGGAAAAAAGATGAAGGAAGAGAGGGTGGGCTGGGAGGCTGCAAAGGAGGCAAGGGGAGGGGAACGATATTGATTTGACACTTGGGGAATCATGCCACAGCTTTGTTCATTTTCATTCATCTGCCCTTGTAATGGGTGTGTTAATGTGGCAGGTAGGGGAAGAAGGCATGCAGGGGATTCAGAGGCATGGACAAAATTATTGGTGCCCCTCTGTTAATGATGGAAAAAAGCAATGCTCACAGAAAATAAAAAAGGGAATTAACAAAAGTCAAGTAAAACATGCTTTTTCTTTTCTTATTAGTTGTATATCAACAATTTTGCCGATGTGTGTAAGGAGTTTGGAGCATTTTATTAGAATCCAAAATGTATAACTCTTAAAGTCCTACCCCAGGTATATTTGTATTTATTGTGGTCTTTTAATTATGATTATGCAGTTTTAAGTCAAAATCAAAAAGTGTGTTTCGTTTTTAAGACATATTTTCTGCAGACCTGCAGGATTTCTTTAGAAATTTGCCTCTGGGTTGTGGGGGGGACTGGGGACTGTTGCACGAAGTAACTTTCTACTGATGTCCCATCATCCCTTTGTTTACACTCATTCCTACTAGTTTACGGCCCCTCACAAGCCCAAACTAACATTATTGGTGCAGCAAAACTGGCAAGCAGAATGGAGCAGAAAGACTTTGACCTACCCATCTCAGTTGCTGCGTCACAACTGAGGACTTTTTCAAATGGCTGGTTTTTATCTGATGCATCACAATTTGAATAAAGAAGTACTCAGAAACACAGATTTAATTTTCAACTATTTTAAATATATCCTAAATCATGGAAAAAATGCTACAAGAACATATTTAAAACACCAAAAACACAATTTTCATTGGAGTGAATCTTTGATGCCCAGGTTTGATGCAATCAATTGTTCGCATGCTTTAGATGTGCAGTCACGTTCAATGAGATGCAAAATAAGAAAAGGTGGATTCAAAATGTTAGCTATTCTATCTGGGCCTTAATAGACTGACAGTTATATGTATATAATTGCATTTTCCACTTTCAGAATGGAAGACCTTAATGAAATTAGGAACCTTTTTGTTTGGTCTTTATTTTTTAAACATCATTAAGGAACAATTTTAGAGTTTAGCTCTAAAATTAGTGTTAGAAGTGTAAGTTAGTGCAGGTGGGCCAACAGTTTGTTTTAGAAATCTCAAGACTTTACATTTGCATGGATCTGCAGAATGTAAAATGAAAGAAAGAAAAGTAATCTAACTGCACTCTTGATAAGAGTGACCAGTAATGTTTGATGTAATAGATTTAAACAGAAATTCTGAAAGCAAAAAGAATACATCAACTGGAAAACAAGTCTTAAATCTACTGACTATCATCACACAATGATTTGGCTTTTGAAATACTTGGGCATTTAAAATAGAAAGAGAGAGATTAGGAATTACACTGTGTCGACAAGGGTGCCTAAAAGTGTGTTTTTCATAATCATGAAGAAAGGTGGGAGCTCAGAGACTGGATGAGCTGCTCAAATGAAATAGCTTTTAGTAGGGCTTCCCAGTGCCTCCTTAAAATCAGGCATAATAGGCCCTTGATAATTATAAAATAAATTGGCCAAGCGAAAGAATGAAAAAGAAAGAGATCAAGGAGGAAGAAGCTGTGAAGGAAAGAATTAGGGACTGATTCACTTCAACCATTCTTGGTTGAAAAATCTATGGGTTTTTTTCACAGACATGGGTTATGCCTGAATTCCTTCACTACTCACTACATAAGGCACTATAGTGCTTTATCCATTGTATACAGCTGTCTAAATCTACAATTCCAAAATCAAGTGCCCTAGAAATTTCCCAGAAGTCTTTGCACAAAAACTACTGCATCAATGCTCACTAGACTGGCAAATATACATCACAATGCATTGGGTTTGAACAGTTTCAGTGAAAAAAAAAATCCTTTTATTAAAAAAAACATTTAAGTTTTCATCATCAGAACACAGTGGATTAATAAATATTCTTCATAAAATGCTCATATTTATTAGGTTTTTACTTCAGGAAATTAGTAACGTCATATTTGCCGTAAAGAAAAAAAAAAGCAGTGAGGGGACTAGATAGTTTTCCACTATTGACTTTTTGAGTAGTTAGGAAGGGAATTTGGACATAGCCATGTTTTACTGACTTGCTTGAGTGACACAAAAAAGTGTGGACTTCTCAATCTTTTTTTGGGGTTTATTACAAAATATATAAAAAAAAAATGTGACGTTTTCTGTGAACATTTTGAACAACTTTTTTCAACAGTGAATTGTGGCAAATAAACTGATATTATTGCCAAAAATATGTTGTTAAATGTGCATTAATGCAATGACACTTCAAAGCTCAAGAGTTGTTGAAAAAAAAAAAAAGTACAACAACAACAACAACCACTGACTGTATTACAAATATTTAACTACTTTTAAAGTTCTCTTGTTCTGTGTGTTGGGGTGCTCACTGGAGGATGCCAGACTTGGCTGTGATGCTTTGCCACATGCCACATTACTATTTTATCACACTGACAAATAGCTTGGATAGCCTGAAAAAAGGGCCCAGCACATAATCTGCAGAGATCAGAAAAATTAGGACAATCCTCTTCCCCTATATCGTGCTACAGCAGCAGAGCTGTCCATGGTGCTACTTCACCTAGTTTTCAAAGCATGTGGAAAGTATGCTGCACATGGAGTCGTTGTCCTTGAAGATTTTCTCAGGAGTGCACAGTCTGTTTTGCACCAGTTAGTCAAATGTTCTAAATATGCTTCTGCAGATGGTCAGAAAGACAGATTTTTCTGGATGAAAAAAAACTGTGCCTGTTTTCCCTCCAAGTAACATAAGCATTAGGAATAAGCCCATCCTTCAAAGGTCATTAAACACCTTTTCTCTTTGAAGCATTGCAAGTCAAACATTTCTTGTTCTGATTTACAGAAATGGCTGATTTATTGGAATCATGGTGACAGGATTTTCTCTGAATTTTACAAAGCAAATTTTCCATACGTGCTGTAGCGGTAGCTCTAATGTACATTTACCCTCCGAAACTAAATCACCTCATTCAAGGTCATTCAAGGCAGAACTGAAGGCAGCCAGCATCAGAATAAAAAAAAAAAATCATCCTTGCTGAACCGTTTACTGGACTTGCAAATCCAGAGCTGCTTTTATGCAATAACTAAAATGTGGATTTTTGCAGCAGTTCCTAAGTCTGTTGTCTGTTTAGTTTTTATGATGTTTTAAAAACAGTAAAAACTTTAGCAATTTGTGGTTGTAATACACAAATACCTGCCTTTTCTGTATGTTTGCAATGTATTTTATTGTAGTGTGAGCATTCTTTAACCCAGAGTTAAATGCAATGCATACATTCTCTCATCATCACCTACAGAAGAATGAGTTATGTTCATCAGTGTTTAAGAGATTGTATTGAATAAACTTAGCATCTTAACTATTGTCAGTGCATGGCAATGCATTGAAGGGAAAGTTCTGAAAAAAAAGAAAAGTGCAAAAGAGAGGAGACAGATTTGAAAAGTTAAACCAGAATTAGGAGAATAAATAGTAAGTATGTAGGTGTGCACCACTGTCTGCACATTTTTTGTGGGTTCCTGTAGTGAGGATGCTCAGGAAAAACGCACACACATCCTCCTGGTTTGCTGGGAGCCCTCTGAAAGGGTGGACTGTGAGACAGTGGGAGGAAGAATGTGTAGCTTGTGAGACAGATTGTGAAGCTTTGCGTGAGTGTGTTTTTTTCTGAGTACATTCTTTGTGAGAAGTCTATGTGAGCATTTACTGGTCAGTGTCGCACAGAACTCATGTTGCGTCTAGCCTTAAACCTTGAAAAACAAACCTTAACAGCAGTCCACATCTTTGGTAATAAGCGTAGAGTTAAGAATGAAGTGACATGATGCACTAAATGATGTTGGGAGTGTTTCTGTGGTCCATAGCCCAGACTTCTGAATCGAGTACAGATCCATTCAGTGGTTCTTCACCTCTGAATGTCTTTGCCTTTGTTTATCATATTTTTTTAACCACCCATGAAGGCTAACCAGTCTCAACAACACATGTGCAAAGCCACATGAAACACGCACTTGCTCGTGTTGCAGTGTGCCACCGCAGCGCCCCCTACCCAGCTGCTGTCACGTGAGTGCCCGGGCCCTAGCAACAGCGAGCAAGAGAGCGAACAAAAAAGAGAAATCCTGGCGAGAGCAGAGGAGAGGGGAATGGGTAAAGAGAAAGAGATTGGAGGGAGGGAAGAGCCATGGAGCATTAATAAGTGATGAGTCCAACAGTGTGAATTGCTGTTAGTTAGCATTGCTGCAGCGCCGCTTTCATTTGCATGGCAGCACCAAGAACAAACCCTCTTACTTACGCCATTTCCTTTCCTGCTGTTTCTCTCAGAGACATTTTTTTTTGTCGCTTTCACTCAGTTTCTTTTTTTTTTTTTTTTTTTTTTTTTGGGGGGGGGGGGGGGGGGTTTGGGCGGGGGCATTTTCTTCATCTCTTTTTTTCCCAAATGAATAAATAGATGTATTTTTCACAAATTATTTATCTTCTGGTTGATTTAATGGTGTTTTCTGCATATTGCATTACTTCTGCAGTAAAATCATTTACTTCCATTTTTTTACCCCATATCCCCCTATTTAATTGATTTGACATTAATTTAATCAAAATTGCAGCCATTTTTGTCCCAGCCATTTTTGGCTACACCTTTGCTATGCAGTTTTATTCCTCCTCTCCCTCTCCCCTTCCTCTTGGAAGAGGGGTGTCGTCTCTCTGGGGGAACTTTGTGGAAGTTTGCTCCAGGGCCCCCTAATCCTTTTTTCATTATGTTTCTCCTTCCTTTTCTGTCTCCCTGTCTCGTTATTTGCATGTACGTGTCTGTGGATTTCCGGCATATATGCACATCCACTCACATGAAGATCCAGCGGAGCTTGTGCACTTGGCTTGACTTCCTGCCTCAGGCTGATCAGCTGAACTGATTCCATTACTTATAGACCCCCCTGAAAGATGGGAATAGTAACAGACTAAGTGAGGACAGAAAGGGGTAGAGGGCAGAGGGACAGAGGTTTAAAACAGAGGATGGATACACTGCAGACAGAAATTAAGAACTGTAGGCGGGGACGAAAAGGTTGGAAAATAAGGAGGAAGTGACTGGATTGCTCACCCTCGAGCGAAGAATAGATTTCAGGATTTTCATCCTGCCTATGACAAAAAGGAGGAAATACAGAAAAAAAGCACAAACTAAAATACATTCAGGAACAACAACAACAAACTCCTGGAGGCGTAGGCAGACTAGACAAGAATTGATCTTCTCTCCCATGAGTAGAGGCTTGCAAGGAGAGAGATGGAGAAAGACGCAGAATTGTTTTTACCCATGTATGGCTCTCAGGCCTGTAGGCCCCTCATCACTCTCACTCCCTCCTCTGTCGCTCCCAACGGCATGTTTCTCTTTATCTCCCCATCTCTCCCTCCATCAATCTCCATCTGCTGTTCTGCTCCGGGTAGGGCCAAACACTTCCTCTACACTACTGCTTCCCTTTATCAGCAGGAGGGCAGGCAGGGGCTAGAAATTAAATATCAGCAGTGGAAGAGCAAGGAAAGGGCAACAACGGCTGAAAGCTCAGGTCACAATAATGAACAAACAAGAGAAGATAAGGTTTTAGCATAAATAACTTACACTCAAAAATCCATTCAAACAATGCAATATGTTCTCAACATATTACATCAACTTTTTCATTTTGTTTTTAAGTTCAGAATTAACACTTAAAAAATATGATATGTGTATTGTTCTCTGGTTTTATATATATATATATAATATATATATATATATGTATATATATATATATATATATATATATATATATACATATATATATATATATAATGTGGAAAAATGGTTCTTAATCTTAAGCTTTCCAGCCCAACTGAATAGGCCATTAGCTGTCTGACGGTATTTTATCATTTGGTGCATTTTTAACAGTGCTATATTTTATGTGTCACTTTCCTTTTGTGAAGCACTTTGTGATTGCTGTCTGTGAAAGGTGCTAAATAAATAAATGTCACTTACTTACTTTTAAAAGATAATTTGTTTTTTTTTTCTTCATCAGCTTAAGAAAAACACATTAAAAACACATTTTGAACACAAATGCATTTTTTTATCTGGAAAAGATCTAAAAGAACATTAACATAAACGTTTTGAGTAGTGCACTTTTTCCCTACTATAGGATTAATCCATGTATATACATTTTTCCACCTTATATGTTTTGAGATACTTGTTAAATAAATCAACAATAAAGACAAAATATAGATAAAGTAGACAGAAAATCTAGAACTGAATCTGAATCTGCTAATCTGATCTAAAATCAGATTTCATGAAATCTGGTTTTATTGTTTCGGGGTTTTTTTTGGGTTTTTTTTATGTACAGCGCTTTGTTCAATTTTCAATTGTAGTAAAGCACCTTATGAATAAACTTGATGATGACAACGATGACAGAAAGACAAAATAATAATAAAGTGACTTTTCTTTAAATCCACTATTTATTAACTTCTTTTTTAGTGATGCCTTCTGCTCAAAATTCTTTATCTACATTCCTAATAGTCTGTGTATGCCTTACTCCCGTTACCCCACCTCCTTCTGGTTTGTCTTTTCACTCAAGACATGTTGTGACAGAGTGTGGCAGTTTGTTTAACAGGGTTCCTCTCACCAAGTGCATATTATCCTGTAAGGGGTAATACCCAGGTTGGAACAAAAGGGCAGGCTTTGAAATTACAGATTACATTCCCTGATACTCAACACAACAGTCTGACTCAGATGAAAACATGTGTAAACTTTATGCCTGCAAATACTCTTCATATTAAGAAATATAATGATGTAGTTGGATTCACATACTGCAATCATTCCAATAAGTGTTTTTTTTAAACACGCATAAGAACAAATTATGTTTTTTATCCAGTTGATGAGCTATACCAAAGTTTGTGTCCTCATGCAACCCACATATAAAATAGAATTTATCTCCTGTTTTGTTTTTGAGTCTCCCAGAAGTATAAACTCATATTTAGTTTTATTGTCTTTTACAATCAAAAGTCCAGTTTATCTCCTGAAACTTGTGGAAATGAAAGATTCTGGTACAGTGGTTTTGATCTTCATGTGCAAGTATGGGAATATATCCACTCCCACCGGTACTTTATTTAGTTCAGACCAAGTGAGGAGGTCTGTATATACCAATGCAAACTGTGGTCTGAACTAACATCCATCTAAAAAGGTGGTCTCTGACTACTTACAGTTTGAATATGTGCTGGTCCCCGTCCGACCAAACTCCAAATGAAGTCAGCCTTTTGGTTGAAAACTACAGCCAGGCATTAAGCTAATAAACATCTCAAAAATCTAAAAGCACAGTGAAAGCCAAGTTGTGGACAAATCTGGTGCAACAAGTTAAAACAGAAACTGAAACTCCTTAGTACGTGGGCAGATGCACATATAATGCAGCTTCAAGAGAAAAAACACAGAAATGCTGTGGTGCTTTCCATGTTTAGGTGAAAGAGCTCCTGAAAGTGCCTCATCAGAGTTAATAAACTTTGGCCAACTCAGGTAAAAGTTTGAGATGCATTAAGTAAGCATGTAAGCAGAGGAGAAGAAAAAGTCAAAACTCCATGGTTTGACAAACTTCAGAACATACTCGGAACAAGATCAATGATTCTAAAGATTTGGCTTCATCATTTCTTGTTTTTACTACTATCATACTATTAAATAGCAAGCTGAAGACTTGCAAATGTTGATACAGCTGAACTGTAGCTTTTGTTGTGATGTGTTCACAAGAAAAGCTCTTTTTTGTTGAATTCCTCAAACAGGCTGCACCTAAAGTGTGCAAAACTCCTGCACTGTGACTAGATCCTGACCTATTGCTTGGACCTTTGTGTGCAACAGTTTGTATAACATATGTGGTATACGTCTTCGGTTTGGAGTTACTGTGTTTCAGCTCCTTGTGTCAGCATTGCAAAGACACTGAAAGTTTGTGATGGCAAACAACAGCAGACATGTACATATGCGCATACACTGAGGTGGCATTAACAATTTGCACTCACAAAGTGTACACTCTATAAACAACCCTTTCGGGGGTCATCGGTGTTGTAAAATGAACCAGTGAAGTGAAAGAGATACACTCACACAAAAACACGACTTGTATCTCGTTCTTTCTGTTTTACATGTGTACACAAACTGTACACTCCTCATTGACTTTTAGATCAACTAGAGACAAACCAAAGAAGTCAAGGTGAAAAAAGAAGACAATCTGCCATCACACACGCACACATGAATTATTGATACTTACAAAGATCCTATTTTTCCTCATTCAGCCTTTTTCATCCCATCTCTCTTTCTTTATTGAGTAAAATTGACAAGATGGATGGGTCAGATCTCCCTATAACAATCTATTTGGAGCTCCCATGTTTTCTTTTAAGTTTCTAGGTTAGGCCTTTTTTAGAAATCATAAGTAATTGGAGCCAACATCCTACAATGAGGAATAGTGTGTGAAGGTTTGTTGAAATGCAACTTAAAATAAGGTGATTTAAAGTGTTGAATTTTCCTGCCAGATTAGTGGACAGCAGAGTTATGAAGGTTGGAGCAGGGACGGTACAAATCCTGGAATGGAGCTATTGAACGGAAGAACTGACATTAAAACAGAACAAAATGACAAGGGCTGAAATGAAGATTAAATGTTTGTCATTACCAAGCTGGTTTAAGCAAACACATTAATGCAGGAAAAGCCAGAAAAGATATGCTACTAGATCATGAGGATAAGATGAACTGTGATGTGATCATCAAAACTGTGTGGTAATGGGTATCTGCAGCTAATATAAAGAAAGATTAGGAAACCAATTTAAAAAAAAAAAGACAATTTAAAGTCTGTTAAAAAAAAACAAATGTTTATACAATATAATAAAAACTGTACAAACTTTACATGGTCAGAAGTGATAAACAATGAAGTTTCTTGCATTTTCTTTCATTACATGAATGTATCTGTCAAAACTGTACATCTTTTACATGATTATGCTAGGATTCTGACGCTTTCACTCTATCTCCCTCCCTCTTGTCCCTCATAGGTAATCGTTTCTTCCTGACTTTATATGGCGCTTTGTATATCTCAGAAGTCCAAAAGGAAGATGCTCTTTCCACATACCGCTGCATCACAAAGCACAAGTACAGTGGAGAGACTCGCCAAAGCAATGGAGCCAGACTTTCCGTTATGGGTAAGAAAATGTCTATATCTTTGATGTTTAAACGATATGACGTCAATCAGAACACCTGTCTATTTATCCTTTTAAGACCCTACGGAGTCCACCCCGTCCGTGTTGGACAGTTTCCAGTCTGGTGAGGTGCAGATCGGGCACAACGTGGAGCTACCCTGCATTGCCTCTGGATATCCAAACCCTACCATTCGATGGTTAAAAGATGGTCGGCCATTACCAACAGACTCCCGCTGGACACGCCGCATCACTGGCCTCACCATCTCTGACTTGAGACTTGAGGACAGTGGCAATTACATCTGTGAGGTTACCAACAGCTTTGGGTCCAAGGAGGTGGCAGGTCACCTCAATGTTATTGGTGAGTCGTTAGATGGGATAATTTACACGACAACCACAGTTTGCATCGTTTTCTGATTTCTAAGAAAAAACACATAGACAGGAACAAAAGAAATCTTTAAATTTGTATTATCTGTACCTCGCCTGGGACAAATCTGGACTTAATGCTACAATGTGATCTCCTAAATGTCCCGATGTTCTCAAACCTTAAGGGGGCTCTTTTATGGGCATAGAAATCGACAGTTGAAGTATTGTCATGCCCTTTGCAGAAGGTACAAACCAGAGAGATAGACTACACCTTTTTTGTCATGTGTATTCATTGAATTAATAAGAGATGGTAAAACACATCGAGATAATGGCACACTTGTGAAAAGTATGGGGGTTGAAGTCATGTGTAGAGGAAGTGGAATTTGGAGTTGGTTTGGAAGAAGTCAACAGTTAGTGTACGCTGGGCAGACTGGCTAGAGGGCACATCACTGTGCAACCCCCAAATCCCCTGTGACAGAGCATGTACGGCAGGACACACATGTTTGAACCCATTTATGCCGTACATGAACTCGATGTCCATGAAGGAAGCCTTACACTGGCACATGCACTGTCACACACACACTCTCAAACACATTCAGCAGCCTCCAGCATTTAACACCAGCTGCTTTATTGCTCGCTGACATTTTCTCTCCTTTCTGTCTCGGTTTTTCCTTGCTGCTTAGCACACACATTCAATCATAATGTCAGAGGAATTGTCACACAGAAGAAATTCACACACTAGAGTATTATTATTGGTGCCTAACCAAGTGCCTGTATCGCAGCAGAAAAAAAAAAAAAAACAGCATCCAGTATGTGATAAAGCTGAAATATACCAACTCTTGTAGATTTGCCTCTTTAGTTTTTAACTTGCTCTGTCTATATTAGCATCTTCTGTTGTGTAACACTCCTCACCTTCTTGTTTTACCCTCCAGAACCACTCAGAGTGACCTTGTCTCCTAAGAATCTGAAGACAGGGATCAGCAGTACAGTCATCCTCTCCTGTGCTGTTCAAGGTTCCCCCCACTTTACTGTCTCCTGGTACCGAAACACAGAGTCTGTCCTGCCTGATCAGCACTTTTCAATCCAAGGGGCTCACAATGAGACACTGTTTATTTCCGCGGCACAAAAGAGACACTCTGGAGCTTACCAGTGCTTTGCCACACGAAAAGGGCAGACTGCCCAGGACTTCTCCATCATACTGCTGGAAGGTGAGAGTTAAGAAATCCTTTTAACATTGGTGTTTCTTCATAAATGTGTAACAAACAATGAGTTATCACATCTAATAACTCTGAGTGGTAACTTGTTTTTTTATGCTTAATTAAACATACACATGATTTTGCTGTACATATGTTCACCTGCCAGGAGTGCTACAGTCATGCTTTTTATGTGAAATTGTATGGATATCTGCTCACATTCTTTAAGTAATAAAGATTTTTTTTTTTACTTGTTCTGTCCAAAAGCTGAGCAAACAGATATGAGCTGACAGCCTTTTTTGTTGGACAGATTTTACTGTTACAATCTGGGGTTTTAACACAAGGTGTTTATTTGTATAGACCCCTTTTGTGATTTAGGCTGAACTTTATTTATATTGAATATGTATGTATCCGTTTTTTGTTTGACCGGAAGGAAAAGAAGGGGGGAGAAGAGAGAGGGATGTTAAGGGGGGGGTTATGGCACAAAAGAGAGGGACAAAGGGTAGGTTTAAGAAATTTGAGAATGATTACAGGGGAAGGGAGGAGTGTAATCATAAATCAACAGGCAACAAGATGCTGGAAGTTTATAACACTTATGCATACAAACCAACACATGTAAAGCATTTCATTCTGTCACATATACAGTTTGTGCAAAGGTGAGCTGACACCTGTGTTCAGTTGAGTGTTTACATTTTGCTGAGGTGGATAATGAAATGTAAAAAAAAAAAAAAAAAAAAAGGAGGAAGAGTTCCCGGCCATCCCCATATCAAGACCCCCACTGAAGCAGACGCAGCGACCAGGACACCCCCACACCCATACTGTAGGGTCGATGGAGGAAATCCGCCTGCTGGGCAATCTGGCCAAGCACCCAGACCAGGGCCCATAGGACTGCCACATGGGTCCCCAACTCCTGAGAGCAGTGAGGCACAGGAGCACAGAGAGTGCAAGCCCTGGCTCAGCCAGAAGAGCCCACCGAGGAGTTCCGAGCATGCCCCTACACTAGCCCCAGGTATGAGCCAGGGTCCCCCATGGAGACCCGCCTTCAAGCTCCAGGCAACCACCCACCTGCCCAACGGGAGATCCAGGAGAGACCGCAGCTGGGGCCAGCCACCCCCACCTAGGAGAAGTGGGGGTCCCCGAATAGTGTTGCAAACATAGCCTGACCAGGCCCTGCACCAGAGGGCAAGAACCAGGACCCATAACATAGAAAGAAGGACACCCCAGGCTCAGATAGGATGGGATCCCCTGCTTCTGGTCTTGCCAGAGAACTAAGGGATCCTTTTCCCCGCATGGGGAGAGGGTTGGCGGGCACAGGAGGCCCACACCCAAGAGACACAGCTGCTGTTGCTGAAGGCCTTGTTCCCTCCGCCAGGGATGGGGTAGAGCACAGAAGATCAGAGGCCCCACCTTCCTTGTGTAATGTGTGTGTGCTGGGGTGTATTTGTTGAGGCGTAAAGGGGGTGTGAAATAACGGGTGCAGTTAAGGGCACTGAGAAGACATCTCCTGATTGCTCACAGTGATGTCCAAACACCCTCTCGCCAAGGGGCCCTAAATATCTATGGTGCAGTTAAAATTGGAGGGTAGGGCACTTAGAGAACATCCCCTGCTTGCTGGCAATAAAGACATTTATTTTAAAAACAAATAACTTTAAAGTAAAATGTTTTTCAAATGCTTCTGTATGTTGCATATTTTGAGCAAAACCTGAGATGAGAGATGGATTTGTTAGCTAGTAAAGCTTAGCTCATGAAATGTTTGACAAAGTTGACTAAAAATGATAATCCAAAGTACAGAATAGAAAATAATTTCCACTTGCTTGCTCATATCTCTGTCTTTTGACTTGTGATTGTTTATCAGATGGCACTCCCCGTATTGTTGCTTCGTTCAGTGAACGTGTAGTGGTCCCAGGCGAACCATTTTCCCTGATGTGTGCTGCCAAAGGAGCACCTCCACCAACCATCACATGGACCCTGGACGACGAACCCGTGGCTCGGGATCTGTCCCGTGTCCGGACCAGCCAGTACACACTTTCTGACGGCAGCACTGTGAGCCACGTCAATGTCAGCAGCCCTCAAATTCGCGATGGAGGAGTGTATCGGTGCGCCGCACGAAACTCGGCTGGTAGTGCCGAGTACCAAGCGCGCATAAACGTAAGAGGTGCCTGTCTACTTTTCAATATCAGTCATACACAGGCTTCTTATAGCCTGACCCCTTTCCCCACCCCAACCAGTACCCTCTGCTACATTTTCCTGTGTCTTCACCTCTGTTTCTGTCTAGACCATTTTTTTTGTGTATGTTTATGTGTATCATACAGTGTTCATTATTTATTTTTAGTCTGTATATTTTTACATATGTATGTCAAGCATCTACATATTACTGGATCTTCAAGATTTAAGCTACATACTGTAAATGTAAAGAAGTGCCACACATTAAACACCACACATATAAAATACATCCACTCATTCTCCTGATTTGAGGAAGTATAACCTCATCAAGTTGAGACGTGCTACAGAGACGTTCAAAAATCTTAACTTAGTAAGAAACAGAAGCTATTTCAGTGTATCCAAAGAAACATGCATTGGACAGACACATGGAAGCAAGAGAGTTGGCTGTGTCTGTGAAGGGACTGATGGTAAACTCTCGTGACAGAGCTGGTGATGTCACTGTCGTCTAAATGACAAAGATGAAAAGTGACACTGGCGGACAGAGCTGCATCACCATCTCCATTTCTCCATCTAGTTTTCTCTTTCTTCTTACTTTGTCGTTTGTTAAGATGTGTAGTTGTGACATGTGAGTCTGCTTGAAGCAGACATGCCAGAATGATCATTGGAGTGAGAATGAGCACCATTGCCAGAGAGTTTCAGCCCGACATGCAACCCAAACTGTCACAAATACTGCCAACGCATTCCCACACGGACACACACCATCATAGCCATACACCAAAAAAGGGTAATCTGATAGCTTGCATATCCACACACTGAAATGTGATAGATTCGACTTATCTCATTCACTGTGGGGCCACCAGCAAGTACACTGAGACAGACAGTCATAGTCCAACACGCGTGTTTGCACTGTCTGCACTCACGTATTTGACTGCATGTGTATGTGTGGTGGACGGCTCTACTGAATAATACATCTTTGACTCGTCAGAGCTGTGACTTCAAAGTGCAGCACATGCTGAGAGACAGTGAAGAGAAAAAGACACCAGGAGGAGTGGGGGTAGGAGGGCTAAAGAAAGAAACAAAAATACAAGATGAACAATGGTGAGAAGGTCATAAAATAGGAAACAGAAGCCTGTCTTCTGACACTCTTTTAGGGTCTACTACTCTCCAAATCTTTCAGTCATCATAGTTTTGAAATAAAGGGCATTGAATTACTTTTGAAGTAACAATGCTATATTTTGTTATTTATTAAAGGCAACACTGATTATTTTAGATCTGCTTCAGGTTTATTGGCATACTTCTGTTATTGTGATTCTTTACTTCACTAACTTACACAAAACCTGGCTTTTCTGCAATGTAAGTCACAGTCAGACAGTCAATAGTCAATAATACAAACACATGCCGAAACAAGGGGAAGAATGCATCTAGAGCATTTCAGACCAAATAATCAATGTAAAGAAGCTTCTACTTCTTTAAAGCAGAAGCATACCAGCACACAGTGAAGCAGTTAAACTGTCTTTTTTCTGGTCTCATTTTCCTAGAGCACTTAAAAAAAACATTCCCTCTTAATGAAGTACAGAACAAGGTCAATTAATTTTCACTTTTTGCAGACTTGTCACACAGTTATTTACATTGTCATTAATAACTCCAGTCTGACAATTACAAGCCCTAGTTGTGTGGCATTCTTATTTTCATTCAGTTAGTTTAAGCTACAAAGTAAACCATCAAATAAGCTATTTTTTAATAGATTTTTTTTTATTTCCATTAAATGTATACAGTATGATATAAACTTCATATTAACTTAAAGAAAAAACAATTCTGACGTGTATTTCTTTTTAGACCTTCCATGCTTTTTTTTTTCACTTCTGTCTACCCACTTCCCAACTCCCCTCCCTGCCAACCGCCTTTCTTATTCCTAAAATTCCATGACTTGCTTGTGACACCATTAACTAATGATCTTCTTTTCCTTCTTTCATCCTTCCTCTGATCACTTTCTCTCTCTCTCCATCTATCTCCCGTTTTTCTTTCACTCTCAATCAGGTCCACCAAGGATTAGGCCTATGAAGAACATCACCGCAGTGGCAGGGAGAAACACTTTTATAAATTGCCGTGTAATTGGGTATCCTTACTACTCAATTAACTGGTACAAAGATGGGCTTCTGTTGCCTGACAACCATCGCCAGGTGAGGTTCTCTTTTCAGCCTAAATATCATGAATATAATGTATGTAGACAGTTCTGGATTTGTTTTTCTATGGTTTTGTTTGAGATATTTTCTTTAAGCTATGTATGAATGACCAGTTTTTGGGGCAAGGTGGTGATGGAGGACTCGAGAAAGACAACTAGAAACAGCTGAACAGAACTTCCAATTATTTAATTGGTAAATTTAAAAAGAAATGTCAAAATTAACGTTACGATTAATCTAAAACATTGTAAAATTTGAAAGAAGGGACAGCAAAGGTGGGGCAAAGAGGCCCTGCCAATGAGTAAGTGGAAGCTATGGACTTAAAATAAACCAAAGATTTCAAACTAAACTGAAACAGTAGATGATCAAACTTGAACCTGCTTATAGGGAGGAAACTATATAAACATTTATCCAAAAGAAAGGCAACAGTACTCAGCTGAGTTAGATTACTTATGTTTACTTGTATGTCAGGAAAAGCATTAGGAGCCATGTGTAACCTCTGCATTAATGTGTGTTCAGGTGGTGTTTGAGAATGGGACTCTGAAGCTCAGCGATGTTCAGAAAGGCATGGATGAGGGGGCCTACGTATGCAGTGTGCTGATTCAACCGCAGCTATTCATCACACAGACTGTCTATGTCACAGTCAAAGGTCAGTTATTCATAAACTCATAAATGTTAAACATGTTTTTTGTCTACACTTGAATGTCTTAAACCGGCATCGTTTCATGTTCGGCATCTAATATTTGCACCAGAGTAATTCAGTTTTGAATTTATAAAACTCTATGTTATGTGTGGAGAGTAACATGCTCTTTCTAACTCAGATTGGAGTTTTGCTCTATCAACAACATGTGGAGCTGCTTGACAAAATGTTTATGGGTGTCTTTTGTTCCACAAACACTTGCTTCTCAACCAAATGCTCTGCAAAGGGTGGTTGGCTTTTTATACTTAAAGAAGTTTTATTTCAAAGCCTTTTCAACTTGTTCACCACAAGACTAATCCGTTTTACTGTATTAGGACAATTGTTTGTTCCAGTCAGACTACAAACAGGTGCATGTCACTGGCATTGCTCTCAATTCTGCCTAAGCTCTCAGTTAATTAGGACCAAAGAACCCAAATTTGTAATGTAGAAATTTGGACAACAGTAAAGCATTAATATATAATCCACTCAAAACTTTCTTTGTTCCCCCTTTGAATGAATTACTGCAACAAAACCACCATGTTAGCTCTTTTGAGTTCTTATATTTTTCTCTGCAAAATAATTCAAAGATTCACTATAGTGTTCAGGGAAATTGACTTGAGGCTACCAATCGTGGTCTTTACCAAGTAATCTGTACTTGCAGTGTGGGAAGGTAGCAAGTCCTGCTGGAAAATAAAATTGGCATCTCATTAAAACCGATCATCAGATTAAAGCGTGCAACGCACTGAGACTTCCGGAGCTGAACTTAGGCCTGCTAAATGACTGTAGAACAGTGTTTCCCAACCCTGATCTCAGTGCACGCTGTCCTGCGTGTTTTCCATGTTGTCCTGCTTACAGTATGCACACCTGATTCAGCTCATCATCAGGCTCTGCAGAAGCCTGACAATGACAGTCATCAAAGGCACGTGTGTCTGAGCAGGATTGGATTGAAAAAATGCAGGATATTGTTCCTGGAGGACCAGGGTTGGGAAACACTGCTGTAGACCATCACTAACAAATGACATGGATCCACAACCCACCACTTATCGGGGAAGCTTTACACTGGACCTCATGCAATTTGGAGCATGTGCATTCTTTATTTTTAGCAAACTCTATAACTTCATCTTTAGATAGTGCTACATGTATTCGAAAAACACACACACACACCCAAGAGTCTAGTTCGGTTTGACCTTGGTCTATATAAGACCCTTTGTTTTGTGGGCCACAAGTGGCTTGACACAGCAACATGGCATGATAAATGATGATAAACGCTTATGCTCAAGATAGTTGTGTGTGTGATGATTTTTCAACTTGACTCCACACTTCTAGTGACTTTTCCCCAAAATTTAGAGTAAGTGGTTTTTCAAAAGCTTCTCAAGGCTGTGACATTCTGTGTTGCTTTAGCACTTCTTTCCCCATTTTTCCCTTCCTTCAATTGCCTTTAATGTGAATCAATGCAGCGTTTTGTGGACAGCCACTTTATTAGCGATGACCTTTTGTGTCTTACCCTCCTTGTGTGGTGTCACTGATTGTCTTCTAGACAATTGGGACTTCCAAAGTCTTCATCATGATTATGCAGCCTTTTGATCCAGACTGACATTTAAAGACACAGGAAACCTCTGTAGAGGTTTTGGAATAATTATTTATCCAGTGCATGACACAGTGTGTCTCTGATAATGGTAGTATTTTTGTTAGTATTTCATTATTATATTTTCTATGGTAATTATTTTTGTATATTTCAAGAAAAATCAAAATGCATGGTTTAAAACATGTTTTTCTCTTGTAAAATGAATCTATTTGATGCAAATTGTGAGTTTTAAAAGGAATTTGCTAAATAAATAGATTGTTTTGGATGGAGCTATAATTTATCCAGAAGTCCTTGTAATGCTATGTTGATATGCTATGTCCTGGGCAGGTGGTGTGCATTCAAAAATGTGCTGATTGCGGGTTGCTTTTTTTTTTTTTTAATTTGTATTTTCCAGCATCTGGGCAAACAGATAAGAGCAGAAGGCATCTTGTGTTGGACCGATTTTACTGTTACAACAGGGGGTAATGAGTCTTCTAAAACACGAGGTGTATATTTGTATAAACCCCTTTTGTATCTAAGGCAAAATTTCATTTATTAACTTTATTATTAAATTATGTTTGCATACATTTCTTATTGGACTGATAGTGGGTTCTTGAACACGGTTTGAGCATATGGTGTTAAAAATTGACTGTTGCTATCGGATACAAGGGCATGTACCGACACTTAGAAGAGGCTTGCTACAAAATGTCAACGCGGTTTCTTTCACAGCTCTATTGCAATACATCAAAGACTTTGTGTCGTATAATTACAGATGAGCACATACCTCAATTATTAATTTCTTCAAAACTTCCAAAGCGACGCAAAAACGCAAGAGTTTTAAACGTGGAAGTCAGAAAATTGCATATACCCGTCTTTACATAAACTTTTCATTGGCAGTGATTGCTTGAACGTGCTTTCGAGAGCTTGGTATGAGTTATAAAGTATAAGTGTCAGGGGAACTGCAGTTGACTTTTAAAGGTCATTTGCTCACTTGTTTGATGTGCTTGTGAGAAGTAAAATGTCTTTTTTTTCTTTCCTTAAGGACTGTAGTCACTTCCATTCTGTCAGTGATGATTTTGATTCTTTAGAGCATAATCAAACCGTTAGTGGGTGGAGTCCTACTACAATAAATAATGGTTTAAGAGTATTGCATTTATTTTTTTCTGAAATAGAGAGATGTGTTGTTAAAAAAATGTCTATTTGAGCCGGTTTCGTGCTTTCTCTGCTAAATGTCCACCTTTTTTCACATAAGTGAGTATCTTAAATTGCATTCAGTGCTGTTCTGCTGTCTTTTCTTGAATGCTTTGACTTAAATCAGTCCCATTTTGAGCCAATTTTGGGTCTGCCATTTACCTTGCTCTTTTATTTATGGAGTGTAATTTTTTTTCTTTTTAATGTCATCTGTAGTTTTAAGACCTGCCATCTAATGAAAAATAATGCAAGAATGTGCTAAAGGTGAATTTAATTTTAGAATCAAATCTTTTTCTACTGTGTTAACGAGTTCATTAACAATAGTGAGAAGCAGGATTTAGTGTGAGTGATACATTGAACAAAGCTCTTTGCATTGCCTCTAATAACCTCTGATTAAGGGGCGGAGTGGCTGCAACCACTCAGTAATTACATATAACAGTACTGTTACTGTTTAAGACTTGTGTTGTGGGTTCATGTGTCATGCTCCAGCAGATCTGTGTGAATGACAAGTGTGTGCTTGAGTATATATTTTGCATATAATGGTTTTGCACACTGTTCTCAGCTGCTGTAGAAGTTGTCAAGTAAGAGTGTGGGTTGGGTGTGTTTCTGTCAGATATCATCACAATGTGTGAATCTCAGTGCTGCTCAGTGGCCTTTGTACAATCTTTCTCTGTGCATGCATACGTGTGCATAGGACTGTGGAGTGTGCACATGCATGTTTGCGAACGCAAACATTTCTTGTTTGAGAGTATAGGTATATTTCTTGTTTTGACTCAAATTTAATTAGACACATTTTACGTTATTTTCACATTGAAACCCAATGTGAAACATGTTTCAAATGTGATACCCTCCTTCACACATCCCAAACACACACTCCACCCAAGACTGTACAGCATCCTTTGCTTATCCCCCTCTCCAACCACCAACATCACCTCAGTTGGTAGCCATGGCAACATCTTCGTCCCCCTGTGGATGGGGCTCTAATTAGAGCAGCTATTATGGGTTGGCTAGCAGGGCAGGGTGGGTTGGAGTGAAGTGGGCGGGTTGGTAAGGGGCACAGGTGGCCGCAGAGTCGGTAGTGGGCTAGTAGGCCACACTGCAGAGATATTTTGAGCTCTAGGAATCAAGGCCCCGATAGAAAACTTGAGGTACATTTTTTTTGGTCCAATGTGGTCATAACAAATTTTATTAATCTGTATGTCAGATAAATTAAATGTTTAAACTGAGTTTTATAATGTTCTCCTTTTACAAAGATTAACCAGATTCTTCTGAGACACTCTATTGGCTTTTCTTTCTTCTTTGAACACATAAGATGTGTTACACAAAAAAACTATGGTTTTAAGGTAATAAAACAAATTCTTAACAAGTGGTTTCTAAATACCTTTTAACTAGTATACTGTGGTTGGGTCAAAATTGACTAATTTTCACACTTAAAAATTGGTCAATTTTGACCCAAACACAATATAATGAATATATATATATTGTACATATTCACTAGCATTCTTTATGGGTTTTTCATCTGTTATAGAGTGTAAACAAAGGGATGATAGGATATCAGTGGAGGGTTACTTCCGGGCCAACAGTCCCGCCCACAATTCTGATGCCACTCTGCAGAAATGCTTCAGTATTTTAGTTTTTACTGTTGTTTAAAAAAAAAATGACACAGGCTTTTTGATTTTGGCTAAAAACTGCATACTCATAATTAAAAGACCACTGGGAACGATTTTACAATAGATTAAAATATGATTGGAGTGGGACTTTTACTCTCCAAGTCTCATTTACATCTTTAAAACAAATCTGCTTCTATTTTTACCCTTGTTTTTTTTTTTTTTTTTGAGGGAATTTTTTCTATATAATTTGTTCAGCACTTCCTTCTCGCGTTGTCTTCACCTTATTAACAATGCTGTTGTTTGTTTCTGCTTTTTCCTACTCCTTTTTGCTTCTTTAGTTCCTCCACTGATCCAACCATTTGACTTTCCGCCGACCTCCATTGGTAAATTGATGTACATTGCCTGTGTGGTGTCGTCTGGAGACATGCCCATACACATTACGTGGCGCAAAGATGGCCAGGAGATCGTGCCCTCCTCAGGCATCACTATTGATACAAAGGAGTTCATGAGCTCCCTCCAGATATCCAAGGTGTCACTCAAACACAACGGCAACTACACCTGCATAGCCAGAAATGATGCTGCCACTGTGAGCACAGAGAGGCAGCTCACAGTTACAGGTGAGGAAAGAAGTTTTACTGAACAGAAAATGACACAAATTATATTTGGAAATGGAAAGCAAGCAAACGGAAGTTATAAGAATATTGCCGCTCAAGTTAAAAGAAACTGTTAAATAAATAATGATCAAAACTATGGCAATTGAGGGTGATTTGAAGGTGATCCTTTATGTCTAAATTTAGAACTCAGTAGCATATTTTACACTTTTGAAGTGTCTTTCAAAAACCTTATCGTGTTGCTGGGAGTTATGTAAAGTTCCAGAAACATTATCTGTACTGGCATTTATACAAATACCCAAAAAATGTTCACTCCAGTCCCAAGCACTCAAACATGCCTGAAATGACCATAAATATGTTGTTTTTTTTGGCTCTACATTTTTTCTCTGGCTTTTTGTTTCACGTTTTCTCTTTTATCTTCCTAGTGCCTCCGCGGTTTGTTGTGCAGCCCAACAATCAGGATGGGATATATGGCAAGGCAGCAATCCTGAACTGTTCTGTTGATGGCTACCCTCCACCTAAGGTGATGTGGAAGCATGCCAAAGGGGCACTAGGTACGCATGTTTTTCTTAGCTTTTCTTTGCTATTTTTATCTAGATTACCTGATCAATTTGGGCAAAATAACGAATAATTGCATTTACTGTGATGTTTATTTTTTTTTTTAGCGGGAATTGGAAACCCTCAGCAGTACCACCCTGTGCCCCTGACAGGCCGGATTCAGATCATGAATAATGGCTCTCTACTTATAAGACATGTCTTGGAAGAAGATCGTGGCTTCTACCTCTGTCAGGCCTCCAATGGAGTGGGCTCAGACATTAGCAAGAGCATGGTCCTCACAGTTAAGAGTGAGTGCACAAATATAGGCTTACTCAGAAGGGTATGAGTTTTACAATGCATATATGACAGCAGATTGGCTATTTAGAATGCTCTAGTGTCCCAACTTAATTAGCTTTCACACACTAATAGTCTGAAACCAATGAGCCAACTCACAGTATTCTCTTTGGTGAAGTATTGTGTGTTTTGTACACACAAAGGTAAATCAGTCAAGCAAAGGTCAGCATTAACATGAGAGAAATATCCCAAGGAGCAGACGGCAAGAAAACCAATGTGTGTGTGTATTTGTGTGCACTGGTGACAGGTGGTGAGAAGGCAAGTAAGCAATTGATTCCTGGACTTTTGGGATTCGTCTAGAGACAATCAAAAGAAGACTTAGACTGAGGTTAATCATTATCTGAAATCAATATTGCTATCCTGTCCTCCTTGTTGGTAACACCTCAGGTAATGCCATGTATTCACACACATAAATGCAAGCACAAGTAGCATCAACATCAAGTAAATCATCACCAGAAACCAGAGACATCGATTTTACAATTTGGCTCAAATCACAAGACAAATGTTAGGGCTTACTTTCTGACACCTTTTTATTCTTCTGCATGCAAACACGTAGAACATAGTGCTTATTAATGTAAATGCTATTCTCACAATGAGTTTCTATCAGAGGGTTGGCCCTCTCTGGTGCCTTCTCTCTTTTTCCTTCTTGAGTTAGTGTTATTGATTGAACCGTTCCTCTCTTCTGCCGCCCTCAATTCTGTCTGTTTTGCTCAGTGAAGAGAGGGGGGTGGGGGGGTGGTAAGTGATGAAAACAAAACAGCAGAACCCTCAGGTCAATATTATGTGTGAGTCTGTGTGCACAAATGCACTTTTGTGTGTTTGTTGGACGGAGAAGATTAAGTGTGTGAGGGATTTGTGTATCGAGTATACACGAAAGGTAGAGTGTATCGTTTTTGCCTCTTCATTCACCTAGACTCCACCGTTAACTATTGGAGAATGAGAAAGGAGGTTTATTGATTTTACCTCATTGACCACAGCTCTTCATTACTCTACTGCAATAAAACTTGGCTACTCTGAGCTCCACCTTTGAAAATCGCCAGATATCCTAACCTTTGTGGCTCTTTCACTTTTTTTTAGTCTCTTTTCTATTAAATTCTGCTTATTATCCAATTGCTCTTTCTTCTGCTCCCCCACGCCTCCTTTATCTGTCTCTGTTATCATACATCTCTGTCATCAATCTGTTTACCATTTCTATCTGCTACAACCCATTTGTCCTCAACTCTTATTCATCTAACAGTCCATTTGCTTTCTCGTTTCAGTCCCAGCAATGATCACTAGTCACCCCAACACTACCATGGCTAAGAAGGGTCATGTGAAGGAGTTGAACTGCACAGCCAGGGGAGAATGGCCCATCATCATTCGCTGGGAAAGAGGGGACACTGTTATTGACCCTGACCGCAACCCACGATACTCCATAACCACTAGTCCGAATGAAAAGACAGATGAAGTGCTGTCTACACTAAAGGTAAAAACACTGACAAACGGTAGAATATGTAATTATTCAAATTAGACGGTAGTCCAAATGAAGCTCAGTGTTAGAAATCCTTTTAAATACTTTCCTTTGATAAAACTTCTTTGTAATTTGATTCAAAAGACTTTGCAATTTGACCATATCACGTGTTTTTGAGAAATGCAGCACAAAAAAGGTGAATTCCTGGTTCATTCAATGGTAAAAATTGAAAATGGTAGAAAACCTAAAACGTTGAAGCATTTTTATAGTTTTATCGGGGCAAAGTAACAAATGACCAAAATAATCATAAAAAAACTCTGGAGTACAAGCAGAAACTTGACAGTGACAACTTGTTAAATATACTTAAGAGTAATAATCTGAAACTGTTGTTTCAAAAAAGTTTTCAAAAACTGAAAACCTAAACCTGATGTGCTGTTACTAAGGATGAACGAAACGTAACAGATCACAAAACATGACTAAACACAATAAAACTAAGCTTAATGCATTCTGTATGTCTTTAGTTTTGTTTAGACTCACTTCCTGTTTTGCTAAATGATTGAAATTCTGTTTTTTTTCTTTTTAACAGCTGTGCTTCTTGTCTAATTTCACCTGGAATTTCTAACAAAACCAAACCCCAAGGTTCATTCGCACCATCCATATGAAACCACCTTAAGCCATGCCCTGTGACCAGCAGATGGCACACGGAAAAGTAGTGCAAAGCTGTTTTGTAATTAGAAACCAGTGTGACCATTTTCATGCCATGCACATCATGCTGCTTTAACACTAAGCAGCATTCTGCTTCTTGTACAAAATAGGATGTTCTCAGAAAATAGACCGACATGTTCAGTGACCAGTATAAACTTTCAACAAATATAGATTCAGGGGCCACTGTTTAATTGATATCAAGTATTTATTTGTTTATTTTTACATTGAGGTTTTTGTGTTGGGGTTCCAAATATTTTTTGTATATGTATATATATATATATATATATATATATATTTCTATTTTTTTTTTTTAAGCAAGAAAAGAAGATTTTAAAAAATCAGAGTACTGTGAAAAATTCACAATTTACTTGTCAGTTTTCGCAAAAAAAGAAAAAGACAGCGATTATGTTCATTCATTCATTCATTTTCCAATCCGCTTTATCCCTTTCGGGGTCACGGGGACAGCGATTATGATCACATTAAATTAGGGGTGTAACAATTCATTTGAAGAACAATTCATATTATAATTTGTGGTTGCTGATAACGATTCATAATCAACATTGGTTCATTTTTAACAATCTGATTCACTGACCTTTATTCAATCCAGGACATCTTGAGCAAAAAATTCAACCAGAGTGTGACTTAGAGACAAATACCTGGGTACTGAACAGTGCAGGTGAATTTTTCCAGATTTCTTGTATTTCTTACAAGATAATCAAGTGTAAATTAAATATGTGAATAAACAAATAAGTAAATAAGAATGAATGTCAAATCCATTCACTTTTTTGTTTAATAAAGTTCAGTTCACTGTTGTTTTTCCACATAAAAATAACACAAAGGGAACATTATTAGAACAGTATACCACACTGTATGGTCACAGGTCTTTGCAAAATTCAGTGTTTCCACGCATTGGACTGTATTGACGAATTGATCATTTTTTGCTGTCATCACATGTGTTGTCCGCTGTGATGACACTTGATTATTTTTACATTATAGTAAAATAAACTTATCGTGCCTCAATCCAAATTATATTTTCCAAGATCGATATAATTGATTTATTGCATTTTGAAAAGATTCTATATGGTTTAGATCGATTAAATGAACTTGCCTCAGACAGATCAGTCTTGTTGGATCCTAGAAATATAGATTAATTCATCAATTAAGTAATTCGTTGTTGCACCCCTAACTGTTTGACTGTTTTTGTCAAAGAAGAGTTTTAAAGTATATTTTTTATTTATTTATGACTTAATATTTTCAGTATTTCAAATTTAAACTTTTGATGTTAAAAAGTAAAAAGATTCTGGAGGTTTTTTGAGTATAAATTGTAACTCAGCAAGTTAAATGCCTATGCTTTTGTCTAAGACAAGCATCCAGAAAGGGTTCCATTAATCGAACCTTTTCTTGCAGTGCAGAGTTTATATTCACTGAAGCCTACATCAGTTGTTTTTTGTACTGTTTGTCAGAGCAAAAATAGAGTTGTTCGTTGCTGATATTTTTTTTACTTTTCCCTCTGTAGCTAAAGCCAGCAGAGCGTGAGGATTCAGTTTTCTTCTCCTGTCATGCTATCAATTCTTATGGAGAAGGACGGGGCCTTATTCAACTTACTGTTCAAGGTATTCTTTCTGTCCACAATAATGTAACAGCAAATCTGATCTTGAAATTATGAATTTATTATAAAAAAAATACTTCCAATGTAATATCTAACTTGGTGTTTCTCTCTTCTTCATTGCTCTTCAGTACTTAAATATTTATCTTTCAAATCCTCAGAGCCTCCAGACCCCCCAGAGCTGGAGGTACGAGAAGTAAAGGATCGAAGTATGAATCTTAGGTGGACCCAAAGATTTGATGGAAATAGCATTATTACCTCTTATGATATTGAATACAAAAATAAGACAGGTAAGTGATTCTGAGGTTTTTGTGTCAGCTTTCTCAATCATACGAAAGAATATCTCTATAAACATAAGAATGCAAAATTTCGTGTCCTTTTAGAAAAGTTAATGATGGTAGCAAAGTCACATTTGGGTTTTCTTGAGAGGGAGGTTTCTTCCTTTGTGTCAAGATGGCTGTAAGATAGAAAGCCCAGTGCGTGTGTGTTTTTTTTTTTTTCTCAAAGTTTTGAATCTCTTTTAAACATTCACAAAATCTTTTTAACCAGGATCTTATTTAAATCTCAACAAACATCTTCAGGACTTATTATTTAAAGATACATTTAGGAACAAACCTCTTTTGAACATCTTGGATCAGCTCACTTGTTTTATCCTATTCAGTTTGGTCTTTGAAACATGCGTAATTCCACAGAAAGAGCTTGTTGTTTTTTTTTTTATTTAAACAGAAAAAAATATAGACAAGGGGGTCTTTGTAGGTTCCATCTTAAACTCCCTTCTGGTAATGATACACCTCAATAATAACTCTTAGAATGAAATCATTTTAATTTTTAGGTTTCTCTCAATGTGTTCATCTTGGATACACGTTTGTCAAGAAACCGCTATATAGAAGTGACACAAGGCTCCTTATTAGGCCCTCTACTTTTTCCCTTCTCAATAAAGATTTACCATCTGTATTTGATGAAGTTTTGTTTTTGTCTTTAGATACCTGGGAGCTTAAGCATGCCACTCGAAACATCTCTCCCACAAACAATCAGGCCAACATAGTGGACCTTCATCCTGCCTCTGTTTATAGCATTCGGATGTACTCATACAACGCTATAGGAAAGAGCGAAGCCAGCAAAGAACTCACCATCAGCACAGAAGAAGCTCGTAAGTATTTTACTGGATTTGACATAAATATAAACACTTTTTCTTTTCTTTTCTGTTCTTGAAAACTTTTTTTTCAATCTTTCATTCTCTACCACTTTCAGAGGTGTTTCTCATTTTGACTTTGATGTTTCCTGTCCATATTCTGCACACATGTTCCTGTATACTATTCCAGCCACTTGGTTGTGGTGCTCCATGTATACATTACTTTCCCGACCAGCATCTTACACCCTGCAGTTATGTGCTGGATTGTTTCAGGCGCCTCTTTGCACAGCCTACACCTTGGGTTTTGTCTGGTGTGGTTGAGCTGAGCCTCTATTGCTCTGGTGCTCAGGGCTTGTTCCTGAGCTGCCAGGACAAGCGCTAATTATAAGTTCTAGTTGCAATGTTGCAACTAAAGTATACAAAAACGCATTTATCAGCAAAGTATGCATAGTTAACAATTAATGTTTCAAACTTTTTCCAGTATTAGGCAAAGACCGCAGCTAAACCAATTTGACCCCATAACTTTTTTTAGAGCCTGATGGCCCTCCAATGGACGTGATCCTGCAGGCAGTGACTTCTCAAAGCATCAGAGTCACTTGGAAGGTAAAATGTTTTGAACGTTCAATTTGCACTCTAAACAATATTGCACATCTTGATCATTTATTTTTTATTGTTATTGCTTTATCATTAGTATTTACCATCAAGTGTTTTGTATTTTTGATCTGTACCTGTCTGGTGTAAGTTCTGTCTGAACTTATACTTCAACCCTTTAGGCGCCGAGGAAGGAGCTGCAGAACGGGGTAATTCGAGGCTACCAGATTGGTTATAGGGAGAATGGCCCTGGCAGCAATGGCCAGTACAGCATTGTGGAGATGAAAGCCACAGGAGACAGCGAAGTCTACACTCTTGACAATCTAAAGAAGTTTGCCCAGTATGGAGTGGTGGTCCAGGCCTTCAACAGAGCTGGAACTGGACCTTCAAGCTCAGAAATCAATGCTACAACCCTGGAAGATGGTGAGAATGACAGTAAACTTTTACAAAAGTCTCAACCTACAAAAGATTTTTCTCATCTTTCGGTGTTGATCAGTGTCAATATGGGAGTCTTTGAAATTTACAAGAGTAAATTACTACGACACATTAAAGTCAAATATGAAGTTGTCTATTGTATCAAATTACACATTTTATGATTATGTTAACAAAACTCTGTTGAGTGGATGAAAAATTCATACAATGAGAAGAATAGAATCTAATTTATTTTGCTTTTGTAGTGAATTCAGAAGAGGAATTTTTATTTGTTTCCCAGCATAAAAATAAATACATATATGTTTACATTTTGAACAGACAGCTGTCGACTTTTTTCAAACTGAGCTTCAACTTAGGCAAGAATAGTATATTAAATTGGAAACAGCTAAAAGAGTTTTGGTGTGTTCTTTTTTTTCCAGATGAGACAAAGCCAACGTGTTCCTTTGTTTTACTTGGAAAGAAAAAAAAGACGAAACTTAGATGTTTCTTTATTTCCTTTTAGGAAAATACCTGATCCCTGTTTACTTAGAAATGTTCACATAAACAATCACAAACAGACGTGTAACATACATTTCCACTCAGTGAACAGTTGGCTGAGCCCCATTGGTCTGGAGCAGAAAGAACCCTCCAGTTCTTTCCAGTTGCTGTCACCGTGGCGACAGTGATATTGATGGCCATTATGATAATAGTGATAACAACAAGCATACTAAAAATAATTATAATTAGCTTGTCTCTCTGTCTGTCTTTCTCTCTTTCCCTCTCCTAGCTTCCTGTTGTAATTATCCACAGCTGAGCGCATTGTCTCTGCTACCTCTTCTTGTTCTTCCTTTCTCTTCCCATCCTCACTTAAAACTCTTTTCTTTCCACACTCTTTATCCCATCTTATCCTGCCAACGTTAAACATGTTATTGGCTTTTTAATTTATTTTTTTGTTAAGTATTCATTTTTGCTTCTGTGTTTTACTTGTTGGCGTTGTGATTTCCCCATGACATACTCTGCCATTGCCTGAAGACAAGACCTTCATGACAAAACTAGGGAAAAAAAGTAATTATTGTGGCACATCTATGTCATTCATCATTGCAATTGTTAAACTCCACATGAGGTCTAAATACTGTCAATATTGTTGTTGTTTTTTTTTTTTTTCTGGAATCAATTTTGAAGCCAAAGATCAGTTTTGGTTTTCAGGTCATTCTTTGGTTTTATCCCAACACTCTCCTCTCCATCTTCCCTTCTCTTCACCAGCTGCAGAGAACCTCTCTGGTTGACTTGGCTCAGCAGCTCTCTTTCATGTTTTACCCCAGTCTTTTAAGCAGCTCTCTTCCTCTCTTCCTGTCCCTTACTTCTCTCACAAGCTGACTTCTGTTCATCTTTAACACTAAGCGTCATTTAAGGTCTGAATGACCAGTGGTTAGTGGTCGCCAAAAGCTAAGACACCTGTTCTGAAGGGGACAGAGGGAGGCTTTTATGGAAAAGGAGGTTTGGTCCTATACATACAACCTTACACCGTTCATGGGCTTTTCATCTATCTCTGGCCAGTGCAAGCGTTTCTACTGGGATGTGGAAACTTCTTTTAGTTTTTTGAAAAACTGTGGGAACTGTTTTATCTAGTTTAGATTCAATTTGTACTTTTTGCCTCACTAAACAACTTTGTATCCTTTGCCAAAAATTCTTCAAACTTCTCAGACTACTATCTTTAATATTTATCACATTGCTTCAAAATATTTGAATTAATGATTTAATTAAGAATGTAATCAGTTCATTGCTGACAATGTATGTTGGGCGTACATATTCTTAGGATTATTGGGGTTTTCTGTAAAGATTTCATGCAAGTATTTGAAAGCTTACTTGTTATGAAAGTCTTCAACGGCTGTCTGATATCAGATTGCTTTTTACCTGGTAAAAAATAAAGTCTGTTGTGGGAAGGGCACAGTTTATTAGGTGGGTCAAAGTAAAGCTATAATCTTTGTTGGGCCCACCAACTGGACAACCCTCTTGCTAGCCATACACCAAAAACATGCAAGTTTCGGCTGTGTTAAAATCAAAACAGCCTTTGTTTACACTCTCTCCCTCTAGAGACAAACACCTCACAAGCCCAAGCTAACATTAGGGTAGCAAAAAACACCCGAGTAATCTTGGAGCTGTCCAGCCGGACATCTTGAGCCAGATAGCAGCATAGATGAAGAAAATTAAAGTGTACACAGATGTGTTTGTCTGCAAGTGGATATAATTGGAATGAATATAGCAAGACTTTGCCCCGCCCATGCTGCATAATTAGTCCGAGCTTTTTCAAACATCTGGTTTTCATCTGCTTGTGATCCAAAAGGATTTGAATTAAGACATACTCAGAAACGCAGTTTTAATCTTAAATTATTTTAAATGTGTCCTCCATTGTGAGGAAAAAATGCTACAATAAAATGTTAAAAACACCAAAAACACTATTTTCTTTGGAGTGAATTTTTAAGATCTTTCCAACGTGTCTCTTCCTTTATTCTATTTGGTGTCAGGACATAGGTTGAGGAGAAAAAAAAATTTGAAGCAGAAGACATTACTTCTTATTTGTTCTATGTCTGTGTCTATGGTGGACATGGAAAAATGCAGAATTGTTACCTTTATATGTCCAACTTTTTCACACATTTTCACAAAAGCACCTCAAATCTCTGTATAATGCAAATTATATGAAGCTATAAATATTGTTACCTGTTAAATGGTGAATTTTTTTTTTTTTTTGGTAGAAGGTTACCCCTGTAGGGCTGCTGATCGAGAGGAAGTGGAATTTTCTTCCTTTTAGAGGGCACTGATCAGTGCTTACCTTCTACAGTTTAAATGTTGACCTGGTAATGTGTAATACACTAAACCTCATAACGTTGTTGTTGTCATTGACATGCAAATGTCCAAAGAAGCATGACTCACAATTTGAATCTTTAACTCTGACGTACAGGATGAAATGTCTGCTGAGTTTTTCAATAATCCAAAGAAATGCTCCACAAAATGGAGTTTATTTGGGTGACTATAAAAGAGCTAAACATTTTAATTAACCATTTCAATTTCTGTTTCCAGTGCCCAGTCAGCCCCCTCAGAACGTGCGAGCCATCTCTGTCACATCCGACGAGGCGGTGATCACATGGGCTGAGCCTCCAAGAATGACTCTGCATGGAGTTTTGAAGGGATATCGGGTCGTGTTTTGGGTCGTCTTCCCAGATGGAGGTACGTCGTGTCGATCTGGCATCCCAAGAATAAAAATAAATAAATAAATAAATAAAGGTCCATTCTCATATAGTCTGACGCCCTCTGTTTTTATTTATCTTTTCTTAGAGTGGGGTGAAATGCAAAATATTACAACTATCAAGGAGCAGGTGGAGCTTAGAGGCCTGGAGAAGTTCACTAACTACAGCATCCAGGTTCTGGCCTTCACTCAGGCAGGAGATGGAGTACGGAGCAACGTGCTGTATATCCAAACCCGTGAAGACTGTGAGTCTACGCATTCGTTTCCATTGATTTATGGATAGTAAGATGGTTCCATTTGATCAGACTGCGTTTTAGGTCAGCTTCAAGGGTTTTTCCCCTCGATTGAGGCACCAGTATGGGAGGCACAGAGCCAGTGGGTGTAGAAGGGGCCTTTGTAAGGCTGAGGTTGCTGATTAACAACCTCTTTGTGCTCTGATGTGCCATTACCAGTGCTAATGAGAATTAAGAAGCCAAGAGGTGTATGTGTGTGTGGTTAAGAACCCTCAGGGTGTTAGTCACGTGTGTGCACGAGAATACAAAGAAGTGTGTGTGTGTGTGCGTGTGTCTTTAGGGTGTCTTTGCCTCTGAACATTTCTTTGTGTCATTGTGCGAGTACAACTCAACGCGTGTGTGCATGTGCTATTGTTTATGTGCAAGTCTATCACAGTACCCAGCACAACGAAAAGGATTAATTCTTTGTGGCTTAGAGAGAATTAATTTTGTGCTTACACTGGCGGGATGTGGATTACATCCGTATCCGCCTCTTCTCTCCTTCCCTGGGGCCAGTCAGAGGAGGAGGCAGGCGTCTAGAGATGGAGAAAATGAGAGGAGCTAAGATTCTAAGAAGTGTCATTTCAGAAAAGGCCTTTATTCTTCCATTCTTTCCATATCTCAATTTTATTAGCTGGCCTCAGTGCAGGATCTTTTCAGATATGCGCTCTTATTCTTCTCTGAGTGTGTCCATGTACATGTCTGCGGGTGTGGAAGTTTATTGGAAGCAAACTGAGTGTGTCCTTTTCCCTCTGATGTGGGTTGACAGTGTGTCCAGGGGCAACCTCTTCACAAACCTTTTACGTCTCTCTTGGTCTAACCCTTTCCTTTGCCCTCAATTATGTCTGTAACATATTGAAGTGTTTGTAGTGCCTGCCATTTTAAGCCTCTCTGTCTAAGATGCACAAACCGTGTGAACACATTTTGCAAATTTATGAGGATGGATTAATTTTTTATTGGTGTTTTGGATAGCCACTGTATTGGGCCCCAAATATTGTGTAATTTTTTAAAAAAATAAAACAATAAATGGTCACAAGGAAATAGCCAGCACATTCAAATATCAGTTTTAACTATTTTTATTCATCAAACTTGACATTTAAGATGTGAAAGTCAGTTTTTGTCTACACTGTCACAATGTATATTGTTTATGTTTAGTATTTTGTACATTTCAGTTCTTCCAGGCTTTTCAAATTACACAACAATTACTTTTTGAACAAATTTCCAAATTTTACAAACTAATTTTTAAAATAGTTTAAATGTACTCAAAATAAAACAGAATGATTTAAAACAAGTATAATTTGATTTTCATTTTACAAAAAGGTGCTTGTGAAATACATAAGAACACAAAAATGGTTTCTGAGAATGGCCGTAAATGCAAATCTGTTTGGATTGATTCACACATGGCCCTTTTAAAAACAAACCAAAGTCTAAACCAAAACCAAACCAAACTGCCTGGAATAATCACGCAGTTCCAAAAAAAAAGAAACGCTCATTTGGGGGTTATATTGCCCAACCAAGACCGGGAAAAAACAACTGGCTAGTCCTTTTCATCTCTGTGCATATAATGCAGTAATGATAAAATATTGTTTTAGACATTTTACAACTTTTTTGAGTTCTGCATCTTCTTTGCATTGTAGGCTCTCTTTTTTTTTTTTGTTTTTTTAATAAGTGGCACTCATAACATTTATTCTCCTCACTTTTGCACTTTACCGTACCCTGACGTGTCCAAGAACCTTAAGGTGTATTCAGACTGAACACATTAGGTTAGCTTAAAGTGAACCAGAGTTCGTTTCCCCTGGAAACACATCTGGAACACATTTTCAGTCTGAATACACCCAAGCGGACCCTGGTCCGGAACTAGAAAATGCTCTTAGACCCATCTTTCGAGGTGATCTCAGTTCGTTTCCAATTGGACTGAGCTCTGGCTCACTCTGAGTTTCCTCAGTCTGAATAGGCTCCGTACTCTGAGCAGAACAACTGGACCAAAATGGCAACCGTAGCCGGGCATTATGACATACAAACAGAGTAAGAATGAAACAACCGATGAGCCGCGGACAAACATGGAGCAACGATAAGACACTGCAACTCATTGAAATGTGGTCAGATAAATGCAGGCTCATTAAAACAACTGTTATTATGAAACACATTGCCTCTCACACTGTTTTTCCGACAATCTATTTGTCATAAACATCTATCAGCGTACCATTATAGCTGTTGCCTCCTCAACAACCCTCTTGCAGCATATCTGCCATACCACAGTAGCAGTAAAGTGTTGTACCTGACGTTAATACAGACATTTAAAATTGGTAAGCGAAATATAATGCTTGAATAAGTGAACTATCCTGACAAGGATGGCAAAGCACAGGACTTCCATTATTCCTTCTCTCATTGCTTTGCCTCACCCTCGTAATTCCTGGCCAATGAGTGAAGAGATCTTCAGTCGCATAGTTTTGTTTACAAGCTTTGGTTTGAAACAGAAATGTCCAGTTGACAGCAGTCTGAGTACAGACCAAATACAAGGTTAAGGACTCGATCGGGGCCAAATGAAGCAGACTCTGTCCACTCCAACTGACTTTTCCAGTCCAAAGACATCCCTAGTTTCAAGGAGACCAGGGTTCGGGTTTGTTAGGGTTAGCTTAGAAATTCACCACATTCTGACACAAATAAGTATGCAAATAAAATAACCTGGCTGCACGGTGGCGCAGTGGTTAGCGCTCCTGCCTCACAGCAAGGAGGTTCCCGGTTCAAGTCCTGGCTGGGGTACCTTTCTGTGTGGAGTTTGCATGTTCTCCCCGTGCATGCGTGGGTTTTCTCCGGGTACTCCGGCTTCCTCCCACCATCCAAAAACATGCTTCATTGGTTACTCTAAATTGTCCCTAGGTGTGAATGTGAGTGTGTATGGGTGTGTGATTGTGGCCCCTGCGACAGACTGGCGACCAGTCCAGGGGTGTCCCCTGCCTTCGCCCATGAGTAGCCGGGTAAGGCTCCGGCAACCCCGTGACCCCGAAAGGGATAAAGCGGATTGGAAAATGAATGAATGAATGAATGAATAAAATAACCTATTTGTGCAATTAAAGCAAAATGGCAATGTATTATGTTAAATATGTATTTTCCTTTGTAATTTCCAATATCTAAAAAATATCTACGTGATATCATTGGGTGACTTGTAAAATCTTTCTTTTTACCTGCTTGGTTTTACAATTTAGTACCTGGACCTCCAGCTGGCATCAAAGCTGTGCCCTCATCTGCCAGCAGTGTTGTGGTGTCATGGTTACCCCCTCACAAGCCAAATGGGATCATCCGCAAGTACACAATCTACTGCTCCAGCCCTGGATCAGGTCAACCAGTAAGTTACCAGAATGTAGGGTTAAGTTGTAAGGCTAACAAATGCAATTTTGGGGAGGAGAATGATCTTTCCATACACTGACTGCAGGATGCGGAAACAACATCCTTTTTTTTTTTTCTTTATTCCTACTTAGCACGGAAAAAAGATTTCATTTATGTTAAGAATTTTGTGTACGTTAACATCAACGTTATTTTCTATAACGAAGTGCTGCCCTGCATTTGTTTCTGTGTTTCAAGGCGTGTGTTTCTTTTTTATTTAGTCTAGTGCTGCAGTCTCAGCAAGATGTGTGTATGAAATGAGCTCTCCTCATACTGCAGTGTGTGCGTGTGCAAACTCACCCTCCAGCCTCATTTACATATCT
>BSAI01000072.1:14393467-14407297 GCA_036245035.1 Adrianichthys oophorus | reverse complement strand
TTCATGCGTTCTCTGCTCATCCTTTAATCCTGCGCACTTTTTCTTTCGTTCTTTGTTGGACAATGTGATATTTTACTCAGTCGCTTTCTTGTGAATCATTAAAAAGTGTAACATTTCCACACTTTTCTCCCTAACTATCTTCTCTAAGCATTCCAAAGCCACACAAAACATCTTATTGAACTTTGCTATAGTAAAACTACTGCTTTGCTTTCTTTCTTTCTTTAAATTGTTGATTGCTTTGATAAATATATTTGAATGCTTTTTAAAAAAAATGTATTTTCTTCCTCTGTTCATTGTCTAACAGCCCCAGCTAAAATCATATCATTTGGAGGTACAGTGACCACTCCCTGGATGAAAGAGGTGCGCCTGCCCTGCAGCTCAGTGGGTGAACCCACACCTTCCATAAAATGGACCAAAGACAGGTGAAAATTCGTGGATGAATTATTATTAATGTAAAAAAGCTTTGTGTGGACATGATGGTCTGAACAGTGCAATAACATCTTATAATGGCATGCTCTATAATAAATGTTATGGTTGTCTGTTATGTGTGATGATTCACCCTCCTGCTTCTCCATTAGTGAGGACACAGCCATCCCTGTTTCTGTTGATGGACAACGTCTTATTTTGGCCAATGGGACTCTGGTGCTGCGCTCTGTCAAAGCTGAAGACTCTGGTTACTACACCTGCACAGCCACCAACACGCTTGGTTTTGACACTATCATTGTCAACCTTTTGGTGCAAGGTATGAAAGAGCCAGAGTTACTTTTTACACCAATCACATGCTACCTTCTCTTAAGGAAGAAGAGGAGAAAAAACACAATGAAGAGTCTGTGGCAGTAGTAAAAGTGTTACAAAATCATTCATATCTCTTTCTTAGTGCCTCCAGACCAACCTCGTCTAACTGTCTCCACCACCTCCACGTCCTCCATTACGCTTGCCTGGATACCAGGAGATAACGGCGGCAGCTCTATCAGAGGTATGTTACCAAAAAAACTGTGATTTTGTGTCTGATCTTGTATACACGCATCCTTTGCCTCTTATCTGCAGCTAACACTTCTGTCATGTTATTGCCCGCTCCCTTTGTCTGGATGACGTGTCTTTTACCTGGTGCTTTGTTATTGTTGCGCCTAACCATTAGTTTATTGAATGGTGTCCTGGTTTTGTGTCTCCCTGTTGACTGTGTGTCTGTCTGATTATCTGATTATTGGTGATGCGTGTGTGAGGCGGGCCATTGTGTGTGTGCCTGAATGAGCATGCATGCAAATGGAATTCCAGATTGCTCTCTCTTTTTCTCTTTATATTTGTGTGGCACAGCCACGAATATAGCATGTAAAGATTTAAAGTGTGGTAGTTCAAGGATTTATTGCAGGGGAGTGGACTTCTTGTCAAGAAAATCACACAAAAAGGACAGCAAAGATGCGTTTCTTTTTTAGTTCGTACTTTTTTGGAGTGGATTACATTTTGACTTCCATCTATGAGGTTAAGCAAGCTATCAAACAAATGAGACTGATTGAGCTGCCTCTTTTGGGAGATTCTAAAAGCAGGGCTAATTTTGGGAAGAATCTGGTCAAATTTTTTTCTGCATGCAGACAATATATTTTTCATAAAAAAGACCTGAGACTCTGGCACAATCATAGGGGATTTAGAAATTCAACATAGAAAAAATAAGCGAAAGCTGTATTCACTCACAAATTGTGCATCAGTTCTTGTCATGAAATCCTTGAAAAATATCCAAACAAACTATCTAAGAGCAAATCTGTGTCAGGATAGATAGCTTGTTCTCTAAAGCAGCTGATTATGAAAGATGTCACCATATTAAAAGCTCTCATTTGCATAGATGCTCAGTCAGAACTGTAGACAACTAATGGCGGCAGCGAGGAAAAGTGACCTGCAGCGAAGGGTTGAAGAAAAGCAGTCTTTCCCTGCCATCTAGTGGCCAAAATAGTTATGCAAAAACTGTGTGATCCAAGCAAATTTATTCAGAAAAAAGGAAATCACTAAGTTTAATGTATCTGCCCTTTTTTGTGGAGGTTTTGTGCTGCAGTACTCAGTCGATAATACAGAGGAATGGAAAGATGTGTTCATCAGTTCTACTGAGCGCTCCTTCAAACTGGACAACCTGCGTTGTGGAACCTGGTATAAAGTAAAACTGGCGGCCAAGAACAGCGTTGGTGCTGGACGAATCAGTGAGATCATTGAAGCAAAGACTCACGGACGAGGTGAGAAATAATATGAGAGGGCGCATAAAAAGAAAAACATGAAAACTATTTTTTACTTAATCAACTTATAAATGGGAACGAAAATGTGTGAAAACTTTTATTTGCACATTTTTTTCACTTAAAAATATAGGTCACATGTGGTGTGCAAAAACATGCCATTATTATGGCTTTTATCTCTTTTTGTTGCTTAAATATTATTGGGGATCATTTTTGACTGAAAGTCCTCATAAAACATCACACATAAACTTTTCATTTTTCCTTGTCACATTTTGTTGCAGTTGTTGTTCAAAATGGGCTTTTCGCAAGAGTGACATATAAAAAATAGACTGTTTAATAGATTTCATTCTAGGCTACACTTCATTTAAACCTCTTGTTTTAAACTACCACCAGTTCTAGTGTCTGACATTACTGTGCCTGGGATCAAGTTGAAATTTGATATAAACAGGCGTTATGAAAAGTTCTGTTCAGTATAAAACGTGGTTTAAATTTGATACATTTGCTAAATTTTTCCAAACATTTTAAAACATATTTTTATTGGAAACAATTTACATAAGGGCTGCACGGTGGCGCAGTGGTCAGCGCTCCTGCCTCACAGCAAGAAGGTTCCCGGTTCAAGTCCTGGCTGGGGGACCTTTCTGTGTGGAGTTTGCATGTTCTCCCCGTGCATGCGTGGGTTTTCTCCGGGTACTCCGGCTTCCTCCCACCGTCCAAAAACATGCTTCACAGGTTAATTGGTCACTCTAAATTGTCCCTAGGTGTGAATGTGAGTGTGCATGGGTGTGTGATTGTGGCCCCTGCGACAGACTGGCGACCAGTCCAGGGGTGTCCCCTGCCTTCGCCCATGAGTAGCCAGGTTAGGCCCCGGCAACCCCGTTACCCCGAAAGGGATAAAGCAGATTGGAAAATGAATGAATGAACAATTTACATAAGTTCAAACTGTCTTTTTATTCTGCAACTCCAAAGAGACCAAAGTAATTCAAAACTGTTTTTTTTTTTCTTTAATTTGTCAGAATTTTTCACTGAACTTTTCCTCATCTTGATGTAGTGGTATATCACTAGACATTGTCAATGCTACATTTCTGTAATTCAGAATATTCAAATTCATGTCACAATAATAAATATTACAGTTATTAACTGATTGTGATTTATTTTTATACTTATTTTTTCTAGAGCCCCAGTTCAACAAGGATCAGCCTGTCTTCACCTATATTAACTCCAGCCATGCTCGCCTCAATCTGCAAGGCTGGGCTAGTGGAGGCTGTCCAATCTCTGCTGTCACATTGGAGTTTAGACCCAAAGGTACCTTTTATTAAATATTTCAAGAAATTACTTAAAAATGTATTTTTACCATTTAATTTCTGCTCACCTATTTGGTACAACAAGATGATCAAACATTACTCGCATACATCATATTCAACAAACACAACTGAAATAAATGACTTCAACAAAAATACAATTCTTTTGGTATTTCTTCTTTTTTTATTGCTAAAATTAATTGGACAATAAAAGCTAAATTTATTTTAAGCTAATTATCTTGTGCATTGTTGCAGGTACGTGGGCTTGGCAAAGCGTTCGCACAAATGCCACTGCAGATGTGTTCCTGGCAGAACTGCGTGAGGCGACCTGGTATGAACTGAAGATGAAAGCATGCAATAGTGCTGGCTGTGGCAACCAGAGCTCCCAGTTTGCAACGCTGGACTATGATGGAAGTGAGTGAAAGATTCTCTCTTTGCTGGACACTCACCTGAGAATATCTTAGATTAAACATCAGCATGACCTAAAACCTTCCCTCTCTGGTTTCTATTGTAATTAATAACCATATATTATTTTATTTGAAAGTGCTGTTGCAGCTGTTTTTATTTCTGGGTGTACGCAGGCACAATTGCTCCCATTAAATCCCCACTGGAGAAGAACGATGATGTTAAGAAGCTGTTCTCTATCGGTTGTCCCGTGATCCTGGTCACTGTCGGCATTGCACTGCTCTTCATTATTCGGAAGAAACGCAAAGAAAAAAGGCTGAAAAGACTTAGAGGTGAGGATAAAATGTAAAAACATAATCAGTTCTTTGGGGAAGAACATATTATTTTTTGTCTTGGTTTTATTTTGAGACTAACATAAGATTTTGTTTCAGATGCCAAGAGCCTGGCAGAGATGTTAATCAGGTAAGATGAATGTTTACTCTTGTCCATCTCACTAGATCCGTTGAAATGTTTGCATGTTCTGTAGGTAAACCGTTCATTCGAATTAACAGTATTTACTCAAAAATCAAAGTAATTGCAAATGCTACTCCTGCTTCTCTGCTTTAGCAAAAACAACCGCAGCTTTGACACACCTGTTAAAGGCCCCCCTCAAGGCCCACGGCTGCACATCGACATCCCCAGGGTACAGCTGTTAATTGAAGACAAAGAAGGCATCAAACAAATTGGTGAGAGGAACAAAAGATACTTTAAAATTGATCCTTGATGACAGGAAATCTTTTATAGAAAGGAGCCCTTTTTCCAAAGGCACTTTAATTTTTGCAGGACTTGAGAGTCTAAATAGAGTTTTGTACAAGTTGCAACCTCAAAAACAATCCTGATGGCGAGCAAGTTTTATTGGGTTTAGGACAACCGTAACTGTAGGTGTTTTGCAAAGATGAACAATTTTGAAAAGCAAATATGTCCTGGTTTCTGACTTTATAATCCCATGTTTAAGTAAATGTAATAATTTTCAAATCAATTCTCATGCAGACCCAGTTAGAGGAAAAACAACAGAAACTAAAAATATTTTTAAATATATTTTATTTTTTCCTAGTTCATTGTCGGCCTGTCATTCATACAATAACAGAGTGCATGGGGATACTTCAGGAAAGCAATTTTTTTTCATACATTTTTTATATGTCACAAAATTTTCCCTGTAATTTCCAACAATAAAAAACTTAAAATAAATTAAGAAGAGCAACCATATTATTATGTCTTATATTTAAATACAGATTTTTACCTTTTTCTTGGGACAAGGCTCCGTGTAGTCACAATCCCATTGACCTGTTCACACACCAATGGTGGCAAAGCCAAAACACAGGGAGCAATGGGGGGGTTCAGTGATTTGCCCACACACACTTGAATAAGGAGGTTGACTGCTCTACCTCACTAGTCTTTTTCATCACTCTGTTATTTGCTCTCTAGGTGATGACAAAGCTACAATCCCTGTGACAGATACAGAGTTCAACCAAACCGGGAATCCACAGAGCTTCTGCACTGGTGTGTCTGTCCATCACCCTGCACTCATCCAGAACACTGGTCCTTTGATAGACATGTCTGACATCAGACCAGGAACCAGTATGTCTTCTCTTTTTTACCATGTATATGTTTCGTAAAGCAGTCTTTAGGCTCTGATTGTAAACTGTTTAAAGGTCTTTAAAGCTCTGATCTCAAGATAACGCCACTTGTTTACTAAATTGTAATTTTAGTTCTTTTTTTTTTTTTTTTTCGCAAGTGCTTGTTTACTTCCCTGGCTGTCAAAAGTCTTTGTACATGTTCATCTCTTTTCTTCATCCACTCACCACCAGACCCAGTGTCGAGGAAGAGTGTGAAGTCAACCCACAGCATCAGGAACCGCTACTCTAGTCAGTGGACTCTGACCAAGTGTCAGGCTTCTACGCCAGCCCGCACTCTCACTTCAGACTGGCGCACAGTTGGCTCTCAGCATGGCATCACTGTCACTGAGAGTGACAGCTACAGTGCCAGCCTCTCACAAGACACAGGTTAGTAGGAGGGTGAAATGACACTTTGCAGCCATTAGCATGTACAGTACTGTATGACTATGTGACCTTCAATGGTGCAAAGAAAATACAATTTCTATTAGCTAATTTACTCTCCTATGCTGTCTTAATCTGTACCTGCAGATAAGGGGCGCAACAGCATGGTGTCCACAGAGAGTGCCTCCTCTACCTACGAGGAGTTGGCGAGAGCATATGAGCATGCCAAGCTGGAGGAACACTTGCAACATGCCAAATTTGAGATTACAGAATGCTTTATTTCTGACAGCTCATCTGATCAGATGACCACAGGTACCAATGACAATGCGGACAGCATGACGTCGATGAGTACGCCATCAGAACCTGGTATCTGCCGTTTCACTGCCTCGCCACCAAAACCCCAAGACTATGATCGTGGCAAAAATGTAGCCGTGCCCATTCCACATCGCGCCAAGAGTAAGTGACTTTAAACACGTTCATTTTAAATAAGCTTTAAGTAAAGTAAGAAACACTTGAAAGCTTTGGTGTGATTTTAATCCAACATAGGCTCAGAATGCAAAGATGAACTACATGGACAAAACTATCACGACATTTAATCAGAGTCACATGAGTTTTGAAGGAAGTGTTTGACCACTTAGACTCTATTTAGACATCTGTCACAAAAATAGGCGCAATTCTCTCACAGGGACTCTAATGGGATGTTCATTTGTACATTTTTACAGTAAGTACAATTTTTGTATTTAGAAAAAGAACAGCAATTTAGCTATGAAATTAAATCAAAGTAAAGTCATAAAAATAACACAATGTAACTCCTTTAGATCTCATATCTCAAGCGTTTCAACTTTCACTGACATTTTCTAAATATTGTATAAGCAAAGTAATGTGGAACCTAAGCTTAATGGAATGGGTTTCTACTGTCAAGTCACTGTCATCAACTCCAGAGTAAAGCTGGTATAAAGTACAATACTTGCTCTGCATCTTAAGAGACTGTCTGGAGTGATCCGGGCTATGACAGGATCAGAGGAAGCATCTTGAGCTGCAACGGATGATTGGGGCTTGCAAAGCATCTTTAACCACACCACCTCTGGACTGTGGAGCAGTGGACATTAGGGATGCAACAATTCACTTTCCCCACAATTTGGTTGAAGCTTTGAGTTTTGGCTCACAGTTTTGTGTATTACAAAACAACAACAAAAAACAAAAAATTCAGGAAAAATGTTTTTAGTTAATTTTCTCATAACCAAGTAGCAATGAAAATGCTGAAAAATCTTACAGTTGGCTAATACTAAGCCTGGTGTCATGTAACACAACACGTGTTTAACGTGTTCAATGTAAACAAATGCAAATGTAGCAATTGGGTTCAATTCAGTTCAATGATGTAGCATATGGTTCGGTTTTAAACCAAGAATTGTGACATCCCAAGTGGTCATCTGTTCTGTGAGACAACACATCCATCTTTGTTGTTTTCTGACGTTGGGGATTTTTGTTACTGCAAGGGGCCAACTTTAAAGTCTGATGGTGAATGGAAAGGGAACGGTCTGAATCCCAGAAGGGACGTAAAATAAAAACTAATTGTGTATGATTTATTTATTACTGTTTATTTGATGTGGACATTATAAATACGCAAAACTACAGTGGCTGACCTGACTGATTTTGCTGCTATCTTCTCATGTGCAGCTCAACAACAAATCGCAGACGTGCTCTTTACGACGCAAAGCGTTGTCTCGCTAAACGTCGTTTCAATTCTTATTGTAGTAATACATTTTTTTAATTATTTTTAACTGTTTTGCGTAGTTATAATGTGGTTGATAAAGTTTTAACGTTTGCTAGTGTGTTTCCGAATTGGTTAATTTGTTCTGTGGATTGCTGGTGTGTTGTATCTTAATGTCAGAGTCAGATCAAAGTCCACTGGGAACAGGTTTATAATAGATCGAAAGATGATTGTAATGGAACTTAAAACCTGTGGTTGCTATAATGGTTTGAAAATGTATTAATATTTTGAGTTAAGATTTTTAGCCAAGAAGTACTATATACTCAAATTAAGCTTGTTTTTTCTCGCTCCAGGTGACTACTGCAACCTACCCTTATACATGAAGTCAGATCCCTTTTTCCGAAAACGGTCAGAACATCACGATCCATGTCCTGTGGTTCCACCTCGCGAAGCCTCTGCTCGTGGCCTGGCCCAACGGGCATACCACACCCAGGGCCGTCATGTGACTATGGACACTGCGAAGCAGCAGTCACTCAGCATGGGCCACTCTGGCCTATCCAACCTCACTTCCTCTGGAGCATCCTCTGGCGGGGCAACAGGGGGCGCTGCTGGAGGTAGTGGGAGTGGAGGAATGTCTTCTAGCTGTAGCAGCTCCACGCTTCCACAGAGGACTCTCACCATGTCTGGCTCCTCAGCTCAGGTGGCTCAGTGTGCAGCTGCAAGTGCAGCTGCTACTGCTGGGGCAGCATCGTCCTCCTCTGCTGGGGGTGGGGCAGTAGGGGCCACAGGAGGGACCCCTGGAGGTGCTTCTTCTTCTTCCTCTAAAATGGGAGGATCTAGAGACTCTCTCCTGGAGAGCAGCTCCTCGGGCTTAAGTAGATTACAGAAGCAGAGAGATGGAGGGTCAGGGGCCTACTCCAAGTCCTACACGCTTGTGTAGCTTGCCATCAACGGGCCAGTCACTGTAACTCTTAATACATAGCTGGACAAGCCAGCACTTGCCTGGAGCCTCCATTTTAAACTGGTGTGAGGAACATACACATGCACAGCTTACCCGTCAGTGCCTGTGCTGTGCCAGGCTGAACAAGGCTGGTTGGGTTACCGCTGACACAACTGTTCGAAGTGGTCAGACTTCGGTCTCCACAGCACAGGGGTGTTTGCCTTTCTTTCTGCTTGACTGCTTTATGTTATTAATGTGTCATTTATCTGTCTTATTTCACCGTTCTGGAAATCACTTGCCAAAACATTAACTATTTTCTGTTAACTCCACTTGTTAATTCTTTTGGCTAGAACACGGTACTTATGCACAAAAATGCTTTCCACACACACCGTCTTGTTTTCTAAATCAAGGCAATTGTAGAATGGTTGCTTGAGAAGCGTGATAAGGATTTTAGGTTTTTAAATAGTGTAGGTACCTTTCTGTTGTTGTTGTTGTTTCCAATGGAAAATTAGCTTATATCACAGCATTGTGCCATGGCAGGATGCTTTAATGTATGCATAAACAACCAGCCTTGGTGTCACATCGGCTCTGCAAGATTACGCTATCATGGATTCAGACTGTTGGGACAAAGGTTGTTTTCCTTTTTTTTTTTTCTTATACATGCAACAACACGGCATAGCATCCATAATTGATGCTTTTTATAAATAATATAAATACAAAAATGTCAAGCATCATCAAGTGATATATGACTCCAGAAAACTCCAGTTTTGAGTTTGTTTTTCTTAGGCAATGGAAATACAGTTTAAACTCATGTGAAACAAAGAAAATGTTAGAGTGGATCCAGGTTCTTGAAAAGTTCACGAGCCTGTGTGTGTGCGTGTTTTCAGGTGTATATGTGTAAATATATATGTATACATGAGGCAGGCACACACCAACAGTGGACCTTTAAGTCAATCTGTATGCTGACTTCTCGGGCAGATGTCTGTGTCGAACATGAATCCTCTTCTCATTGTTTATGTTGTACCTGTGAAAAGGGGTGTGGAACAGCTAAAGTGATGTTGATGAAGATGGTGATAACATAATACTACGGTTCTTATTTGGCTTTGCATTTTAACCTTTGTTTAGTTACCTGTGATTAACAAATGACAACGTAATTGAACAAATTAAGACTGTTCAGGCTTCATAATTAGGACAACAAAAATAGAATCCTCTTTTGTTGTTTTCATAAAAGAAAGTTCTCTTTCTGCTTCATCACGGGGCCATCATACAGTTCCTTTGCTTATTTTGAGGGCACCTGCTTTATAGTCCCGCTTTTTGCACATTTCCTTAATAATCCAATGATATCCTCACAGTGTCACTGTGACCTAATGGCAAGTAGACAAGAAGAAAATGTCAAATTTGCAAATAGAAGAAAAAAATTCTGATCGTTATTAAAAGTTGCAAAGTGTATCAAAATATTTACTGATGTGTGAAGGAAAAAAAAGAAACGTGGGCAATTACGCAATTTTCCATGGACGCATACACCTAAGAAAATGTTGACAGGATTTGTAAAAATGAGAAAAATGCAACATTTTCATGAAGAAATGTGGGGTTCTTCAAAACTATAAAAACCTTGTCAAGTTCATCCAATTTTTTTTCAACTGATTTAGCTTTATGCATGGTACTGTATCTATTACACATTTTTGTTTCTACTCCCAAAGCTTAATCCATTAACAAAGAACGCTCCAAAAAGAAAAGAAAGAGTTGCTCCAAAAGTTTTGCAGCAGTAAAACTTAACACCAGGGCTCTCGCAATAGAAAAAAAAATTAAAAAAGATATATATCTTTGTTTTCAAAAGTATGTACATATATATTTCTATTAAAATATATAGCAAATATATAAATATTGATAAAAGCAGAGAAATATAAAAGCCGTTTTAATTGAAAAGAATAAATAAATATAAACGTTCACTAGACAATCGCTCAGAATCACGAATCACAAAACAGGGAAGTTAAAAAGGGTGAGAACGATCTTAAAGAGGAAGGAACTGGTCTGGTGAAAAACTTTACTGATAATGGACAGTAAAGAGAGAACAGTGGAGTCTTCGGCTTTGTGATCTTAAAAAGGACGAGCACAGTAATAACTGAAGTTGTCATGTGAGACTGTGGTGGTTTACTGTGGTCTGTGGCTCAGCGCAGAAGGTTTGACGTTGAAAACGAAACAGTTTTAAGGTCAGGATACACAGTAATTAAGCCTCTTGTGTTATGTTGTGATTTACCTTTAAAAGGTGTATTTGCAATCTTAACACCATTACTCAGCTACAGTTAATTAACAAAGACAAACTAACAAATGTTTAACAGTTTAAGCTACATTTACATTTTTTACCCCTGTCAATAGTCCTTTTTGAAATCCAGAAGGCCACCAAGTTCCCACAATAGAAACGATGACTGCACCGGCCCTTTTGTTTTCAAATGACACAAGGAATACATGTATCCGGTTTGCTCTATAGGACAAAATGTCTTTGGTTTTGGCTTTTATGTTTTATGGAATGCAACACTTGTCTTTAGAAAGTGATGACTCTGGTATAAGGGTTAGACCTGTTTTCAACTCGATAAAAACAGGGACTTCCTTACATGGCTTGAATGGGTTTTTATTGGATTCATTAAATACATTTTAAACAAAACTGCTCTGTCTGGTTGCTTAGTGAATTCAAGAATACAGATTGTCAGTTGGTTTGCTGTTCTTTCTGTCTTCAATGAAAAGTCCACCTGAATTTCTCAGATCATGACCAGCTATGCGCCCAAAAAGGGCAACATTTTGTTTTTTTATTTTGTGACACAGGATTTTATCCACTTTTTTAAGCAAATGCTGCAGAAATCTTTCTTTATCATGTGCAGATAAAAGGCTATTTTACCTAAAAATCACTAAAGCTTAGAATGGTTTGTTACTTTTAGGAGAAAGGTACTTTTGACAGCAAAAAGTGCTGTCAATGTTAGGGTTCCCCTTTTGGCTTGTTTTTTATTTTATAAAAAGAGATATTAAAGTAACATAAAGTTTTCCAAAGTTGCAAAATAAAATGTGAGGACTGTATACTATTCTGATAAAAAAACATTCTTGAGTAAAAGGAAGTACTTCAGTGAGATGGAAAAAAAAGGTTAGAAATAGGATTTTTTTTTGGTGTGTTACTGCTAAAATATTAATTACAGTCAGTGTAACATTTGGTTTCAACAAAGAAAAATGGCACTTTTACTGAACTCCTAACATCAGCTGTCAGCCGATTAAACTCAGAAAGCCTTTGCATCCTGTTGCCTTACTTTTTAAAGTTTTATCCAATATGGTTTTATTAGCAGGTTATTAAAAAAAAAAAAACATTAGACTTTTTTCTAATTTATATTTTTATTTATTTTGGTGGATTTCATTGTCCAACACATTCAGGACATTGCATTGTCTACGTGCTGGGTGGATGTTTTTTTTTTTTTTTCGCTTGTTTTTTTCCCCAAACTATCTAAATCTTTGTCATTTCTGAAAATAAATCAATAAAAACTCTAAGACCCCCCCCCCCCATCCGTCACACCCCCTTTTTGTCATCCTAAAAAATCATTTTCAGAGTAACAGAAGACGTGTGTACATAGGGAATTTTTTTTGTACAAATGAGTACTATTTTCAACATCATTCATTAGAAATCAGGGCACAATGTAAACTTTTACTAAAGTTAATGTAATGAGGACTTAATAAAAATCTAGAGTTATACTGATAACTGCTTTATCCTGATATATAGACCAATTAAAACATGTCAGAGTGGACCACGCATAGGTAATTAAATAGCTATCTTATTTTACTGGGCATTTTGCTGCACTGTCTTATTTTTTTTTTCCTGCTATTTGACTTTTTCTTGTCACAAGTTTCTTGATTTTAAGTTGTTTTGGGTTTTTTTTTGTTTTTTACTTTTCACTTTTTGGGAAGAATTGCAGCAGCGTTGCATGTTCTGGAATTTTGCAGATTATAAATGAAAAAAAATAAGATTATTGAAGAAGTGGTTTTAATGATAATGATCATTTTAAAAATTGCGAGGTTGGTTGTTGCTTCAACTTTTATGGGGAAATGTTGCTTCGATTTGCAATTGCTTGTGTTTAACTCTACATTTTCTTTTCTATGAAAAACAAAAAAACAGAAAAAGAAGAATACACCTTGTGCAATAAAGCTATCTTTTTATAAACTGAGGGTATTGTTTATTGAAAGGGTTTACTGTATGAGTGCACCCATTATTTCATGACTGTGTGAGTATCTAAATACAAAATACTATGCAGAACTGTCAGAATATATATTAAGAAACGTTTTCTCAGCAATGTTAACAACAGCTGATGCCACTAAACAAAGTGTTTTGTCAATGTCATTAACAACATTGGATTTTGGGGGACATCATGGACATCTGATTGTAATGATATAAGACCTTTCAAAATGATTGGTGAGAGAAAGTCAGAAATGTACCTTTTATTAGCGAAGACTTATAAAATCCACTACACACAACTTCATAAAAATCACTCTTTGGTTCATGATTAAATGTGATATTCAGTTGATAATTAAAGAAATAAAAACTAAAAATTATTACTATTAAACAAAAAAAAAAGAAGAAAGACAGTTTGAATTGTGTCCATGTGTCTTTTATGTTTCCCTGTTTTTTTAGACAAATTTGAGATGTTTAGTTCGCTTTTTTTTAAAACAGAGCGACTTTTTTTTTTACAAGTTTTTTGAAAATGTTTTTTTTAAGGAAAATGGGTCATGAATAAGTTCCAAATCCAGGAATATGAACATCACCTATAAAGTACTGTTGAAAGTCAAGAAGGTCAAGCATGCTGCACATGCAGCACAAAAATTTATTTTTTACCCTGAACATGTCGCAAGTCTGTTGCAGGGCCACACAACACATGTTTTTGGACTGTGGAAGGAAGCCAAAGTGTATAGTTTTATTTTTACATATTTTCCAGATTTCCTGGTGTTGTGTTCTATAAAATGAAGGCTGTTGCTAACCAAAGACAACACACACCAATTCATGAGGGAACATGAATCGGTTTTTTTCAGGCATTCTTTAAACCACTGTTCAGAGATCCAGTCCTTGGTGGCCTGCATATAGACTCCGCCTACTGCACTCATTAGATTTGATTCACATCTGACTAGGTCTTTACATGACACCTCTAAAGCCACAGCCACCTGTGATCAGTCAATACATGGGGTGTAGAAGAAGCCA
>BSAI01000072.1:14377150-14393457 GCA_036245035.1 Adrianichthys oophorus | reverse complement strand
CCACAGCCACCTGTGATCAGTCAATACATGGGGTGTAGAAGAAGCCACGTGTATGTGGTCTAGCCAAGGTTCACTTGGAAAGCTGAAATGGCTTAGGATAATCTTTGAGACAGTAATATGTCCCTACCTGGTATCACCTCTACGGGTTGCTGCATGAAGTGTTTGAACAGTCATAACAGCAAGTGTCCCTGAAAGCTACTCTAATCATTTTCTGCTCTGGTAGCAGCAGACTAACTCTGCAAAATGTCAAGTTCAAGGCCATGTAATAATCAATGTGGCTGAAATTTCACAGTTGAAAACACTAGAGGGCAATGTGTTACTGTGAAGCAGAGCGAGGTTTGGAGAAAATGCTGTCTAATGTCAAGATGGAAAATGTTTGTACTTGAAAGTAATAGACGGCGACAGCTTTTTTTTCACATTTATATACTCAAAAGTCATAAAAGTCATACATAAATAGCAGTCGACACAGGTAGTCAATCACTCTGTCATCTGTACACATCAAAACTATTCATTCAAATATACAGTACATTCCCATTTGTAACTCACATTGTAAATTGTGTTACAAGCAGTGTTTGACATGAAGGCTATTGCTTTATGATACTTAGAGTAACTGAACCGTACTAGGTTTGAGCTGCTGTATTTTAATGGGCATCCTTTAGAAGCCATCAAGGCTGGTGCAATTCATAACTCACTCCAGCTGTTGCTCTGTCTATCTACTTGCCGTTCTTCTGTTTCTTCTGCTGGAATTTCCTGAAGTGGCTCTGGATAGTAGAGGCAGCCTTATCCACTTCAACCGGGCTGAGTGGAGGAACAGCTGGTGTGGTGCACGTGCCATTGCTGGCGCTGGAGTCTGAGCGTGACAGGACAGAACGTAGAAGCATTGGCCATGCAGTCACAACCTGTTGCTCTGTCTACACTGATTTCAAGTCTCAGTGTATAGAATTTATTACCAGGAAACATCTTCTAATTTGGGTATGTTGTCAGGCATAAAAGTAAAGTAAATGCCATTCTGAATATTTCTTTGAGGTCACATAAGATCACAGGTTTGTGTCTAACAGAGTTACTTACTCTTTCTGTAGACCCCTATGCTGTTCCTTCTGAGACCTTCAAACTGCAAAAAACAGAGCAGTAGCAGATGTGAAGACCCATTCTGTGTCTGAATACGCCCCATGACGCACATTTTACCTCAGATATGATGCAGGTTAGGTGAAGGGTGCACATAGCAGATTTATCTACAACTTTGCTCGGACATTCTTGGCGTTTCTCAACAGGATCAGATAATCAGATGCATTTGTTAGTCTTTACTGAATTGTACAAATTGTACTTTCAAATGATCGCAAATGTGTGACTGCAGCTGTGTGCCCTTTCTGTCTACAGTTAGAATAATGACCTCAAACACAAATCCTCTTGATTGGAATTAGAGTCCAAGCAGAACAGCAAGAGGAAAGCCAGAGGCTGTGCATAGCACTAGCTTAGCTTGTTTACTGCAACGTTTGGCTGTGTGCCTAAGTTCCATCTCAAATAAACTGTTCAGTGACCTTGACAATGAGATCCTCAACCTTTTTTTCACAAAAGCAGTTAGAGTGTACTCTGTCAAAAAGCAACGAAAGACTGCTGAGGCATTTTCTGCATCTTAGTCAGGTCAGTTAACCAAAAAAGGCCCCTATTTCGCATTAGCCTTGCCAAAGGAAATCTTTTTCCAAAAAACTTTAAGTCAGAAGTAACTATCAAACTTTTTTCAAATTGTAATCTAACTGTATTCTTATGGGAGGCCCTTTATGCAAACTTTACTGATTTACAAAGGCCTTGAAGGTTGCTTTTTCAGTAGTAAAGAACTTAAGTCAACTTCAGTGTTACTTTTCTGTTACTGTGAGTGCAGGGGTACCAAAAGTTGTGCAGGAAAGCCCATCTCTGCTTTCTTGTGCAGTTGTAATTCACCCATAGGTTATTGCGTTTTTAGGTGAATGACTGCTGACCTTTCCATGCTGGGCTCTGCCTCATATTTTAGATAATGGTTTATTAAAACAGCCAATGTGTAAGTAATTCCAGCCAAGCATGGGTGGTGTGCAGCTGAATTGCCTAAAGTAATTACCATATCCTTTCTTTAGGGTAAGAAAAATGTGCATTACAGCTTCAGACGACTTAGCAGGAGACACTCAATTTGAAGAAAGGATAATATGGGTCAAGGCTATAATCAGCTGCATGCAGACTGGCTGTAACAAATCCATTATCTTACTTTGGCATTGCCATAGTTATGAGTGTGGCATCAATTGTACTGCAAGACCATTTTTTTGTATGACTTACCTCATCTGCTTTGCTGCTTTTTCGACTGTGTGACACAGACTGAACCTGCCAAGGCAATGGCTGAGATACCATGTAACGCAAAGGCTCCTCTTGCGGTGCAAACATTGTTCCTATCTAAAAATGAAGAGACATTTGTCACAAATTACAGTCTGAAACACACTCAACTGCCTTTAACAGTCCCCTGTACCAACTTTGCTGCTGATGCAATGAACATGAGAACATAAAAATGGAAAATTGGACCACATCCTGAAAAAAATATTGACATCAATATTCTTACCGATTCCACAACTTTGACCATCATGTACATGGCTGTTAGCATTGTGATCAACATTTTGCTGCTTTTTCTTAAAAGCCCCCTCCTAAAAGTAATCCTCAATGTTTGCCTTGATTTGCCAACGTTTTTCCCAGGCTTCCTGAAGGGGGTCCACACAGGTCAAAACAGCACAGCAAACGCTGCCAAAGGAAGACCAGCTGAACACAGTTGATTATGTCCACTCACACAATTCTCTGAGGCACCTCAACAGACATGCACTTCACACTTACAGTCTGTGACACACGAGGGTAAGATTACTAAAGAGCTTTGAAGGACAGAAATAGAGGAGCGGTAATCTTTTCCTGTGCACAACAGTCATCCCTCAGGTGTGCTTGCATCTTTCAGTAAATGCTTTTATCTAAGCTTGAATGATTAAAAGAGGAAAATCCAGATATATTATTAAATATGTAATTAAACACACATGTTCAAAACTTTGGTTGATTAATGAACTGTAAGAAACCGTTTTTTTCTCCTACCCCTTCTTAAATGTATTTTCATTCTTGTACCTTCCTTTTATTTCCTTCTACCTCTACCTAATGCCTCGGGATCCCCCCAAAGGAGCTGGAGGAGGTGGTCGGGGAGAGGGAAGTCTGGGTATCTTTGCTTAGACTCCTGCTCCCGCGACCCGATCCCGGATAAGCAAAATGGATGGATGTAAATTCTGTCTTAGATATCATATCTACCTTTTGTTTTGTTTATCAGCTGAATCTGCTGTTTCCCAACTTTTAATTTCTCCACCAGTCTTTATTGCATCATGTTCTTTAGACTGTCTGTTGCAACTCTCCATACTTCCTTCATTTGATTTTGCATTTATCTTGTGTAATTGATTTTTTTTCTTCATTTTTTTTAGTTTTGTTTTTCTTTACTTTTTTATACATAAATCATTTAAGTTTTTGCCAACCATTCATTGTCCTCAAGCCTGACAATAACAAAGTTAAAGATCTATTAGTCTCAAGCTAACATGAAGATCACAGTGCACATTTTTTCCCATTTTGTGCGCGGTGACGAGCGTGGTCAAAATTCGGCGCCCCTCCCTGCCGCTCCAGGTACGTTACAGAAAAGTTTGGGCGGTGTGACCAGGCCCTTAGTGCCTTAAAGATCCACTCAAATGAATTTTTTGTGTTTTTAACATGTCCTTGTAGCATTTTTCTCATAATAGAGGACCTATATAAAATAATGTATGTTCAAAACTGAGTTTCTGAGGATTTCTTAATTCATACAGCATTGGATCAGAAAACCAGATGCTAGAAAAAACTGGGGCTAGTGATGCAGCTACTTACTGGCCGTGCCAAAGTCTCTTTTATCACTCCGCTCCCGTTGCGCGCATTCATTGTCCACGTCCAAGCTGACCTCACTCAAAACAGTATAGCTGAATTAATTCAATTTTGCTCGCCATTATTTTTCGCCGCTAATGCTAGCCTTGGGCTATAATCTTGTGCGTGAGCTCTCACCAACGGGGTAGGGGAAGGGTCACGGTTGCTCCGAGAGACAGTCATGCCCACAAACCAGAATTGTATTTCTAATGAGCTAGTGCTGCTGGGCATAAAATATGTCTTTAAAAACGACAAAGGCTTTTTGATTTTGGCAAAAAACTGCACAGTCATAATTAAAAGACTACTGTGAACAATTTTGCAAAAGAAAAAAATATGGTGAGAGAGGGACTTTAAAACATCCATAATATATATATTTTTAAAAAAGTAACGATGACTACTTCAGTAATAATAGATTTTGTCTATCATCTATGTCATGATAAACGAGAGACCATTGTTTATCCTTTATCATTTGAAACCTCTCAATAATTTTTTGTCCATAGATGATAAAAGTTATGAGATGTTTTTTTTCTTGCCATTGATTAACACGAGCATCTACATTTGCACACCTGGCTGACCATTTGTCTGTATAATTGTCTGGAGATCTAATTTCTAACTTCTGCAGACAGATTGTGATCCTCCTGGCGCCCATCTGAGTACATTTTTTGCAGAATTATGAAAAGCTGAATCCCAGTATTGTTATCAAGATTAGGCGTCAACCCAGTTATGTAAAGAATTTTTGGTTTAGCAATAATGCTTTTTGTTTACACTTCCTTGAAAAACTCCTGTGAATCATTTCATTGTGAGTTTAGCGAGAAGAACAGGAATGTGTTCTATGACTGAGCTGGCAGATATAACAGCCTCCAGACAACAGGATCTTTTTAAGAGAGCAACTTCAAGAGAAGAATAAGGTAAGACGAGAGAGACCAATTCGAAACCTTTTCACTTTACATCGAAAGCATTTGTTTCCATTAACCCCTTCATGCCTGACTTTATTTCCAAATAAAATAAAAAAATAAAACATTATTCAATGTTTTTTCTATTGAAGGTGATTCTAATGCAAATGGAGTTCTGCGTTTATTTGCAAGTTAGTGACATACAGCATGAAGAGGTTAAACCATTGACCAGTTTACTGGACGATAATTAATTATACATTAAATTAGCATTTGTCAAACTTTATATAAGTAAACCAAGAAAATCCTATTTCTTTTTTTTTTTTTTTTTTTGCAGCTTTGGTCAAAACGGTATACATCCCAAAGGCTAATGGAAAGATAATTGTATAGTAACTCAGAACAAAGAACAACACAGTAGAGTAGTGATAAGTAATAGTAAGAAGCTTGAACTGTGAACAAACAAATATTCACTCTGCAGCAGCAGATTATTGGCTCACTTAAATAATTTTTAATTGGATTCTCAAGCAATATCTTCTTCATTAGCAAGACCATTTCTTACAGCGCTAACATTGTCTTAATGTACACTGGATTCTGAATTTAGTGTGCTCATTTTTTAAAGTTAACTACATATGAATCTATTCTTTTTTCAATCAATTTTTTTTTCAAGGAGCAACACTCAAGTCGAAAACGCTGATAGACGATAGGCGCTTCATTGTTTGGTGACATGTTGCCTGACTACAATCTGCAAGCCTGCCTGTGAAGAGGCTCTTGATCAGCACATCAGGTTCAGATTATTACAGATAAGAGTCTCACCAAGGAAAAAGAAAGACAGCTGCAGATAGTCTTGCTTCAATGAAACATTGAAGAAAATCCAGAAAAACCCAATAACTTCGAGCTTTGCAGTTCATGAAGGTTTTTCCATGAGTAAGTGTAATCTGCTTATTCCAAGAAGAGAAAAAATATTTTTCGCTGCGCAAATGTCATATGTGTGTTGTTTCAGTTATTAACCTTCTGTCTTTCTTGGGCGGATTTTTGTATATTTGTAAACTAATAATTTATTTTTAATTACAGATTCCAGTCAGTTCCCTTCACCCACCGTGATTGACCAGGACAGAAGGAAAAAGTGCATAACACCAAGAAAAGAGCCACTCAGAGGGATTTATAATGTCACTCAAGCTTCCCAGGAGGATAAGCAGCAAGAAGAAAAGTATGTTTATTTCTTGGTTGTGTTCCATTTAAAAAAGTTGAAGACAAAAATATAGTTTTGTTTTTCAGTAATTTGTGTGTTCCTTGATTTCAGAAATAACTCCAACAATTTTCTTCAAACTCCAAAACACTTGTATCATAATTTTTTTGTTTTTTAGATTTTGTAAAAATATACTGAAAAAAGACTTCAAATTTAGTGGTTTCTGAATATTTATTTTTAATTGCAGTTTTCTTGCTCATGTTTCTCTTAACTTTCTGCTGCAAAAGTCAATGATGTGATTGCTGCTGCTAAAATCCTAATAAAGAATGCTAAAACAAAAAGGAAAAAACAAGAAAACAAAAGCTCTGGCACATTTAGCGATCTCATCATGCCATAAAGAACAAATGCTGTTTATTTTGAAAGGTTCAGCCTGACTGTTCTAGCTTTGGAAATGAAGCAGAACTGGAGAGGTTTCCTTGGATGGAAAAACAGCAATCAAGACCATTTTTATTTGTTTATCTATTAATTTTAACTTGTTTGGTGGCACTTACTGTAAATCCTGGCAGTAATAATTGCAGGGAACAGTGTGTGGTTGTGAGCCTGAACTTATTAGATGACTGTTTTTCATGGACTGAAGTGCTATTGCTATTGAAACCACATATATCATTCTCTAAAATGATGAATGTGAGAACAACAAAGTAGATTTATGTCAGAATAACGTGTCCCAACCATTTAGAAATAAACTGAGACTTACAGTTAACTTACATTTTTTTCTTTTATTTTTAATTAAAAAGACATGATAAATATGTGTCATGTCACTTAACACCTGTTTCTTTTATATTAGAACCTCCAAAAGACAATGCCCAAGAAGAAATTCTACGCAAGCTTGGTTTGGAGGCCTATTCCACTACACCACTTGACCCAGCATCTCTGCTAGATATCAACACATGGAATCTGGACAATCAAGCTTCGCAAGAACTTAAAGACCTTCCAAAAGCTTTTCTGCAACGTCTTTGGTTGCTCAACCAAGATGCCAGGACTCCTTGTCTCCAACCAAGAAATGACGCTCCAGACAATGACTTCAAATCAGCAGAGGACAGGCTTGGTGGCAGTGGCGAAGACAGCCAAAGAGTCATCAATCCCCTTGATCTGGTCATATCTGTGTTTATGTCTTCTAACCCTTTTGTTCAGCAGGAGACAGCTGTACACATGATGCAATGCCAGTTTGCTGTTCCTCTGGTCCTACCAAACATTGATCCAAAAAAGTCAGGCAAGTTCCTCTTGTGGCCTTTGAGAGGTGTTACAAGCAAATGGAAGTCTCACTCTCAGCAAACGACTGGAAGAGTCCAAGAAGTTCATTTGGCAACTACAGACATGCCATTTATTTCATGTGTGAAACTTGGACATTTAAGTGTTTCAAAGTCTCAGGTGCTGAACCATGTTCTAAATGGACACCAATTTTGCAGTGAAACATTTGTCCACAGGGGCATGAACGGAGGGCAGATGCCCCGAAGACTCTCCAATGGTCTTGTTGAAATTGGGTGGTATGTGCCCTGTGGAGAAGCTTATGATATCTTCCCTGTCCCAGTGGCAATTTCTAACCTACGCGGTAATGCCAGCGCCAACGAAAAATGCCTTCAGCTTCTATGCAAAGCATCTTCAGTTTTAGTTGTTTTCTGTGGAAATCTTCAGGAAAAAGAGAAACAGCTTCTTGTGACCTGCAAAGAAATGGCATGTAAGATGATCTTAATTGACTTTTCAGATACAGAAAGATCAGAAATTAGAGCTGCTGAGTTAGTGGAACTTTCAAGAGAGTCTGTCCTTCCTGCCAGCATTTTAAGTGAGCAGGAAGTTGCAACGAAACTTTCTGAAATGCTAAAGGAATTGCTAACAGGCAGTTTGAAACTTGTAACTCTTGAGGCAGCAGCAACATTTGCATCAGAGTTAGATATAAATGTGGATGAAGGTCCAGCTTGTAAAAAGGCAATGGCTGCTGTGGAAGAGGTCTTGAAAGGTTTTGATGAAGGATCTGCAAAATTTCAGATAAACCAACTTCCCTTGCAAGGCGCTCTGTGGTCCAAACTGTCAGAACTAGATAAGGAGGACAGCAAACAAAGAAAACGAGGAAATGAACCTGATCCTACTTTAGAAAAAGAAAAACAAGACATTCTCACCTCATTGAGCAACTACAAAATGACCCCAGCTATGAAAATCTTCACTGATTCTCTTTTTACCACAGATAAAATGGAGAGAACATATTTTCTTCATTGGCTCAAACTAAAGCTTTGTCTGATTCAAGCCAAAAAACAAAATGAGCCACAAGAGTCATTGACACAGCGTCACACAAGTGATAAATATAGCATGTCTGAGCACACAGAAGAGTCTCCGCACAGTGCAAGTAACAGCACAGTCAACAATGAGAGTTCTTGCGCTATTTCATCTTCGGAAGAGATAGCTAAAGAACAGTCTAAATATACAAACTTGCAGATGTGTGAGCAAACCAATGGTTTGGTTCAGGATTCATCACAGCCAAGAGAAAATACTCAAGAACATCCATCAGAAGAAAAGGAATCCATCAACACATCCAGTGAAAAGAACGACCAAAGTATAGAACTTGTGGAAAAGAAAATGTGTTCTGAAAACCAAGCTCCTGCAGCTTCAGGAGAAACATCAAACTGTGACAGTGAGCCCCTGCATCAGTCAGAGCTTGTGAATTCAGCAACAGATCATTCCACTGCTTCAGCCGCATCACATGAAAATTGTGTGTCTTCTTGTTCAGAGTCTCTTGAGCCTGATTCATCATCACTTGGTCTTGAGAATTTTCTGCGTGAAATGGGACTAATTTTTGAGCTAACTCACGCCGGGCCAAACAGTAAAACTCAAAATGTGTTACGTTTACCCAGTGTGGCTGCAGACCTTCTTCTCTATGGGGTTCCACTCGAACTTATGGATGGGAATGCTTCAAACATCCCCATGTGTTGGCTAAACTGTGTCTTTGCAGAGCTCAAACGCCGTTTACCTCAAGAACAGCTGAGGACCCGAGTCTTGACAAATATCGGGAGACACAATGCAAACCAAGATTTTTTTTCCACCCTGTTTGGAGTCAAATTTCCTGAGGAGAGGGGAACAACAAAGAGAGGGATGTACATTGCTGCCTTGGATGTCCCAATTCATCTTAGACAGGAACTAGGGTGTGACTTTCTATTTTTGATCAATGTAGTTGGACTCTGTTCATCCTCTGCTGATAAACTTAATGGGCTGATATATGACAATGAGATGGCCACTGTGGCAACTGCTGTTAGTGATGTTTTAATGCAGAACTGCTCTCCTCAGAATGGCAAAGAAAATGAAAATCCCTTCACAGTTATGGTCAACGCTCTTCTATGCAGCACAGAACATGGGAGTCTTCCCATTTACCAGCTCCTGGTCCAGGATGAGGGTATTCACAGCAAGTTGCAGACTTTCCAAATGAGACGTGTGTACAAGGTGTTAAAAGCCAAGCATGGGCACAAAGAAAGCATTACTGACAATAATTCAAATACTGCAAATTCTGCCACCTTTGTTAAAGGCCCTCAGCCCAGTATGTTTTTGTCTGAACCAGTTGATACACAATACTCCACAGCAATGTTAAGCCTTAAAGGAGTCATTTTTGAGGCACTAAAGAAATGTGCGACATCCAAAGTCTCAGCTCTGCCCGAGTTTATGGGAGACTTTTGTTCCGTTTGGGATGCTGTTAAATCTGACTCATTTTCTATTGATCTGCAAGATAGAGACAGTGCGTTGGCATTTTCTTTGCTCTGCACAGAGTTGTCCTTTTGGGAAGATGGTTTACTGGAAAACATGGAAGGCTGGCTAATGGAAGCAACCAGGAAAATCTTTGCCACAAATGCAAGCACTTTGAACACTGAACAAAATGACTTGTTGGGTTGCTTGAATAATGAAGCCCAGGAGGAAATTCAGTCAGGAGTGAACAAAATCAAGCTATGTCTAGACGCCTATTTAATGAAGGATGACTCTCTCAAAAGAAATGTTGAAATGTTCACTCAAATTCTGATGAGCAGCATTGCCAACTTCCAGGATCAGATAACAAAAGAGATCTTTCAAAAGCTAGAGACCATAAGTGAGAGCCACTGCTCCTTCAGACAGATGAAAAAGTTTGAGAGCATGCTGCAGGAAGAACAAGAGTTCAAGCTACTTGCATTGTCAGAAACTAGCAAGTCAACAAAAATTCTGATTCAAGATGCTGAACTGGAAGAAGAGTTTGAAGTTGTGTGGACTAAGACACTGTCTAACTTTGACTTTAGACCGTCAGAGGCTGATGACATTACTTTTAGAGTGCGAGAGGTTCTAAAGCAGAATCTAATCACCCGTGGCCTCTATAAGCACTTGAAAAAACTTGATGATGTTGGCCAAAACCAGACGAGTGACTTCCAAATTAATGATGAGCACTTTGGTTATCGCATCAGACTGAAATACATGTTTGAAGACAACAACAAGCAGCAAAGAACACAGGCTCAGCAGCTGGCATGCAAAATCAAGGAAGATTACAATCAATTTGTAGCTCATAAATGTAGTTTACCTGCAGACTTCTCTGATAGCTACATAATGGAACTGCTAGAAAATGTTGAAAAGGCTCTGCAGGAAAAATCTATGGAAATAAGATCAGTGTTTGAAGTGGATCTGAAAGTTTATCTCTGCACTGCAGCATGTCAAGACTTTCAAAAACTGCACAACCGCTTTGCCAAGGATCGAGAGCTTTTGAGTTATCTTTCTGAAACAAAGAGCAAGTGCCAGGCCGAGTTTATCTACCACTTCAGAAAAAGGGACCAGTGTCAGAGAATAGCAGAAGCATTTGTCTCGATGGTCATCAAACCCACAGTGTTGGACTACATTTATAGACCACTGGGGATGCACATTGTGGAGGAGATTCAAGGGAAAGCCAAAGAGTGTAATTCTCCTCAAGCTTTTCAAAAAAGCTTGCTGGAAGAATTGGTTAAAAAGGATGATTTTGAGAGCTTCAGAGAATATTTGATGTCCTATGACAACTTTGGGCTGAAGAAAATCCAGGAGAAAGTGGTGGCTTACCTATCCGAGTCGAACACCTTAGGTAAATGGAGACAGCAGAAACTTGGAGAAATCATTGGCAAAGTTGCAGCAGCTGTGAACCAAACCTCAGAAGGAAGTGATGGAGTGCTCAGTGACACAAAGCCACTGCTGGAGAAAATATGCATTACTCTAAATAGAGAAGCAGGTGTTTCTGTCAACAGCACTGCTCTAAAAGGACCACTCTTTAGTGTCACAACAGAATGGGACCGTTTTTTGAAATATCTAATGGAATTTCTGGCTTCAATACGGATGGATCTTAGCCAAGAGTTTTCCCAAAATGTGGATATTACCCAGCTACTTCACAGCCTTTCAGTTCAGCCCCAGGAATACCTGTTTAACACAGTCAGAGGTTGCGGCAATCGCTGTCCTCTTTGCAGATCCCCCTGTGTCGAAGAGGCACTGGGGCATGGGGTTCACAAGGCTTTGCTCCACTGGCCTATATGCTTGCTGCCATTTGACTCCAACTCTCAGTCCTGTGTCAGCTGCTGTGACAACCAAACACCAGGTCACAACAGTGATGCACAGGGAATGTACCATGCATGCAAAGACCTTCAATCTCTTTATCCTAACTGGAGCAACCCACTGGATGACACAAACAGCCAAAATACTAGCGATTACTGGAGGTATTGTACTTTAAACATTCATGTTTAATATTTAACAGTTTGCTGTGTAGAATGGGTACATCTTTAACAATAAATCGCGCACATGGATTTGTACACAATTCCTGTACAACACAAATAATTGTTTTTTTTTATTTTATTTTTTATTTTTTTCAGGTACATGCTGGCGAGGTTCAATGAACAATTGGCAGCACAGTTCCATCAGCAACCAGCAAAGATTCCTGAGAAGTGGAAGAAAATTACTCAGCAGGAGGCTTTGGAGAATCTGAGGGAGATCGTCCCCACAGGAGAGTGCTGAAAAAAAATGCAGAAATCTTTTTAAAACTATTTTGATTGCTTAAAATTTATGATGAGATCTAAAGAGTGCTGAGAAATTCTTTTTTTAATTGCTAAGTTCAAGACAAAAAAAAGTAGTCAGCAAACTAAACATGTTTGCTCATTAGTTTTATTTACCATTTGCATTTTTTCCTATTACTCATTACAGGAAATGAATGAATCTAACACAACATTGTTTTATTTTATTTTTAATAATTCTTTACTATAACACAAAAGGTGGGAGAATGCATTTAAATACCTTCTAAAGCAGTGTATAGAGGTCCAGAAAACAATATGACATTAATATAAACGCCATTAAATCATTAAATAAAAGTGTCATTATGACAAATTTAAATAAATATATTTCAAGTGAAATTATGAAGTAAAAGTGTCATTAAGTATTTAAAATCGGCATTAAATAAATAAAATTAGAAGTCAATAAATACATTTTTAAAAATATGTGGCATTAAAACATAAAAACTGCAAATTTAAACATTTAATGATGTATTTATTTTAATTCATGGCCAGTGCGGGATGGAACGGGCAAATTGAAATAAATATATTTCTAATGAAATTATTATGTAAAAGTGTCATTAAATATTTAAAATTGGAAATAAATAATTAAAAGTGTCATTAAATGTGTCAATATTTCCTTAAAAGTTCATTTTAAATGATCTAGGAAACAGGTAGTAATTTAATTATACAATTAGTTATTTCATGATTTAATTAACAATTTCATCACCTGGTTTGCACCATTTTTTTCAAAATGTATTTTCAAACAAGAACAACACCAAAAAAAACCCCCAGCAAACTAAAAACAAATAAACAAACAAACAAAAAGAAACCATGCAGGTTATCCCAAAAAACAATCACAAACGTAATAATAATGTTCAATGTTTGAAAAAGAGCTTTGGATGAAGCTAATAGTTTATCAAGTCCAAGCCCCGTCTTTCTTATTCAGCCCAAACTAAGCATACATAGAGGTCTTTATCTATACACAGAGTAATATGAATACTAAACAATATCAAAATGTTGAAAAGAACCGCAAAATAACAAACTAGGACATTTTTATATGTACACAAAAACGAAAAAAAAAAAAGAAGTTTGTTATTAGTTTCTTCATATTTTTTCGGTACTTCATCCTTTATGAGTGCCTTTAATGCATATATGGTGTTTGACGTCTTCCCTACAATGATTCCATAACTGCACCCCCTTATGGAAATGCAGTGGAGTTTCATGTTTGTTCTGACAGGTGGTTTGATATTCATGTTTGTTACTCTCAGCGTATATTTATTTTCTCTCAAGTGGAAAAGCTTTTGGAGAATTTCTGGCAGTTGTTTGTTTTTAACCTTGAACATGAATTGAATTATTTTGAAATCAATTACATTTCTAAATTTTAATATTTTTACTTTGATAAACAGTGGAGTTGGTTCTGCATAATGTGACTTGGTAATTATTCTTATAGCTTTAATATTCTTATTGCATTATTATCTGTCCAACTGTCCCATCAAATTCAGAGGGCGGGCCTAAATGTGCTTACACACTGAAAGTGATTTGTGTGGCGGAGGCAGCCAGTTTCAATGTAAAGTCAATGGTTTAGTTGCGAATTGAGGTCCTGTGGCGCAAATTGAGCAGCCAGCGCTGACAAATTGAGCTAAGCGGTGTGAATTCAGTGGCACGCGCGGCGAGCCAGAGTAAAAACATCTAAACTCTAGGAAGGTCGCCACCTCTGTGTCAACCAATCAGAGACTCAAATTTGGGCACATGACAGTTTTAGTGACAGCGGGTACGAAACTCATGAATTTATTACATTTTTAAGGTTTTGTCTGGCACCTCATACACTTGTTCGGTCCTAAAGTGACTCACCAATTACCCCTGGCTGCAGTGTGAGTTTTTTGGGGGGGACTGGTTGTTGAGGAACTACCGTCCTGCTTCGCCCCTTGGTGTGGAGAATAAGCTTGCGCAACCTGCTCTGCTGCATAAGGGGAGGGATGCGATGAGTCGCCCGGCTCTCTAAAGCAAGCAGGCAGAGCAAGCTCCTTCTTAACAACCAGGGAGAGGAGTGGGATGAGCGGGATGTAGCTCCTTGACACCCAGTGAGTCCCACTTCAGGACCGAACAAGCGCAGAACCTCCGTGAGGAAGTAGGCAGCGCTGCGGAATTCCCACAGACGTGGACGGAGAAGGAAATTTGACTCACAAAAGTTCTACATTTCACCAAAACAATGCCAGTTTAAAATAGTCAATGACACTTTTATTTATTAATTTAATGGCGTATATATTCATTTTTATATTGTCTCCTCTGGACCTCCATACCAGTGTGTACCTGCACAACATAAATAAATATATTCTTTTTGGAAACTATATTTCTTTTTTCATCAAACTATATGTAATGAAATAATTGATATACTTGCTAAAAATGTGTATATGTGCAGTGGAAAGATTTTTGTTGGTTCAAACAAACTAAATAATATTTTAAATAAATATGTTTAAATGAAATGTAACTGTCAAAAATAATTGAAGTGTGACCATATTTTTCTTTATTTTCATTAAATAGCATATTCTCCAAAAAAGATTTCCAGTCTTTTTTCCTAATCTATTCACTGTATCGCTACATATCTACATGTTTACAAAATATTTGGCTATAATGGGATATTTATTCAGTTGCACTGTTCAGCCTTCTTGATTGAATCCATCCACCCAATTTCTAAATCTGCCTTTTAAGCACTTTGCTTCCACCCCCATGCTTCCCAGTGTGTAAGGTGCTCGGGATGCAACTCACTGTTCTTCCCCCACCAAACATGTTGAGTGACATTTATATCACAGGGTTTCATTTTGGTTTTATCTGACTATATGGCATTCTCCTAATCCACCTCTGGATCATACAGATGCTCTCTGGCAAGCTTTAGACAGGCCTGGACATGTGTTGGTCTAAGTAGGAAGACCTTTGGACCGCTGCAAGATTTGAATTGTTATCAACGTGCTGTGTTACTAATAGTAACCTTTGTTACTCTGGTCCCAGCTCTCTTCAGGTCACTGGTCAGTTCCACTGTGTAGTTCTTGGCTGCTTCTTCACTATTCACAAGATAATTTATACACTGTGTTTCATTCATTCATTCATTCATTCATTTTCCAATCCGCTTTATCCCTTTCGGGGTCACGGGGTTGCCGGAGCCTAACCCGGCTACTCATGGGCGAAGGCAGGGTACACCCCTGGACTGGTCGCCAGTCTGTCGCAGGGGGACACTGTGTTTAATTTTCTAGTAATCGCTTCTGGAGTTGATCTATTTTCACCAAGCTACTTACTTATTGTACATTATTTCATTTCAGCTTTGTTCAGGTGTAAAAGCTTGTCCATGGTGTCCTTTGACAGCTCTTTGGTTTTGGCCATGATGGAGAGGTTGCAGTCTGACTATTTAAGGGTGTGGATTTGTGACTAGAGATGTTTGTGGTTGATTAGGCACTAACTGAGTCAGAGTCAGATTTACAAATATATAATCGATTTTTCAACTTCCTGTTTTGTTTTATATGGGTTCTTCTTTTTTTTACATCAAATGTTTGGCAAATAGCCCTTGACTATCAAATTAACCCTGACAGCTTTGACTAAAAAACTCTGCGAGAGATTTAACTTTTCAAAAACTTCTAAGAAATTGCAAACTCTGCTTTACACTTGTAATTTTTCATATTTACTTTCACTGCTTTCCAGGGAAATTACATTTAATGGATGAGGTAAAGAGTGAGCATGCTCCTATGTCTGCTTTCATAATGCAGAGGACATTAGAGTATCAGTGTCACTCTGGAAATCCCTCTGGTCCACAAAACACCCAAAGCAGCACAACAATTTATTTCATTCACTCATCTGCTTGATAGCAGGCTTGTTTTTATTAAATGGACCCACAGATGATCCACTTTAATCATAGATGAATTCATGAGATTTTTCATTTTAATGGAGCTTAACAGAATCTGGCATTTTCCGATGTTTGGTAAATATTTTAGGACATTTTTTTCAAACAAAGAATCTTTGGTTATTATGCATGTCACCAACCAGTAACAGTCAATTAGATTCACTTTTTTTAATTGAAAGGACAAATTGTTATTAAGGGTTTTATTTTTACATTCTATTTTTATCATAGTGTGCATAGCCAAGGAAGACTGTTGAGTAAAGGAGAAAAACAAAGATATGATGAGTAAAAAGAAAGCAAATATTTTCAGATTATATATATATATATATATATATATATATATATATATATATATATAT
>BSAI01000072.1:14167847-14377140 GCA_036245035.1 Adrianichthys oophorus | reverse complement strand
TATATATATATATATATATATATATATATATATATATATATATATATATATATAAAAATAGCAAAAATACAGGCAAGATTTAAAAGAACAAAAGTCTTAAATACATGCATTGTACCTAAAATCCAAATAGATTTTTGGCATGAGAAGAGAATGCAACTTCTAAGATTTGACATTTAAACTTCTGCACAAGACAAGACAAATCAAAGTAGCAATAACCTTCCTTGTAATTAGAGTTGCACTGTGTAATTTGATGGTAACAAAGTCCTGTTTTGTGTCATTACTTTGCTTGTTGTTTTGCAGGGCGTGCAATGTTCATTGATCTTGAAACCTAACCATTTCTTGTGTCTTGTCAGTATCTGGGAAGAAAAAGCAGCTTTTAATATAGTAGAATTTACTCAAAAAAAGAACCCAAAGTGGTGTGCTCTTTACCATTAGGGGCATGGTAAAACTTTTCAAATGACAGTTGCAGCTATTTAAAATGTCCTTTTCTGTCCTTGTATATCTATGAATGACATTGATATAAACACAATGCAGTGCAAACAACACAAAAGGAAGATAGACGTGAGAACAATGCAACCGGAAAGGGGTAATACTTTCAAAAAACACTGCAAAATCTGTGCATGACAACAGTTAAACAAAAGCTGGGCTACAAGGAAATTCCAGGAAAACAACAAAAACAACTGACTACAAATAGTTACATTTAGAAATCTCTAAATATTTTCATTTTGAACTGGAAAATGTAAAATATAATTTTGTCACAATCCAGACTATATGTTTATTGCCACTATCAGATTTTAAGAGCTTCTTTTCATGCTAATCATCAACTTTTAATAAGCGAATCATTAGCAGCTGCATGTGCAAATATATTCTAAAACAAAAGCTTCGCAGGTTTAACTTTTACTGATGGTCAGCACACTCCTAAGAGAACACCACATCTGCAAAGGGCGTAGAGCGGTAGCTGTTGATGCACATTCATCTGTAATGGCTTTTAAACCAATCTGCTGTGAGAAAGCCTACTCCTAAATGCTCCTAAATACTCCTAAATGCTAAAAATACACTAAAATAGTCCCAATGGGTGCATCACCAGAGCAGGGCAGTGAGTCATAGCTCAAGAGAGCTATGGAAAATGTAAGGGAAACCAGGTGTGACAAAAGCTTCTGGTATCAGTATAGTCATCCTCTCAAAAAAGAGGGGGAGCAACACACCATGACTTATGACGAAACTTAAAGGGCAAACAGAAACAGAAACATCTTTAAAAAATGAAACCCAAAACGGCCAAGTTCACCTATTTAATTATCTTAGTAAAACTTGACAGGCAGTTAGGTACTACCCACACACAAAACGATTACATGCTAAAATGTGTCATTAGATTTTCACACTAAAACAAGCAAAATTCAATGTACTCATTACAATGTGCAAAGAAGAAAATTCTAATAAAAAGTCTGATTACAGTTAATTCATTTACACAAAATAGAGCACGTTTAGGCAATTTAGGTATAGGTATTCTAATGAGTCCCTACCTGTCCACACTAACCATGTGGAGGAAAGGAAACCAGCATGTATGTCTCTGTGCTCACTTTAAAGTTGGATCAGGCTCTATATTCACCATTGCACAGCTATAGTAGCTAAAAATGAGACTGTGCCCCAGCTATCATTACAGTAATCTAGACTGAACCTTCATTTCAGAAGCTGGGGCTCTTTTCCAGCTGCCCTTTTACATTCAAACGACTGATCACTATTATTGAAAGAGACATGGTGATTTCCAGAGTGATTGGGTCACAATAAAATCACATAATCACAGCTATAGTAAAACAATATGTAAACTTTTTTAAGGACTGTTTAGACAGCAAAATAATTTTGTTTTGTTTTAAGGGATTGCAAACATGTTTTCAACAGGCATTCAGTAAATATAAAATATATTTTTCGTCTATGAGTAAAGAAGCATATTTATTGAATGTAAATCTGAAAATGGCATATAGCTAAACATAATAGCTATTATAAACTCATTCATTACTTTTTTTGTATCTGAGAGACAGTCATATCATCCAACAAAATGTCCATGCTTCTAGCTGACTCCATGTGTCCTGCTCATGGTTTTACATATGGAAGTGGTCAAGTTCATACAAGCACATTAATGATGGAAGCAATGCTGACAGCATAAGGAGGAACTAAATCTCATATTTTGGTCGGTAATTGCTTTGCTGTGTGACAGCCTGCAGTCACGCACCAACAGGACTGAATCTCCAGTGTGCAAAAAAAGGGAAATAAAAGAGTCATTTTTGCAGCTGCATGCACTATTCTTTATCATGCTGCATTTGCAGTAGGTGCCTATTTAAATTCACAGGTCTGGCTGTGAAATTACAGTTCTCAAAAAAATATAAAAAATGGAACAAATAAAAATAAATAAATACATGTTGCAGTCTGACACCTTACATTAGTTCAAAAGGGACATCAATATTGCAGATGATTCCTTTTAAGCTGTTCAAGGCTCAGACAGATTTTCACCCCGGCTCTGTCGCAAACAGCCAGCCAACTGTCACCACATACTGCCCATGATACTCAGCTCTAACCTTTTCACTCGGTTGAGTGGGAGTGAACAGATTGCCTGATTACACAGAAACAGTAAACCTAAGAATGAGAGGCAAGATTTAAGCACCTACCAGCTGCTTTTTGTACCAAGCTGAGAAGTATAATATAAAGAAAAAAACAAAAACTTGCTCTCAGGTTAGAAAAATATTTATTTTAAAAAAGAAGACTGGAAAAGGTTTAGCAAGGAGAGAGAAAATTCCTTCTTTCATTAAATGGACACATAAAACGCTTTGTCCGTTCCAGCAAGTAGCAATTTCTCAAAATAAATGGAAAAAGTTCCAATAAGGTTTGGTGCAATAAAAACACGGCAATACATACTGTCACTTTTCAATTTCTATTTCACTAAATGTGTTCAAAAGGTTAATTCACAGATATTTCAAATATTCAATGCGAGACTTGAAGCTTTTACTGAACCATTAACTAACTATAACTATATGACACACAGTAAAATAAAAATCGAAACCAGAAACTGAGCCTGTATTTTCTCATAAATCAGAGACCTCCCAGACAGCTGATCTGATATTAAGCAAGAACAAACACCAGCAAACAGTATCTGAACTAACAAGTTTTTGAAGTCAATACAGTGTTTAAACACAATCGATGTTGGTCTCATCTTGTTTGGCACATCAATGTCGTTTTTGTCCCCTGAAGGCTCCCACACTGGCTTGTTAGACGGAAAAACAGCAGAATAAAATAAGTCAATAAGTCACTTTATAGGAGGCAAACAACCACGTTCAGCCCTGTCACAAACCCATGGGAGACACAGGGATTCAGCAGTCTATCTAAAAATCTGTATTCTGTTCACCACAGAAATATTTATGTTAGTTTATAATAAAAGCTGGGCACATTTATCTGTTCATTCAGGAGAACTTGGATTCATTTTGCTTCTTGTAAGATGTTTGTCATTTTATTCCCTGGAAATGTTTTTAAGTGTTTGCATCAAAAAATAAGGTGCAGCGTATCACAAAACTCTAGGTTGGAAACTAAAGGTTAAACAAAATCAGCAGTTTTTAGCAAAATCTGCCAAAAAGGAATTGTTGTAATTAAATTATTTTATTTCTCCACAAAACAACAAGAATAAAAAAAAAGTGACTAAAAACCAGCAGGTTTGACAGAGCAAGTGTATATTAACAAGATAAAAAAGGTTGAGTCAAAGATCCCTTACTTCTCTGGAAGGGAAATAGCAACCAAGCTTGAAATTGAAAGCAACTGGTACAGAATAATGACTTTTTTGAAAGGATGTTACTTCATCAAAAAAAAAAATAAGAAAACCATTCAGATTAAGTGTATTTTATTAAATCTCTTTAACATTTGCTTTATTTGTGGTGTTTTATGGTTCAATACAATAATACAAAGAATTTCTGCCAAATAGGTACATTTTAGGGCACATGCAATTAATTTAACACGTTAATATGTATAAATGCAGCTTAATTACAGTGACTGTCTTCTGATTTGCGTCGGACGGTACAGACTTCAGCAGCATGCGTCATTTCTGAAAATGCACACTCTGTCGGGCACATATAACATGGTCACTTACAAAAGAAAGAAACATTCAATCCATCTTTGGTACTTTATTCTTGTTATTTTTTCAGTTTAGATCGCTTTCTCACAACAAGCGGACTATTTGATTGGTGGTGCGGCCCGTTTTCACAAAAACATGACAACGCATCGCTGGGCTGGCAGACCTCGACTTCAGCGACGAAGGAAAGCGATATATGTGCTGATCGTCATCAGTAAAGTATCAGTTAAGAGAGAAAGTTCACCTCCTTGTCCAGAAGATGAACCAAAAAATTGTTTTAAAAGAAGCCTGCGCAGTGGTATAGAACATTTGGGCCATGTGACTGGGACATCTTTTTTAGGCATGCATCCACACCCAGCAGCCAATCAATTTTGAGTATTCACCCGGACCATTGAACGTGCAGAAACACAATGTTTGTTTCATATGGTTGTTTATCAGCATCTTTGTTTTCTTGGAGTAAATCTGAAGGCATAAAAGTCTTTACAGTTCTATAGAGTTCTGCGTATCTTACTGTTGATGTGTTTTTGCGCACTCAAATTACATTTATGGGATATCATCTGAGTTAGCACTTTACAAATTAAAACGTTTCAGATAATACAAATGGAGGAAAATGTTTTCCCTGGCCTTTTCTTTTTTGTTCAAAAGCTGCATTTTGTCGTATAAAATGTATCTTCTAAAATATTGTGATTATTCGTGATTAATCACAATCCAAGCGTGTGATTAATATGATTTTTTTTTTAATTGATTGACATCCCATGTAAATTTGTTCTTGAAGTAATTTTCAGTAAAAATAAGAGTAGGAATGCAATTTGGTGAAAAATGTTTGAGAAGATTTGTGAACATTTACATGCATTGTAAACATTTTAAGCTCAAATTATTTCACAGTTAGCTGGGACTTATTTTTGTATTGTTATACATTGTTTTGTGTTTGTTTTTCATCTGCTCTTTTTCATTGAAACTATAGTGTTATATCAGTTTCCCCAAAGTAGGATCAATGAAAGTTCTGTTCCGACTCCTCCTGACAAAATAATCACAGCTTCTGAGAAAGAAGAAAGATCTTATGATCTTTCACAGAAGTACCACAGGTGACTGTAAAGTTCCTTTCGTCATAAAGTTTGTTTTACAAGAAACCATATCTGCAACATACTTTCTGTTTCATTATGCTCTGATGAAACAGAAGGAAACAGCACTAAGGTAGGCATACTGTTAGGGGATTTTTTGTCACCTTTTTTTTTTTTTTGTGACTCAGTTTTAAGCAGAGTGGAGTTTGCTTTTGGGTGTGGACCCAAAGTGCAACAGTAAACATATTAATTTATTTTTGGTTCCAAAATTAAATCCATATTTTTACTTTAGAAAAGTGGCCAGTTAACCAAAATTTCAGTCAACCATTTGTTTTCAAACCTAAAATTACTTTGGACAGTAATAACTTGAATAATCACAGATATGTGGCTGCCTAAGACAAAAATTGTTCTTTTAAATTAAACACATTTATAACTTAAAGAAATAACATATTTAAATGTTTTGGTTTACTTGGTTCTGTTTTGGTTTTGGTCCACCGTCCCCAACAAAGGGAAAAAGGAGCTAGAGTTTGAATAAAATTAATTTAAGTCTGTAGGTGTGAAAGCATCTCAAGATTAATTATGAAATAACCCTTAAAATTGCGGGGTGATACGTTTTCTGGCAGCAGGGGTTCGAGAGAGTGTACAGTAACTTGGAGAGATCTACTATAATACGACATGAAGCCAATCTGATCTGCCGTGACTATTTGCTATGAAGGTCTTTTAAAGGTATATTTAGAAAGTCTCTTACATTTAGAGAGGCAGACATGCTGCGTTGTTAGACTCTGAAAATATCAATGTTCACAGGTAATCAAAATCATAACTATGAGATTCTGTGGAACAATCTGGACTTGTAATACACTTTGAGACACAAAAAGCTAAATCTATGTCACAGTCACCGCATTGACCATCTAATATACAAATGGATTTTAGCCTCATAGCCAGCTTATTCAGACCATTGAAAGAAGGCAGATAGACCCGTTATTACCATTATTTATTTCCTCTGCGCCACAAATAGCTCACTGACATATTTAAGCAACTCTGTAAAAAAAAAAGTGTATTTTTTGCATCACAGAGCTTTTTAGAGTTAAAATGGATCATTTATCCTGTGTTTTTTCTTTCATGTAAATCAAAGATATTAATTTTCCACCTTATTTACTGTTTGACTTAAAATGCAAATCTAGCAAAAAACCGTTTTCCGACTCATCTTACTGTTGTGTTCAGTTAGAATGTCTGCTTCAAAGAGATCTCAAAAAGCATCCGGTGAAATTGTTTTGTTTGGACTTTTTCTTAATTTCAGATTTCTGTGCTCTTTAAATACCATTAGCATAACCTTTAATTTAGAAGTTACTAACTCTGCTAACTCAAAGTGTTTTCATTATTAAATGATAATAAAAATAACTATTATCAATCACAAGTTTTAAGTTAAAGCAACATCTGACAACCAAAATTGTGAAAAGCTGATTTTGCTTATTATTTTTTTTTTTTTTTTTTGCAAAATTCTTAAAATGAAGGAGCCAAAACAAAAGACAAAAAAGTGATAGTAAATAGTCCACCTTGTTGTTTTCAAAGTCCTGGACATAGCATTAACACAATAACTACATTGTTCCCTCTAATTGTTATTTTGTGTGAACAAATTGCTCTTTTGTGTGCACAAAATGCTAACTAGTGAGCACAAAATATTTGTGTGTGTGCCCAAAGTAACGTGCACAGGAAATGTGTAAAATGCTAACTTTTGCAAAAAAAAAAAAAAAAAAAAAAAAAACGAATTTGTGTGCAGAAATTATTAACGTGTGTACATAACATACTAACTTGTGTACACAAAATGCTAAAAAAATTAAATCTGTGGTCGCTAAAACATTTTTTTTTAGCACAAAATGCCTAATTGAGGTATCTCTTTATTTATGTATTATTATTAAAATGTCTGTAGCTTTTAAATGCTATTCTGTTTGAAATAATACTGGAAAAAGTGTCAGACTTCAATAAAATAATCCTCAAAAATATGTTTTTCTGCATGATATACTGTCTGCTTTGCTGTGTCGATTGAGGCTGAATGGGGAGTGTTTCTGTCTGAGCTCATGTTGAGCTGGGAGGAGTGACTCTCTTGTGAGACTCTGTTCTTTTTCAACAATGCTGTGTGTATATTATGCCCATAGCAGAAATATCAGCCCTAATGATTTTTCTCTGCACCTTTTATGGGCCTTTGAGGACCCTCCATCTCTTCCTGTGTCGTGTCGCCACATGAGATAGTGATGCTCGTTGTATGTCTTTGAAAGGGGGCGGCAATTCAGACCAAAATTTTCACTGAGGATTGAGTTTTAGAGCGGCCTGAACATGGTCTGTAACAGATAACTGCATTGTCATTGCCAATTAGTTTTTATCTTAAACCAATTGTGATGCAAATACCTCCATATCCATCACAATGGGTTCCAGGTGACGTAACTGGATAATGCTTCATTACTATGTCCACTGGATGACATGCACAAATGATGTCTAAGTTATCAAAAGGCACCTAATTATGTTGCAAGAAATTAAAGAATAGCTGTCAAAATACTGTCTAACACCTCTTCTCCAAACTCCTGCAGTCCCGCTCAAAGCTTGCTTCAGAAAGAAAGGAGGTTGAGCTGAGCTCAGTTTACCAACTACTGGAAGCTGTCATAGTTATTTGTTAGGGTTTGATAACATCATACCCTGATAGTCAGACCAAAAACAGGCTGCAAGGAGAAAACCTTCAAAAGACACCAATCTGCCGATTCACCCACCAATGTTCTTGTACTTTTTACCTTGCACATGACATTTTGTACCAAATTTTAATTTTCCACAAAATTGCAGTTTGCACAAAGTCTCGTGTACAGTTATATGTATTGTTTTTTTGTTTTTTATTTATTTCATATCCATCCGCTTTATCAACCACTTCTTTACCTGCCTATGTACTCCATCCATCACTGTGATGTCTAAATGCTGTTGGTTGTGGGCGGAGCAGTGTAACTTCATTCGGTGCTGCATCTTTGGTTTGGTACACAAATGACATACATGGAGTCTGAATCTGTCACATGACCTTATCAATTTGTTCCTCTGCTTTTTACAATAGAGGTTTTGTTATGTATAATTTGTAGAAACCCTCATTGTACTTGAAACAAAATATCAGTTAAATTAATTACTTTAACATTTGTTTCATTAAAGTTTGTTTATTCGGGGGCTAGACAGAAAAGAAATTAATAAAATGGGCGGATGAAAAAAAGATAAAAAAGTGAGGAATGGTGGAGAGTATAGAGAAGCAAAAATGTTGGAGACAAAGTGACAATAGACACCAAAAGTTGCTGGAGGCTTAACGCTGTCAGTCTTGTGAACTACTGTGTTCAGGAGGGCTGCATTTTTGAGCACAACCACACACTCAAATATCCAAAACAAACACAAATGAGCATGAATATAGACAATGCTTGCACAAACATTCATGCAGACAACTATACAATATATATATGTGTATATATATATATATATATATATATATATATATATATATGTGTGTGTATAAGTACATAGTGAAGGTAGTTCACACGCAAACACAAGTTTCAAACATTAAGCATGTCTGCATGGATATTAACTTTTGTGTTTGTGCAGAGTTGAGGTCAGACAGGTGTGTTTTAGGGAATATGTGTACAAAAATGCACAAAGATGTTACTGAAATGAAAGTGCTCCCCCTGCAAAGAACCCACTGCGAGCAGTACTGGCAGCCAGATCAACCAAGACCATGAGTCCCTGCTTGGGAAGAGACCAGATGCCCAAGGTCTCACATTCCCAAAGCTACTTCAACAGCTTCACATGAAAGCCTCACTATCTCCTAAAGGTCCAGAGCACACCCCACTACGGGCCCCACAGGCAGTCTAGGGGCACCCCAAAAGTCCCTGCATGGCGCTCCAGGCAGTCCACCAGATGGCTCAGCAGAAATCCAGAAATAGTGTGGGAACAAGTGTACGTGTCCCTTGAGGAGGAGACTGCCGACAGGAGGCAGAGGCCCCAGAATGAAAAAAGATTGGCAATCCAAGAGCAGCCTGCCACCAGTTGCCATCTTTTTCATTTGTTTTACATCTGCTGGCAAACACAGGTGAGACAATGATGCAGTTTGTAACTACAGGACATCACACATGATGACAACACTAGAAAGTAGTGATTCAACAAAAAATTGAAAAACTTATAAAAGTAGAAACATAAAATACTATTCTAAGAATTAAAATTAGTTACACTTATGCTACAGTCCTAGCATAAAAAAACACAAGTGAGAGCAGATGTTCAAAAGTATAATCCATCTTAGATCTCAAATTATTATCGCAGTGTTTGTTGCATGTTTTGGTCTGAAAAATTACTGGATTCTTTATTTTGTTTGTTAGTTTATTTCTTCTTTTTTTTAAACAAATTTTTACGTGCAGATTGTTCCTTTTTGTTTTTAACGTCTGTGAATGTGTGTCCTGTAGATTTAAAACTAGTCTCAACGTGTCAGAAAAGGTGTGTGGCAAGCCGCAACAAAATGTATGAAAGGTTTAACACATAAGTTTGATCCATTTAGACTGAGCATGACAGTCTTATGCATTATCAGATGAAGCGTTCTGATAGAGCAACGTTAGAAAATGCAAGTATTTCGTTTGTATGTCAAAGTTTCCAGCTAATGTTTAAAACATGTCTTAAACTGGCGAAATGGAAAAAAGAAGAACAAACAGGAGAAACTAGATTACTTTGGCAGATCTGAACATGGTGTTAGTTTTTGTTAGATCACAATCTGCATCAAATATTCAAAATTGTAAAAATAAAAATGTATGAGCTTTCAAAGATGAGTACAGCAAAAATGGGCTTGTATTTACTTTAACTTTTTAGTTTTAAAAATCTGAAGAAAGCTGAGCATAAGTGGGACCTATTGGTGTTATGAATTCTTTTGTGCAGATGCTCACATTGTCCCACTTCAGACCAACTCACTATATCCATTATGGACTTTACAAAGCCAGGGCACAAAAAGATGAATTAAAATGCTTTCAAAAATTAAATGTATTTTTCCTGAATTATTTTTTATACATTAATTGACATGCTCAAAAGTTAATGCTTGATCCTCATCATTATGAGGAAAGGCAGGGTCATCCATTCACATTATCAATTAACCCTTTTTTTTCAGCTGCATATATTTGGACTGTAGAAGGAAGCTAGAAGACTTACAGAAAATCCAAACTCCCACAGACCAAACAAGTAAACTTCCCCTATTTTCAATTCTTGTCACAGCGACTGCTTATTACAGTAACATTGTAAAGTATCCGTCTGATTGTAAGTACATTGAAAATCAGTTAAAGCAACTCTGTTGTCATGATACAAAGATTTCCATAACTTTAATTCAGCAAAATATTGATTGCTTTTTTTTTTACAAGCATCGCACAATAAAACTAAAATGCAGCCATTTTGTGATGACAAAATAAAATTTCCCATCGTCAACCTTTGTGCTTAAAGCAGAATTGTTTTTTTTCTAGAGTTTGAGATGTATATAGCTTCTAAATTCAAAGATTTTATGAAGCTGAGAAAGAAATACATGTTTAGATAACAATCTACAGGTAAGAGCAGGTGTTAGTTCATGCAGAAAAAAAGCCTCAGGACTACTGCAGGGGAGGCTGCAACTCCTGCTGTACTGCATCTTTATGCATATTCTGTGTTGGATCAGCTTTGTTTGGAGGTGACCAAGCAGGAGACCAAGGTGTAAATAAAAAACAGTGCGTGGTCATTTTTATTCTGCAAATCTGTGAGGTTGTTTTTAACATTTTTAAATACATTTAAAGCAAAAATAATTTCCCTCAGGCTAATTTACAGAGATGCCTGTAACTCATATACAACGAAATTTAGTAAAAAAAAATGCATAACAACTAAAAGCTTTTTTTATATCATGCAAGTAGAAGCAACCCTAATAATTACTGATCAAAAAAAGTAAATTGACGCAAGTAAACACATCCAACGTCTTGCATCAAAACTGTTCACAAGGACAAATATTGAAGAAAAAAGAAAAGCCTACAAACAACATAATCAAAGAAGCATTTATGTCCGTCTGAAAATGTAAATGCTCTTGTGTTTTTTTTTTTAAATCTGTCACTGAAAATCCAGCCAATAACCATGGTGACATGAAGCAATCAGCGCTCAGATTTTCTTTTCTATATACCTAAAACGGAGACTGGCTGCACAGACTTTTGCAGAAAATGTTGCAATCTATATCTTTTTGTACCTTCTCCCTCTCTGCTCACTTCTCTCATACTTTGGCATGATGGATCATTCTATTGAGTGCTCCGTCTTGCACTGAATTGGTCCTTCAAATTGCCGTGCTGGGAAATGGTCAGAAACAAGTTGTGGAGCAGATCTCTATCCTCGAGTGTCAGTTCCCCATCACATACTCAGTATTAGTGACAAAGAGCGGCAGCCTTTACCCAAAAGAGAAATGAAGGAATGGGAGAAAAGAAAAAAAAAAGTGCCTGAACATCATTTGATGCTGCTTTCATTGCAGCCACTATTAATGTGTCAGTGGGGTATCTCACAGAATTATTTATGCTTTAAAAAGCAGCACAAAGATGAATTAATACAGCAAAGGTAGCTATGCTTTGTAAGGGGTGCCTTGTTTGTGACTAAAAACATTTTTTACTTTTAACTTTTTGTTTAGTAGTTCATTTACATAATAGTTTTCAAGGGCAAATGATTTACTTGCCATCAATTCAGCAACAAGTGTTGCATATTCAATCCTTTTCTATTAGTGTGAAATTCACCTGCTGTTTTGCTTGGTAGCTGGATTAAATGGGTATTCAATCTTCTTCAAAGTACACTGCATCATTTAGTTGCTCATTTTCTTCACTGTTCTTTTGCAAGTGTGGAAGTATCTGCAAACAATAGAGGCTTTTAATTACAGCACAGCAATTAAATGCATCTTCGTTAACAGTCAAGAATTAGATTGCTGCTGCCACGTTCGTGTGTCTGTGAGGTGTGAATGCGGACACAATAGCAGTGGAAAGGTGGGTGGGTGTGGATTTTACAAGGATTTGAGGGAGAGAGGACAAGTGGGTTTCTTCTCTCTCTTTCTCTCCCATCGTATGTCACTCTCACTAAGCGCTGAGTGAGGAACACCATTTCCTCTCCACATCTCTGTGGGCTTCTGTGCAGGCTGCAAGAGGAACGCTGACAACTAAGGGAGTTCAGATCAGCAAGAAGAGGAACAACAAAAAGCTTGTAAAAGAAACAAAATTAACCTGGTGCGTTGGGGTGAAAAGGCAGTCTAAGGGGATTTTTTTTTCCCATTTTTAACTGGTAAGTACCTGCATGCACTCAAACAAATACTGATGTACAAAATCGAATATTTTTGCTTTTGAATCTTTTTCAAAGACACATGGTTTGCATATTTTTCTTATTGCAAGTTTTGTTTGTTGTTAATGATAACTGTGTTTCCTCCAATTAGTAAATACAATTCTAAAATAATATTTCAAAAAACAAACAGGAGTTGGACAAACATAATAAACATATTTAATACAAGAAACAAAATGTATACAAGATTTGTGTCTAAGTAAAAACTGCACTGCATTGTCATGGCCAATCTGTGATCTAGAAAAATAAGAAAAATGTGTTATCCTTAAATATGCTTTTTTAGTAAAGTACAGTCACACTGTGTTGTGTTGCAAAACACACAGATGAGTGAATGAATTGTAATTATTTCTGTAAAAAAAACTGCAGCATGATCACCTTTTGCAACCGTTTTTGCTGTTGAGAAGTAAATAGTTTTTGTTGTTGTTTTTATTTATTTATTTATTTTTTAATAAGGCTCAACTAAAAGTATTTGCATGACATGCATACATTGTGAATATACATTCAAAGAAGTTGCTTTGGAAAGAATGTATTTTACTGTTAACTTTTAAGAAAATTAGAAGCAAACGATGAAAACAACATCCACATTAGACAACATCCAAAAAAGAATAGAAAAGAAAAAAAAAACAGCTAATACAATGCACTGTGTCCAAGCCCCTCTGTGCATTGGAGCTGCCTTGTCACAGACCATTACCTTCATGACAAGCAGAATGCTTCCACATGGCAGACCCGGTTGTTCATTAAGAAACTTGGTTTTTTTTTTTTGTTCTTTTGGGGCTTTCCTCTATCTTTGATTTATCAGAGATATCAAATTCTGCCATCAGTGAAAGTTTGAGACTATTTACATTTGCAAAAGTAGTAAATGTTTTACAAGAGAAAACATTCATTTTGGTTATACACAAAGGCCATTTGCTATTTTTTAGTTATTTAAGTTATTTTCTTGAGGACATGCTATAGTAAATGTAAACATAAAATCAAAACATTGAGTATTTGACCTTAAAACCATTCATGTTAACATGTTCCTTGACAGAGCCAATGTTGTTAAAGCGGCCTAAGTCTCTGATAATGGAATGGTTAGCAGGCGATAATAACATTTAGACACCAGTTGATGGTTGGTGCTGCAGGGTAAGTAAAACAGAATGAAGCGTAAAATTTTCAATTGCTGCGCTTGACTGAAAAGACCTTTTAAACTTCAAATATTTTGCATTTATTTAATTATAGAATTATAGAATGTGTTACTTAAATGCAAACAATGGCAGTGCTTACTGTGCTGCTGTCAACTGTTTATTTTGAGAAGAAAAAAAAAAGCTTTCTGTTGGGTATTCTAAATTCAATAAATTAGGGACATTATTAATCACATTATTAAGACATTCAGCTCAGCATCAGAAACTTTACTCAGGAGGTCCTTTCCTCCACTCTCTCATTACCCTTCTAAACATGTATAACTAAAACCAGCTGAAAAGAAGTAAATTGAGTGTATCTGCATTTGTTCAGCAACCTCTCTGCATGTTCGATTTCTTTACACTCTTCATGTCATTCCTGAATTGTTCCTGGTGTTATCGGCTCATGTAAATTAAACTTCCAAACACGTTTGAAAACTTGTCTGTGTTGTTATGCATTCCCCCTCTATACATCAGGGTAAAAAGAAACAAAGAAAGACCACTGTGTGATGCATCCTCAATATTCCAGTATATTTATGCTTCTTAGGTGATGCTGCAGAGTGTAACCAGAGCGCTTTAAGCTGTGCAATCACACTTCTTGATGCCTTGGCAAGTCTACTGAGGATATCAGAACACCACATCTTTACCTGCTTTTGGGACAGCATTCAACCTTCTTTCATATATTTGATGACCAATTTACTAAAAGAAAACAACAACTTGCCAGTGGGTCAAAAATAAAGTTGTATGTGATTTATAGCTGGATTGCATCTGTTAATTGGGTAAAATAATACATTTTAAATGATTGTCACTGAAAAGTATGTATTACTTAAGCACGTGAAATGGGATTTATCAAACACAATGTTGCTCTTTTGCTACTTAAAAAGAAATGCTGATACAAATAAAGAATACAAAAAGCTATCTTTAATGCACATGCAAATACTTTGTATTTCCAGAGGCAAAGATTTTAGAGACATACTTTATTGCATATCAAGTGTTGGGCATTTAAAGGAGGCCTCATATTGAATTAGTTGTGATAACTAATGCTGACAGTAGTCTTAATTTTTTCCTTCTGTTTTCCAATGTCACATATTTACTTTGGAGGCATCATTTACTTGTAGTTTCTCCTAATCTCCATCTCTGCAGCACTCCCCCTGCAAATGTATCTTCAGGTTAAACAGGTGAGGGAAGCCGACAAACCCCATCTTAATACACACCACACTCATTTTAACATAAAAATATTCATTAAAGACCCACTCCAAAGAAAATAGTGTTTTGTTTTTATCATGTTCTTGTAGCATTTTTCTCATGATGGATGGCGAATATAAAAAAACATTAAAATTAAAAGACTATTTCTGAGTATTTCTTTCTTCAAATTATTCTGTATCCAAAAAAATCCTGTTTGAAAAAGCTTGCACTTGTTATGTAAAATACAATCGGCAGGCCACAAGCTCCCTGCTCTGCTTCTTTGCGATGCATCCACTTGTAGACCTATGTGTGTCTTCGTTTTCCTCGTCCGAGCTGGTATCTAGCTTTAAACTATGAGGCTGAATAGCTCCCATGTTGCTCGCCATTTTTGTTGCACCATACATTAGGCTGGCATTGTGAGTGGCTGTAAGCTTACAGGAAGGACTGTCACTAACAATTATTTTAGTAGTCAATTAGTCACCAAAAAGTTTTTTTTCAATTAGTCAACATTATTGTTTACATAAGATGATGTGCATTTTTTTTACAAAAGGTGACAGTTCTGGTGCTCAGTCCATGAAGGTTTGCGTCATGTATGGAGCTGCTAATGCTCGGCATATGGTGCATTCACAAAAACTGACATTTTACATGTATAGTTCATGAATTTCTATTTCACCTTTAACAAGATAAAAAGTTTAAGGTTCCAAATAAGCTATTTGCTAGCACAAAAAAGCCATAATTGTTTATGTATTTTTAGTGGATGTATTAAATTAAATAATATGTAATAAATCACCATCATTTATACTTTTATTTAGAACAAGTGTTTAGAAACAACAAAACTGATACAAAAAGCAAAGATTTAGAAAGAAATGGCCTTTGTCATTTTAAACTATTTTTTTGGTCAACTTCCTGGTTAACTTCAGCAGTCAACAAAACATAAATATCACTGTTGCTTTGGATGATTTAACAACAAATCCTTAAAATATTCACCACAATGTTTCTATTCTCACAGTTCTGCAACCCAAAGTGTTCTAAAGCATTGCATTTCAGTGCAAAGCCGTTATGAAAAGCCGCTTTTCTCCACAGCAGAATCAGCTGATTCACATTGATTACACAATCACTTCAATGCGCAGTGATGCTTTACAGCACAAGGCTGCTTTTCTCCGCATCAGAATCCGCCGGAATTACATTACGTAAACTGTTAAATAGTTAATGCAATCAAAAGAAGGTAAACACTGGAGTTAAAGCTACAGTTAATAAATTTGTTTTCTCAGAACTTTTGTCAGAAAATTTAACTTTAGTCTTTGTTTTTATCAACAACAAAAGCTTTGAAAATGGGAAGCTTCACTGACACTTTATTTTGAAGATTTGTTTACTTCCAGTGATAGTAGTGCCGCACATCCGGCTTATTTTTAGTTTATAAACTTATAATCCACCATTATTCTGCATTAGAGCAAAAACTAAGTTTTTTCCCAAATTGTACTTTTACTACACTCAACCATATTTAAAAAGATTGCGAATCAGCGAACTTCCTGTTGTGCTTTGCAATCCAAATGACTTTGTATGCTGATGGTTATTAGAATAATTTAAAATGGAAAAAAAAAAAAAAAAAAAAAAGACAAGTCGACAATATTAGCTTTGATGATTTTTTATAGTTGATTAATTGTTGACAGCCCTTCTAGCATGAGAGTGTAAACAAAGGGATGATGGGAAATGAGCGCAAACTCCAGCATAACAATCCTGCCCACAACTCAGATCAAAATTTTAGATAGCTTCTGTTGTTCTGTGCACAAAAAAAGAGAATTCAAAAGGACCAATCCCATTGTCATCTGATCTTTGTGCTTGGTCAGCTCTTACACACAAAAAACAAATACATAAATAACCACATCCATGCAGTTGTCCACAAATAAAATCAGATACCCCAGATGATACTTCCAAGAAGGAACTTCCATTAGAGTCAAAATGTTCCCATCTGCTGCACCAGGGCCAAACTGCATGGGAAAATTCCCACACCACCTGCAACAGCAGTCTCTGCAAGTGAAAGTGCAATTATATTGGCAAAGAGAGTAGACTAAACAGGATGAGCGTCTCCTCATGCTGTCCTTCCTGTTTTGCATGTTGAGAGTGCTCAATTCTCATCACGCCTCACAAATTAGCTGCGAGGTCTGGATGATTTTCACAAAGGCCATGGCAACAGCGTTACTAGGCAAGGGTGGGTTTCTTGTGAGCTATCTGATAAGGTAGACATTGAAAGACCAGATTGAATCAGGAAGCATGCTCCTGCTGCGGATTGTGGACACTCAAGGCACATTGCAGCTGCTGAGCCTGCTTGGAACTGAAGTAGAGAGCAATGCTGAGAAGGTGATTGTTTCTAACGGATTCTGAATTGGACAGGAAAATTGTTCCTGTAGGCTCTTCAAACTGATTGCATTGAAGCCGCAGTACACATATTGACTCACGTAAGAGGCTGTGAAGTGATGGAAAAACTCAGACATATATTAGCTCATCCTAATAAAAGAGTATGGCGCATGAGACTTAAATTTGGCGGTGAAACCATTTGAATTAGCTTTATGAACCTCAAATATCCCTGATCCTTCAGTGGAGCATATAGAGGTGCATGCACAAAATTAAAGTGGAGAACATTCAGCAAATGTAAGAGCATTTCACAGAATCAAACATTTGAATTCATGACGGAGTTCACTTAAGTTACAAAAGCTTATTATTCTGGTTTTTTTTAAGCCTAACATCAGAGGTTTAGAGAAGACAAATGATCTAACTGCAAAGCTGGCAAACTGTTAGCGTCAAAAGATCTTTTGATTTTAATGAAATGTCACAACTACTGTTGAAATGTCATTGATAACACATTTCTATTTGTCCAATGACCTTAAATTTCAGTTAAACTTGCTTTTTTTTCCCCACAAAACTTGGTTTTTAGATGTGGCATTCAGCATCTCACCTGAAGGCATTTTTCATGTGAACCAGGGACTGATCTGACATATTTTTCAATCAAAGAGAACTACCCTTTTTAAAGAAAGTGTAGCCATTTTATTTTACACGGGAATGCCAAAAATTTTCCGAATGAAACAAAGCAGCTTTTCTTTCTCAGAAAGGAGAGAAAGTATGGCAAATGTATTTTTCAAATGTTTGCAGAGCTTTTGTTGAGTTTTTATATCCATTCATTTTCTTAACCTGTGGGATCATGGGTCTGCTGGAGCCAAACGCAGCTACTGGGATACACCAAGGACAGGTAACCAGTCCATTGCAGGGCCACAATATCACAACCACACACACCTAGGGAGCTGGGACTTGCACTGGGGCCCTCTTACTGTGAAACAAGAGCACTAGTCACTGTGCCACGGTGCAGGCCAAATTTTCATATGTAAAGTCTAATGCAGTACAGCTACAATATTCTTTTTTCGGGGTTCTAGGGTTATAGTGAAACTGTCCTTCCAGTTGTAGTATATTAATGTGTCTGCCCAGTCTTTGTAACAAACAAAAACAGAGCAAATATACTCATAAATTATTTGATAGTTTTCTTTATAAGTGTGTCAAACCAAGCGATAGCAAAGTAAAATGAAGTAAAAATATGAAGTTCTTTTTCTTTTACAAGTGTTTTGTGGTTTTAAAATAATGTCCTCACATATAAATAAGTTTTGCATCTGCAAACAAACTGCTGGTATGTGTGTAACAATTTGCAAGTGCAGAATAATCTTGTGCTTTTGCATTAAAGATTTGTCCTTGAGAAAAAAAAAAAAAAAAGTAATTTTTGTAAAATGTTGTGTATGCTTGCAGAAATGTTTTCTGTCTTCAGAAGTGCAATTCAGAATCTCAGAACAGCATACACACAAGTGTATTAGTGTTTTTAAATTGCAGACACAAACTAAAACCTACAATGTGCCCTCTAAAGAGCTGGGCAGCAGCAGACCAGATGGAATAAACAATTCAACACACATGGCACACATAGGAGCTGAGCTGAATCATGAACCAGCAGCTGGAGCAGAGGGGAAGGTTGAAATTTTAGAGCCACCACCATTAACCTGGGTCCAACTTTGGGCAAGTACCCATCAGAAAATCCACATCTGCAAACAGTAATCATGCAAAAATACACAAAAACATCAAACACTCACTCTGCCACAGAATAAATCAAAGATCCAGAAAAAACAGCGAACACTTCCTCTGACGCACCTTGCAAATTCTCAGATAAACAATTGAAGTCCAATGAGGAAAACTCAGTTTCAAACTAATTTTAACTTAATTTAATCTCCATTTTCTGGTTAGAGCAGCCAAATGTGTGACTGATATATTTCAGCCACTTTCCCTGAATTGAGCGAAAGAAAACAACAAAAACAATTCATGCTGTTTCTCTCTGGGTGTCTTCTCAATGAGGGAGGTGCATACATTGTTTTTGTTCCTGTAAGAAAGCTGTGCTCATGCTGACGCAGAAGTCTCTGCACACAGTGTCCTCTGTAAACAGTGAAAATGGAAATGGCTTTTTGTTGTTAGGTTCTAAGTGATGCAGTCCCTAAAGTCATTGCGCTCACTTGTGATCATTTTGAGAGAACAAAAAACTTTCAATCCCACTCAAAGATAATCTACTTAATGACAATGTCTAGTGATGATCTAATGTTCAATAAGCTTATGTCCAAATTTAATAAAGCTTCCATTACAAGAAGAATCCAGAAGCAGGGAGAGTTCCTAAAGACCCAATCCAGGGAAAATTGTGTTTTTGTTCTTGTAGCATGATGGAAGACATGGAAGCATGATGGAAGCCATAAAAAAATTAAGTCTAAAATTTGATTTCTCAGTAATTCTTTTTTCAAATCATTGTGACTCAGGAGCAGACAAAAATGTTTGGTGCTGTGATGCCAATTGGCAGGTCACAAGCTCCCAGCTCCACTCTATTCTGATACATCCACTAGCAGACAAATAGATCCATATCCGTCTTCATTTTCCTCATTGGAGCTGGTATCTGGCTCAAAATTGTGAGGCTGGATAGCTCCAATATTGCTCGCCACTATTTTTAGGATGGAGTTTTGAGGCTCTGTAAGCTGGCAGGGGAAAGTGTAAACAGATTGATGATGGAAAGTAAGGGTGGGCTTACTCCATGCCCATGGTCCCGCCCACAACTCAGAGGGGAATTTCTAATAAACTACTGTTGCTCTGCAGAATCAATGTCAAAGAAAACAACATAGTTTTTTTGGTTTTTGGATAAAAAGACAACTGGGAACGATTTTACAATAGATAAAAGATGATCGGAGTGAGACTTTATTAGTCAGGTTAGTTTATTCTAAATGTACCTTGAATAAACAAATAAAGAGAAAAAGATAAACAAAAAATACAAATTTTTTATGTCAAAATTGAGAATTAAAGATTACAGCGGAAAAAAGAAGATACTTATTAATACGTAGTATTTTTAAAATTCTTTCCTACTGTACTTAGTGAAATGTTTTCCATGCACTATGTGAGTTCAGCACATTATTAATCTAGTCGCTGACAGCAGGAGACAATATGTTTTCAGCAGATTAAGAACGCTCAGCCAGTCCACAGAGTGAAGGAAAGTATCAACACGCAGCAGAATGAGCCATCATTTAAAGCCACATTGCAATTTTGGTAATCATTTCCTAATATTAATTAATTACAGGTGAAATGTGGTTTGTCTGCAATTTAACGACTGCAGCACCATGCTAATCGTTTGGTTAAAGCTTACTGCTTTGTTGTTTTGCTTAAAGATCTAAAGAAAAAAAAAATGCTGTTTCACTTCAGGGAAATGTTCCACACATTGGAAAGAAACTAGATTTTATTGAGAGCTTCATTTTAATTTCAAAAGAAAGAAAGCTGACATTTATGAAAGGGCCTTCCACAGATCTGAACTCATTTCAACTGCATGCAATGATTTACTTTGTTGCCAATAAAGCTTTTTGCTCTCTTATTAACTGCCAAAACTTAAAGGCCACACAGTGATGGGGAGAGGCGACAGCAACTTTGTGATGCATGATAATGTAGCTTGCAGGTGGTGGTAACAAATGCCAACTAAAAGAGAGCCAAATGACAATATTGACATTTATCAAATCTAATTAACTGAAAAAAATCATTCCAAAAATTCTTTAAATTAAATTTTCTTTAGTGAAATGAAAAGCACATGGATGAGCCACTCAAACCTCTTTTTTTTTTGCATTTGCATATTATCAAATCATTGTTCACTTGTAATAGTTGTAACATTTAAAGCAGCCCCAATTTTTCTTTCAAATTATTTTGAATTCTGTTCTGCAAACTTGAGATTTGTGGATGTATCTACCTGTTGGGACATTTATTAGTTGTGATGACAAGGCAGCAGTTTCAGATTAGATTCAGCACCGCTTCAGTGAGCATGAAGAAGACGGAACTGATCTTTGACATCCAGGCGGTCAAATTACATTTCAGAAATAGACTTCACGTTGTCATGGTGCTTTCTTGCTCCTGCATACACTTAACAGCAGGCAGAAAAGAGACTTGTCAACGTTTTAAAATGAAAAGGCACCACTGATGTTCAAAGATGAAACATCAAAAAGTGCAGGGGTGCAAAAATGTCTGTCACAGGGGATGACACTGAGGACATCCATAAAGACCTTCAAAACTTTCCTCATAAGAACTTTCTCGCAAACTAAATTTTCTATACACGTTTTTAAACATATAACTTACTTTATGTGGCTTTTTTTTGTTTGTTTTGTTTTTGCTGCTGCTTCTGGTAAACTGAAGACCCATCCATCTTCTAAACCTACCAAATCCCTATCAAGGTCACACGGGTTCTGGAGTCTAACCCAGCCACTGTAGGGGAAAGGCAGGGTACGCCCTGAACATATTGCAAGGCTGTTGCAGCGCATAAGCTGAAGATGATTTATTCATATTAACAACTAAACGTACTCTATTTTTAAATCAACATGATTGTGATCCTCTGTAGAGAGCAGTATTACAGAAAAATCAATACTTTTGCTTTAGTGCTAACACTAATTTGTCAATTCTACATCCTGCAAGGAATCTACTAAAGACGAGTGACTTACAATCACAATACACTTTACGACACCTAATCCTATAAAAAAAATAAACAATTCTACCAGTTTACTATTAACTCTAATTGTACGAAAAGAGACAAAGACATAAGGCTGTGTCAGTGTTGCCTACCATCAAACTATAATTATGTTGGACTACTGTTAGGTTCCAAACTGGGGACTCTTAGTACATATTATAATTCTAGTTGACTTTTTTAATTTAGAATGTTATTGTTTGCATTGTCTGTTGAGCTCTTACAAAATAAAAGATCATAAAAGCAACAAATTTAAAACTCAAAAAGTACTTTATCCTTAATGATGTTTTCATCAAACTGCATTTTTCTTGAATACCCCAAATTAAGATTTCAAGGGAAACCTTCATTGATTGTTTATCACTCCAGCATACTGATTCATTGTTGTTTGTGTCTTAGGTTTCCCTGTGAAAATATGAATACCTTCATGGATGAGGATTTCAGAGTGGCTAGTAACATTAGCCAAGCAACAGGAAGACTGGATGAGCACAAAGGTCAAGAACTCAACCAAAGTGACCCTTTGGACATGTTTGTGGGCATGGAACTTCTTCTGAGATTCAAACCTCTCTTCCTACCTCTCTACTGCCTGGTAGTGGTTGTAGCTGGTGTTGGAAACTCATTCCTACTGGCGTGTATCATGGCTGACAAGAAGCTCCATAATGCCACCAACTTCTTCATTGGTAATCTAGCCGCCGGGGACCTGCTGATGTGTTTGAGCTGCGTTCCACTGACTGCCTCCTACGCCTTTGACAGCCACGGTTGGGCTTTTGGACAATCTCTCTGCCACTTGGTGCCCTTGTTGCAATGTGCCACAGTCTTTGCTTCAGCACTTTCTCTCACTGCTATTGCAGTTGATCGCTACATCGTTGTAGGTAAAGATCTTACATGCCTATCACTTCTACTCTATTTTTTTTTTATATTTCAAACAGCATTCTCATTATAGGGGAAACAGGACCTTGTCATCACTCTTTTTTATTGACATTTAAAGACCCACTCTAGTGAAATTTTTTTGGTGTTTTTGACATGTCCTTGTAGCCTTTTTCTCATGATGGAGAATATATACATGTATAGTATACATATCTAGAGAGAGAGAGAGAGAGAGAGGGAGACAGAGAGAGAGAGAAGCGACAGTGCTCGACTTCGCATTGTGCATTAATCCAATTAAACCCCTTACAAAAAAAATAAATATTCAATCAATTTTTAGAACTTGATTGTTTTTATTTTTTCACAAAAAGCAAAATATTTCATACATGGCCCGTTGTCACGGTAACACAAGAATGTGTCACTGGGCCGACAGACCGTGACTGCAGCAGCAGAGGAAAGCAATGTATATGCTGATCGTGTGCTGAAAGTTCACCTCTTACTGCTTGTTTTTGTCTAGAAGATGAAGATAAAAGTTATTGCCATCATATTTATATTTATAGCATATTGTCATGTAAAATTTACCAAGTAAAATACTGTGATTAATGAAGAATTAATCACAATCCAAAAGTGTGATTAATCTGATTTTTTTTAATTGAGTGACAGCACAAATATATAAAATTCTGAGTATTTCTTAAATTCTAAATAGAAAGATTCAGTAGCAGATGAAAAAAGGCTGTTTTAAAGTGTTCTGTGATGCATCAAGTTTCTTCTCCGTTCCACTCTGATGCATCCGCTTGCAGACTAATCTTAATTTTTCACTGTAAGGTTGGATAGCTTTCATATTGCACACCATTTGTGTGTCACTGCTAATGATAGCTTGGGGCTGTGAGGAGTTGTAAGCAAGCGAGAAAGCGTGGAAACAAAGGCATGAAGGGACATCATTGCTAAAAAAAAACCACATAACTGTAATTAAAAGACCACTGGGAATACTTTAAATAGATTAAACTATTATTAAAAAGGGACTTTAGAGTGCATTTTCAATGCAAATTTTGCACAAAAAAAAATTCAGCAACTAGTTTTGGTTCTTATATGTGCTGTTGTTTTGTCTCAGCTAATCCAGTACGGAGGAGGATCTCAGTGTGGAGCTGTGGCGCAGTGACTTTGGGCGTTTGGCTGTTATCTTTGACTTTGGCAGCACCTCCATCTTTCTACACAAGCTACGTTGACCTTCGGCCCAGCGGTGTCAACCTGGTGGTGTGTGAAGAATTCTGGCCCAATAACGGCAACCTGCGGTTGCTTTACTCATGCTTTATTCTCAGCACGTCCTACATGATCCCACTGCTATCTGTCAGCATGTCGTACTGTGCCATTACTGTCAGCCTAAAACGCTACTCAATTCCTGGAGAGCCATCCATCAGTCAACAGCGTTGGAGCAAAAGGCGAAGGAAGACCTTTTCTCTGCTGGTGGCCTCCGTGTTGGCCTTTGCCCTGTGCTGGTTGCCTCTTCAGGTGATTATCACACACACTTAGGTCCAACCCAAGCTTGACCATTCTTAATATGTGCTCATTCAAATGGTTAAAAAACAAACATAAAACCTCGAAGCAGCACATTGTTCTTGTGGCTTCAGAAATAAAAAACTCAATAACAGTGAAGTGGCAAAAATAAATCTTTAGTGCAACTGAGATGAGATTTTTATGCTTCATTTATCAAAAAAGGCCCATTCTCATGTAAATGTGTCCATTACAAAAAAAACATTATTTTCTCAATAATGCATGATGAAAGCTAATAGATTATACATCATCATATTGACTGAAAGCCAGGAAACAGAAGGCGTTGTGGGATGGCAGTAGAACTCATGGAATGTAGTTTCAGGTTCAAAATGTAGTGTTAAACGGAAACCACACTTGCATGTTAGACAAGTTTAGCTACGTGATGATTTATATCTGCATTTCACACAATGTACAGTATGTGGAGAAATGTGCAATATGATGTTGCATTTTGTTTAACAAACATCATGTATTCATTTGCTCCACACAACCATAATTTTTGAGATGTTAGTTTGAATTTCATAACCGTTTTTGTTCATTCAATACATTTCATCAAGCCACTCTGAAGTTTCATAATACTTCCTACAGGACACATATATATACATTTATTGTTGATAGCTACTGAACATCTCTGAACATTAGGGTGGAGTACACCCTAATCAGGTCACCAGTTTGTCACAGGGCCATATTCACACACAGGAGCAATTTGCAGACAGCAGTTGACCTAAGAAACATGTTGTTAAACTGTAGGAGAAAGCAAGAGAAAATTCAGCTGGTTTCAGTCAGGATTCAAAACATGTTCTTCTCACTGTAAGTTGAAAGAGCAAACCACCATGCTGCCATGCAGCCTTTTTGCTGACAGACAACTAGTAACCACAACCAGGAAGTAGCAAACATTTCTACTGAAATGTACTTGAGGTTAGAAACTTTTATCAAACCAACCATCCAAGATATGTATTTCTGTTTAGATTTTTAACCTGTCATATAACTGAGCAAAATGATGGTAAAAGGTTTACTATTTTGGTCAGAGTAGATTATTATTAGAATGAGCCTAAAGCACATTTTCTTATCTTCTGCTGATTAACAGTGTCTAGCTGCTGTTCAGAGACAAAACAAATGCTCATATTTCTTAAACCTTTCATCTCTGTGGAAAAATGAAAACCCAGTCAGAATCCAGAGATGATGGACTACAATTATAGGCATGATGGGGCTGTGGTGGAATTAGCTCTAGGAAAGTAATCTGTTAAAGATCTAAAGCGCAATATGCAATAGACCTCTAAGAATTCATGTCTATCAGACACATAATACATATTTATAGCTGTGAACATTGAAACAGCCACAAGTTAGATATCTCATAGCCTATGCCTAGTGGGTTTGTGTTTTAAAGATTTAATTGTAAGGAAAAAATCTAAACTGTTCCCATGTTGTTGTTGTTAAGGTGCTGAATCTGATGCTGGATCTGGACCCAGACTTCCTCATCATAGGGAAACGCTACATCAATCTCTTACAAGTTTGCTGTCATCTACTGGCCATGAGTTCTTCATGTTACAATCCTTTCATCTACGCCTCATTACACAGCAAGGTGCGCATGCATCTGAAAGGCTACCTCTGTCCCTGCCGCAACCGCAAGAGTGGAATGGTGGAGAGACCCACGTCCAGAAGCTGATGTTCTGAGTGACATGCAGAGTCTGCCTTTTCCCACAAGCTGACATTTGAATCCTTATGTTAGAGTTTGAGGTTTGAAAAAAAGAATGCAAAACAAATTTTCCTAATGAGTTTGATTCATGCTTTTCAGCATTACAGTAGATGTTGTAAAGACATTTCATCGTCTCTCATGCCTCACCAGTCCAAGAGCTACACAAATCTTGTCATTGAAGCGAAGCAAAACAGATTAAGACCCTGATAATAAGACTAATTTTGTTCAATTTTTTTTTCTTTTTAGATGCTTGTGTTGTTTTTTGGAAAGCAGAACTGTAGGCACTGATATTAAACAAACTCTCGTGCTTATTAAAAATAAAAATAAGCAAAGTTGAATAAACCACCCCTGGGGCCTCGTTGCTACGCACAAAATAGGCTAAACACTGGATGCTGAAATCGGGTGAAGGTACGATGATTTTAGAAATGGATTATTCATCCAGTAAACACTTAACTGACAGAGCAATTATTTTCTGTTACCGTATTTATAAAAGTACAAGAGGAGGAAGTGTGGAAAAAAATGCTGAATTATTTTACTGTAACTCTACTTAAATGTCTTTCAGTTTCATTTTTGATATCTGAAGCTTATGAATAATCACTTACGTTTTAGTTTTGTAAAATGCAACCAGCCTAATTATTTGATTGCATTACTGGACTATCAATAAAACCATACTGATTTTCCAAGTGGCCATTCTGACTCTAAGAGGGGCTGCTGGTAAATGGATCTGTAATGCCAAGGGCCTAATGCTAGGCACTAAGCTTTTAAACAACATTTTGCGCAACCTATAGGCTTTATAATAATCGTAGTTTATAATTGCTGAAATTTGTAAAGACGTCTGCTTTGCACTCAGGTCAGCTTTTAGAGTTTCTGCAACTGTCTGCAAATGAATTTACGTCAACTTCTCCTCTTGAGGTTGACATTTTGCTCACTAGTGCACTCTGTAGTACACACACGTACACACACAAATGAACACAAAGCTGTTATTGTAGATTCCTACAGAACAGATCCTCATATGCATTAGTGTGTAATGTTCTTTAAGCGTTTTGGATTAAAATGGACACATATCACATGTTGTTGTAGCCATAAGACACTTTCTTACCTAAAGTACAACAGTACAACACGGTAAAAAGAATGTAGTGTTAAGAAGGCACCTAAGTGTTTTACTAGTTTCTATGTAAATGAGTTGACAAAAATTTTAGGTCCCAGTCTCCATCAACAACATATTTTCCAAACAAAACAATACTTTAATAATTCCTGCATAGGCATAAAAAGGCAACAAAAGGTCTTGACATTGCCATTATTGAATAAAATCATGACAAAAGTACACTGGTGATGGCATCCAAATGCAGCAACTGTTGACAATGAAAGGCGGGAGGAAGCACAAATAGATCCAATAGGACCAGAGTCTTACACTGTGTGGCTTCAACGCACCGGGTTACCTTGGTTACCTGGGAAGATGCTGCAAATAATTTGCATGTCAAAGTGACAAAATGTCTACTCCACGGAGAGAAAGACAAGTCAACATTCGGACAAACTCCATACATAACACGACTCAAAACAAGAGGTTGTACTTTTTAACCATTACAGTTGAAAACACAACAAACTTTAAATGATAAATGATATTTGCAAATATTTTACTGACATTCACATTATTCATTTGTTTGTTTTAAAATGCGTAATGGGTTTTTAAAATTGCATTTATATGTTCTGCTAATACATTTTAAATACATTTATTAAATTACAGCAAATACAGCAACTTTTTAAGTTTATAAAAGAGTAAGAATGAATACAAAGTATTTTGTTTAAATTCTTTTTTTTAAATCAACGGTTCTACTACTTACTAACATTAATATACATTAAACGTTTTTTTTTTGTTTTTTTTTTAAACAATGACTGTTTTTAAGGAGGTCAGAATGTGTTTTATAAAAATGTAAAAAAAGAACTAAATTGTAAAAATGGGACAATGTTTTCAAATAAGTCAAGTATTTGCATGTCTGTTAATAATATATTTATGCTTAATGTTTCTTTTTTATTATTTTTCCCATAGAAAATGTTCTTAAGCTTGAATTAACCCAACAACAGCAAAACCTACTTTTTACAACATATTTTTGTTGACTGAAACTGTTTTGTAGATGAGACAACTACAACATTTTGGCGTTTACACAACTCAAACTTGACTAAAACTAATAGTCAAAATGACTAAAATATAATGAAAGCTAAACAACTTTGGAGACTATGAACAAAACTAAATAAAATTCTGCTGTCCAAATGAACACTGACCTGTTTACATTCCGCTGAAAATAGAATGCTTACCATTTCACAGCTTGAAGGTCAACTCTGTAAACACTCAAGGACACTCAACTGTTTCTGTATTGTAATTAAATCTACATTTATACAAACAAATATACTACAAATGTTTCACAAGCTGATTTCATCTACGTTCAATAGTTTAAATAAGATTATTAGTTCTTTCTTTTACTGAAGTCAAAGCACAATTTTCTTGTGCCGACTGTTGTTTCACTTTCAAGCACAGTCTAATTTTATTTCTAATCCCATTGCTGACCAGGGCATACAGCACAGGGTCCACTACACAGTTTAGACTGGACAGTGCCAGTGTGCAAGAGAAGGCGAAGTGCATATTCTGTTCAAACTTGCAATAACTTCCTCCCGGGGAATGGTCATCGGCTCTGTAGTACACAACTGACCGTACCAGCAACAAGATGTGATAGGGAGCATAGCACACCGAGAAAATACCAATCACCCCATAGGAGAGCAGTCGCACTTTCCTCTTAGCTTGAACATTAAGGCCAGGACTTTTGTCCACAGTGGCCAGAATTTTCCAATAGCTTACAGTTAGCACCGCCAGAGGTAACAGGAAGCCAATGGCCACTCTGGCCATGTTGAAAATGGCTACATTGTCCGGCATCGGGTAGTTCTCGTAACAACGATCGTGGTTGTTTTTATCATCATGGGCATCTGTTATATTGTCTTTTATTAGAATAATAATGTGCAACACCACCGCTAGAATGTAAATGACAGCACTCTGGAACCAGGCATAGCGAGATGTCCGGTAGATCTTGAATTGCAAAGGGTAACAGACCAACAGGCTCCGATCCACAGAGATACAGCAGAGCAGGAAGATGCTGATATACATGTTGGAGTAGTAGAAGAATCCAGCTACACTACAGGTTACAACGGGCAGCTGCCAGTTGTGGTCTTTAAGGTAATAGTTGATCCAGAGAGGCAAGGTGATAATGTAAAACAAATCGGAAATGGACAGACTGAGGAGGAAGATTCCCAGGACATTTTGCTGCTTTACTTGTTGCCAAATGGGGCATAATGTCAGCACGTTGAAAATCAAACCGAAAACAAAGGCCAGGATGAAAAAGGACACCAAAAGGTCACTGATGGGACTTCCTTTTATATCAACACAAGTTGATCTGTTCAAGTTTGTTGAGTTTGAGTCGAAGTTTGTTGCTGAAGCCATTGGTTTGGCTGCGTGATTCTCTTCCTCTTCAGTTCTCTGTCACAGTCCTGGTAGCAATTTAAACTGTGGGAACAAATAAAAACAGCATTATATTTTTGTGGACATTACAAGTAAGTACAGTTTGAAATAATAGGAAAATGTATAAACCAACTGGGCTCTTAATTTAGCTATAGTTTTTAACAAAAGGAAGTTGATCACAGTCTTTTTGTCTTTGAATTTATCAATATTTCAGGAATGACTCTCAAAAACTTCAGTATTTGACCCACGATTGATTTGTTTTTATGTACATCAATTATTAAAGAAAAGGATTTCACTAAAAACCTTGTGGAGAAATCTGTTGGTTACTCAAATACACCACTCATTTTCTAATATTGTTTTATTATCACTTACAGGGTCACGGGGCTGTTGGAGCCTGTCCTGGGGCCTTCCTGCTGTGAGGCAAGAGCACTAACCACTCCACCACTGTGCAATCCAAAAATACCTGAAATAATACGAAATAAGAAGAATACTCTGATTAATACTTGTATTTAACAAAGCTAGGTTTAATGTTTTTGTTCTGTGGTGCTTTGAGACAATCTCTGTTGTAAACTCACCCTTCATAAATAAACTGAATTTACTTGAACTTTAAAATAAACTCTGACATTTCATTTCTGAACAACTTAGCACCAGACCTACAGACCTGGCATGCAAAACAACACAAATACCTGAAGAAATACAAACAAATAAACCCTACATACATCTGCTGCTGGGACAGTTGTTGACACAGATTTAAATTCATAGCATCTTAAACCTTTCATTTGCGTCATCCTATGGTGTGGTTCAGTGAACCATGGCATACATTTATCTGCCTTCCTGATGTTTCTAGGATAGAAGGCAACTTTAACAGTTGAGTTTATCTTCCTATACTGCTCTAAATTCATCATCACTGCTTCAGCTTTTCCAGGCTCTAGAAAGATATCCAGCTCTTTTGCAAATGTTTTAAAGACATATAGGTTAAAACAAATGTATCACTTTTTTCATATACTAGTTTTTCGTCAGTGTCAAAACAAGAACTAAAACTGATGGAGGTTTTTGCAGTGGCCTGAAAAACACGATGTCTGAGGTCATTCCATTTCTATTTAATTCAGTGATTGAATCAGCAGATCTGTTACATTATTGAGCTTTTTATCTGCTGGATAGATGACTCCCTATTGAACTAAATTTTAAAAAATGCTTTTAAGACACCACAGCAACATCCAAACAACTTTTATCAAACCTTTTTTTATCTGTACAGCGCCAGTGTATTTTTAAAGGCCTTTAAAAACGAAGTTGAACTGGACTGGTTTCCAAATGTTCTGAACAGCAAATAAAAGTCTTTGGCCCAGATTTCTCGATGTCCTATAAATCAACTCACAAGAACTACTTGTTGTCTAAAAACAGAAGTATTTTTTCTTCTTTTGAGTTCAGTCGTTAGATGATCTAAACTGTGCTCTGCACTTGTGATGTTCTTTGATTTTTGTTTCCTGTTCACATTGGGCCCCATCTCTCCATCTCTCCTGGCCTCTGTTGTAGTCTCAGGAAGGATCTGATGCAATTAACGTCTGGAAAATTGATACACAGATTCCACTTAGAATGGTGTGTAGGCGTAAGTGTCTTTTTCAGTTATCTTGGTTTCGGAATAAACTGGGCTTAAATGTTTTGTTGAAAGAGGTAGCGAAGTTGGAAATTTTTAGCAAAAGCCACACCTTTTCCAAAGCCTCTTGGAGACTGTTGTAATCAGTCTGGATGGTATGACTAACCGCTAGTTGGTAATTCCCTGGTATTAATAGTGATATTTATGGTTGCAGGGGAACTTGTACGCACATGCTTTTTGCTTAACAAGACAACCAACAAGCTGCTGTTCATCATTATTTATCATTATTATCGATAGGAATTAGTAAATAACATTTCATTTCCCAATCCATCCTAAAACAGGACTTACTGTAAACTCCTACTGTATGAATGTCTATACATATAATAAAAGACAAACTCTCCTGCTGTCTTTTCATCTGGGAGTCTTTAAAGAGGCCAAGCTTCTCGATTTCCTTGAAAGATTGGAATGTACTGCATACCTAAGTGTGCACAAAATGATTTAATGCTTCAGTTCTCATTCGCTACCCCACCTCCCTAAAATTAAAGTCACCTTTATTTTTCTGCAGTTCTCTTTAACCAAGCGTCTCTATGCTGTACTGTACTATACAATATGAGAGTTTAAACAACTCAAAACATCTAGCTCCACCAGGAATCAATTCAAAACTACTTACTTTGCCGAACCCCTTTCAAACAAGGAAGGTGCTGTTGCTCATGAAGTTAGATTAGGATATCATTAACTTCTCTCAGTTAAGTAAGAATGACTTGAAAATTGAAATAAATGTTTGATCTTTCAACAGAAATGACTTTTGTTTTTACATTCTTGCTTCAAGCTAGTCTTACCTGCTTTTCTTTACAGGAGCTTCATACACATTCCCCTGCCATTTCAGGTACAGTCCAGACTTGTTAGAAACGGTGCATCAAAAACAAAAGCAAAAAAAAAAATCCTCAAGACGAACGAACTTTAAGCCAAACTACAACGGTGTCAAGTGATCCTTCCTGCTGAAATCCAGTCTGGTAAATATCAGTTGAGTAGTTGCAGCCTTAGTTGCTTGACTATTCTTTTCTTTCTGTATGTCTGTTAGTTTGACTTCTACTCAGCTGCTACAGCTGTGCTGTCAGCAAGAACTGTGCAGAGGGATGAGACAAATAGTAGAATGGGTTGAACAGTGGGAGGTGGTTTCATCTTGCACATGTGCAAAATAGGAAGTGCAAAAGAGAGGGAGTTACCACACCAGTGATGTAGGTCTACACATTAATGCTTCTTGGAAATGGCAAAACCTTGCAGTAAAAAAAATTGTTGTGGTTGAGGGGTTGTGTCAGAGGAACTTTCCAGTTTTACTTCACATTACTTTTCAAGTCGTACCTTATATATGATAAGTGTGGGTGTAAAACCATTTCCATTTAAAATTTGGATAAAAAATAAAAATAAATCCATTACAGCATTCATTACAACAGATTTCAGTCTAAATATGAATAACATTTGGGACTTTTGCATGAGGTCATGATTATACAGTTTATGTAAACGTTTACAGAATATTCTGTTTGGTATTTAAATGGATTCTGGGCAAAATCATTACAAGATTTTGATTGCATTCTGAGTTCAGTATTTATTTTGTTATTATTTCTTTTTCAACTATTTCCTAAAAACATCAAGCTTGCTTAAGAATTGTTTCTGCATAAATTGTTGTTTATTTTATTTTCTCGCCCCTTAAAAAAAGAGGAAAAAAACTGCACATTCATTTGTACAAATTTTTTACAAATGAATAAAGTCAAAAAACGAAATGTATGTCCAAAGTTTATTTTTGTGATGAAGAAATGCTCACAATTACAAAATGTACTACAACTAAGCCCTCCTTTTTTGAATGTGTGGTGTACAGACTACATTCTAAAAAAAGGAAAGCAAGCAGGGCTTGCACTCTGTGCTTCCGTATCTCACTGCTCTTGGGTTTTGGGTGCCTGGCGGACGGATCTCCTCCATTGGCCCCACAGTACCGGTGCGTGGGGGCCCTGGTTGCCGCTGCTATTTCTGCGGGGGTCTTGGTGTGGGTGTGGCTGGGAATTCTCCCTCCTTCTTTTTACATTCCATCATCCACTTCAGCTTAACATAAACAAACACCTGAGCACAGGTGTCGGCTCACTTTTGCACAATTATTTTACGTGACAGAATGGAACGCTTTACATGTGTTGGTTTGTATGCATAGGTGTGCGTGTGAGCCGCATGTTGACAAGTTTGTGAAGACTCTTTGGAGCCAGCAGGTATGTTTGTAACAACTGAGTGTGCAGACAGGCCCCGCCCATTTTTGACTAACATTCACACTGTAATAATCATAAGATTCCAGCATCTTGTTGCCTGTTCTTTTACGATTACACCCTTCCTCCCATGTAGTCGTCCTCTAGCTTCTGTAACCCCCCCTTTTCCCCTTTTTTTATACCCCCCCAACATCTCTCTCTCTCCTTCCCCCTCTTTTTCCGTCCGGTCCAACAAAAAGAAGAACACAAACAAAATCAATATAAATAAAGTTTAATTTAAATTACAAAAGGGGTTTAAGCAAATATACACTTTGTTTCCGATGATTTATAACCCCCAATTGTAATTAAGGAGCACTTTTTCACCTTTTTCTCTCTCAATGCGTCACAGTCACTGGAAACGTTCTTTGTATTATCAATTGTGTATTTTTAATGCTATTTACTATCTATTATTATCTGTTGTTCTTTATTCTTATCTCATTTTTGGAGCTATGGTAACAAATCAATCACGTCATGGGATCAATTAAAGTTCTATCCATCTGTAATTATTTGAGCCAACGAGTCATATGTTTCATTGTGTAGTGGCTTGCATAGTATGAATCCATTAGATTCTACAGAACAATAAATCAAGTTCTCGGTCTAAAATTAAAATTTTGCTGACATGATGTCAATTAATATCATTTATTTGTGTCACAAACAAAACATTACCGTGTATTGATTTTTTGGAAGTAATATTCTCCACATTTTGACACTAGTTTTTCAAGTTTTACTCTTGTGACAGGCGGTAAGAAAGATAGACCTACCAAGAATTCTTATTTTAAGGAAAATAATTTTAGTCAATGAAAATGTTTTCTCAAGCTAAGATTTTTTTGCTTTTGAAAAACTTTCTTGATAAGATTATTTTTCTTGCAAGAGAGAAAGTAAGACTTTTTTTTTTTAATTGTCTTTACTTTCTTTAGATCCAGTTTTTGCAGTGTATGTAGTAAACTTCCTTTGAACTTTAAATTTGAATGTATGTAATTATAACGTTTATTCACTAATGTTTCTGTTTTTGCTGAAATGACAGGCAAAACTTTTTGAATTTGTATTCTTATCTAAAAAAAAAAAATACACATGCATATGTATCTGTGACCCAGTGTACAATGGCTTATAAGTATGGTCAAAGGGTCATTCATTTCAAGGCTTTATGCCTCTTTTTTTTCTAAATTCAGAACCAATTTTGTCTTCAACAGAGAGGTGAAGACACAAGAAAATGCCCTGCTAAAGCTCAACAGCCTGATGCTGTGCATAAACAGTTGCATCATCAGCATATGAATGCTTCCTGCCTGCGCTTCCATGTTTCAGGTAATTTATTTAAATAGAAATAAAATGAGAGTGACAAACAAAAACTGTGGAACCAACGTCCATTTCAACTGAACCTAAATGTGAGGATTGATGCTCCTTAGTGAAGATTTCTTGTGCTGGCTTTGTTTACATCTTATTTTATTTTCTTCATTTTACCATGCAGCCCCTGCTTATACTTTCCTTTAGTTTTTAGTGTTCCCTTTAGGGCAGTGAATGAGTGGCTCAAGATCCTGGTGGAATGACCTCCTTGGGGTCGGAGATTATGTATTTGCTTACTTCAGAGTTCCAAGGTAAGTTTTTTTTTTAAACCTTTATGTTTAGGCTCAAAGTGTAATTTCACTTTTAACCTTTTAGTTGGTGTCACACTTAAATGATGACACAAATTAAATGGTAATTTGTTAAACATAGAATGATTTTATCAAACCTAGAATAACTAAAAATGGGAATACATAAGCCTTATTTAGATGTTCTTTTGCAACTAAATCAATTTCACTGAGAACATTCCTACATCACAAATGCAAAGTCTTGAAGTAACTCCACAGATGCTCTAGGTAAATATGTAGCAATGTGTTCATGAAAAGAAACTTTAAACACTCTGTTCCCTGGTGCTAAAATTGCATTCTTTTTCTAGAGTTTTCTCCACTGACTCATAAATTTCAGAACATTTTTCTTACTAATTCCTCTCTATCCAAATACAAAGAAGTACATTTCAAAGTACTAAAAAAATGCTTTAAATACTTTACATTTTTGTGCATCCATCTTTGACATTTCACCAACTTTCATTTTGTCTTTAACTCCTAAACAGATTTACTGTATTCATTTTGTCTACATTTAAATGTTTTACTTTAAACCAATATTAAAACTCATATAAAAGTTGTACAAATGAAGACTTCTGACTTCTTCTGACTTAAGACTTAAGACTTCTGACTTCTTCTGACTTCTTGTATTTTTGTCAGTTTGGGTTTGAGTGTAATTTGTTTTATTTTTTTAATCTAAAAAGTGATACAATTTATTTTAAGAAAATCAAATGTCATAACATTCATGCTTGGAAGGTACCGAGTACACTCACAGATTTGGAACAATTAGGGTCAGAGACATTGCTTAAGCACACCAGAGCAGAGCTTTGAAGAATTCTGCAAGTACTGTCCTTGAATCTACACTCACTGGTCACTTTATTAACCACACCCAAGAAACTGCTTGTTGATGCAATTTTCTAATCAGCCAATCACAAGGCAGCAAGTCAATGCTTTTAGGCATGTAGACATGGTCAAGAGGATCTGCTGCAGTTCAAACCAAGCATCAGAAAAGGGAAGGGGATTTAAGTGACTTTGAACGTGGAATGGTTGTTGGTGCCAGACAGGCATTTCAGAAACTACTGATCTACTGGGATTTTCACCCACAACCATCTCTGGGATTTACATAGAATGGTCCGAAAAAGACAAAATATCCAGTGAGTGGCAGTTCTGTGGACGGAAGCTTGTTGATCCCAGAAGTCAGAGGAGAATGGACAGACTGGTTCCAGCTGATAGAAAGGCAACAGTAACTCTGGTTACAACCAAGGTCTGCAGAGGAGCATCTCTGAACGAACAACATGTCCAACGTGTTTCCAGTACCTTGTTGAATCTATGCCATTAAGGACTGAGGCAGTTCTATAGACATAAGGGGGTCTAACCTGATACTAGCAAGGTGTACCTATTAAGGTGGCCGATGAGTGTATCTCACCTTTATCCAATTGCTTTAAAAGTTGTTTGAAAACTGTGGGGCAGCCGCAGTGCAACGGTAGGGCGGTCGACTACTGATCGGAAGATTGCATGATTGATTCTGTCCTTACACCCTCCCATGTGTCAAAGTGTCCTTGGGCAAGACACTGAACCCCACATTGTCTCTGGTGGGATGTTGGCGACAGTGTTCGGCAGCAGATCCACCATCGGTTCGTGTGTGAGTAGGTGAATGGGACTGTGACTGTAAAGGAAGGTAGAAAAGTGCTAAACAAGTAAACGCCATTTACCATTTTTTACCATCTGTCCAAAAAAAAAAAAAAAGTGAATGAGCCTGGAGAAATTTGCACACAAAGTATAATGCTAATGATCTGATTAAATATTCAAACATATTTCTCTAACATATCCAATTATGTGAGCAAATGTAACAGTGCTGTAAAAATTGCATGCATAGATAGATGAGATATACCAACTTTGGTTGTGTTTGGAGGTTTCATACAGAAAACACTGACAATAAGCTGGTAATAACCCATTATTCTTTTTTTTTTAAATATGTACACAATAGTTCCACAAACCCCTTTGAGGTTTGCATCTGTCTGAAAACACTGCTGGGCTACTACTTTGTGCAATTTCGTAAATTGTTTTTCACAGTTGATAGAATCTCTTTAAAGATGCATTATGTCGAAGTGCAGCAGCAACAAAGCCACCATAGAGTACGCTTTTAGTGGACTTGATGGACAAACTGTTAGTCAGTGATTCTGAGGCTAACAACTGAAGGAGGAAATGCAATCAGAACATGTCATCGTGTTATTTGAAGACAAACCTTTTTAAACCAAGCATGTATTTGAATTGTTCTGTAAGCACCTTGATATCTCAGAAGGACAAAAACTACTTTTTCCTTTAGACTAAATGTAAGGAATATTATTTATCTAAGCAAAATCAAACTGCTTAGCCAAACTTAGCGCATTTATCATCAACAAAAAATCTGATGTTAAATGATACCAACATATAAACTAGTCTGGAAATGTCTCCTTTACGCGAAGACATAATTTACCCAACCAGTGTTGTGATATTTGCCAGACAAAAAAAGTTGACGGTGCAAGTTAAAAAAAGTGACAATTATTCACTTAAATGATAGATATTTGTGTCATTCATTATTCTAATGTATAGGAGCAACAGGGAGTGTATGACTCTGTGTCACCTGTGCATTTGTCTGCTCAGATGGTTAAATTTAGCTGTGAACTTAAGACGGGGAAAGATGCCAGTCACAAGTTAGTTCCATTTTTGTTTTACAACTTTACCCGTGCAGAGGGGAACCTTCTGCTCATAAACTTTCAACAGAGCTTTCAGATATTAACTAGGTTTATCTCTTTGTAGAAAGAGGTCAAAGTTTTCAACAAGCTGAAGTTCATTTTGAAAAATCTTACCCAGTTTAAAAGCTTTTTTAGATAGTAAAACATTTTATATCATTTAAAAAATATTTCCATTTTGTTGCTGCTTTTGCCAAAAGGTGGCAATTTCCTCTTCCTGTTCTTCCCTCCTCTGTCCGATCTGTGCGCAGATTTTAACGCACCAGTAACCCATCAACTCATTGCAGTCTACTTTTTTAAAATCAGTCGCTCCATCTACAACCAGCCAGTCTGTCAGCTTAAACTGCATGTTGCTAAGCCTATGTCTCTGTTCAGGCTTTTAACTCTGTTCCGAATAAAAATTTAGTTTCTGCTTTTTTGATCCTAGTAACAACGATTAGGATTTCTCCAGACTCATTTTAACCTCATCAGAACATCGAAAAACTGATTTTGGAATCTCAGTCCCTTCTTTTTGATGGTTTTCCGCTGAAGCTGTCCACATGGAATTTGCTTATCCAAAAGACTTCATGTGATTTCAATATCAAACCATGCCTATACTTCATAAGTATTATAACATTACAAAGAATCTTGATTACCCATTAGGTTATTTGCAAGAGTATGTTAAAGTCCCACTCTCATCAGCTTTTGATCTATTGTAAAAGCGTTACCAGAGACTTTTTAGTTATGATTATGCCATTTTTAGCCGTTTATGCTATTTTCTGTAACATACTTTCTCCAGAGCGGCAGGAGTTCACTAGAAAATTGATCCAAAGTTGAGGACGGGTCTGTTAGTGTGGTGTAAGCTCTCCCTGCTTCCCATCATCCATCTGTTTACCAACTCACCCGCTGGTAAGCAGCCACTCACATCCCCTACCTAACATTACAGATGCAACAACATGGCAAGAATAAAGAAATACTCAGAAAAACAAATTTAAGTAATGTTCTAAGGATATGTCTGCCACGATGGAAAAATATCACAAGAACATGTTAAAAACACCAAAAACACTAGTGTAGTGGGCCTTTAATGTAAAAACTACTGTGGACTTATTAAAAGTCAATAAAGTTCAGAGCATCTCTGAGGTAAATACGATTGCTTTCTGAAAATATTTAAAACTGTACACTAGCTTCTTTTCTCAACTTAAAAAACTTTTTTATGTTCTCATCATTTTCACAGAAAGATCCTTCTATTAAGCTATCAACTACCTCTGCATCCAACCTGAGCAAATTATCACACATTACTACCTCAACCTTTGACCACCTAAATAAAATTGAATGCTTCCTGTGGATTGCACTCCTGCGTGTAAGTTTCTCATCCAAAGCTGTAGAATAAACACTGAAAAGTAAGCATGAGGATTTCTAAAATAAAAAGACTAATTTGTGCAACAGAAAACTAGATTCGGGACTTAAACTTCAAGAGCTTTTTGAAGAATTCTACTCTGAAATCTGTTTTCTCCTTTACATTTTATTTCTGACTGTCATCCACTGATTTAGAAACAATGAGCATTTAGTGGTTCATGAATTTATTTACTCTCCTTTTTGATATGAAGCACAATATTGTTCAGTTACTGCACATGTCAGTTATATATCTTGTTTTTATACTTCTTTTGGTGGATTTTAGTGGTTTAATCACATTTGGTTTTGGCTTATACCTTGTTGCTCCCCTTCTCTTCTGAAATATGTTTACTTTTAAGTATTTGTTTGACTTTCTGCTCTTTGTTTAATTTCTACTTATTTGCTCATCTGCGCTCTGTTAGGAACTACATCCATGAGCCAACACCTCTGTTATCTAATATTATAGTGCATGCATTTCTATATTCTGTTCTTTTTTTTCATAAATAAATTAATTTAATAAACATCTACCTTTTTATCTTTCCTCTGTCGCCAAGAGCCCTTCATTTAGTTCCTTTCTCTACACTGAGAAGAAGGGCTGTTTTAAAGCAATTGTTTAACATTTTTTTTGTTTGTATTGAGGATTTGAAACTGGCTATGAATGATCTTACAGATGCAGCTACAGGAAAAGCTGAACTGAAAGTATACTGTGAACTGAACATTTCTCAGGGACTTTTCAGGGATACTTTAAGGTTTATGCTTGGAACTTAAAGTCAAAATTAGAATAGGGCAACTGAGGTCAGATTTAAATTCATGTCAGAAGCACTTTTCATATTTCAGGATCTGACCAGACCTGACAAAAGAAAATATTTTGGAGAGCACACGTGTCCCCTTGGTTGTATTTAGGCTCGATTATTAGAGTTACTTGACACAAACCAGGAACTTAATTTCCGGTTTCACGTGAGGCTTGACGCAGTTTCTCTGCTGAACTAAATGTTGGGATCTTCAGCTCTACTTTCAAGAACAAAGACAATATCCTGAAAGAGGGTATCTTGTGGCACAGAAATAAAACTGTCAACACCTGAAATAGATAAAAGATACAAAGAGAGGCAACATGCCATTTAGTATCACTTGCTAGCAATAATGGCTGCAGAGCTGAAGGAACAAGGACTCATTTAACCAGAGCTGGCATAGGTGCAGCTATCGCTGAAGGGAAAACAAATTATTCCTGTCTGTATAGACTTTTTTATTTCTGGAAGGTTTGTTGAAAAATACATAAAACAACCTGTCTTTTCCTTCTGACAGTCAAGAGTTATTCTTGAGCGAACTTTAAAAACCTAAAACCCATCACATGTCTAATTAAGCTGGGTAGATATGAGAAAGCAGCCGCTGATGTCAGTATATTTAAGATACAGCCACTTCTAGAGTAATTTGCTCTTCTTCAGAGAGAAAAAAAACAACTGTCAGTCAGCTGAGGTGAGGAGTAATTTATTCCATTTTCGCAAAAGGTACCATTTCCTTTGTCATGCACTATTTAGGGGCTGTCCTCCATCACAGAAACCTGCAGGGAAAATTATTTTTTAAAGCAAGAATGAGAAAAAGCAACGTCAAAGGAAGACCAAAGGATTTTAAGGATTTCATGCTGGCTAGCCCATGTATGGTAATTAGGTTTCAAAGAACTTTTTTTTAAATGGAAGGGCTTTTTGATAAGGATTTTCATGTGTTTTTTCTTTGTGTCTACTTGCAGGGATCCTCAAAACATGCACTAAGTTCATGATTTAAAACACAAAGGAGTGTGAGCATGCATGATTTAGTGATCACTCACATCTCGGTACCCAACCTTACAGATGGAAAGGACTCCAGACCATTGACTGTATACAGAAAACTGGACGGAGTGACTCCTCCCCTCCCTGGTGTTCCAACCTGCTGACTCCAAGAAGCCAAAATCCTATAGACTTCTATTGAAAGATAAACAGCTACTACTCAGCCATTCTATTTGTCTGAAAAATCATTTTTTTATCTGATACATTTTTCCTAAAATCTTGCTAATCCAAATTTTTTTCGTAATACTTTTTTCTTTTTAGTTATTCAAGTTAAAAGCTAACCAATCTGATACCTTAGTAAAAGCAGTTGTATCAGCTGGCTCTCACCTTGAACATTTAATTGACAGATTCTCCCATGCCCACTTTTAGTGGAAGGGGTGTGGACTTCGGACAAGCTTACTCAGCATTGGCGTCACTAGCTGCCATAGAAACATTAACTCAGACTGACTTAGACTAATCACTGTCTGGCTATCTGGCTCCAACATGGCGACATCTATATTAAGGAAAATGGTGACTGAATTAGCTTCAATGCGCTGGAGCGAAAGGACATTTTCTAGAGGTTGCTTCACACCCGCCTCTATCCAGGTCTCTATATACAGTCAATGCTCTAGACTGAAAGGAGATGAAGAAAATATGTCCTCCTAATCATTTAATAAAACCGCCAAAGCCAACAAAGTGTTGAAAGTTTGTATTATCTTCTGTAAAGGTCAGAATCATTAATCAAACCTGTTGAACACAATCTACACATATTGAAAAGTACATGGTTACATATTTTTATGAGTTAGCACAACAAGCTCCATGCTGAATGACCCATCTAGAAAGTTTTGCTTCATAGAAACATGCTGACACTAAAAGTAACATTACTAAACAAAACAAAACAAAAAAAAAATCTACCTTAGTTTCTCAAGCTGTGCTTTTAAGCACTGTGATCCAGAGAGGAAGTCCGTTGAAACAGTTAAAGATGTGTGTTTCAGTGAAATACTTTATTTCTAACTTAGGAGAGAGTCAGCACCTTTAGCAAAATAGATGTTACTTTCACCAGCTATGATTCCATATATCTGCAGTTTAAAAAAAAATACTGTTAATGCTCCAATTTCCTCTTCAGTAATGTGCATTTATCAAGGAATCCATTGTGGCGAAGTTGCTTTTGCTTGATCAATAACTCGCACTTTTTTGGTCACTGCAGATCAAGAATTTACGGGAATGCATTTGAGAAGAGAGATGGTTTTGTCCACATGGATTTACTTATATTATTATCCGCACAAAAGAAATCTCATGTCATTGTTAAGAGCCCCCATCCCTTGAAACGTGTGGTGGGGCTTATCATAGCTGTTTATTGACAGCACATGGTCAGAAAGCCTGCAATTCTAATCAGTTTACAAGAGCTTTCATTGTTATTAGGTTGCATGTAGAGGAGAGACGCCTACAGCTCTTTTTTTTTGTGGTTTGTAGAGAGCTGCTGTTTGTAGCTTCACTTAAAGAGGCAGATTACAGTTCGAGAAAGTGAACACATCACCCTGCTTTCTTGTGAAAAATGCAAACATGAACTTCCTTTTCTTTCAAGAAAGAACTGCCAGTCCATGAAAACAAAAGATCCAAGATAAAGTCAGGCTGTTCAAAAGAGCTGTAACAGCAGAGGTAGCCTAAAATGGTTGAAAAACATTGTGAGGACTTCTAGATTGCTGAAAAAAAAACTGGATTTATAATATGAATGTGGCACATAGCAGATTTTGAATGTAGGGTGCCTAAACAGCTCTGCAAGATCCCTACTACAACCTACTGTCACTTCTTGTCTTTTCTGTCTTAAGGTAAACATACTCTACCACCTTTCAAAATGAGTCATTTGTCTCTCGGTGTTCAGAGTATGCTGACACGGTCTGTGAGGCCTTGCACATCTGCATCATCCCCACCTTCCTCAGCAGGAGGAGGGGGAACAAGGTGAGAAGGATAGTGCATGTTTTGCTCGCAGGCGTACAACTGCCAACGGCTGTCATCGCTCTCGTGGGTGATGTAACGTTCTCCAAGTTTGGTCTCCAGCTCCCGCAAGTCCAACCACGTTTGGTAGTCCTGTGAAACGGAGAACAAATGTTAGGGTGAAATTTCAGCTTAAGAAGCCATGAAATTGAATTGATATAAGAGAGGCTTTCATGGTTTTGATGAGCCCACAGAAGACCATCCAGTAATCACTTCCGGATAGTGCCTGCATGTCAAAGACCTGCTGTAACCAAGAAAAATGCAAATAGCATTTACATCCAGTTAAAGCTACAGTGGCAGAGTAAATGAACATTATTACAATAAACAAAACAGATGCTCAAACTGTTGAGCATCTATTTTCTCAGTTAGGGCTTCATACAGTTGAACAATCTGTCTCTTCCTTCTAGAAGCAAAGATTACAGAGCCACTCTCAAGATGTTAAGGCCCAGCTTTGTCACTGTGACAGTGTCTGTGGAGCGGCTGCTGCATCTTTTATCTCTAATGAGGGACGATAGCTGCACTGAAAGCATGGCGGTATGTTGATGAGGTCAAAGGAAGTCTACTCTTTTAATAACTGTGTATGAATAGGGTGCGTGTTGGGAGAATGTGAGTGAATTATTTGCAGTACCTGTAAATACGAGTGGCTGAGACTTTTGTCTACGCTGTAACGCTTCCTCATCATCACCTGCAGCAGGTTGTTGATCAAGTCGATTGCTGAAAACACATTATTCCCACCATCAAATGAATCATTAACTTTTATTTCAAGACTTTACAAATCACAAAAAAACTATTAATGTTCCTTGCCAGGTTTTAAAAATGAAATAATATGGCTTTATGTAACAAACAGGCAGATGAAGTGATGTGTACAGTCTTTATATATAAAAAAAAAAAACTGTAGCCATAGGGAGCTAATTAAATTTCACTTGATTAGCTGATAATTATGGCTACCTCAATTAAAGGTTTGGCTGCACGACTTGAGGAAATTGTTGCTGCCTGTCAGTCTTTTTCTACTGTGAGAAAGAAAACACTCAAAACCATTTGCAGAAGTGAACTTCCAAACAGGTCTGGTCACAAAAAGCAGTTATCCAACTCTTCATTTGTTGCACATGCTAAATAAGTCATGCTCGTTGCCGCAGTTTATGACATTACAGGGTGAGACCGTTAGGCTGCCTCACCCTGTAATGTCATAAACATTACAGGGTGAGGCAGCCTAACTGTTTTCCTGTAAATCCTGCGTTTGCACTGAAAAATGTCAAGGAAAATATTTATGAAAATTATTCATTTTAAGCACCTTTTGGGACACTCAAAGTCACTGTACAAAACACAACAGTATTAAAAAGTGTTGAAATATAATCTAAGATGGAGTGTGCAACGTATAAATAAAATTTAACTGATTGTGTGCAGCACCACCACAGATATAATTGTTCATTTTCACACACGGTTATGAACAAATGGTTATTTATTGTTTCATAATAGGCATGTTTAGTTTTTCACAGCATAACTGTTGCTGTTCTCTCTACTTTTAATGAGGCAGAGCAAGAATAGACCCTTGTTATTAATACTGAGTCAACACAACGAACAGTTTGTGTGTTTACTGTTTCTATACAGAATTATATAAACACTGCTTATGTCATATTTGTGCTTATGCTATATTTGTGTAGCATTGCAAACTACATCGTTAAAAATTGTTGTCAAACTGAAATTACTGACTGTGGTTTTAACAAAAAATGTGAAATATACATGTTTTCTGTTTAAAGTATAGTAATGCTTTATAGTAAGCTTGACTGCTTCACTGTTATTTCAGTTTACCGTCTTTGGAGATCTGCTTCCAGGGGTTGGGTGGGTACATAAAGGCTGCATTGTGGATCTGGTCGTTGATGTCTTCATCTTCATTAAAGGGGAATGTACCACTGAGGCTGACGTACATGATGACCCCCACTGACCACATGTCTAATGAGCGGTTGTAGCCCTGGTTCAGTAAAACCTCTGGGGCCAAGTAAGCAGGTGTTCCCACCACAGAGCGGCGAAAAGACTTCTCGCCAATGATCCGAGCAAAACCAAAGTCGCATAACTTGACCTACGACAGATAAAAATTGATGACGATAAGATACGGTAAGTAAAAAAGAAAATGAATGTGTCCATAAAATTGAGATATTTGCATAGACAAATGTAAAAAAAAAAAGAAGACATGTTTAAAAGACTGCACATGTGTAATGTCGCACTTAAAAATGATAACTGGCAGATGTTTAAATACCTGGGGGAAAGGGTCTGCAGAAGCGAGAAGGACATTCTCAGGTTTCAGATCACAATGAACGATATTCTTGAAGTGCAGGTGCCTTAGGGCTACAAGAATCTGCATACACGTTTGCACAAGCATGCACAAAAAAACAGTTCTGAATTAGTTACCGGAAACCACTGTAACAGGTGGCATTTATACTCCACCGTGCGACATAGAAAACCTGATGCAGAGAACTACAATATCAAGAATGCATCAACATTGACGTATGCAGACATACATAACTACTTGTAGATTGCAAAACAGTGCAAAACAACTTGCATGAGAAAAATTACAACAAATGTATGGCTATGTTCTTTGAGGTGCATACACACCTGTGTAATGACAAATTTAGTGAGTCTTTCAGGCAATCTGCCTTTCTCACTGGAGAGGATCATCTCCAGCATGTCCCCATGAAGTTTCTCCATCACCACAAACACCTTTTCTGGGGTTTCAAACATGCACTCCAGGTTCACAATGCCCAGGTGGCGTAAACTCTGAAAGATAGGGCAAAGAATAAGAGAACAAAAATGAATCGTGTTCAGGGTGCGACCTTACTAAAGCCATCGTGTCAGTAATTGCAACTAGTTTGGGTAAAGAGGTCAATTCGAATTGTGTGAGAAAAAGATTCATGAGTTGCAGAAGATCAGGGTGAACAATCGACAGGAAACGCCAAACATACATGATCAGATGTGACAGAAAACAAAAGGGGTTGCAGAATGGTGAAAAGACAAAAGAAGACCTGGCATAAACATTTACAACTCACAATATCATGATAACCAAAGATTTCCTTTTTTCTAAATGGTTTTAAATTAAATTCATCAGACAGACTATACAAACAAAGCAAAGAACGGAAGAGAGCTCTGATCAAAATAGATACAGGCTGATGTTCCTCTGTCTCCATCTGCTGGTTTTTCTGGACATGTCATAGAAGACCAAAGCAGTTCATGAACGATGAAAAGGTTTTTGATTCATGACAGTAAACTACACGAAACAAAGAAACATCATACTCGTGTCTTTACGTTTTAAAACTATAATGTGACGTGGTATTTGGATCAAAACTTCCCAGAGATTTTCAAAGCAAATCTCATAAAATAGTTTTATTTATTTATTTTTAATCTTGAAAGAGGATTTTTGTTATACCAGTTTAATAAAACAATGTCCAAACATTTGTCAATTTCAAGGTAAACAAAAATAATAGATATTCAATCTTTACACCAATTAACTTAATGGATAATAGTCATGTGGTCACTTTTTCTGTTGATGTCTGAGCCCTGTAATAATTCTAATGAATACCTGGTTTTTATTTATTATGATGTGATAATGACATGCTATAAATAAGCTTCTGCCTTTCAAACATGTTAACTGTTCTCTTTCAAATAGAGACTCTTTTGAATGACTATAGGTAGCAGTGAGTGTGTAAAGGTGTCTATTGTTGTTTTTATTATATGTTTGAAGAAAAACAAAAAAAAAAAAAAAGAAAAGAAAAGAGGTGGAAACATAGCTATTGATTTTAGCTATGTTAAAAATGGACATAGAATTCTACAAAGGATCATTTTTTTAATATTTTCTCTGGGACAGTGTGTTTGCAGTTGGCATGTGTCATCAGTTGTGCACAGTCTTAGCTGGTGTGTTTACCTGCAGGATGGCCACCTCATTTCTCAGCTGGCTTTCTTGTTTGGTGGGAAATCGAAGCTTGTCGATGACTTTGACAGCCACGTCTCTTCCTGTCTTCCTGTGCTTCCCTTCAAAAAAATGAGTACTAGTAATGTGAAAGCCAACAAAAAATTCCTATGTGATACTTTTAATTGTACTTTTAATTTTACTTAAAAGTGTATTCAGACTGGAAGAATTTGTTGGCCCGGACCAAGTCAAACTTTTTATTTCATTGACCGATTTTAAACATCTGTATCACAGTCAGGTACACTTTTAATTTGCTATTGTGATATGGCTGAGGCATGCTGCAAGGCGGTTACTGAGGAGGCGTCAACTAAGAAGGCGCACTGATAATTTGCTGTTTGTGACATATAGATTGTTGGGAAAACAGTGTGAGCATCGATGTGTAACACGTAAAAAGTTCTTTTGATGAGCATTCATCCGACCAAATATAAATGAGTTACTGTGTCTCATCATTGCTTTTTATTCGTCCGCAGCTCATCGGTTGCTTCCTTCCTACTATGTTTACATCCGGTAATGCCCGGATATTGGGGGAAACGAACTCTAGTTCACTTTAACCAAACGTGTCCAGTTGGAATACAACCTAAATAACAAATATTAGAAAATCTTACTCTTTTTTTGTAGCTTTGTAGACTTTTAAAGACAAAGTGATAAAACCTCCAACCAACTTAACATTACATGTGAACATACCTCCGTAAACCACTCCAAACTGCCCAGATCCCAGCACCTCATCAGCAAAAATCTGGTAAAAAGTGCCAATGTCCTGCACAAAAATAAATCATTTTTTATGTATTTTAAAGCACCCAGTAGAAAAATAATACACTGCTAAAGTGAGGGCCATACCACATTCTCTTGGATTTGACTGTTGGATACAGATATGCTGATGGAGGCTTGTCCTAAAACAGCAAACACCACAGTTATCACAACAGTGGGTTCAAACTTGTGCATTTTCAATGTTTTTGAACTCACTGTGGGGTGCGTTTCCCTGAGCTGGTGGTGCGTCCTGAAAAATGACTGGCATGAGGGCCTGGCGAATGACCCCCTCCCATGCTTTTGCCACCTCAAGCCCAATTCCACTGTTGGGCGCCACTTGGCTGGGGGACGGAGGCGTCTCAGGGAGAATCTGAGGGTTGCTTGGAGCAACAGGTGTGGGGGTGTTTGAATCCTCTCCTACGAAGTAGCGCACTGTGCCTGTGATGAGCTCGAAGCAGTGAGGGTTGGTGCCTTGTGGGGCAATCGTGAAGTCTCTTGCAGGACACACTTCCAGAATCTCAGACAAAGGAATCTCCTACAAGATAATAGATGTAGATCAGCAAACAAAAAATTGGGGGCTTCGCCTCTGTGACTTAGCTTCAAAGTTTGTGGTGTGCTGTACTTTACATACCTTGTAATATTTGTTTGAGGTGTTGTTCTGGAAGAGGATGATGCACTTACAGTCCAGACGCCAGTAGTGCCTCTTCCTCTGCGGAAGAGGAGTGTGGAAGGAAATGGGATAAAAAAAAAAAGGTAAAACAGGACACTGAGAGGAGCAATGGGGACAAAAATGAAGGAGTGAAAATGCTAAAACTTCAGGATCTAAGAGAATAGCATAAAAAAAAGTACAAGCTACGGGATGCAAAGGTCAAAGTAAAGAAAAAGTTGATCATGAAAACAGAAAAAGAGTGTTAGTATAGCCAGATACAAAGTAAACATACAATATGATGTTAACATTTTTTGAAAGGTCAAATATATACCTCAGACTGAGGAAAAAGAAAATTCAGAACATTGGCTTTTAGATCAAATTCATCACATATTTTCTGAGGTCCATTACTTTCTTTAAAGGTCAAATTTATTGTGAATGTCCAGATTATTTGGCTTACACACACACAACCTTTTTGCACAAATTGGTAAAGAAGCAATAAAAGCAGAGAGCAAAAGATAAAGGTTGAAACAGCTGCAGGGAAAATTGCAGGAAAACAGCTGCTTTTAGTTTCTATGTGAATTTAAGAATTTAATTTAACAAAAAGTTTAGTATTACTAAAAGTTTGAATCACTTTAGATAGTAAATGTTAAGGCACTTAAAACAAATTAGGGTTTTGTATCAGTGAGTATGACGATTTACCAATGTGTCCTTATTAGTGTAGTGAACCATCCATCCTTCCTTGATAGCCGTGCTGGACCGCCGGGTGGTCTGCCTCACCGACTGCACCACCCTCATTAGCGGGATGTAAACACTGGGAAAGGCAGATCAGCATTCAATTTAGGAGGTGCAACAGAAATAAACGTCCTAATCTACAGATATTTTATAAAACGATTCTTGTTAGAATGAGTCATGGTGCAAATTCAGGCTAATCCTGAGAGAATTTTAAATGGAAAACAAAAAGGACTTTGTTTTCATCTAGAAAATTGAATGAAATGTTCTCCATCTATGGTTGAATAAATGTTTGTTACTTTAGTCTGTAAAAGTATATCACAGTATCCATGCCAACAGCACTGTTATTGTTATTGACAAAAAAACATTTTTTCCCCACTGTTCTTTTAGTCTAACCTAGGGATCTGCAACCTGCATCTCCGGAGCCATGACATGTGGCTCTTAGATTTGTCAAACTTCATTTTTTCGTCTCTTCCTGATTCACAACAATTTGAATAAAGAAACTCCCAAAAATACAATTTTGAGCTTAATTTTCTTTATACGTGTCTTCCATTATGAGAAAAATGCCACAAAACCATATTAAAAACACTAAAAAAACAATTCACACGGGAGTGTGCATTTCAAGGCACTCCAGTTTATGAGGCAGATTTTTTGGACCCCTATTCATTTTCTATGCCATTTCTTGTATGGCTCAGTATTTACACAATATAACTTTCCTTCATGGTCATGGGACTGTGGACCAGCTCTACACCCTCTTTTGGGTGCTGAAGGGTTTGTGGGGGTACACTCATTCAGTCCATATGTGTTTTGTGGATTTGGAGAAGGTGTTCAACTGCGTTCCGCGTGGTGTCCTGTGGAGGATGCTATGGGAGTATGGGGTCCGGAGAGCCTCACTGAGGGCTGGTGTCTCTGGATGACAGGAGCAGGAGCTTGGTCCGCATAGCCAGCAGTAAGTCAGACCTGTTCCTCGTGTGTGCTGGACTGTGGCAGGGCTGACCCAATATATATATACAGTTCCTGACCCAAGAAAGGTAGTTTGTCCTCTCTGGGTGGAAGGAGTGCTCCTTCCCCAAGTGAAGGACATAGAAAACAAATGCGGGTCATTTTTGACTCATGTTGTGCATTTGATGGGGTGTGGATGTGCTGCTCATCAAAGTTTTAAGTACGCCTTTAGGGTAAAAAAAATATGGTAATGGTAACTTAATAAGCTCTGATTTGTGTAGTTAGGTTTACACATTTCTAGCTAAGATCCACCACAAACGGTAAAATAAACAGCACTTTTCTTAACCACTGCTGACATAAAAATACCTGATACTACATTTGCTGCAGTGAGATGATTCTGTGGCACAGGGTCTCTTATTTTGAAAGAAAGTCATATGAACCTCTGTCAAAAGTTATAAACTATTTCAGATTAGAAAAAAAATATTCTCTTCATATTTATGCTTATTTATAACAAACCAACTGTTAATTTAAATGTATCATAGTAGTAATAAAAGCATAAATACAAATCAGTGACTTAATGTTCTAAAAGGGAAAGTGAGACTTTGTGGCTCCTATGGGTTGAGAAATTGTCCTGAATGGTTGAAGTGTTGAAGGTTGCAGACTCCTGGTCACAAAATACTCTAATTGAAACAAAGATACTTTTACGTCATAGAAGAGCAATTGGACACAGGTGTGGGTGGGTGTTCAAGCACAAATTGATGTACACACCCACTTGTAATGATGGGCAAAACCATTATCAAAACAATGATAACAGTCCATGATTCTTATTCTTGATTTTTCTCAATAACTATACTCTGCACCAAAATACAAAATTTGTAAAAAATTGAACAATAAAATACTGGTACCCCCAAAAACTGCTAATGTTTTCATTGTAAATCATTTCAAAGATGACCTTCGTACCATCTGGATCTCCTCATACCTTTGGTCTCCACTAGTTCCATCTTGGTTGTTATCAGGGGAAAAGGATCCCGGGATACTGCAAGCCTCATCTGAGTCGTCCATTGAAGACTTGTCTGGCGTGTCGTACTCACTGTAGTCCATGGGTACTTCAGGGTCTGCAGTGGGACTCATCATGTCTGTGGTTAAAAAAAATTCTATCATTAACACAATTGACCAGATTTTTTTTTCTTGCAAAAAAAGTAACAGAAAAGGCAAAGCTTTAACCACTTCAAGATCCCAACAACACTTACCACAGTTACTTCTGTTTTCTGAGAAGATAAAAAGATGTGTGTCGGTGAGTTTGGGTGTCATGAAACCAAAAATATTTTTATTCATTAGATTTTAACAAAAGTAGGATGCATAAAAAAGTTATTTTCAATTTATGAAGGCCTAACATCAGAGAATAAGTCATTAAATCTCTCACCTCCAACAGTTTCCCCGAGACAGTCATTGGGAACCTTGTACACACAGCGTTTATGGCAGTTGAACTTGCAGTCTGAGGGTAAATCCACAGAATTAATTATGGTTGAATTAGCATTGATTGGATTCAGACACGTTTTTTTTTTTTGTCTGTACTCACCTTTGCACTGGAGACCCTGCCTGAAGAGCCCTCTGAGAAGCCTCTTACAGTACTGGCACACTGTCGGCCGGGTGTACGAGTGAACGGCAAAAGTGTGCGGCACCTTCACCTTGCTCATCAGCATCTTGTCCAGATGAACTGGTCGACCTTTGTAGATGCGCTGTGCTTCACTGGGAGTTCTTGGCTTGAAGGATAAAAAGAAAAAAAAACTTCAAAAAAATGTCATCATCAATGTAAAAAAAAGAGAAATCTATAGAAAGGTACTAGATATATACATGATGCAGCTGCATGAAAAACGCTGAATTAACCCATTTGAAAAAGTCTTTTTTAGTCAAATCTTAAATATCATGTTCATATTTCTGGGTTCCCTCTGCAAATAAATGTATATGTAATAAAAGACAGTGACAAATGGGTCAGCAAATGGAACAAAGGGTTGTTGTGTCTCCACACTTTGTAAAATCAAAGCATAATCTACAGTACTTTGGGTCTAAAGGGAAGAATGCTTTATCGTTTTGTTTTACGGGTCTCCGAAATCTTCGATAATGTCTTTAAACTTTCAAAAATGTCTTCAAAGCACATTTCCATTCCATTTGAGAGACATTTCTTGCCACATCTAACCTGCATAACCTGTATACAGTCGAAAAATCCTAATGGATATCATTGCCTTAATTGTTAAGTTTTCTTTGAAAGGCTCACTTGAGTTTTACACCATCTGCCAAGGAATGCATATACCCAGGGTTTTTATTAAGATTTATATATATTCTATTCTTTATACTGTTATTTTGTATTATACTGTCTCATTGTTATTTTATACATTTATTTTATTTTTATTTTGTTTGGCTTATCTGTACAGTGTTTTTTACTTATTCAACTATTTTGCATCTCTTTTCTTTTAAAGATATCTCACTTTTTCAATTTAAATGTCACACAAGGCATTTCACAGCAAGCTTGTGTATTTTGTCACAGCTTCACAGTAAGCTTGAGACAAATCCACTTTAAATTTGAAGTATACAATCTTAAGAGGGAAGCAGTGATAAAAAAAATGTTTTTAAAAAGGCCACAAAGGTAGTTAATGCACCTCAAAATCCAGGTTTAACCTGGTTAACCCGACTGACACTTGGAAAAAGTCCTGTGGGAAGGAATTAAAGTGTACCATTTGTGTGTTAGAACGAATAAGGTTGACTTCTTCTCCATAGGTGGAAGCCATCCCTGCACTGTTCACCGAGTCAGTGTTGGAGAGTCGCAGGGACTGACTGCTGCTCAGAGAGGTGGTGGAGAGACGCCGCTTCCGAGCTCCACTGCAGTTGTTTGGGATGCTGAATGCACACCGCTTGTGGTAATTAAGCCCACATCCTGCAGGGGGAGACATTGGTCAGAGAGTCTGGGAGGAGTGTACTATTACAGTCTATTAATGAGGCACACTGAGGTAATTAGAGGATTGCTTGAACTAATGGCATCCTGGGATCTGATCAAATTGGCTGTTTTATGAGAGGCAATTCATTTCTTTCTTATCTTACCATCACACTTAAGTCCTTGTCTGACCAGTCCGAACAGCATCTCTCCACAGTGATCACAAAAGGCTGGGGCCCGATAGGAGTGCACGTTGAGAGCATGTGGCCTAATCTGAAAATCTTCAAACGTGGTAGCCGCTAGGAAAAGATAAGAGAGACACAGCACTGGATACCATTGTACCTCTGAAATGAGGCTTTACGTGCAAAGACTAATGGATAGGATGGAAAATGACAGCAAGAGTAACATTTGAGATAATAAACCAGAAGATTATCTTTCATGATACATCCTCCAGAAAAAAACACAATAATGGAGGCTTAGCTAAAGAAGGGAAGAAAGGATTAGGAAACAAAAGAAGGAAGTAGGAAGGAGATTAGGGCGTATTTTTGTATGATAACAGGGGATGTCATTTACATGACAAAAGAGAAGAGAACAGAAGAGAGGAGAGGTGGATACCTGAGAGCACAACCTCCACCAGGTCTCCCTCCTGAATGTCACTTGTTGCTTTGACCAGCTGTAGGATGTTGTTGGTGGTTGTGTCATGCTTGAAAAGCAAAATCTTGTCATAAATGCCATAAAAGCCACACTCAGGGAACTGCAAGAGAATACACAAAAGAAGTAGAATGCATTCGCTGAATGAATTATTTTATTTTGATTTGATATCATTTTATTTTCAAACACAACATAAAACAAAATATAAAGTAAAAAAAGTGCTTGAAAAAGGTAGAAGGAAACTTGTGAATTCTCACCCCCAATCTTATCACATTCTACAAATATATTTTACACCTGAACTATTCACATAACACGAAGAACGGAAGAACAGGAAATAACTAAACTGTAACAAAAAGCATCTCGATACCAAAATCTATGCATTTCCAAGATTTTAAGTTTGTATTTTTGTAATAAATAAAATAGAACTTAGTATTTGTAATAAATAAAATAGTAGAAAAATACAAATCTTTAACATTAATACATTAATTTCAACGTTCCCCTTAAATAAAAGTTGTCACTATGTGAGTACATGCCAGACAAATCCTATTGTATAATAAATACACTTCATTTTATAAATATCTATAATATCCAAAAATCAAAAAACTAAATTATGAAGTTGCGCTTGTAAAAAAAAAACAAGTCAACAGTAAAATATATATACAGTATTTCTTTTTCATACAAAATAGTAGAATGCTGTTGTTATTGTCAATCAATACAGCAAATGGAAGCAGTTTAGTCACAATGTTTGAGAAAAACATAATGCTTTTTATATATTAGACTTTTTCTATGAGTGTGTGAGTGGTGTGTGTGTGTGGGGGGGAGGTTATTGTTCAACATCTAAAAACTTAAAACTTTTTATTTATATTTTAAAAAATTGCCTGCAGGTCAGTCTATATCCTAAACTATATTTTAATTTTTAGTAAATTTACAAAACAAAAATATAATAACGTTGTTTCATTTAGAAATGCCATTAAGATAACACACAAATGCTGAAGTACACTACAAGGTATTTCCACATGATAAACAACATAATTACTATGGAAAGGTAGACAATAGTGAAACTGTATCTTTTTCTTTCTTATCAGTCATGTGCCAATGCACAAACACAAAACGCTGCAGCTTTTTCACATCAATGAGAGATTAGACTGTCACTCAGCAGTCAGCAGAGCAAAGATGGCTGTCATAGGAAAACCTTGCTCTCCTGAATAATTAATATGGTTAGGTTCCCTTCAGCGGCTACATCACACAGGACACCACAGGTACACACAAACTCACAGACTCCTTTTTTAAGGATGTATTTCAAAACCGCTTCTCGACACACTTCTAAAAATATTCCAAATCCAAGTTTGTTTTCTTTAAAATTGTCTAAAGTTGCATGAAAATTAATTGATCCCTAATTTTCTACTTTAGTTTCCTAATTTTGCCTTCAGTCTCGTGCACTTTAGATGTCTAAATCTGACCTAAAAAAATATTTTGACCCAACATCATAGGATTCAAGTGATTGGATAACTCAGTCTTGATGGATATTCATGGAATGTCTCTAGTGTCTGACTCACTCCTCTGAGGACTTGTTAAAATTAAATATTAACATGAAACAGGACGTTTCAGAATCATATTTGCATCGACGCTGTTTTTTCTTTCATTTTTTCCTAGCTTCATCACTTTTCCGGTCTGTGCAATAAATGTGAAGGACCAGCAGGCAGCTGAAACAGGTACACAGAATGTTTACAGGTAGTTACAGATCAACTCCTCAGTTTAAAGTACAATTGTAGCTCTTGCACTTCATGTAATGAGATTGCAAACACTGGACTTCTGAGATGGTTGCGTATGAAGATGCTTCATCATGTTCACACCCTTCCTTGGAAAAAATTGCTTTATAGACAGTGTTGAAGAACTTGCATTATCATCTTTTCTTGTTATATTTGTGCTACAGGCTACATGTGCATAGAGGATTTTCTTAGGCTGTGCTCCACCCCACCAACCTCAAAAGTGCAATGGATTTTTTGAAAAGTTTGGAATGACACAACATGCATACACCTCCATGCTTCCAGCCAGACACACCCGTCTAACAGGCAACACCTGACAGACCCTGTTTTTCCTCGGCGGGCCTTCGTTTCTCCTCAGCACTCACAGCTCTCTCAGTTTCCCAACAAAGGCTCCACTTCACATCTGAAATCCAGGCCAGGCTTGTGGCTTTGCCAGGTTCCTCAGAGAACCCACCACACCCCAGCCTATACTGCTGCTGACAGCTCAGTCCACAACTGAACACAAATGCACTTTAAGGCCAAATCTAGAAAATCTATGAGAAAATCCTAACTTGCAGAGCTGGATATTTACTGAATAACCATGCTAAGCGTCTGGGTTTCACCTGGCTTTCCAAGTGTAAATCAAGTCTGCAGTCTAATTTAGTTTTTTTTTGTTTGTTTGTTGTTGTTTTACCACCGGAAAATGTTCCAGTTGGTCCCAATTAGAGAGAGGCCCATTAAAAGAAGCCACATGAATAATAATAATAGATTAGATTTCTCTGTGGTTTTCCTGACGCTCAAAGCGCTTACAACCCGCATCCATTATTCATTCACTCCTCATTCATACTTGGTGATGGCGAGCTGCTGATGTATCCACAGCTGCCCTGGGGTAGACTGACAGAGGCGTGGCTGCCAGTACTCGCCTACGCCCCCTCTGACCATCACAGAGACATTCATATGCGTTCACACACCAGTGGAGTCACACTGAAGGCAGGGAGGGCGAAGTGTCTTACCCAAGGACACAACAACAGTTAACTGGGTGGAGCGAGTTTTTAGACCGCTGACCCTTGGATCATTGGCTGACCTGCTCAACCATCTGAGCCTCTGTCACCCAAGAGGACCAAGTCTTTTATGCTGCAGTCCAAAGATGTCCCAACTATTTAGAATAATCTAGTCAATCATGTTTTAAGCTTAATAACTGAAGGGGAAATTTTTACCAGAGGGAATGTTAATGCTGTAGGGCCTTTCTGAAGGCATGAAGGCCAAAATGTGTCACTAGAACTCTCCTTGTACGTTTACTGGAATCTTCTCAATTCAAAAGGCCTCAGAGGGAAATAATTGCAACAGATAGAAAAGTCCATTTGTTTGACAGGATCAGCCAGTCACGTCAAGTTTTTGACATTGATGTTATTCTGTAGGTCATAAAACTGAAGTAGTAAAATTAGCCTTCAGGCCTTTTGCAAGTTACAGCGCAACTGCATTCAAGGTGGCAGGTGTCATTTAGAAAGTACACAATTCAAACTAAAGTATGACTCCAAGGTTTGATGTGTAAACCTTTACTTTTAACTTGTTTGTGAGGTTTCAGTTGCATTTCACGTCAGAATCCATTTTCTTGTAGTCACGTAATCATTGCGTAGTTAAATAATATTTCTCAACTTTCTTGAACCTTGCTTGAGATTAGGCCACCAAGACTAAAGTTTGAGGTAAGTTTTTGTTCGTTGAAAACATTGGGTCTAGAGTTTCATCCGGAAACAACTGTAAGATGTACTGTGCCTTGATGAAGTTCATTTGACTGAAGCACTTTCAGGCCTTGCTTTAAAAGTGTAATCACAACCTTAGTATGTTTTTTACTCTAATCTGTATTTTTTTTTTCAGAAAGTTGTTCTGCATGGAAGATGTTATAATTTTTCTGACATTTACAAGTTTTCTGAGTTGGACTTTCATTTTTGCGATCTTCTCCTAAGTTTGCATTTTTCCCCTCAAGGTCATCAACTCATTGGTGCAATTGGCTCTAAAATGAGAACAAAAGTCACAGTTTTGAAATAAAAACTCCTAAATGTTCAGTTTTAAAAAATATATATAAATTAATATATAATAATAAAATTAAAGCATGTTTTTGTCCAGATTATATGTTGTTTCTTTCTCTAATGAGGTGGATCACCAAAACACCCCACACGTCTGCTCCTGGTCCGGCCTTTATACCAAATTTTAAAACCCTTTGTGGCCCACAGGTCAAAAAGTTTGCTCACCGCTGGTCTAGGTCAATCAAAACATTACAAAAAAATTCCAGTAGCTTCCACTGAGTGATTAAATAAATGCAATATGTTTTTTTCCCTTCTTTAATTTTAGATAAAGTGTCAATTTTAAATGTCTCTAGCTTTGGAACAGCCAGACGATGCAGACACCAACATGTATCGGCTTCAAACTTTCCCAACATAAAATACCTAAATCCTTCTTGCAGGAATGATTCACATAATGATTACATCTATCACCAAGAGCAACTGCAAACATATAATTACAAACCGCAAGTGAGCCCAGATCAGAGCAGACTGCCAGCCCTTCACAATCCTCCATTTCCCATGTACTCTAGTGGCTGCCTAATGTCGGTCTGCCTGGTAGAATTTCTTCAGCTGCTCAAAAAACAAGTGACATTATCCTGCATTCACCCTGAAAAAGACTGTGGGTTTGCCAGGATCATGTCTGCGGCTGCCACGTCTGTGCAGACTGCAGTCCAAAGACACCAAACACCAAAAACTGAAATTCATCTAAGAAAATAGATCATGTGTACATGCTACGTACAATTTTGAGGGTAAAGGTTAGCAAGGCTGTTTGAATGAGACTTTGTGTCTTGCTGTTCAATGCAAAAATGCAAACAAAAAGCTGAATTGTCACATCAGCACTTTTGGAAAGTTAGAGTTTGGAGAAACTTTGATTGTTTTCTTCAGATAGTCTGGGTTTAGGTTGCTACTGTTTTCCCTACTGTTCCTGCAGCTGATTGGGTCAGCAAACTCAAGCCACACTTTCCTTTGCATCTCATTTTTTTCCGAGCATGCTTCACCTGTTGATTGCCCCCCACCCCACCCCCTGAACCTATATTACATATTACTTTTTAAATCTGACTTTGTCCATCTTATCAGAGTTTTCTACCTCTACCCGATGTCGCCAACATGCCTTGTTTGTATAAAAAAAGCTAATCAACAGTTCTTGTGTTGATTGTTTGACCTTGATTTTTTTGGAATTGTTCCAGTTCAGCGTCTTTCCGATGTAGACTCTCTTGTTACCCACTCACTTTTTTTTATTTTAAACTTTTATGCACTTTACCTTAATCTTCCACTCAATTTTCTTTTGTAACCTCTTTTTTTTTTTTTTAAATATCACCCTCTTCTAATCCTTCAGGTGGAAATGTGTTTAAACTTGCCTTGGTATTTTGTCAGAATTGATTTGAATATTACACACCCCCTATAAAAACCAATATTTGCTCATTATTTTTCATAATTTCCTAAAAAAAACAAGAAGTGTAAAGCAGGAAAAAAAACTGGCAGGTAGAACACACCTTTAGGTAATGGGAAACTTTAATTAGCTCAAAAGACGACATTCATTACTGTTTTGGCATCCCTTAGTTCTGATTTAGCCTTTATATTTTTGACATTCTGAAGTAATTTGTCAGTTTTTAAAATGTAAAACTTTGACATTAGCATACTATAGGTACATGTTCCCATGGACTGTGCAAAAATGAAGAAATCCAGGGGCAAACTGCAGCAGGTTTTTCATGCAGGCCTGTTGACGGATTGGTGGACATGATGTCTGAGCTCTTTATCCGCTTGAGGCTTGTGTTGACTTATTTTCCTGTTCAGATGTGTCAAATCGGCGACCGTTGCTATACTCTTTTGTAGAGTCATGCTAATGTAAAAACATCCAGATTAGGGCTTTATTTGTCTGCCCAAAACTAAGAAAAACCTATCTTTTCATGAAAAATAAATCTGATGGGGAGCATAACCAGTTCCATGGCCTGAAGAGAATTCATGGTAGGATTGAAGATATGAAAGTGTGAAAGCGCTCCGAGGAACTTCAACCCTGGCACTTCAACTACTTGAACCATGTGACAGTGATAACTCAGGGATGCCAAGTTAAAAAAAAAGAAATAAAGAATTAAAAAGATTTAGTTTTGTAGGATCAGAAAACCACTTCCTGTTATACCTTAGCTCTGCTTCAAAGCTAAAGTTCATCAGGCTTTCTATTTGAAGAGTAGAATTTATACTTTCATTTTTGATACAGAAGTGAACTGTTTTCTAGAGACCATGCGAAATGTTTTACTTCACAGTTAGGTCTCTCTTTTACAATTTTCCCATGATTCTCCAAGTGCTTTATCAAAATCTTTTGACCTAATTTTTTAAGTGTTTGCTTCTCTAAGAATCTTTTTTTTTTTTTATAGTACATATTACTGACACGTTGCCAGTGGTCTAACTATTAATACTTTTACTCTGAAAGAGATTCATGTTAGTAGGCATATCCTGTTTCTGTTGTGAGGGAATTAGGAGTGAAAATATCCAAGTCGCTTCTTCAGAAACACCTTTTTAAACAAAGCCTTGCAATTTCCTGTTTAAAAAGACATACATACCAACTGATGATGTCACAACTTCTGAGGAAGAACCCTCTTTTGGTTCCACCTTGGAACTAACTTCCCAAGTTTCAAATCTTTAAAAATGAGGTTCTGAAACATAAACCAATACACAGCCTTTCCAGTCTAACAGCCCTGAAAGGTTCTGAGTATTCAGAACCCAGTCTGGTCTGAGTCAGCTTCAGTTTCAACATTCAAGTAAACCACTGCATAAGCTGCACTGAATAGTGTAGAATAAAAGACTTTCAGTTCAAGCACCCCTTAAATGCACTATATTTAATGAGCTGAATTATTTTTATTTGAAAACAAATATTTTGTTCCAGTTGTGTAAAATGCTGTCAGTGAGGAAGATGTTTGTGTGAAAAGGTAAAGCAAAAAATATCCCTTACACGTCTTCATCCACAGCTACACTAGGCCTCGATGAAAAATAAGAGAACTGGCACATTTTGTTGCAGTGAAGTATTTTTTTTATATCACTTCAGATAACCATGTCAATGCTGGGAATCAAACTAACAGAGTTTTCATCATAAAGAACAATTACTTGGATGGTAACTTGCTCTAAGAACATCTTGATGAAATCAGTGATGTGACAGAATCTCCTTTTCAGGAGTAAAATCCTTATACAAACAGAGAAAGAAAACACCAGCTATCACTTGTTTCTACAGCACTGGCTACCACTTCCTCTTTAGTGCACTTGTGTAGTTTGGTTTTTTTTTTTAGATTTCCTTCTGGACCACCTCATCCTGGGAAACTATTAGCAAAATACATCTTCAGTTCATTGCATCTTGAAATAAGTTACAAATAGCAAGCAGTAATGTTTAAATATGGGACTGATGAAAAGCTTGTCAAAAGCTGTTTGACATGGCCCTTTTATTCTAAAATTAGGGCTCCCTTCATAAAGACTCTGTATGTGTGAAAAAAATAACGTTTATATTCTGCTGAGAAAACAGGCAGCTTCTGCTTTTCATCCTCCCCTTTCACTTCCCCAGCATCTCAGCATGAACCACCTTTACCCTACATTGACTTATTAAAAACATACAGATACGCTCTCACAACCAAACCATGACGAATCCCCTTCTAAGCTATTGATTGACAACTGATAAACTGCGGTCAAGTGCAGTCAAAATGAAGGGTGGCGCCGTTCTTGAATTTGAGTAACTTTTCACGCCACTCTAATCTCATAAAGTAACAGCACTTTTGGCTAAAAGCAGTTGCTATACCAAACATAAAACTTTGGGGTTGGAAACTTTATACAGCAACCTAAAGTTTAAAAAGGCCTATATCATGAAAAATCAACTTTTTTTTTTTAGCTTTTAAGTATATTATAATGTAAATTTCTCATGAAACGCAACCAGAAAGTGGTATTTTGCTCCATTCATGCATCTCTTAGCATTTTTCTAAAACCCTACTCTCTGCCCCTCTCAAATCCACGAAAACAGTGGGTCTTCACACACACACTTTCTCTGCGGCCCTAGCAGTGATCTGGAAAACGCTTTCATTTAAAATGCCCAATATGCACATCCATCTTTGCAAAAAGTTCATATGTTGTTTGTTTGCATGCGCAGACACGCGCAGGCACACCGAGGCCGGCTCTAGGATGAGTACTATAGTTGATAGGGTGAAAGATCCAGTGTTAAATGGTTAAGTATTAAGATTGAATGTTAAGATTGAATGATTGGAAGTATTCAAATTGAAAATGAGACACAGTAAGGAGAGGAGTAAGGAGAATTTCAAAGACACAAGCGCTAAATCTTTGCTGAAACTGCAGAAGAAAACACAACTACCACAATGAAGCTAGAAAATAAACGTGTTTTACACACTGAAAGGCATTTAACAGGCTTGTAGAGATCTCATTTCATGGTCAACAAATAATTTCCCTGTTGCTGCATGTCAAGACCTCTTGTCTGACTTCTTGGTTACATGGCTGAATCAATGCGATTAAATTACAGGTGAACCGAAGCCTGGTCTCACCCCAGTTTTTACGCCTTTCCTTTCATTTGAGCTGAAACTCTTCTATCACACCTGATGTTTTTCTTCGTCCATTCCAACCTGCCTGCACTCAGCTCTTCATTTCTCTTCCACATTCTCCTTTAATATGGACTGTTGATCCGATATACTTCAAATCCTCCAGCTTCTTCATCTCTTCTCCCTGTAACCTCACTCTTCCACTTGGGTCCCTCTCATTCACACACATGTACTTAGTCTTACTGTAGCTAACCTTAATTCCTCTCCTTTCCAGGGCAAACCTCCACCTCTCTATCTTCTCCTCCACCTGTTCCCCGCTCTTGCTACAAATCACAATATAATCTGCAAACATCATAGTCCGTGCTGATTCCTATCTAACATCATCTGTCAGCCTGTCTATCACCATTGCAAACAAGAAGGGGCTCAGAACTGATCTGTGATGTAATCCCACCAGCACCTTGAACTCCTCTGTCATACAGCACACCTCACCATTGTCTTACAGCCCTCATACATGTCCTGCACTGCTATAAGACACTTCACGGTCACTCCAGACTTCCTCATACAACACCACTGCTCCTCTCTGGGCACCCTGTAATAAGCTTCTCCGGATCTACAAAGACTCAGGTAGCTCTCTCTGACCTCTGTACTCTTCTATCAACATCCTGAAAGCAATTGAGAAACACAGCTCCTCCGCAGAATTAATCGGCACAATTTCCATGGATGACGACAATCGCTCAAGAACTGAGAATCAACATGGCTGAAATACAAGACGTGCTGTGTATGACACACCATGCTGAGCTCTGTAAACAGCCTGACCTCTATAGCCCTACATGGCTCTCCACGCCAATGTGTTTCTACAACAGGAGCTGTTATCACAACAGGAACCTGATCCAGCCATTTTACAGTCAAGAGGAAACAGACTGCATCCCTTCAACAACAGACATTGTTTAAACATCCATGTCTTACTGTGTTGCCTTTCCTACATGTATGCGTGCACACACACTCACATTCTTAAGGGTCATGGTGGGTTGAGAAGCACCTGTGTTCACTGTACCTGTGTGGATGCACACCTTAAAATGTACACTTCTTCTTTAGGAAGGGTCCTAAATGTAGCACTGTAACTCTCGCTTTGTTTACAATGTCCAACCTGGCAGTCAGAGAGAGATCCCCTCCCGGAAAATAATGAAGTATTTAATGAGGGATTGCCATGACAACAAACACCTAACTGCGTCAGTGATGTGGCCTCGCTCACTCCTGACAATAACTTGCAGCAACGTAGGAATCTCTCGTTTTGTGCCAAGTTAATGATGACATAAACAAACCACAATCTCACTGCTCTGTTTCTAACTGTGCCAAGGCCACACGCTGGCAAAAGTATTGAAAAAGATTCTCAAAATGACATCCCCGCTCTTATTTTCCCATCGATTTCCCACATGAGAAGAGAGGACATTCATGTTCATAAGTAAACACTGGATGAAAGTTAACTGCTATCGTAAACAATCACATTACGCCTTAAAGACAGAAGCGAGTGATAGCCATGTGTCGGGAGAGAAAACAAAGGAATTGCCCATGACGTCAGCCAGCCTCAGGCCTTGGCAGATGTAATAAGAATGAGTCAAGGAAGACTGAGAGAAAAGCTAAATAAAGTAAAGTAAACTATTCCCCAGCAATGTCAAGTACAATGTGTTTTTCCAAATCACTTTTGGTTTGACACGGGTGTCTGGAAAAGTCTTGCTTTTGTCACTAAATGTGCAAATCAATGCTGTCACCCATCCTAAGCGAAAGCAAAAGCAGAAGCAGCAGCTCAGCACTGGAGATTCTACATCAGTGGAAATAATGGAAATCACTTCTGCATCTTTGCATAGAATCAACGAGCAAATTCAGAACTTCTTTGTTCCTGGATCTGATGGGCTTCCCATTTAAGTACTTTGCGTTAAGAACTCACAGGGAACATGAAAAGTTGTATTTGCATGTGTAAACTCAGAATATGTCACCTATCCTTTTGTGTCAGATCAGAAGGGAGCTGAAGACCAGCAAACATAGTCTGGAGTCTTGTAGGCTTAGTGTTTTCCTATAGGATCAGATCTTTAGCATTACCAGCCAGCTTTAGCCATAGTGGTTTAATGCCTGAAATGTGACACATCAATATGTCAAATTATCTGAGATTCATGCTGTGCAACTGAAATGAACCTCATATGCAATCATGTCTAACACATAGCCAAAAGCATGTTCAGAAGCAGAAAGCGCATAGGCTGCAAGATCATTTGTAGAACTTCCAGAAAGCAAGTGCTGTTGCTTTGCACGTCTTTGTGGTGGCATTTCATGTTTTCCTCTGATTCAGGTCTACTGTGTTTATGTCAATGTGCATTAAAATGTGCCCTGCACTTTACCTATTTCAGCCTAGCACCAATAAAGTCATTGATCTTCATCCATAAGACTCAACATTTTGCTCTTTCAACTGACACATCTTTTTTGTTTAAGAAGATAAATTTACAGTTACTTCTTTTTCTTTTCTCCTGTGAATAAAACCATTGCCCAAATGATTAAAATCTAAACATTGAACCTAAAAGAGGGTTAATTTATCATTTTTTAAGTATTCTTGGTTGTTGTAGGGACTTTTTTGTGAAAAACCATCGTGAGATAAGAAACAGTATGACAAATCTATGAAAAGAATTCTAACCATATCTTGGATATCTTCAAGATTCCATGTCAACTTTGCAGCAGTGATCTCAAATAACTAAATATTGAGGCAAAACCCTTACAATAAATAGTTGCTTGGGAGGATACACAATTTGTGTAGTGAGATGTGCTGACAAAACCAGCAATATAGTCACATCTGCCAGTTTTGTTTTTATTCCAGCAAAATAAAGTAAAATAATCTTCAAAAGACAAACAGGGCGTGTGTGTATGTGTCACCCTTGAAGACCTCATGACGACCAAATGACGTTTTCATTCTTCATCTGCCCGTTTCTACATACCACAGATAGGTGCCTAATTCTTGCTTAACCTGTAAACTCATGATCACACTCACAGCAAATTTCCTATACGCCATGGAAACAATCATGGTGGAAAACACCTTAGAGATATTTCCATTGGGCACAAAAAACAAATAACGCAACAGCCTGACTTTAAAAAAAGAAAAACATATTTGGGCACTGCCTTGAAAGACTTTTTTTTTAAAACCATGACCTCAGATTGGAACAAAGAACTTTTTGAGACCAGTCCTGCATTAAAACAGAGTCAAATGGCTTCACAGATAAATTAAATGTGACATCTTGTCAAGGAAATGACTGGACAAGCAAAACACATTTGTAATTGATGCTACTTTAGACAGTGCACATGGGCAAAAGAGCACATGCAAATTCAAAAGTTGTTGTTGGAAAGTTTGTTCCAAAGAGCAGCAAATGGTTATGCATAAGGGGGTGAGTGTGCAGTGAGTGGTCGAAGGTTGGTGTAGGACCAGAGTGCACGGACAAAGCATCTCATTCTGCTTTGAGCTTTAAGAAGGAAGGGGGGGTAATGTGAGAAGCGAGGCCTGACAGACGGGCTGCTCCTGCCCACAGCCTCAGCCTTTGTTGGTAGCAGATCCTGTCACGTCCCCACCACCCTCCTCTTCCTCGGTCTTTCCTAATTTTAGCAAGATGATGGGAACTTTAATGAAATACAAAACTTAAATGAGATGGGAAGAATTTGATTTTATGTTTTATGATATTGTTTTTTGTTTAATAGCAGGATTCTTTTTCACACTAAAACATAAAATAAATCTATTATAAAAGCTTTTAAAGCTGTCCTTTGTACCTAAAAAAATGCAGCCAATCATATAAATTCTTTATATTTATCAAATGTTGCGCAGCAGTTACTCAGGAGTTAATGCACGCAGAGGTACACACAGCTGGATATTGGAATGACTTCTGTTCTAAGCAGAGCTATAAAGGCTTTTGTGTCTTTTAAATGTGATATTAAGTCATTTAAAATATTTACAGTCAATGTTTTCTAAAGGTCAAACCTGAGTTTGTTGGGCAATGTCTGCCTTTGAAGCAGTTGCTTCCTCCATATCCTCCTAAAATCACCTTGTTTCAATTTGACCTTTTTTCCCTTTAGGACATTTCAAACCTCTTATTGTCAGGAATTTCCAGAATGTGATAAGCCAACCAGGCGACAGAGGGGTTGATTGTCCTAACCCCCCACCGTAAAATTCGCAGGATTGTGTGGAACAAAGAAGCTGCTTCTCGTTCCCAAGAAATACCTCCATCACCCAAAAGAGTATGCTTTTGTTTTGCTAAGATAAACATGGCTATGGAGTTTGTTTGGTTTTTTTCACGTCATGAAGGACAGCTTTGTAGACAAAGTAAACTGTGATACTGGAACTGCAATAAAGCTTCATCTGAAATTAATGAACTTTTAACTGGCCAGGAGTCTGCTGAAAAACTCAGGAGACTGTGTTTGCAAAAACAATGTAAGCTTAATTCTGTGTGAAATCAATGTAGAGTGTGATGCTACATTCACACCTGACTCGGAAATGCGCGTTCAAGTGACCACTTCCAAAGAAAAGTCTATGTAAACACGCGTTTCATGCGTTGCTGCGCAAGTTTTTAAGTCGGTTTTTCCGGATCAATGTACAAAATGCGCAACCACTGAATGCGCACTAAAAGTTAAACCAGTTAAACTTTGAACAATCAGGGACTTTGATTTGGTAGTTTTGTATGGGTATCATCTTTTTTATACACAGACGTGCCAAACATTGGAAAGTGATCATGAAGGAGAAATTAACAATTGCAGAATTTTGCCCGACAGAAATTCTGCAACACAAATCCTTTCATATATCGGAATAGAGCTGTGGAAGAAAAAGCCCAGAGTAAAATTCTTGAATTTGCATAGTTTTGATATTTTGCGCCAAGCCTTTTCCAACTGTGAGTACATGCGTTGGTATCATGCAGCAACAGTACATTGTAAGAAACCATATGCAAGAAAGCATGTTCAAGAATGCCTGTTTAATGGGTTCTTGAACCTGCATCACATGCCCGTTGTCTACATAGACTTATGGATGAATGTGCTTCGTTTTACTGAAATTTCTTCCACACTGAAGAAGAACATCAAACAGTTTCATAGCTGTGTACCCTACAGGTTGGAGTAATTTACAGTAAAATTCCCAGTTCAGTGGGAACAATTTTATGAATTGTATTGATTATGAATTTGCAGTTTTAGCCAAAATCAAAAAAGCCTTTATGAGATATTTCCTTCAGATATTAACTTAAGCACAGCAGGAGCTCATTGGAAATTCGTTTCTCGTTTGTGGGCGGAACTGTCGGTGCAGAGAGGTTAGCTGTGCTAGTATCCCAGCATTCCTTTGTTTACAGTAGCTCCCACTAGCTTATAACACCTCACAAGCCCACATTAAAATCCGCGTGGCAAAAGAAAAAAAAAAGAAAAACGGCAAGCAATATCAAAGCCATCTAGTCGTACAGTTTTGAGCCAGTTTCCAGCTAGAAAAATGCATATATTAAAGGGCCTATATCCTGCAAAATCGACTTTTTTTTAGCTTGTAAGTGTATTATAATGTCAATTCTACACGATCCATTCACGCCTCTCAGAGCATTCCTCTAAAACATTCTGAGCACTAGCTCCTAACAATCCACGAAAACGAGCAGGTCCTCACAATGTGACGTAGACAATTTAGAACAGCTCCCTCCAGGAAGACTCTGTGCTGCCTGCACCGGCCCCAGGCTAAAACACACTTTCTCTGCTGGGCTAGCGTTGACCGCCAAAATACAATAATTTAAAATGCACATCCATTTTTTGCAAAATTTCAGATGAAGTCATGGAAAGGACAGCACCCTCAAGGAGCGAAAGGCGATGCCTCAGGGATTGAGTTATCTTACTTCAAGGTAGGAAAAGAGCTAACAAAAATAGCTAATATTTCATCAAAAATGTGTTCTTCAATGTGCCAAAGGTAATATATTATGTATATATATACATATAATTATATATATATATATATATATATATATATGTGTGTGAATATAGTTTACCATGAAGGGATTAGCACTAGCTTGAGATAGGCCCTTTAGCAGATCTATTTGTCTGCAAGTGGATGCTTCAGAATTGTTGACGGTAGACTTGGACTGCCTGGACCCAAGCTTTTTTAGACGGTGGTTTTTCATCTGCCTCTGATCCAACACCTGCAGTGTTCACAAAGCTGGTTTCAAATCACCTGAAGCTTCAGGGCAATTCAGTAATATTTTTTTTTATCTCTCTTTTTACAAACAGTGATTATTATAAATTCTGAATAAATAAATACCCACCTTAATGTGCATAAAAAAAAGTTTCAGAGGGTAAAACTTCCATCAACTTTAAATTCTTCCAACAGGTTCTTTAAGTTGTTAAACTAAAATATTTAGTAAGTGGTATGTTGTGCATAAAATGGGAAATAGTGAGGTATTGTCTTGACTCTAATTTGTTTGTCAAAAATATCCATTTGCAAACAATACATGGTCACAAACAAACACTGTGTTAAAATTTGCTGGACGACAAGCAAACAATGAGTTTCAGTTTTCTGAAAAATAGTATTTAAGAGTTTGGGTCCAATATTCATATTTTTATTGCTAATTTTTTTTTAATTACAAAAAAAAAAAATACGTATAAAGCAATGCAACAAAGTTTTGCCGATCTGTATGCCTCCTGTATCCTGGGCACATAAAGACCAACACAAAGCTGCAGGCTGAGGGCCAGAAAGTCACATTACGCCTCTCTGATTCATTTCTGTCTTCTTCTGTGTCTTTCCACCACTCCTCATATTTTCTTACTTTTTGCTTTCCTATCTCAGGGGTGTGTGGATCCAGTTTGTAATTGAAAGAGGAGACAGGGGAAAGTGCTAGAACAACACGATATACTCTGGTCATGTGACAAATAAGTGGTTTTCTATGATAAAGAGTTTTTGTAGCTGCTGCCGTTGCCTTTTAGTTTTTTTTTCCTACTTAAACCAATGGAAACGTGGAACAAACGGTGATAGATGTTTTCAAATCTTTATAAGATATGATCAAAATCAGTTCAACCAGCCCTTTAAATGTTTGATCTGTTACGTAAAATTTATAGTTTTGTTTTGATCTCACCCAAAAAAAAACTAACTTTTATTTGTTTTTACTATTTATTTTGTGGATGTGGTACAACAAATAAAGTGCTTTTTTTTTTTAAATGTATTTATGTATTTTTTGTAAGGCTGCTGCCCCCTTAGATTAACCACTTTCTTTATCAACTAGCTTCAAACAGGTCTCACACTGCAAAAAACTGAATCTTAGCAAAATTTAAAAAAGGCCTTGTTTAAAAAACAATTTATTATTTTACAATTTATTTTTCTGTCTTAAAAGAAAAATAATCTTATCAAGAAAACAATCTTAGTCTGAGAAAACATGTTTCAGTGACTGGATTTTTTTTCTTAAATGAGAATTATTGTCAAGACCATTTTTCTAACCCCATTGGTAGATTATTTTGCTATTTATTAAATTGTCCTTAATTTTGATAAGGAAAAATAAATATTTATTAAAAAAATATCACTTTAAAATAAGATAAATAAGATATTGCTTTCTTATCCTATGAGTTGTGCAAGCTTAATGTTGTCCATAAAACAGTAGCTTACTTAAAGGCATTGTTCATCATTTGTTTTTGCTATATTGAATGTTTTGCAAAAGCTCATGTCTGACCTACACAAACACACATCTCTGCTGGAGCTGCAGTCACGCATGTGCCACCCTTGCCCTGAACCAGCCCATCCTGTCAACTTTCACACTGACCCGGTTGACTGCTTGTGGCCTCATGCATTTCTTCTCTCCTCTGACACACACAATATCATGACAGCTAACACATGAAGTCTGCAGTGACATCACAATAATTCAAAACAAGCATCATTTAAATCAGCTATTCTCAATTCCTCATTTTAATTTTTTTATTTTAATCGTTTCTTTGAGCTCAGCTGAGTTTTCTGTGCTCTTCTCATGCTTTTGGGGAGTTGTTTGAAGCCACCAAATCAAGCTCTGTCTTGTTGCATCCAATTGGATTACAGCACAAAAACATTTTCACCATTACTAATCGGTGAATTAGAATCATGAGGTCTCTTCTGCTTGGAACAAAAAAATAAATGCCCTGGTCAGAACAAAGAAATTAGCCTCAAAAACAGTAAAATAAATAAATAAATAAAACATTAAAAAATTCCCACTGAACTGAGCTGAGCTGAAATCAAATTCAAGTTCTTTGCATCATTTTTTTTATCTTTCTGATTCTATAAAAAGTTAAATTTTTCTGTTATCAAATCACATAGGGCACAAGATTTAAGCTTTAAACAAGTTTCAAATGTTTATCATAGTACCACCAAACTCTTCACATATGTCACCAGTCAGACAGAAAACTAGCTCACAAAATGTGAAATGTTGTTAAAAAGAACAACACTTAAAAGTACTTTTAGGCCGGGACACTGGTAGGCTTGATTTGAATGGAAACTTAGAAGATTTTTACACCTTTATTTGGTTTGATTTGCATTCACATTGTATTTTCAAGAACACAGTTGCAAAAACTGCTCGTTTACCTAAAACAGGGGTGTCAGAATCCAGGCCTCGAGGGCTGATGTCCTTAATGTTTTGCCTTTTAAGTTCCTTTTTGGCCAAACACACCTGATCCAGATCCTGATGTAACCAGTAACAGATCAGATAGGATTTCTGGAAAACAAGCAGGAAGCTGGCCCTCGAGGCCTGGAGTTTGACACCCCTGACCTAAAAGAAGCACTTATAGAAGAAGAAGAAAATCCCCCCAAAAAACAACTAGTTCAACTGATCCTCTGTTATCTATTGATTCACACTGTCAGGTCCTGACTGTACCATGTTCACCGGTGAGACAGCAAATCTGTTTACATCCCAAAAAAGAAGGGATAACTGGGACAAAATGCAATCATCAGAAAGTTCTGCTCTTTATGGCAGTCAATTATCTGATTCATTTCGGAGAACTACAAACGCACATAATGGGGCAAGTTCCAGAATATCCTCACCCGCCTGTTCTTAGTAAATATGGCGGTGCCAGCATTGGCCTTGCCGCAAATGTGGCTCCAAAATAGACAGCACCTTGCTGTTGTTCTCTGTTTGGAGGAAGGAAAGGTATTTGCCTTGGAAATGCAACAACATTCAGAGGTATCAAAACCTCTGCCTCCTCGCATTCACAAATGCACAGTTGTAAAACTATGACATATGTCAGATAAATGCGAATAAATGATGTTATCAGACTTTCAGGGAAATTTTTTCAGGTGGTAATCCAATGGATCAAGGTCAGATTTCTAATATTTGATAAGTGCTGTAATTGGATCAAAGATGTCAACTTATCTTGTCTACATGTTCCTGGAAAAATGTAATGGTACAACACATCAAATGATTACTTATTTAGTATGTGTGTGAACAGCAAATTGGTAAACCCTTTCATGGTTTACATTTTTTAAATGTGTGTTAAAAGTGTTTTTTTTACTATTATTTTTTTATTTATTATTCTTACGGAGAGTCCATCTGCATTCAGATTCAGATTTCTCACCAGACTTCACTTGCAAGTGCTCAGATAAACTTTCACACTTCCCACATAAAGCACACTGATGGCACTGGTCACTCACATTACTGGTCACTCAAATACTTATTTATATATATATATTTATATATATATATTGTGGTTAAGGATCTCTGTCCAGAAAGGCTGTGCCATTTGCATAATCAAATGTTTCTTAGTGCAGAACCCATGCGAACAGCTAGGAAACACCAAGCACGGTCAGTCATGCAAAGCTTTCCGCTACCATGCAAATTCAGACAAGTAACACACAGGATGGCAAATTTATGTAAGGAGAGCTGATCTATGTTGCTTAGGCAACATAGATTGCTGTTTTTGCTTAGGCAACATAGATTTCATTTTTAAAAAATGACATTTATTTCCCCAACACCACCATAGAAACACCAGTAGTGCTTGTCTAAATGTGCTGAATTTACTTAAAAAATGTATTTACTTTTGCCCGATGAACCCATGGTCACATGTCTAATGACACCTTTCTGCTTCATGCTCATCATCTGAAATAACTTACTGCAAAGTAAAGGGCGTGCTTTAATGGGCAAAAAGTATTTGTTTATGAAGACACAAATGCTTGGCAGAAGCAAGACAACTTCCTGATTTGAGATGACACTTGTGTAGGACAGTTGCAGGGTGATTTAATGCAAACATTGTGACCTTAGGTGCAATTCTTGAGAATTTATGCATAAAATGTGAGAAAATGAAAATATTTAATACAGCTTGATACGCAACGGTAAAAAAAATGCTACAAACCATTACAGAATGTTCAATAACTTCTGCAGAATCTGGCAAAAGCATAGTAGCAGAGGTGGCAGGGCTCAGCTAGATCACAGGCACACATCTCACCCACAAGTGCTGAGCTAAAGTTTAATGATCTCTTTATAATGCCAAACAAATGTGTGTTATTTGTTAATAGAATCTGTTATGCTACCACACTTTTTTGTAGCCAAGAGAAGACAGAGCATAGCAGCCATAGTCGATGATTTATTTCACCTTGTGCTCTGTGACGGCAAAATAACTCCAAGAGAACGCCACATGGGCGCACGGAACATTTGACACCAGCCTTCCACAAGATGTGATCGTTTTTCTCTTTCAAGCTGCATGAACTGCTTTGAAGCGTTTTTCAAGAATGCAAGCAAACAAGAAGTTCCCGGAGCAGGAGTGTGGCACTAATTACAGACAGACAGATTTACAAACAGATTTAATGTAATAAGAATGGGCTCAGATTCACGGAAGAGAAGAAATTCATATTTAATTTAAAGTTGATGGCATGAAAGATGAGCGAAAAAGGCAAAGATGCATGGGATCAAAACAGGAAGTCAACAGAAAAGGAGAGGAGTTAGACTGTAGGAAGGGAAAGGAAAGGGTGGACAATAAGAAAAGCGCATGGAGTGAGCAGGCAGGTTTAGAAGAACAAAGACATGGGTTCAGTAGGATTTGTCCCAGGAAAGAGCAAATGTATCAGTTTTGCATTCTCACAGAGGCAATGTTCTGGTTTCCAGGCCACACTGTTAGCTGTTGTTAGAGTTGGAGTGAGTGGGGGCTGGTTGGAGGGATGGGGGTGGCAGGTTGTAGGTTCCCCTTAATGCAATTTTGGTGGGTGTTGTTGCCACGTACAAAGCAGATGTAGGGTTTACAAAAGGGCCAGAAAGATTTAGTAACTAAATAAAGATTAGCCCTAAAGGTCTTCTAAGGTTTTTGCCCCAAATCAAGCAACTTGGATGGGTGGCAGTCTTTCAGGGTGTAGTTGGAATGTGGGAGAGGATACGTTGCATGAATTTGTTCTTGCACTAAAAAGTGAATGGAAAAATGCACCAATGGAACACAAGACAGGATCCAAGTAATAAAAAGCTGATGACTCATCCTTTCTGGGCTGGAGGAGATGAGCTTGGTTGGGGGGTGTGGGTTCCAAACTCACTAATGTGGGCATGCATGCGTGTACAGTCAAACTCATGTGTTACACTCGGTTCGCCAAGCCAGAACAAGCTGTCTATTGTCCAACTCCAACTTAAAGCTGTGGCCCCTAGCAGGCCAGGAGTTTTGTATTTAGGGGATTTTGGGGGATTGGGAGTGTGACTGGAATAGCAAGATCTGAAAAAAGGTCAAACTATGAGTATAGTTTTATTTGGATGAAGGGAGTTTATGTTGTTTCATTTTTGAGAAAGCAAACAGTGAAAGTTATGAAGAACCAACAACAGCTCTGGACCACAATCAATACCTCCAGTGTGCCTGCAAAGCTCTGAAGATTAAAATGTAAAGTTTTCCCAAACTAAACTCCAAGTTTGATAGAACTTTGTCAAAATCTGAGCTTTGTCTGGTGAGAGGCAGGAAAGTCTAATACAAAATGTTCATATCCAAACCAAGGGGCACTGAGCTTTAGGGCGACCCTCATCTGTTTACCTACACATTGATTTTTGAGTGGTTGGAGTAAATCTGGGGTTCACCCCAAACATTGACTGTATATGAGAACTGGACTGAGTGACCCCTCTCCCCTCAAGTTCCAAATAGGAAGTACCTGCTTGTCCCAAAAAGCAGAAATCCCATATAGAGAAATAAACAGCTATTACTCAGTCATTATATTTGTCAGAATAACCATTCTTGCTCTGCTACATCTTTTTAACATGTTTTTGCTCATCTTAAGTTGTTTTTCATTCTATTTTTACTGTAGTGCAAGTTATTAAAGTTATAATCTGGCCAATCAGATGCCTCAATGAAAGTAGGTGGCCTTGTGTCGAACGTTTGAAGCGTTTGATTGACAGATTCTTCTGAGCCTGGTTTCAGGGGAAGGGGTGTGGCCTTCTAATTTGCTCACTACTGATTGGAGAGAGTGGTTGTCATAGGAATGTTGACTAAGACCGACACGGACCAATCACAGCCTACTGATGACGTCTGGTTCCAACATGGCTATATGCCAAGGAAAAATGGCGACTGGATTGTCTCAATTTGTTTGGAACTGGAAGTAAGTCATTTTCCATGTGTGACGTCTCACTTGCTACAGTGATGAAACATCTGTCACTTAGTTCCCGAAACTGTCTTGCTTAAAATGTATCGACACCTTTTTAACCTTGTTCTCAATTCTGATAGTGGCTTTCACATGCTAGAAAACATCCAAAATGGGAAACAGCCCACAGACCTTAACATTAACAACCGTTACTCTTTCGACTGACAAACTGGGACAATGACCTCCATAGCTTTACATTTGAACTGTAAGGAACCTTTTTCTAAAGATTTAGCTTGATAAAGAAGATAAAGCAGAGAGGGTGGTCATCAACAAGTCTGGGTTTAAAAATGGGTTTAAAATGGCAAGTGCAGGATAATCCATCACCTTCTTTGCTGCCTTGTTAATCCAAATGAAAAGGGCCTTTAGAGACCAATAAGACAGAATGAAAATTTCCATTAAATTCATGAGTTTAGCTAAAAGAAAAAGAAACAACTTCTAGTTTTACCAAAACTGAAAGATGTTTGTAGCTGGGATGAGCAGCATGCAAATGATTGGGGGGGTTAGGGTTGCCTTTCAAAATAAAACAGATGAAAAATTTGCTTTTTTTTATTCTTTGAAAGTAAAATTCGACATGAATCTTTGTGTGTGATTTTTTTTTTCTTACCCTTTTCTGAAACAAACTGTGTAACACTCAGCTTAGACTGAGATTTTGTCACACAGCAATCATTGAATGCTAAACAAAAGTGGGTTTTGATTATAATTATTTATTATAAAACTTTTTTTTAATTTATCTTAATAACTTAGGCATAGGCTTTTGGTGGAATCATGTTTTAAAAGCATTGCACATCAAAAGCTTGTTTCACATTGTTTAAATAATCGCATTACTTGTGAAAAAAAAAAAAAAGGAAAATAATAACATAATGATAAAAATGAAGCAAAACTAGACTGTGAAGTTTGCCAAAAAATGAATTTCTATGTTCCTCTGGGTTTAACTAAAAATGTCATCAAAATTCCCATAATCCTAAAGGTGAAGAAGTGCAGCTTCATTAATGTCAACACAGTGATGTCCATCCTTCACCTTGATCTCATCATTCTTATGGTTTACTTCACATGTTTTGATCCATCAGTAAAATCCAAGATTTATGTGTTTTTTATAAGTAAAAGAGACAGTCTGCCCTATCAAATGCCTTAGTAGTAAAGAATGTTCTCCTCCATGTTTCTCCACCACGCGGTTTGCACAAGTCTTTTTAAATGGCTGTTTAAACAAAACCACATAGAACTGGACATGGTCTAAAACTAGGTTGTATATTTAGCCTCTGACACACATTCTGCATGTGAATGTTGGCATATGACATTTATAGAAGATTTTAACCAACAAAAAAAGCCTGAAATAATTCACATTGGGGTCTGCTTTTGACCCACGGAATCGTCTGTGTTCCAGCACCAGAATAGTTGAGCCATCGTTTCTCAAAGAGGCACATTGAGGTTGTGAATTGTGTTTACCCACCACAAACGTATTATGAGCTACTTTCTGATTTAGGCAGGCTGAAGATTCAGGATGGAATTTGCATATTTATAGCTCTGTGGGGTTAAACCTGACCACCTAAATGTTTTTTAAAACATCTACCTCTAAATTTAAACATGTATGGCACATGTTCTACACTTTAACACCACTTGTAATTCCCAAGTGAACTCAAAACCAATCAAATAAAAAATTCCATTAATTGCCAATCAATTAACCAAAACAAAATCAATCAACAAAACTACAAAACTGTTAGAGGAGCCATAAGAAAGAAAAAGATCTTAAGGTGGTTATAATAGCTTAATCATAGTATATTTTGAAATACCTTATTTTTAAAGATATTTTAAAACATTTTGTCTTATTTATTTTAGTCCTGGTGTTTTTTTGCTCTCCTTGTGAGGCTGCTCAGCCATGATTGTGTGTTTGTATGAGCGCACACCCCCCCACCCCCCACCCCCCCTCGCTTTCCCTGATTAATCATAAGCCAACACGCCTGGCTCTCATCCATATTATAGAATTCAAACACACATTTTCTACTTTCTGCCAGCTGGTAGTCTCATATCCCTGAAACTTTGCTTTTAGACTTTTTAGGGAAAGAAAAATGGAAAGCAGCCCGTTTTGCAGGCAGACAACATTCCGTAACCTGACAAACAGAAACCATAAACGCAGCTCTGCCCTTTTTGCATGCGGTTTTTTTTTTTGGTCTAGAACATGCATTTGGGTGGATGGAAACAAACACTGCCTCGTTTGGTCTTCTTATCCCGTTGCTCTGAAATGGGCAATATCTGCACTTAGTGGACCACATGACCTTTTTTCCAATTGTGCACTGTTCAGTCTTTATACTCCACAGCAAACACTAGTCTTCTTTTTTCCCCCATCAGCTTCAGTTTCTTGAGGCAACTCAGCTATTTAAAGCTTGTAACTTGAATACTGTGTAATTGTTCTAACTGTTTTGGTCCATTTTCTCTGTTGATTATCTGTTTCGTTGAATATTGTTTGCACATTAAAAGACCCAACAACAATAGTTTATTTTTTTTATATTGTTTAAAACTGGCATAAAAATTCCAACCTTTTCCCAGTATTCTGGCTTATTAAAATATTACTGCGCTTGTAGATTTCCAGCAGGAGGGTCTTAATTATTTGCATAGTATAAACCTTTCTTTTGGTCATTTCAGCTGTGAATTTGGACAATCAAACCAGCAAAGTTAGCTCTCCATTTTCTTCTGTTCTGATTTTCCACTGTCCTTCCTCATTCACCGTCATCCCATGTTTTACAACTGCTCTCCCCAAACTCTGCTCTAAGTTTTAAGCAAGTCTGACTGGCTGTTGAGATTTAGTACTAATATAATGAAGTAATTATTTTTAAAGATTTTTGAGGGATGAACAGAGAAGCCTGCACCTCGTGGCTCCATCCTCACATTGCTCTTGACCTCCTGACAGCAGTTCATCTGCTGGAGCTTCTCAAACAGTTCGTGCCTCCAAACACTATGAAAGTCCTTCAGAAAGGCTAAGAATAGAGTAGGCACTCTGGATTTCTATGGCCACACAATATGCACAACCACTTGATGATTAAAGCTTATTTATTACTGATTTCTAGTGTTAGTTTGCTCCAAAATTAGTTAACTTTACAACAAAGAAACAACAAAACAATTGAAAGCAGTAATATACACATAGAAGACATTTAAAACAACTTTCTACATATTAAACAATAAACATATCCAGTTTGTTCGACGTCAAAAGGCACAAAAGAGAGAGATTTGAGCAAGATGGGGAGTGACAGACTTATTTACATTAGCCAAAGTTCAACAATTGACTTGACGATTCGACAATTGACTTGTTTCAAGGCATATCGGAGAAGAATAACGAGTCGTCAGGAAGTGTGCCACAGAATAACCGGTCATCCTTGTCTGACTAGTGTAGTACTGCACAGCATCAGGTGCACTGTCAAAACAGTACCAGAGAAAAGGACGGTCCTGTTTATGCTACTAATTATTTAATGAGAAAGCAAAAGCCATTGTGCAAAGAAAGAAAAATTCCAAATATTGGCAGAGCATGTGAGCTGGATGGAGGTGCTTCCCGGAAATGTTAAATATCTGGGGGCTTTTACAAAGCAGCATGTGAAAAAATGAACAGATTACCACCTCCCAGCTGAGCTGACAGATAAAGCCACCTGAATCACTGTATTACCTCAACAAATGGAGCATGTGGAGTCAGTCTTCAAATAAAGACCAGATTTCCCATGAAATTCTAAACTTCCTGTTTCAGAGAAAATGTCACTACTGCCACTACATTCTGTACCGAACTTTAATGTTCAAGAAAACTTAAACCTCCTTTTACCATAACATGATTAAAGAAAGGGGCCCACATTGTAAAAGGAGTGTGTTTACTCTCACTTATCTGCAGGGCAGTGCTGGTCACTTTTCAGCTGTAATACAGTACTAATTTCTTGTCATGCAAAATTAATTCCATTCTGGATGATATTACTGTCTCACAACTGCTTTACAGCTCTTGTATCATCTTAACGTTTATATACGTCATAATATCGGTAGAAGTGGAGCACAGTGCTCTGAAGTGACAAATGTACTGCAGAGCATTTCACTATCAGTTGAGTTGCATCATAATGACTGCTAACAATAGAGTTTATATATGGTTAATTTAAAGCAGGATGACAATGCAAGACACGTGTCAGCCAGAGAATATTTGCAAACAATCCAAGTCTGCTTAAAATGTGGAGGCTATGAAGCGTGAATACTCTGGGACGGTAGCATGAGAACTCTGAAAATGTTTCTATATTTTTCTATCTTTTTGCCATCATTTCATTCTCTTCAAAATGGAAATGGTCAAAATACCAAACAGCCATGCACAAAGTGAGCATTAATGATATGACTTGTCCTTTAGATTAGAGGATTGACCCTTTGGTCAGTTTAGTCCATGAAAATGACCATACAGGCAAAACATATCTGCTTTTAAATAGAGATAACAGAATTTTTTTAAATGAGGGCTAAAAGCAAAAATACAAAAACCTGGAGGATTTAATCTGGCAGTGGGACAAATAAAATGTAGCTTTGCTTAAAAAAAGGGATTAAACACATATGTTAGAAAAACAAACTTATTAGGGGAACTGTAGTTTATAACAAATAAACTATTACCTCTAAAGCAAATGTAATCTGTTAGTCCCTCATGGATTATCCATTTACTCAAAAATTAATAGCAGTGGCTCACACTGAAAAACTGTTTTTATTTAGGGGAGTAATGTACATGAACAGCTTATTGTGTTTTCTGGACACTTGTCCACATATTTTTCACCTTTAGTGTCATCTTTTTGTGTTAGAATTCATAGTTCTCTTACTCGCAACCCAAAAGCAATTACCCACATTAATTGACAAAAGTTATTTTACTGTTTTCCACACTGAAAGTCAAAAAAGTCACAATCAACTTCCTTTTCTGCATTACTAAAGAATCACTTTTTTCCCTCTAAAACGATAAGAAACCTAAAACTCGTGAGGTTACATAAATATTTGCCCTGCTTTAATAAACTGAACGACCAACAGAAACAGCATCAGCATAAACAACTGTTGTAATTAGATAAAAGTTACACCTCTTTACAGCTCATCTGAGCAAGACGTGTAACATCAGAGAATACTTGAATGCTGTGTTCCTTTCATTAGTAAAAAATAATGTGGTTTTACTCTTATTAGTGCAGTTTTTTTGCTTCCTTGGCATTCTTGTGACAGCTCCCGACATGTTTTTGCTCTCCTGCTCAGATCCTTTCATTTTACCCTTGTGAATGGGGCTTTCACAGAGACGAAAAGGCTGAAAGGACAACAAGAGCCAAAAGAATCCTCAGGGAGAGGGCCCCTGCCCCTCATTCTGTCTCCACATGCCCGTGTTCCCAAGACATGCCACCCTCACCTGTCTGAGCGTCCCTTACCTTTGTGTCAACGATGGAGCAGGCAATTTGCTTCACGTAAGCCAGATCAGCACTCTGGGGCATCAGGACAGATTCTCTGGTCAGACCAATCTGGATGATGAAGGACACCCCCAGTGGGGCAGGAGGCACTGAGGGCACCACAGACTCACCAGAGCACTGCCCTGGAGCCATGTCCATTATGGGAAACCCAACCATTGCAGGCACTTGTATAGGGGGGCTTGGTGGTAAGGGGTTCCCAGGAGGAAAAAAGACCTGGGGGGGTAAATTGGGGTAGGGGCTGGCATTAGCCATTTGAAGTGTGGGTTGGTGGCTGCCAGAAGCTCTCAGCACGCTCAGGTCCACTTCCAGATGTTGCTTGTGGTTCCAGGCAGTCACATTCATTCAAACTGTCCGAGTGGAGCAAAGGAAGCAGACACCCACACGGAGCAGACAAGCCTGGAGTCGAACCCCCTTCCAGAGGATCAAGGAAGAAATCCTCATCCAGGAAGTCCCTTTACCTCCTCTCTGACACTTTGTTCTTGTTGTCAGACGTCTTTAACAGTCTGAGTGTGAAGTGCCATGAGCAGAGTGTGTGTGACAGGAGAAAAACCACAACAAGGGACCAAACTGTCCCCCTGCCTGCTCCACCTCCTCGCACCTTCTCGCTCTGTAGTCCAAAGACGTCGCTCTGCAGAGAGGTCCAAACTTGGTTATGAAACTCCCCAGTCGTAAAATCGGGAGAGGAGAAAAAAAAAGACAGAAAAAACAAAAGCAGTCAACTTTGTTGTGCTCTACTCCCAGGGCTGAGTAACAAAATGGCCTCCGTAAACAGGAAACCGTGAGACTGAGAGAGAGGCAGAAACTGCACTCCTTTTACAAGTCTTGCCCTGTTTCAGTTTCAACCCCAGTGTACTTTTTAGAGAAAAGGCACAGGCAGACAGGCAGAACTGTGTGTGGGAACCTCCCTCTGCACACCCTCCTGCCCTCTAACTCTGAGTTCTCACCATAGCCAAGGAGGAAATGACATGACTGACACCTCCTGAGGCCAATAGGCTCAGTGGGTCCCACCTTCTCACTCCATTCTCCACAGCTTCTCGCTCCTCCCTTTCGTCATCCTCGCCCCCTTCCTTGATTTAGGGTTGTTTGACTTGTTTGTTCTCTCCCTCCTACCCCAGGTCAGCAGAGATCCTCTTACACTGCCCGAGGGGTGTAGGCAGCTTCACACTTCTATCACTTCCCTCAAAATTTCATTCAGCCACATTAAGTACTTCAGCAGAACTTTCTTGACTTTTATTTAACATTGCTTTCCTTTTGCAGGTTTAGCAGCCGCACCCCTGCAGGACAGCAGGGGAACCACACCTCTTCATGGAGTTGTTTACAGGCTCATTTATTTTGTCAGGTTTCAGTATAAGACCCAGTGGGCTGGGAGGGGCACGAGCTGTGATACCACATAGTGAAAAGCAAATTAGACAGGGGAACCACATCAGCGTGAAATAATCTAGTCTGCTATAATAATAACAAACACAAACAAAAGAGGCCTTTTTTTTTTTACTTTGCTTCTATACGGTCATCTTAATGTTCAAATCTCTGACGTTTTGCTTGTCTTCATTTCAGACCAAAGTTTAAAAAGTATTTTATCCTTGAAAAAAAATTGCACGTTTGAATCAGTAGTATTGCATAATTAGATTTAATTAAGATTTAAATTGTTTTTCAAGCTTTCTTCATCTTCTTACCACAAGAGGGCAGTAATGCAAATTATTTAGAAAAAGGTACATTTTTTATTTCATTTCCACACCTAACTCTGAACACTAGACATTTTTTTAACCTAAATTGTATGGAACCAAATGAATATTTTTGTGCATTTAAAAATGGGGTTGCTTGGTGATGAAAGGGCCTGGCTCAAAACCAGCTCAGATCTTAGTGGAGACTGCATGTTCTCCTCGTGCACGTGTGAGTTTTCTCCCAACACTCTGGCTTCCTCCCACAGTCTAAAAACATGCCTCATAGGTTCATTGGTGAGTGAGTATGAGGCCCTGAAATAGCCTGGTAACCTATTCAGGAGGCACCGTCTTCACCAACAGTAGCTGGGTTAGCTCTAGCAGCCCTGTGACCCCGAAAGGGACGCAGCAGGCTCTGAAAAGAGATGGATATTTAAAAATGTGACTGATTCTTTAGCCGAAATTAGAATGGATTATGTGATACAGAAGAAACACATGAGAATAAATCCGCTCAAACAGGTCAAACTCGCTTACCAGTATATAGTAACACTTGTGCAAAAAAAAAAAAAGACATTTGCCAGCATTTTCATATTTAACTGAATCAGCCCAATTTCTAATAAAAATTACCATCTGCATTGTCAGAGCTTTGGCTTTCAATGCAATCAGTGATTCAACTACAGCTGAAGATGAAACAAAGTCTGACCAAAATGTAAAGCTTTGAGGGAAACTTTATAAAAAAAAATTAAAAAAAACTTGAACCTTTCATGATTTGACTGTCACTAAAGCATCATTTCGTAGCCTACAACACATCAAGAATGACAACTCCCACTTCACTGTACAAAATTTTTATTTTTTGTATTTTCTTCCTGAATGACGTACAACAGGGGACCCGTAAACAAAATAAAAGCTAGAATGCAGTTCAAAAATATATAATAAAACAAAATCAATAGAAAGCAGGTCTCTTATCCCTTGTAGTTAGAGGAAATCGTTTGAATACAGCTTAATATGATGTACAAAATATCACACAGTGATAAATTGCTGATTTAAAAAAAATTTAAAAAAAGAAATTAGAGTCCTTTACCTTGGCCTCTGACTGGTAATGTTTTTTTTTCAGTTTTGTTTTTCTGTTTTAACCATTTTGTTTTATTTATTTATTTTTACAAGTTTTACATTGTCATTATTGATAACAACCAAGTTGTGAGCCTAGCAAGGAAGGATGACTTACCGGTACTTCTGACTCTACAGTATAATCACATCTTATGAATCATATGATTAAATAAAGAAATGCAAGGAGAAAAAAATGAGACATTTACAGCATGTAATGGCAACTGTTATCATCTACAGTCTCCTTCAATGTTCTTTTATGCAAAATACTGATTTAACTAAAGTGATTTGTCATGTATTTTCCTCAGGAAGGCTAAACTATATGTTGTTGTGCAGGGAAGAAAAAAAAAACTGGCCACCAGCAATCTTTTTATGTTTAAAAACACACACACAAAATATTGTCTTTGAACCCTGTTTACCCACTCCTGAATGACGCAACCACTTTCAGGTGTAGTGCAATTGGGAGCCAAAAGCAGGAGAAAAAAATACAGCAAGACTTTATGACCTGCAATGATGTAGTGGCACCCGGTTGTTTTTCTTTGACAAAGCAACAGCAGAGTGAGGTGTCTGATCCAGCACCGGAATGCCACCCTGCTTTCGAAATATTTACAGATGAAGAATGAATGTCAGCCTTGTAAGATCGGTGGGAAAGCGCTCGGCTCTGGACTATTCAAACATTAATCTGTTCTACCAGAAAGTTCCACTATTTATTTCATCAGTGTTTCTCATAATAGCAAAAAGTTGGTTTTTAAAGAGACAACATTTACAAACAAAAACGAGAGAAAGTTCTGCTGTTATTGCATAAAGGCAATCTAGGAAACCATTGGCTGCAGTGCATAACTTTTGCCTCTAGAGGGCCACACTCTACACAGCAGCCAACATTGAGATGACAGACAATCCTCAGTCCAAGTTTTTGTGTGTGAAACCAAAAACGTTAGTGTTGCATGGTGAAATCATTAGGACTACAGACTATACTGATTCTACAGATTCATATGCAGATACCCATACAGCTGTATAAAGTTCTAAAGAAAAAAGGAACACAAATTTCTCTTGAAGCAAGTGCTTGGTGGGAACAAAAAAATTGTGCCAGATATGGTGCTTTGTTGTGCCACTATTGCCAACGGTTTTGTGGCAGAAAATCTGTTTTCACAGCACATCTGTTTAAAAGCTTAGTGTCATGAGGATCAAACCAAAACTGACCAGAGTCCAACAAACTTACTAAATTCAAAAGAGGCATCTTGATTTCTGAACTTAGGAGATTCTGACTGTAACACTTGCAGCTACTTATCAAGCTGAGAACATTCAAGGTCAACACCATTTACATCCTTTGGATCAAGACCAGACCAGAGACAGTGAATGCTGAAATGTGAGCACGGTACATGACAACAAGAACACCACAGGAAAACCTGAAATAGACTTAAAAAAAAAAAAAAAAACATGAACAAGCCTCTCCTTCTGAGACAAACAGTAAAACTGATCCCTGATTCTGGATCAAGACGGACAGGGCCGGCCATAGCACCGCGTTTGAACAAGTGCATCTAGAAACACACTAATCCACACACACACTGTACAGTGAAAAGCACCAAATGACAGAATCAGTGTCAGCGTTTCCAGGCTGGCCCAGCAGGCCTGCACTGAGCTCCTGTGATGTGTGTAGCTGCTTACACTGGTGCCAGAGCGCCAGTCTACGGTGGAAATGATTCGCACTCGTGGGACTTCCTTTTTTTTTCCTTCCTTTTTTTGTCTTCTAGAGCACGGCAAAGTTTAATCTGACACTTATACCGAGGAAGAATCATGGGGGAAGCTGCTCAGACGTACAATAAGACCAACGTTCTTGTAAACACATAAAATTAAAGCTATTCAGTTCACTCTGGTAAGCTAGTGTCTCCCAAAAAGCAAATTTTACAAAGTCAGAAATCGGTAAATGCATTTTTCTGCCACACACACACAAACACACTCACACATTATCTGGAGTCTTTGGAATGTAGTACACCATTTCCCAATGCAAACACTGGGCACTGTTAGCGGTTTGTTTGATGCCTTCGTGTTTTTTATTAGGCACAAGTTACTGTAAAAAAAAAAAATCTAAAATGTAAGGACATCATGCATTGTATGCGGTATTTCCTTATTATATTTTAAGAAAATGTTGGTAGTGTCAGCAGCTGAAGCAAATATACATGTACAAGTGCTTTGTAGTAAATGTTAGCAAAAAAACAAACTAGGAAAATAGCCAGACACAATATAGGTAGTGTAGAAAATTGTTAATTGAAATGTGATTAATTAAAAACAGAGCAGCAAAGATCTTTAAAGTTGTATAAAAAAAAATAAGCATAACAAGATGCGATTAGTATTATAAGATTTACGGAGAACTGTGAGGTCCTGTGCTGATGACCCAGCCAGTGGGGTGCAGGACGAGCAAGTGTGAGTATGTCTGTGTGTGTCTTTGTGCATGAGAGGAGGAGCAGACAAAGCTGATCCACTGTCATCTCTGTAGTAGTTGTAGCTGGAAAAGAGTTTAAAAAAAGAATAAAAGGTTAGATCAAAAGCGGTTCACAAGTGGCGTTAAAAGATGCTTCATGCAAAAGTCAGCTCTGCTGAGGAAAATTCTATTACTATCACCCGACCATGTATTTTTCCACTGTTGACTGTATATGAAAACTGGACTGAGTGACTCCTCCCCCCCGACGTTCCAAATAGGAAGTACTCGCTGGCTGCAGAAAGCCAAACTCCCATAGACGGATATTGAGAAATTAACAGCCTTTACTTAGTCATTTTATTTGTCAGAATAACCATTCTTGCTCTTCTACCTTTTTTAACATGCTCTTGCTAACCCAATTTTTTTAAAAATATGTTTTCTGTAGAACAAGTTATTCAAGTTATAAACTGAATAACTTGCCTCAATAAATCAGATGCCTCAATACTCACTCATCACTTGCTTACTGACGATTTTTTTGCTCCAACATGGAGTCAGAACTCAGGACTCACTCAGTCCAGTTTTCATCTGGTTTGGACAGACAAGCATGTTGTTTGGATTTCTGGGTAAAAAGATTTTACACTAGCAGGAAATGATAAAACATGCAAGATAAACAATAAATACAGTTTCTTCTCAAATCAAAGTGAAACTAGTTTTAATGATTGAATACATTCTGGTATAAACATATTCATACTCATGAAGTCTTTTAAATATATTTTCTTCACTATTTATTCAATCTCTGATATCATGGCTTTGCTACTTTAAGATAATTAGTGCATTTGACCTTTTCTCAAAACGCTTTATAAAGTTTTCAGTTTTATGCTGAACTTGCTTACTTACAAGAATTTTAAATCTGAAAAACTTGTACCTACCCAAAAAAAGCAATTAAAGAAAAATTTTATTAAAGCTTTGATTTTAGTAGAAAGGACTGGACAGAAATTTCCTTTTATGAAAGGGCTTCCTTTTTTTTTTTGGTGTTTTAGTGAATAGGAAATCAATTCTCTCTGCATTTTGACCACCACTAAAAGATTTTCACAACTTAGCTGCCCTTGATGAACTGAAACCTGCTTGTGATACTCAAAATCTAAATGTCTGACAAGTTCCACAAATGGTTCCCTTTTTGTTTATTTTTCCTTGAAACCTGTGATCTCACCAGAATCACAACAGAGCCGTCACACAAAGATCTTGGCAAGTGCATCGGCACCAGCGCTGGCAATGAAGGGCTGTGAGGAGTGGAAGGCCACGTCGTGAATGGCTTCATCGTGCTTCTTCCTGTGAGCGGTGATCTCCTGCACACATGTCCTGTTGTCCAGCATCCACAGGCGCACTGAGCAGTCATGGCCTGTAGGGGGTGAAAGGGCAGAATGTTGGTGGAAAAAAAACTGGAATACTATCAAAGCAAAATTAACTCCTATAATAGATTTTTGTGTGGGATTTATCTGGTCCACTGAAGAGTGAAATGCAGTATTTAATTAAAAACGTAAAGAAATACTCACTGCCAGAAATGAGGTAAGTGCCTTTAGGGTCTGTGGTGAGGCAAGTGACCGCATCCAGGTGAGCCACCATTGAATGAACAACTTTACCTACACAAACACACAAAAGAAGGTTTTCTTAGATTCATGTACATGCTGAGAAAAAAAAATCCACTAATGGAAAAAAAAAATGACGTAAACATATGCAGCCTTTACCTGTTTTGTTGTCAAGGAAGCGGATGGTGCGGTCCTCGTGTGCAGTGATAGAAACCGGTTCAGTAGGGTGGCTGGCGACACGGTTAATCAGTTCACTGCCTGCAAAACAAAATGATACGGCGTTTTGTTGTTCACTTGTAAGCATCTCCTTTCTAGTTAAGAACATTGTAAAAGTTTAAAGGTCAGCACGTCCAGACCGTACCATCTTTTGTTTGCGTCTCCAGCGCAATGACGCTCTGTTCTGTGTTGAGGTCGAAGAGAAGAGTCTCACCGCCGTCAAATGACGCCACCACCTGGTTGGGGTCAGTTGCCACAAAAGCCACTGAGGTGGGCGTGCCGTGTTCTGATAGAAGTCAAAACATAATTAGACCATAGGGGAGGGGTCTCCTCATTATAAACATGACTGCAGTGGTGTTTTTGGAGAAAACAAAAATTTGATGTAAGGTGAACAACACTGACAGCAAGCAGTGCACCCACTGAGACAAAGCACAATGAATGTGAATTCTAGTAGAAATAGGGCATTTAAATGTCAGAAACTAAAAAAAAAAAAAAAAACTCCAATGACTGTCTATGTAAAATTTTGTTCAGATCTCTGTCTTTATTTGTGCAAAGGGTGAGGTCACATGGTATCAAACAATTTAAAGTGTTGTGTCAACATTTTGGACAATTCTGATTGCTGGTCTTAAGCAGCCTTTAGTGTTCTCAAGCATGAGCCCAGAAAAGAAAAGAACAAGAGAACAAAAAAAATTCACATTTTATCCATGAATAGATGTTTAAGAAATGTTCAAACTTAATAGGAAAAAATATGTAGAAACTTTTTCTGTCAATTTTCTTCAAGAATTAAAATATATTCTGGTATATATACATGTTTGGTGTTTTAGAGGGATCCCTTTAAAATTATTTATATTATGAGCATAGTAGAAACCCTTCTATTGTAGGTAATTGTAATATTTTTAACGATACAAGTCTTTCTTACATAGTATCATCTTGTTCTATGGTACAGAGTGCTTGTAGTCAACATTTATGACTAAATATCCTTAGTCTGATATATCTATATCAATATATATCTATAGCTATCTACACACACACACGCACGCACGCACGCACGCGCGCGCGTTTATATATGTTTAGATTTATATATGTTTATATTTATTCACAAATATATTTATGTTGTTGGTCTTGTTTAGTTTTAGCTTTGCTTTATTGCTTTAAGTAAACCATTGTCAAATCCAAACTGTTCCCGGATCTTTTAGGAATTTTTAGATACTAGCTGTACTTTGATTTTATTTTGAATGTTTTTATTTTAATCTTCCAATTTCTTTTCCTGCTGAGTTCTGGGCTTTGTCACTGTTTACCTCTCTCTTTATTGAAGACAGACACACAGGGAGACGAATTCTGCGGGTCCCAGATGCGTATGGTGCCATCCGCTGAACATGAAGCGAGGCGATGGTGAACAATGGAATACGTCAGACCCCAAACACTGTCCTCGTGGCCTGTTAGTACACTGCTCTCAATGCTAGGATCTGGATGCAGAAATGAGTTTTACAAAACATTAGAAATGTACTTCTCTTATATTTATGAGAAATGCTTGGCAGCAGGTAAAGACTAACCGTAGTTATCATAGGGGTCGACATTGAGGTCAGGCATCTTCCAGCACCTTACACTTCCATCCAAGCCTCCACTGTAGCAGGACTCTCCATCCTCACTTGTGGTTAGTGAGAGTACAGGTCCACTACAAAAAGAGAGCATTGAATGACTTCAGCTTGTGAATGTATGTAACAAATGTTTGCCTCAGACTGAACTCACCAGTGTGCTCTGAATGTGTAGATGGGCTCAACATCCAACGCTGCATTCCTGGGGAAAGACATCTTTTGTAAAAATGCTATTTTCTACTCACTTTGAGTCAATTTGTACGATAACAGAAAGAGCAGAATACAAAACATGTAAATGAAATAATGGAAAATCTCCAACTTTTTAGAATGCATGGCCTTGTTGAGATTCCAAAGCTTTAGCGTGCCATCCTCAGAGGCTGTGAGCAGCACTGCCTGGTTAGGGTGAAAGGTCAACGCCCGTATGGCGTCAAAGTGGCTGCGGAGTGTGAAACGGGGGTTCCACGTCTTCTTGAACTCCTCTCTGTTATCCTGCATCTAAAGGGACAGCAAAAACAGACAAATACAACTTTCTTTTAAAGTGCACACATACAAATGTATCAACATACAAGAGAAAGATGTGTAATTACATCCATAGAGAGATCATTATCATTGGCGACAGTTAGATCAGCCAGTTCGCCCAGGTTCATGTCGCCTCCCCCAACAGCATCCATGATGAAGACATCAGAAGAGAAGCCTAAGGCACCACCTAGAGGCCAGAAGTGGAAAAGCCACATTTTTTTTTTTTTACAAAGGAATAAAAAAAATGCATTGAGTGTTCTTGACTTGTGGACAGCCCACAAAAGAAAATAACGGTCCAAAAGACCTCTCAAGTTTTAAAAATTAAACACAGTCAACGCTACAGTTTACTGTATGTGGAATTCTGATTGGATTTATGAATAATATTTAAGAGACACAAATTAATATTTCTATCAATTTTCTTTAATGTATTCAACTTGTTTTGCTAATGCGGTATGTTAAACGCTGAGATCTTACCTTCCCCGCAGCGTCCCTGTCCTGATACAGAGGGTGGTGGAGTGGGTTTAGGGGGGAAGTCCGAGATCATGCCTTGTAACTTGTTCCTGTGGTTCTCTGAGCCCAGTAAGAGGAGAGAAACAAAAGATCCAGTCATGCCGAGAGGTGGATGAAGGACAGTGAGGCCAACACATGGACAGATGAAACAAACCCAGCCACAAGCACAAAGATACCCTCTTAAACTGTGATGCTCTCAAAGGAAATCAATTCATAGTTTTTGAAAAGGTTTTTTTGTTGGAAATTGCAGACAGCCACTGAGTAAAAATGATTCAAAAGTGAAATGTGAAACACACAGGAAAAAAAGGCAGCATGCTTGATAACCTTTGAAATGACCCCTGAACCACAGGAAGTACATGTACAGACAGAGTTGACAGGCACACAGCTATAGAGTCACAGGGTGACGACTCGTGAAACAGGACAGAGACAGGTGGTTGGGAAAAGAGGTTGGTTTTATTGACAAGAAGAGATGCCAAGACACAATGAGAAGTAAAAAGGTGAGCAAGGGAAGGCAGAAAAAAATGACAGGTACACTGCTGGCAGTGATTCTGGCAGAGCTGCTGATGTTGTTATGGCAACAGCATACCTAACTCCCGTCCATCCCCAGAGATCCGGGCCTCTCCCGCCCCCTCCCCATCCTCCCCCGAGCCAAGAAAGTCAAATTCACTGAGGGCATCTTCTGAGTCGTCTTCATCCTCCTCGTCTTCAGGGTCCAGGTCCGTGGTCATGGGCTCCGAACTCATCTAGGCGAGGACAAGACATCGTATGAAAAGTCCCCGTTTCTAAGTCATAGTTGATACTTTACAATCTCTTCTAAAAAAAATTCTTTTTTTTTTAGATAACATAACTGATCAGACCTTTACACGAGACTTTTTACTCTTTCGAGGACCGTCAATGCAGTCAGTGGCTATGCCTTGGAAGTCATCTTCCTCATCACTGTCATCTTCATCATCGTCTTCACAACCATGAAGGAAAGGGATCTTGTCCAACACAGAGCCACCGACATGTACCTTTGAGCTTTCTTTGCCTGCGTTCCTACAGACAAAATCAGTTTTGAGCTTTCAACGTGCATTTTTCATCAAAAATATACACAAATCCACACCTAAATGAATATAAGACATGTTTATAACAAATGATTAGAATATAGTCAGACTGATATTTGTAAAACCATAGATAATTACCATGAAAAGTCAACATAAATCTCTTTAAGATGAAAGTAAATTTTATGCTCCCATTAGGTTTTTTATATCTTTTTAAGTAAGAAAACAATTTACAATAAAAATTCTATTTCCAGATACATCAAAGCTTTCAGTTTTCCTCAAAACGAAAGGGCTTTTAAAGCACACTCTTAAAACTGAAGCATTTTTTAAGAGTTAATACTCTCAGGACAAAACCCTGTACTTAGTACAATACTACGCAGGGTCAAGGAATGGCAGATTAACCTCAGTTACCCTTCTTAACACTCAAATAATATCACATAATACCATCACACTTGCAAGCCTAAAAGCTGATAAATAGGCCGAATTTCTCCCCCACCCCTGTGGCTTCTCACTACCCCAAATATTGTAGAGGCATTTGAAGCTGTAGCGGTGTCCAAACATGTTTCTTTTACACCTGCTTCAGCTGAGTTGTTTAGAAGAAACAAAAAAGAGATAACGAATCCAACAGATTTAGGGATTTGAAGTGGTATAAAGAGTTTAGTTGACGTGTTAGCATATTCTCTATGCTATGGATATTTACTAGATTCCTCCTACGTTTCATGAAGCTAGATAAGCATCAAGGTGCTACAGCAGTGAAGCTTGCATATTCAGTCTATTACTGTTATCTGTTTGGGTATGATGAAATGCCCGTTCTTGTTCAAGTATTTTGTTAAATACATTTCTCCAAAAAGTGCTACTTATATATATATGATTTTTTTCTTCTTCTTTATTATTCATTTTTTGGCTGCTATAGTGCAGAAAAAAAACTGTATTGCATAAAGAGACAATTGCCCGTGTAAACAAAAGAGTTTGGTTCCTTCACTTGGAAAGAAACAAACAATTAGGACGTAAAAACTGCACGTTGAATCAATTTAGGAATTCACACTTTATTTGATATAATAAGAATACTGATTGCGGTTAAGTTTAAATCATTTTTTCAAAATATAAAAACCTCAAACCTGAAAGGTTTTCTCTTTTTCAGGCTTGTAAGAAGCTCTAGCTCTGTTCACCCTGTTATGTACTCAATAAAAAAGAACTTAGCTTAAGGAAATACTCATGTATTCATTGCAATATAATATATTTTGAGACTTTTGTCCATCAGAGTTTTGTATTATCATATTCTACTGAATTTCTACACTTTATTTGTGCTGCAGACTTTCTGTTCTCAGTAAAGTCTTCAATCGTTTTTTGTAGAACAAGTTTTGATTTATTTTCAAGTACAGTAGATGATTTGTTTTGTTTTGTTTTTTAAGCATGCAACATCTTTATTTAAAATAGTGCTGAAAATGTGAAGTGCACCAAGGACTGTCAGTGTATCTGAACAGCAGAACCTGCTGCTGTGCTCTCACCTTTTGATCTGTTCCTCTATCTGTCTGACTAACAGGGACTCTCCGCCAGCTCGAGGTTCAGGCTCTGAGCAGCTCTCACTTGGTGGGGGTCCATTAGACTCCGGGCTGCTGCGACCCAGCAGGGATCGCACGCGTTTGGAGCGCATGTCCAGAATGGTATCTGAATAACCCACTTCCTCAAGATATCTACAGATCCAGGGGGGAAAGAAGGCGCACTAAATATAGCTGGAACTTTAGAAGTGAGTCTTTTAAATCAAACACAAAAAATAGCATGAGTAGAGGAACAGGTATTAGAGTTTTCTTACTTTCGTAGTAACTGACGTCCCTCTTTCCAGCTCATCTGATTGGCTGGTTCTGAGTCGGACTCAGCCGGTCCATTGGGAACTACAGAAAATAGATGGTTCAGCAGGGATGCAACGGTAAAGCCTGGACAAACCATAGAAATGTTCTGCAATTCTGAAACATACGCTGATCTGCCTCCATCTCTGCCTTTTTGTCCCCTGGACTCTGCTCGTTCCCCATCTTCAGCTTCTGATACTTAGATCTGCGACACACGAGAGTTCATATAAGCACAATGCAACAACAATGCAAGTCAGTGCACCTGCAACGTGCAAACCACAAATGTACACAAGATGAAGGACAAAACAAATGACTTGCTCTGCAAGTTTTATTTAAACCTTTCTTGTTTGAGGGCGTATTCCAGCATTTTGATCCGCCTCACCAGATCCTGTTTCATGTTCTCCTGTCCTTTCCTCTCACCTTGTAGAAATGCCACCTGAGCCTGGAAACACAAAAAAGAGATGAAGACACAGATTACATGACATGTTCAAGTGTATATTTTTTGAGCTGTTGTAAATTTTACTGGAAATGGCAAAAAACAACATAAAAAGACTTCCAACTGTAATAAACAATCCAAAAAAAATTACTAAACTAAATTTTTTTTTACTAAATTTTGTGTTGTTTCAACATTCAGAGACCTTTAATAAAAACTAAAATGAATTCAACTCTCAAAGATCATGCATAGTGCAGACGATTCTCTCAGCATTAATGTTAAAAAAAAGCTACTTAAATTAAAAAAAGACACAAAATATAAAAGATAAACCCAAAAGTGACAGAACACACTTTTTTTAAAGATTTTCATTTAAAAAATTTTTGTTGGTTCTTGGATCTTGAACATTGAATTATTATTCATTTATTTATTTTTATTTTGCAATCAATTTGCGCCAGCCTTGTTGAACATTTTTCCCACACAGAATTAGAAACTTTACCCATATTGCTGAAGATTATGTTTCAGGTGATGAGCTTTGCAGTATGAGCAGAGGAAAAACACAAAAGCAAAAAGTTGATTGAGGCAAAAATGTCCTTTTCCCTATTACAGTAAAAGTTAGCAGTTTTCTCTGCAAATGGCTCATGACGCAAAGCTATTCCTCTTACTAGACCAGGAATAGGCAACCCTAGGCCTCAAGGACTGCATTCCTGCATGTTTTCCAACATACCATACTCTGGCATGTTGTAATTGGCTGGACACACCTGAACCAGGTAATCAGCCATGAGTAGGGCTTGGATATCTGGAAATCATGAGAGTTGCCTATCCCTGCTCTATACGCTGAAGAGATGATATGTCAGTGACCTGCACTGCTGCGCCTCATAGTGGTGTGAAAAAAAAACCCCCAAAAAAACAAATGTTATTACAGCTAGCTGCAAAACACAAATTGTTATTTCAAAAAAAGGCGTAGAATAAAATATTGAACATGATTTGGTTGTGCATCTCACGTCAAACATTTTAGAAAACATATATATGGGATTCATATCACTCAGTCACTACACTGTTCTGTCACATGACACTGAGCATTACTAGTTTCCATGGAGACCACATCACCTTTCCTCAGCAACCCCCCCCCCAAAAAAAAAAAAATTAATAAATAAAAATAAGAACTCCATTAAAATTAAAATTCCATATGACTGACACATAACTTTGAACCGTTATTTATTTATATACAAAGTAAGCATAAATTTAAAAAAAAAAAAAGCATACACCGTCTCAGCTAATGTTAAAGGAAAAAAAAACACGTCAGGACATATGATAAGCAAAAAATACTCTGTATGAGAGGAGAAATCTGTGATATACAGCAAACCCCACTTCTGGAAACTCCAAGGACTAAGTAGAGGGATTGTGGAGCAGGAGGGACTTATTTATAGCTTTTTCCTAACCAAAGCCTCAGTACGCATCTGCAGAGAAGTAAAAACAAAGCGCCTATGAGCCAAACTCAAACACCCTCTTTTTAGACACATCCTGCTTCCCTCATTTCCCGTCAATTTCCTTCCTCAAAAGACTCTTCACTTGCGGAAAGAGATTTTTTCACAGACCTGCTCTGACCAATGAAATCAAAAGCTTTGCTTTAAGAGAAGGAAAAAAAAAAGATCAAAGGTATCAAGTTTAGCTCTTAAGTCATCTTCATTTCACACTCGACAGTCGGTCGCACAGCAGGTGTTGCTTCACAGTTGACTTTAGTTCTCAACAGGCAGGAAACACCTCATCCTGTTTGCTTAGGTAGAAAAACACAAAAAGTAAAAACTAAAACCTTTCTTCATTTGAGTAGGCTCAAAAAATGACTGACCTATCTCTATGTCTAAGGATGCAATGCGATTATATTTCAAGATTTTCCCATTTCTCCTCTTTGGCTTTCGTTGCCAAGTGCTTCTGGAGCATTAATCAAGCTTGTTTTACAGCCCATTTCTCCTTTACTTGCCCCTTCCTGCGTCTGAGTCTGCTCCGACACGCAAGCCCCATTCTGTAAAATTAGAACAGCCTGATTCAAAAAAAAAAAAGGTCACCTCGTGGAGCAGACTCTTGGTCTACTTCAGAGCGCAGTCAATCAAAGAATGGAGGACACACAAAGCACATGTGATCAGCAAGGAGGGGTGGCAGGACACGGGATGATCTGCTGAGCAAACCTTACAGAGGATGATGTTGCTGCCGTGCAATCCTGACTAATTCGCAGGGAACTGCAAAGATTAGTTTAGACAAATTATGACTGCAAGGTTATTTACAATAATAATGTGTATTGAAACTGAAGATGCAGTACTTTGTTTTTTTTTTTCATTTCGGGTGGGCAGACTTGCTCCACTGTGATATAATCAGACTTGCACGCTGAACTAAAGTACAAGCTAAACAGAGCTGTGCCGTCGGGATAACTCACGCTCTGCCACACACAGACGAGTTCCAACCTGCCCTCGCCCCCTGATGAGCATCATACTGCTGTGTCCGCCATGCTGTGCTTCACTATTCCCAGTGAAGGTCACAGATTAAAAACCATGTTTCTGATTTGTTAATAGGTTTGATTATCTTGACCAAACGTGGTGTCTGGCACATTACTTTAGATACTTGAAGGTAACTAAAACAAAAAGGCTTTCTAGTCAAAGGCTGTACACACTTTTGTTTTGAACTCCTTGTTTTTTTATTTACTTTTAATTCACTCTTTGTCCTCATTTAGGTAAAGATGAGAAGTTAAACTCGAACGTCATAATATGCACATGTCCTACAGTGGGTGATTTGGCACAAATTTTAAGTTAGCTTTTGGGATGGAGAGAGATTGCGCCTCCTCCTGTAATTTTCCCTCCTCTTTTGTTTTTCAGCCTGGGTTTTTCTGCTTGCTTAGACATCTAAGGTTTCAGGTCATCGCTTTTGAGATGAAAGCTAAAGTAAGGCATATTTCTATTTGCCAAAACAAAAACATGCTGATGAGTGAGAAGCACTCGTTAGTTCTGTGAGTGACATTTGATATAGTCAAGGTAACTGTAACATAGTTAATTACAAAGTATTTTCTTTAAAAACCTTGACATTTCCATTATATTTTTTCTTTTTTTATATTCCCCACATAGCTTACATTTCCAGAATTTATGACGCTCACATGAATGTGGCCCATTCTCTCAGTCTGTCTTAAACTCGTTACAGAAGAGGGACAGTTTTTCTTTCCACCCTTCATCATTTCATCCCCTCATCTCTGAGACAATCCACGAGAAAACATGTAGAGCAACTTTTCTGGGACAGAGCGAATTAAGTGAGTGTGTTGTCGTACTTGAGCGGTCACTCGAGAAAGACGTTCTAAGTGTAAAGTGATTTGTTGAAAGAGACTGAACTAGAAAACAAAGTTTATTGAACGTCATGAAATTATGGATTTTTATATGAAGTAATGTCTTCAAAATCATTTAAATTGCTGTAGCATCTTTTTTTTCATAATAAAGCTAAAACTGCTTAGTTATGAAGCTAAGAGTGACAACAGAGGGAATGCATGATAGAAAGCTAATTTTCAGTGAGCGTTCTCATGTCTGAGAAGCCCACGGACACGCTCGCTGCCACCTGTCTCCTGGTTGACCCAACGTGCTTCACCTGGTCTAGAGAAAAGGAGGATTAATTCCTTACTTCTCAACGAAGACATGCCACCACAGGTGGCATCTCAAGACTCACAAAGAGTGGGCTGTTTAATCTCAAACTATTCACTAAGTTCCACTGCTGTAATTCCTCTTAAATCCTTTCCATCATTCTGCTGCATCTTTTAGTGGGTTCTTCCGTTTAAAATTGAGTCCCCTTAAGTGCACAAACATTAAAATGCACCTGAACTGACCACACAATGTCCGCAAGTATGTAAAATATGCTGTTAACTGCGCAGGATATATCCAGCGGGGATGGTCACTGGCGTGCTCGGAACTCTGTGAGCATCCTGGCAACAACAGCCAAAGGCCTGTGGCCTCGGGGTGTTCAAATATAAGCCAGGTCATTTTTTTTTTTTCCAGCCTCACACTTCAGCGAGCCTCTCATTCTATCAGCACATGATGCCGGCTTGTACACGTGGAGCCAAACCTTGTGCAGCAAATACTCACTTCCAAAACTATCAGTACCACGTTGGACCCGACGCTTGCCTGCCTTGGACTTTCTGTTCCCGCTCTTTCCCAACCTTTCCCAAAGTAGCAAGCATGGGCAGTTTGTTATTGTTCATCCATATTTTATCAGGCTACTATTTATAACTTCAGTCGAGGGCAAAGTAAGAAAAAAAAAAATGCAATAAAGGGGGAAAAAAAGCCACTGATAGGTCTTCTGTGGTTTTCCTCCCTAGCTTGAGAACTCCATCAGATAGGGTTTAGACTCCCGTAATTAAAAACTGAGGGAAGGAAAGCAACATAGAGGATGAAAAAAGGGAAAAGATGAACGCTTTCAAATGAAGGGAACATATCTATGCATGCATTTTATTTCCTTACGTAATTGTGAAATAATTTATTAAGTAAAGCGCTGCCATGTAATGCTCTGCCTCACTCACTTTAGAGAGCTGCACACTCCATCCTCACTCTTTTGCTGTTGGCATTTAAGTAAATATGGCCATTAGGGATCCCATGCCCTGCAATAGGGCACTGAGTCACAAATTCACATAGGCTACCACATTATTTTACACAGAGACTGATGACCTTTATGAATGCACACCCACTTGTCTAACCATAAGGAAGAATGTATATTGATGTATTTTAAAAAGCCCGAAGAAAAACAAGTGGAGGCTCTGGTTTAAGACTGGATGATCCTACTCAGTAAAAATGAACAGTATATCCAGTGTAGCAAAGATTTCAAAATACATCAGGGTATCATCTGTGGGGCAGATAGACCTGAAAACTGCCCCACTGTATATATTTCACTGTTCCAGATAACAAAAAGTTATGTAATCTTTTTTTTTTTTTTTTTTATAAATTTTACTCTGGTTAAGATTTGACTGCTTGCATAACTATTTTTAAGGCGCCATAACAAGCCAAGCTCAATTAAAGTGTTAAAACTTAAGGGTTTGCTCTCCAATAGACTACAAATGCTTTGGTAACAAAAGTAAATCATGCTTTCTTTTGGGAAACAACATAAAGAGAATACATTTTACATTTTAAAAAGAGGTCATAAGAAGGCATTGATGAATGCTCTCCAACACAGAAGCTAGTTTAAGATAATTTAATAACAACAGAACAGATTTTCACATAGAAAGATAAATGAATTGGTCAAATTTGTGAACTATTTTTGTTTAAACAAATTGTTTGTTTCAACCAAACAAAAAAAAGGGCTTTTACACAACAAAACCAGACCCCTTAAGAATAAGACAAAACCTAAAATTTTAAGAAATGTTCTTTAAATAAATAATGGAATAAGAATAATGATCTTATCCATGATTTCTATTTTAGGAAAAACATAATAGTCCCTAGAGTCTAAGACATGTTTTTGTTAAAATAAGATTATTTTGCTAGTGAAACACTTTATTGATCAGATTATTTTTCTTGCAAGACAGAAAAGAGGACTTTATTTCTAGAAACGTATTTTTTCTAGAAAAAAATAAGATTCAATTTTTGCTGTGTAATGGCTTTAATTTGAAATTCAAATCTGAATCTTAGCCATGAAAAAACACATCCGATTGGCTTAAATCGCTTGATAGGAAATTATTGTTTTAATAACCAAACAAAAATAGTTTGTGTATAAAAATATAGAGCATTATATTGTTTTGTTTGATTGCTTTAACAGAATAGTGTCCAACTGTGTATGAAACCCAGCCCTACCCAGAAACGATATAAATATGTGAAAGGGTGCCAGACTGAGACTTCCTTAAGGAGAAGAAAATACACTGGATAACAGATATAGCAGCCATACTGTAAACATCTTTAGAAGTCACAGGGTGAGAATGGGATGTTAGCACATTAGCATGTTGCTGTCATGAATCAACACGACAGCAAAGTGGGTTTTATTTTACATTCACTTGGTAAAATGAGTCAAATAAGGCTTGTAGTTTGGGTTACTTACCGTAACTCTGGAATACTACAACAAACAAAAAGTTAACGATAAGACATATTTACCCTCAGCTCGTCCCTCTCAGCCTCCCAGCGGTATTTCTCGGCCTGAAAGCGTCCCCACTCGTACTGGATAAAATGCAGGATCCCGGGCAGCGTCAATCCCGAGTCCCCGTCCTGCGTCTCCCGAGGCTGCGACGACCCGGGGACTGCCCCTGCTGTTGCCGCCGTGGCCGCAGCTGCCATGGCCCCACTCACGGCAGCTGATGTCGCCTGGCACGGTGATGCTTTAGGCCCATTAGAGTTGCGCTCCGCTCCAATACTGCCAATACCGCTGCTGCTGCAGCCGCCGCCGCCGCCTCCGGAGTTCGGGTTTGGTCCTCCGCCTGATCTGTCCGCCTCCATTTTACCCGTTCAACCTTCAGCCAAGATAATGGGCTGGAAAGGAGGAATATTGTTGCAACGAAAAAATAAAAAATAAAAACCAGTGTCCTCTTTTTATCCAACTATTCTTTACTACAAGCTGTCTTCTATTCTTCCTTTCTAACACGACAGTGTAAAATCACAATTCTCTTGATAAAATACTACACTTCCGCTTTCAGGTTTTCAGATTAAAAGACAACATTTACACAATAATCAAAAACATTTGAAGTTATGGTAACCTTTAGAATATATTTACCAGTGCAACTTATAGCGAAATATAAAATGATTTCAAACCAAAAGAAAAAACAATACATGTCTCCTTCTCACTCGTGACTGCTGTCACAGTTCTGTATCACGCTCTTATTTATTTATTTTATTTTTCGGGAACTGTTTCCTGCTCGACATGTTTGCCAATTGAAAAATCCGTGTGCGACTGACAAATAAAGGGACTTTTTCTGCAATACACAAAAAGCAAGTCACCAAGGCGGTTAATTTCCTGCCATTTTGTGAGCCGGACTATTTTAGGACATCAAAGTCAACTAAGACAATCAGCAGCTCTATTTCCGACTTTAACTCTAGTTTACCAGTCACTTAGTAAAACACAGCCATTTATTATTCCAAAAATTAAAGCAAAAATAAATAAATAAAAATCCTAACATCATGTCCTTTGTGTGTGTATATATATATATATATATATATATATATCGCTGTGAAACAATCAAGTATTGTTTTCACATTACCCAATATAATTAACCATCTCGTTTAGTTTAGAGCATATATTTGACGTCGTTTAATGAAAATAACAAAACAGTAAAATTGGAAAATATTACTTTATTTTGTAGGAGTTATACCGGAAATGTAGTTGTTGCTGAACGAATGAGACAACGTATGCTAGCGTAATGCTAAGGTTTTGTAGGGGTAATTTAAGGTTGAATGTTTATTAAACGCCTTACAAATAACACACTTTTATTTTCAAAGGATTGTGTACGTTATTTTTCTTAATATTAGACCTTTTTAAATGACAGTGGTACAAATGGAAATATAATACGTGTAAATATTTTTGCAGCTACCGACCCAGTCCGGTTTGTTGCAATTTAACAAGCTGTTTGAAATGGACCACAAATGCAGCCGCAGTATGGTTTCTAAACCCGATGTCATTGGCAGAGCTCTGGAAAACCTTCTGATAAGCACCGCAGGTTGTGATCAAACCATGTTCTGCATACTGGAGTGAGGCAGATGCATCCAAATGAAGGTTCGGTGCTGGTTTTTGTTATTGGTTATTTCAGCTGCATCTAAGGATGTGCCCACGAAAGGAATGTTAAGTTCTCATGTAGAGGCTGTGGGATTCACATTAAATATATTTCTTTATGGAAAATATGCTCGTTATGTGATGAATGAAATATTCTCGTCGTTTTTTATCAGTCGCTTTTCCTTTGTAAGTCTTTCCTCTCATGCAGGAGTCCTCACATGGGGACTTAAAACCAGCAAACTGAAGTTGATTTCTTGAGTTATTAGTTGCCATGCGTATTAGTTTCTGCCAAGGCCTGCTGACTGCTGCCATCATCCTGAACCTCCTGATACTCTACTATGTATCTCGAGCCCAGCAGCAGATGATGGAGAAGAGGAAGGAGCTTGGCCGAGGATCCAGGAAGGCTGTTCTGCCAGCCTCTGGGCTCGGAGGAGGTCTGGTGCTTCCTGGGGGGGCTGGAGGTGATCGTGGATTGATTGGAGTCGAAGGACACGGTCGAAGTGCACGGGTGACTGTTCTGCTCCGGGAGTTTGAGAACTTTGAAAACTTTGTGGGAGATGTGGCGAATTCTTTCCTCCATCAGCGAGCAGATCTCCCCTTCCTGGCCGTGGCTGACGTACCTCCGTATCCTCCTTTGGTGCTTCCTGAAGGTGCTCGGCTTCTCGTGCTCTCACCCAGCCCAGACCAGCCACCCCAAGCTCATAGGCCAGAGTTTCATGTCCAGACAGAGTTTGTGTTTCTGGTACCTGATGGAGTGGAGCTGGAACAACCTCGGGTGATAGAGAGGCTCATCAGGGAGCTAGAAGGTGAGGGCGGGGGTCCTGTGCGGATGGTAGCTGCACCTGTGTTGGTCCGATCAGCTGTGCATTGTCTCCACCTGCGAGTGAACCTCAGGGAGTGGACGGCCACCTACTTACCGGCCGCGTCTGGAAGCAGTGGGAGCGTCTGTACTGCATTACAAGGAGATGCTGTGGTCCTAATGCGCACCGAGGATCTTTTTAACCTCTCTGTCCCTCTGGGTCGCCCTCTTTTTCCAGCACTTTTCATTCAGACTGCCCTGAGAGGTTGGAAGGTCAAACTCCTGGAAAACCCCTGTTTTTCAGCAACCCACCGTCCACTTTTCAGCTCTGCACACAACCAGTGGAAAGCCGACACTCGAATGAAGGAGGCTACAAGCAAGCTCATGAAGAGTTTTGGTGTAAAGCGCCTCCTGCTGCCTGATGGGAAGGAGCAGTGGTTTGGTTGTAGTAAAGAAACGCCCCGCTGCTTTGGCACTGTGCAGGATGACACCCCAGACTACCTTTACTTAGAGCGCTGGACACCCCCCTGCTGCTTGCGAGCGCTCAGAGAAACCACAAAGTATGTCATTAACATCCTGGAGAGTTCTGGCGTGCGCTACTGGCTAGAAGGAGGTTCTCTGCTTGGGGCCGTTCGCCATCAAGACATTATCCCGTGGGACTACGATGTGGACCTGGGGATCTATCTGGAGGATGTGCCTAATTGTGATCACCTGAAGAACCTGGATTCGGGCTCCTTGGTAGATGCTAACGGGTACGTGTGGGAGCGCGCTGTGGAAGGAGACTTTTACCGAGTCCAGTACAGTGAGGCCAACCACTTGCACGTTGACCTGTGGCCTTTCTATTCACGCAACGGCGTCATGACCAAAGACACGTGGACAGACCACAAGCAAGACGTGGAGTTCCCAGAACACTTCCTGCAGCCTCTGGTGCCCATGCCTTTTGCCGGCATCACAGCTTTTGGCCCCAACAACCACAAAGCATTCTTGGAGCTCAAGTTCGGAGAGGGGGTGATTGAGAACCCCCAGTACCCCAACCCAGCTAAAAAGAGGCTGGACAGAAGCAAGTTATGAGTAACACTAGACATTTGCATGAACTTTTCTGCTGAACCATCTAAAAAAATCTTCATTTGGTTAGTATCTTATGACTACTGATAGGAAAAAAAAAATCTTTATTTGCATATATCTGTGTATTTATTAAATAATATTTTGTTTTTAAACGTTTAAATGTTTTTTTTTTCTTTAAGAGACTTTTACTGCATACTTAAAAATGTAAGTCTAAATTAAAGTGTATGTCAGGTAAATGTAACTTGTTTAACTGTATTATGTGCGGAAGAAAGTGTTTAAAGATCAGAAATAAATTATTCTGATATTAGTTTTTCCATTGTATGCTGGAAGGTACAGAGTTGTTAATAACATTACCACCAGATATTTTAAGATTTGTCAATAATGTTGCCTTTTTTTCCACACTGCCTCTTTGTTTTGTTCGTTTGTTTGTTTGTTTTAATAACACGCAATGAATGAATGTTTTTATACCAAAAACCGTTTGGTTTTTAGCAGTTTTATGAACAGATTTGCAAGAAAAGAAATCTGTTTGTCAATGTGCAAAAGACTCCAAACCATGATAAAAAAAATAACACTTTTTTAAAATATTGTGCCACAATTTGGAGTTCTGTGTAGTATTGTGTCTTTATCTGCTAAAACTAACATTTTAGTAGCAATGTCTCATCTGTCTTAGTTGTATTTGTCTTTTAAAGTCCCATTTTGTGTTTATACATGTTTTAAAATGTAAAATACAGTTGTAATATTACCAGTATTCTGGTTTGTTCTGTTTCCTATCTCTGTTCATAAAGTCTGTCTTAAAAATATTTTATCTTTTTCTCTCTTTGTATTGTGTGGTTTTTGTTTTTTGTCTCACATAGATCTTTGTACCAGGCCTTTTTCACTTATTAATATCTCAAAGTATATGTTGCATACAGCCATGATGTTCTGACAAAACTCAAATGAACTTTCACCTCATGAAATGGGAAGAACTGCTCTCTTTTCAGCTAAATATGTAAATTTGCACTTGTGCAATAAAGTAAACATATGTGTTTTGTCAATTGCGTCAAAAATTCTGAAGAAAAATATTGCATACTCCAGTGAATTTTTACTTACGGAATTTTTGCCTAATTGTTAAAAAATAATAATAAAAATTCCTTTTTTTTCTATCAAGGACTTGTCAAATTAGTGTACTCTTTTCTGAACACTAGATGGCACAAAAACAAAGCAAGAACTCTCCAAATAACACCGGAAGTGCGGGGGAGGAGCTTCGGTGGTTGAAACCGGAAGTTGGTTAATGAACAGGACGTTACATTTCTTATTTTGTCTAATAGTTTCACAATTTGTGAAAGAATTTTACGATTCTTCACTGGGAAATACGGCTTTCTTTTTCATGTTATTTAGACCGGAAATATTTATTGATAATTGTGTACATTTTTTCAACATAAAAGTGAGCACATTAATTAAAGGCCAATGTAGAGCAGTTTTTGTTGCAAAAACCTACACTTCATACGTCTCTTCACGTGCCGGTGAAAATGAGCAATGTGGCTCTAGAGTGCTTCCAGATGATCGAAGTGCCTGTATAGCGCCACAGTTTAAAAGACCCAAGAAGCAGGACAAACTAAAAAAAAAAGGGATTTTTTTTTTATTGTTTTGACCTATTGGCTTTACATTCGAATTTCCTTCATTTTTAGAAAATAAAGCCCCATTTCAATAAATTAATTGCAGCTACCAAGGGCAACACAAAACAGTTAAAATGAAGCACACATTCATATGTGAGCCCTCAGAGAGGAATGATAACCTTACAGTTCACCAAAAAAAATGTAACTCACCAGCATCTGCTCGATTTCTTTGGACTTTGATTAGAAATAAATATCTGACATAAACATAGAAGCCAAAAGTATTAATAGTACCTCAGATTTGTTGCAAAAATACATACATAATGAGACCTGTCTACCCGGTTACATTAGAAAAAAAATCAAGGATCCATACTATTTATAAAACTATGTATTCTACATTTCTGATGTTGCATAGAAATCTCTTTAACAGAGAGCGCTACATTCCATACATACATGCTCCTAGACATCACATAGCTTCAGACATGCCATCCTTTGATAGGATTCTGGAGCGCACACGAACAATGTATGTTTATGAGAGATTTTTGGTCTCAGAATATTTAAGTAGCAGTTAAACAGCTCAGAAAGAAAAATCCATGTTGACATATTTCAAGCCAGTGTGAATAAAGCTCCTTCGTTTGGTTGTAAGATTCCACGACTAAGCCTAAATCATTGATTGTGCTTTTGAACAGTCTATTGCACTGTATCAACATGGGAAAGGCGTCGACATCAGAGAATCATTGCTTTAGTTTTAGATGATTCTAAAACTTTTATGAAAAGCTGGAAAATGTTTCCCAGAAAAGCAATGTTACATTTATAAAGCTATGATTAACCATTATAGTGCTTTATCCATTTTCATGCAGGTGTATGGCATTTACGCTTTAAATTGAGATTTCTGATTCACCATTTGCACTAAACTAAATCTAGACATGCATTTACATGAATTGTGTTGCAACCCCGAAACAATATTCTTGGCTGTTTAAAGGCTAAAAAACAATTGAATAAAACTTATTTCTCCTTTTTTTCCTATTATCGATCATCTTTAAACACAATCATTCTGGATGATGTCAATTATACAGTAAGTACATCAACCTCTACAAAAATGGAAGAAGTTGCCTTTTTGTTTCATTAATCCTGTAGCTTTTAGGTTTTGAAACTTGTAAAAATTATTTTTTTCAGAAATCTGTCCCCTTAAAGAAGTCATTGTGTTGGATAATCTTCTTTCCCCATTGTAATCTGTAAACTACATGAACCCCTTTCTCCACATTCACCCAAAGTCTCTTTCCTAATTCGATGAAGAAAGCTAGATTACTAGTAACAAGGTTTAAAATCTCTATAAAGCTCCATTATAACAAAAAAGAAAAAAAAAAAATCATAGATGCAGACCATTGACAAATAACTGCATCAGCTTTTCAACACTTAAAGATCTTACTATTTTAAACTGGCTATTTAGAGCTGTAAATGTCACCCGAAACACATTCAACTTACGTCATAATTGAACACGAAAAGTAATGAATGACACCTGCATGAAAATGAATCAAATCTCATTTAAAAAAAATGCAAACATGATTACTAAAGAGAATTACACATTCGAAAAATGTCATGTTGTCCAACTTCACTAGCAAATAAAAAAAACAACACTCTTGATAGATCCTGTCTGCAGCCTAAAACCTGCCAAACCCCATTTGGCAAAAAACTATGAATGGAAATCTTTTTCAAAAATATTTGGGATTTCTAAATACAATTCATACCGAACAACCATTTCATACAACATTTCAATACAACTATGAGGATTGAAATATTTTTGAATAAATGTAAATTTTCCTATTTTATGGCATCCCTAGCACGCACAGGAGTAAAGATTCTTTGGACGTACACGATGCCAGCACAGCATAGCTGTGGATGACAGACAAAAAAATTTGAACATGATCATATGACAATATAGTGACGAGCACAAATGGAGAAATGTATCATTAGACTTGAACAGACACAGAATTCAGTCTAGCACACAATAATGTTCTGCTTGACTTTAGCAAATTTCCTGCCCACAAAAGGTGTTGAGGTCAGAGTGTTTCCTTGCATTGTAGTGTGCATGTCCATCCTCTCTTTTTGTGCTTTTTTTTTTTCCTTCAGGGAAGAAAGAAAAGAAAAAAGTGGGGGCTTGAAGAAGCTTTTTATCATGTGGGAGTGTCAAAAAAGTCGGGGCTGAAGGGGAATTAATAGAGTCAGCAAGGAGGTTACATGGCAGTGTCCGTTTTACTAGAAAGAGGGGTTGCCCCGCCTTCTGCACTGTCACTCCATCCTTGTTTCTCAATGAGGGGCGACTGCTCTGGGGCAGCGGCCAACATCTCTTCGCCTAGCCTAATCTCATTCAGCTCTGTGTCTTCAACATGTTTGGATGATTTGTCCACAAAGAACTGCAGGAGTCCGGCGCCGAATGCGTCCCCCTCTACATTAAGGACTGTGCAGGTCCGGTCACTAAAAAGGAAACGACAAATATCAGGCCTACTGTGTTCTATCAAATTCACAGATTACAAATCTGTACTCAACAAGTCTTGTCTGTATATACTCACACAAGCCAGTCAACAGCCAGGATTAGTGAAATATCACTGGTGGGAAGTCCTATCGCTTCCAAGATTATGGCTAAGGTGAGCACGCCGCCTGCAGGTATGCCTGCTGCTCCGACGCTGGAAGCTGTGGCAGTCACCCTAAAATGCAGACAGAAACAGAGTTAAAGATCAAAGAAGACAGTTGAGAAGTTTGTCCCTGAACGTGTGCTTCATTGGCACGTGGACTCACAGGATAGTGACGACTTGGATGAAGTTTAGAGGCACTTCGTTGAGCTGAGCAATGAAAACCGCAGCCACGCATTGGAAACACGCAGCTCCGTCCATGTTCACTGTGGCCCCGATGGGCAGAATGAAACGACTGATCTGCTTGGAGACGCCGTTCTTTTCCTCCACGCATTTCATCATGAGGGGCAGAGTGGCAGAGCTAGGAGACAGGAAACGGAGGTGGTGAGCGCATGAGGTCTGGAGGAATGTGTGCATGTGCAGAGCAACAGGGGAACCTCAGTCTGTAATATTTTAACAACCAAACAGAACAAACTGAAAACTCTAAGGAAGAAGCAGAAAGCTGAATACCTGGAGCTGGTGCCAAATGCCGTTGCAAGAGCTGTGAATATTCCCCAGAGGAAGGTGTACGGGTTCTTCCTTGTAAAAAGAAAGTAGATGCCAGGCAGCACGAGAAGGCCATGAATGGCATGGCCAATCATGCAGCAAGCGATGTATTTTCCAAGACTGGCAAACAGCGAGCCAACGTCCTCCATCTCCACAATCTTGCCAGCAACCAGGAACATGATACCAAAAGGAGCGTACCTGCAGACCAAAGAAAATACAGGGCATCTCTGAAGATCAGCTTTCTGGAGCACAACACAAAGAACACGCCTCAGAAATCAAAGAGGATTTTCATATAAAGACCAAAAATTTTGAGTGCAAAGGGCTTTACAAAATAATTCTTGGATGAGAAAAGAGTTCAAATTTGGAACATGTATGCCAATTTTTTTAATTACATATACACAATACACACACATACAAATTTTACACAAAGTCAATACACATAAACTTCATCATGTTTTTCTGCATTCTGTAGATTTTTGCACTAAGTTAATGTGCTTAAAATATTGCGTTATGGCACGTGTGGCTTCCTTACCACATGATCCAGGACACCAGCACCATGGTGGCCTCATTAAAGGAGTTGAAGAACTTGATGAGGATCTCTCCTTCCTCCCCCAGCTTCCTCAACGCCACACCGAACACGATGGCGAACACAACCAAACCGAGAATATTCATGCCATCCTGGTATGTTCCAAACGGCACCTGACGAAGGAACACGCAAAAAGAAAGAAAAAAGGCAGAGTCAGATCCCGGATCCCACATTCTGCTGTTATCCAGTTTCCTCTGCTCACCTTCTCCACTGTGATGTTCAGGTTGCCGTCCGTGCCATTCTTCTTCACCAGCTTGTAGGAGGTTGCATACTAGTTGGAAGGAAACACGTTTTTTTCAGGACAACTGGTTATAAAATGAGCTTATCCGGTTATTTGTGTTATGCAACTTCACCATGTTAAAACAAGAATTCCATACTCACAGACTGAAAAGCTGCAGAAACCAAGTTTGATGGAAAGATGTTTCTGTGGAAAGAAAGGAGAACTTTAACCTCTGATGGCAAGAATTACACAGCAGAACATCAGTCATTTCCACTGAATGTCAGTAACAGTCATATGATGTGCAGCTGAGAGACCTGAACTAGTAATCTTGATTTTTTTTTTTCCACTGAAGTGTTGGAGTTAATAATTCCTTGCTCTGTGATGCAAATGTTCAGAGTGATACTGAATCACCATGAACTCAAGGAGCTCTGGTGTCCACAATATCCCTGCATTCAGCTGGCTGTAATAGTTTTAACTTCAACAAGCTCTTTACCACCATTCAGTTCTTTCACTAGAAACATATCGCATTAGGCTTAGACGTCATGTGATGGGGCAGAAGCAACACAGACTGCATTAAAGCTGGACAAAAAAGAGGACAAAAATTAGACAAATTAAATATATTGTATCCAACACAAACATATTGAAAGCAGTAATCAAATCTCAGCTAATTCTGGCACAAAATTTGCTGGAAGTTCATCTTCAGCAGCAAATGTTTTATTTTAGACCTAAAACCAGTTGAAACAGGCAGGTGCCCTGTGATTTTGCTGCACCCTTACGTTTAAGATGCTTTTAACTTTTAACTATTTCCAAGAATTTAGTCTCAAACTAGAGCGCAGTGGGCTGTCACTTTTTTAACACATTTGAGCCTATAGAAACACAACAAACTAAATTAAAAACGGTATTATCTAGGAGTTATGGACTTTTTTAAAGATCATTTTTGTGGATATATAACCGAGTATGATGGGAAAAAAGTAATTGTGATCAAATTTTCAACCCCTCCAGTGTATTTTTCTATAATTTAAAACAAAAAATTCAACAAACCCTTGAGTGACAATCATTGCCAGCTTTCCACTCTGGTTTATGAAAGGAAACTTCAACACACAGGTTGATAAGACATGTCAACACGGATGTGTGACAGAGAATTCTCATTCACTGCTTATACCTACAGTCTTATGTAAGACTGCAAACACCGACAACCACGTTTGAAGCTCATGTGGATGTAAACAAAGAGCAGTCTGTGATAAAAAGCTCCAGTCCAGTCAGTTCCTCTTCTCCTGCTGCGTAAACTATCGGATTTAGAGCTTTCTCTGATGAGAGGCCTGCTGTGCAGCAATGTATGCAGCAGTGACAGAAATATCTCCTGATTTTCGTTTATTTTATTTCTTTTAATTGGAAGAGACTGACAACTGCTCAGCTAGTTTCAGCTAATTGATCCTCCTTATAAGCCTCCTTTATGATGTACATCCCAGAATTTCAGCTCTTGAAACGCAAGTACCAAGTTATGAAAAATATTTGGTGTTCACTACTTAAATAAAAACACTACTTTTTTGTAGTTGCACAATGCAAATCTGCCTTTCCGAACACTAACTGCTTAAGGAGCTCCGGGTGATTTTGAGGAACAAACAGGCAGAAGTTGGAAACTGATGAATCCTGGGTCCTTTTCATGGAATTCTGAATTACTTTAAGAGCAGTTAACAAACTAGGATTACGATACAGCCTTTTAACTTACTCTTAGTGTTTAAGCGATGACTGGAGTCGTTTTAATCGAGCTGATGCAGGTCAGAGCTATTTTTTCTGCGACTGTAAGTATAGGTGTTCTTTAAAAGCACCTGAAAGGTAGAGGAATTTCGACTCAATTGTTTCAACACAGCCACTTCCTTTTCTGCCCTACATGATGGTGAGGTGGCAGTTCTCCAAGAGGCAGATTTGAATTATGGTGGAAAGACAGCATACCAGAAGCACAACTGGTTCAACTGGTGTAAAAAGAAGTCATTAAATTTATGTGTAATTGGTGGCTGTATTCCATTTTCTGTCAGAGAAAAAACAAGTTAGAGGGAAATCCTTTGACGTCATAATTAATGATCAGAAACTTTTTTTTTTTTTTTTTTAGATGCGCTAGGCTTAAAGGAGGAAGTTCACTCTAACGCACACGTGCTGTTGATCTATTTTAAATTAAATAAAAGTCTAGAGCAACAATGAAAGCATGGATGATCTAATCAAGGACACTAAAGCTTTACTGGGTCGTTTCCTTTTGAAAACAGGAAACTCATTAGTTTGCTTCCTGGAACAGAAGCACGTGTGAAGACGCAGTAGCTGATGCAACGGCGTATTTGCGTTACAGGAGAGCATGCTTACCTGTTCGCCCGCCATTCCTGATTCAATGATCCCAGAACAAGCCTCAGACTGACCGAAACGAAGTTTAAAAGTACGCGTTCAGCTGGTGTTGACGCAGCAGCTGTTTGGACCTACGAATGTGCGCTTTTACGCACTGTGGCGCAGGGGTTCAGAGGACACACAGGTGCAAGTCTGACTCACCTTATCAGATCCATAAAGGAGTCTATGACTTCTTTCGAGGCTGGCACCTCTTCATCCAAGGATGCCGGCTTGGTGACGGTCACCGCGCCCGGCTTTATGATGAACGCCATCACTACCCCGATGGCAGAGGCGATGAGGGTGGTGACCAGGAAGAAGAGCATGGCCCAGCCGCCAAGCTTGCCCAGGGCTTTCGGGTCGATGCTGGCCGCCCCGGACACCAGACTGCAAACCACCAGGGGGATGATGATCATCTTCAGGAGCCGGATGAGCAGCTCACCTGGGAAGCCCACGTAGATTATCTGCGTTCTCGTGAGCGCCACGTTGCGCACTCCAAGTCCGATGAAGACCCCGATGATGACCCCGGCCACGGTGAGGATCACCAGCAGGTTCGCTAGGACGATCCTCTTCACCCGCTCGGCCAGCGGCTCCGTCTTCCTGTGGCTGGTCAGTCCGTTCGCCAGCGGCTCGTCGAAGTGCGCATCGCCGTTGGAAGTCTTTATTTCCTTCATGTTTATCTTCTCAGCCATCCTGTTCCCCTCGTACTAAACTCAGATCTCAGCTTAAGACTAAACGGTAAAGTAAACTTGTTTCAAATGATGGAAAGAACGCGAGGATTTGGCGCGTAAAACTAGAGAGCAGAGTTTAGAATGTAAGAAAGGCGCTAGTGGTGATGCTGTCCTTAAAAGCCGGCGTTCCGCTCCGCCCCGTTGACGCAAGGGGGCGTGTACAAGTTGTAAAGGCCCGAACAGCCAATCGGAGTTAGCTTGAAGTTCACAAACTTTCCCTTTTTTAGCTGAGCCGCTTTTACTTCGGTTTGTTTAATAACAAAACTAAGATAAGATTAGGAGGACCAAAATATTTTTAGTTAAGGTGCATGCATGCATTTGTCTCTTTATTTTTTCAATATGACGAGATTTCACTGAAATTAACAGACCTTGACATTTTGAATCCAGAAAGTTAAACATATTTTGCAGAAAGCAGCTACTAACTCAAATCACAGGCAATACACTCCATTTTTTTGTGCTTTAGAATGTCAGAAAAAAAATTTCCGAGTGGGTCGTGCAAAGCTGCAGTTCTTTTAGTTGTGTCAAACTACAACATGATAATTATAAATATTACAACTCTCTTACAATATTGAATAAAGCAGAATTTAATGTTTGTGTTCTCTGTCTTGAAGAGCTTTATCAATTACACATGCTCACTGTTCTTCTTAGGGTCACAGTCATGGAGCCTATCCCAGGTGTTTTAAGGTAGAAAAGCACACCTCATACAAGTTAAATTCCTCAATTTAAGATATATTTTTAATAAACTGTCAGCATCAAAAACACCATAACCATACTCTTGGAGAAAATGTAAACTCAAGTCTTCATCCTGGAACAGAGTTGGGGCTCTCCCATGTGAGGCTGGTTTCCAAAAGCACAAGTGCAGCCATCAAAAGCTAGCACACCGCAAAGCCACATCAACCTATAAAGTTAAGCAGAATTTAAAATAAATAACAAGGAATTATGCTTTCTAAAGCAGGATGGAATCAAACATAGAAAACCAATTCAATTTGCTTTTTGTATTTCATTTTCTTGGTATTAAAGGTCAATATTACACCTGTTTTCCAAAATGAATCGGTTTTTAATTTTGGTTATTTTTTAGATTAGTCATGGAAAAACACCTGAATAAATAAATAAAATAAAACTAATAAAAAAAATCTAACACAAACATAAAAGTTTCACCTGAAATATAAGGAAATTTAAGGAAAAACTCAGCATTCACATCCTGCAGCATTTTAAAACTAAAAAGACGCTGCGTTCTGAAAAATATGACTAGATTTGCAATTATTTGACTTATTGCTCTTTTTTTCAACAAGCGTGAAACCCTTTATAGCTGTTACATAATTCGGTTTCTTTGAACCCACGTATGCAAATATTCTTGAGGGTGTGAGGCATGTTTTCAATACTTTCATAATTAGTAGAGTCATCCACTTAGCATGTAACCTGCGACATTTGTTTCATCATGTTAGCGACAAAGCACTACAAAACACCTCTTTTTAATCCAACTATGAAATTCTTAAAGCATGTAAAAAACAAAACTATAAATACAAAATAACTTATTTAAATTTGAATACATTTTACGAATTGAAAAAAAAAAGTAAAAAGAAAAAAGATGCTGACTAGAGACTAAATGAAGTCACAAATTGTGCTGTTAGTAGTCCTGCAGCGTAAACTAGCATCCGAGTCAAATGTGTCCCTCTTTTTTTTCCTTTTATGGTCCAGTTTGTGTAAAAGCTAAATTTCTGAATGAAAACATGAGTGATAGTAATAATTTTCCCTGAATCGCCTTGTTTTGCACCCTGCAGGGTCTGTTAAGCTGTGCATTAAGCTCTAACAAGAAAGACTCTTCGTCTGGGACAAGAACAGTCGGATACCTTCGAGCTTGTGCACAGGGGTCAAAGACATAGCTTACTCAAATTTTTTTTTAAAGCTTTTGACCAACTGAAACCTGTGGGAAAAGCACCTTTGAAAGTAAAATACACTCACAGGATCAGAACTCAGACCAAAAGGAAGCTGATCCCCCAGCGCTTAGTTTATTTGATTAAGCTCATCATTTTGTTCCCCCTGACTGTGACAAATATTTGAAGGAATCACTGTGATCTATGAAAAAGTGCTTTCTCTGTGAGAAAGGGCAACTTCAATGGCTCAGTCTGCAGAACTGGGAAAAAAATGTTCTGGAGGGGGGGCCCCTATCTATATAAACACACACACAGTCAGTGCTACATGCTGCGGAGATACTATTTGACATGTAAAAATGTGAAAGTTGGCCTTCTTCTCTTGTCCATTTGCCAATATAAGCAGATCATGCAATACAGGAAAAACAACATGTTTGAAACAATAACAGAGGTAAATTTCACCGATCCTGGATATTATTGTTGACATGAGTGGGTGTCCAGAAAAAATAAAATACACTCAACTGTGCAACCGGTAAGAGGGTATGTCAAAATGGGAACTTAGAAAGGTGGAAATGAGACCTCATTCCTTTGGCCCGCTGCAGTAATGCCTAGCCTTTTGTAAATGCTGTGTCATGCATTCAGACCACATCATTAAAAGGGCCTAACAACCCCTTCCTTTTCCTTCAATCCTCTTGAATGGGATGATTCATAAGAATGCTTCCGGACGACATGAAAAATTTACCAGGATATGACAAGAGTAAAATGCTGAGTCATGATTAGATTGCACAATTAGATATAAATCTCAAGCTAAATGTTAACAGGGAAAATGAGGCCGGATAATGACGCATGTCTAAAAAAGGGGGAAAAATGAAAACAAGTGAAGGGAATGTATAAAAGTTAAGTTGCAAGACAAGTTTTTATTTTGGATCAGCAATTATCTTAAATTTTGGACATCAATAACTCTGAAAGGCTAACTACTAATGTCAATAAAAAAGTTTGATTTTGAAACAGTTTTTCTTTTCTCTAATATTTGAAGAAGTTCTGCTGCTCCTCTACTCAGCAGTGCACTCTTAAAATAACATGTCAGCTCGACTTGAAAACAATGCTGAGTCATGCTCAGAGAAAACATCAAGGAGTGGCTCCAGGCACATCTTTTTGTCAAGATTTACATGTTTTCAGCTTTTTGTCTTTTAGGCACTTTCACACCACAGTCCCAAAGACCAGGTCACAGAAACAAAAAATTAACAACACTTGAAAAGTTTTCCCATTTGGACTGTTTTCTTTGCAAAAGCTAAAGAGCCAAAGACTGAAAGGGTATCATTCCTCATGAAACACCGCTTGTTAGGTAGAGGTATGGCACAAATGAGCACTGACCCAAAAAAGAGAGAGAAAATACCAGCTGGTCCGGATTGTCTGCTCTAAGAATGTGTGCAGTCTTTGTATTGATTGACACCAAACCTACTATTACTTCCACCTTTATCAGCTAAAGCACTAAGTAGGTCTATCCAGTAAAACGATAGTCTACATTTTTTTTCATCCATTATCTTGTAGGCTAATATGAAATCCAGCGACAAAATACCATTGAACAACAACTTTTGTAGGTTTGAGTTTAAAGTTCCACTCCAATCATCTTTTAAACTATTCAAAACGTGTTCCCAGTGGTCTTTTAAATCAGAATTATGCTGTTTTTAGGCTGCATTAATAAAAGGTCTTGTTATTTAGGACATCGTTTCTGCAGAGCGGTAGGAGTTCATCAGAAAATCGCTTTTGAGTTGTTAACAGGATTGCTGGCACCGAAGTAAGCCTCTGATTATTTCCCATCATCCTTTTGTTTACACTCTCCCCCGTTAGTTTTCAGCCCCTCACAACCTCAAGCTAACATTAGCGGTGCAACAAAATGGCGAGCAATATCCGAGCTATTCAGCTTTATAGTTTTGAGCTAGATGCCATCTCGGATGAGGAAAAAAAGGAATTGATGGATCTTTTTGTCTGAAAGTGGAAGTATCGGAATGGAGCGGATCAGTGAGACTTTGGTCCGCCATCACATTTTCTACGCCACAACCACAGACTTTAAAAACAACGGACATAGCAACCCCTCCTCTCTCGTGTCCAAAATAGAAAGTACCAGCTGGTTGCAAGAAGGCCAAAGTCTCATAGACTTTCATTGAGACAAAGACAGTTATTACTATAGTCATTTTATTTGTTAGAATAATCATTCCTGCTCTGATATCTTCTTCTTAACATGTTCTTTTTAATTCCAATTTTTAAAAGATTTTTTTTTTTCTTTAGCGCCAGTTATTCAAGTTATAAACTGACCAATCAGCTGCCTCAGTAGAAGCATGTGGTGCTCGTTGGCCCCACCTCGAACGTTTGAATGACAGATTCTCCCGAGCTCGCTCTCAGTGGGAGGGGTGTGGAGTTTGAACAAGCTCACTCATGATTGGCGACAGTAGTTCCTCTAAAAACGTGACTCAGACCAACTCAAACCAATCCCTGTTGATGGGTTGCAATATGGTGAGTAGACGTATCAGAAAGTAACGGAGAAGGCCTGATTTCGCGAGCATAAGACATTTAGTCAACACCTTGCTTTGTCCAGTAATATGTCAACCGTCACAACTGAGAGCTTTTTAAACTGCGATTTTTTTCATCTGATCCAGAATCACCACAATTTGAATAAAGAAATTCTAAAAAATGCAGTTTTAAGCTTAAATTATTTTATGAGTGTCCTGCATGAAGAAAAATGCTACAAAAACATTTAAAAACAAACTCGTTTTTCATCGGAGTGGGTCTTTACAGTGTGTGAACTGGTGGAAAAATTACAACACTATTCATTTATGATCTGACACACTGGAGCAAAAAGTAAAGTAATTATTGTAGCCTATTGATTTTGTATATAAAATATATTGACAGCCACTTTTTAAAACAAATTGTTTATTTAGCCATCAACTTACACTTAACTTCTGTATCTTTTTTTTTTTTAGATTTTCCTGTGTTTATTTCCTGTCTTACCTTGAGCATTTACAAGGTTTTCGAATGTGATAGCAAGAAAATGACTGCTTACTTTCTGAAATGACGGTGTTTAGATTGGTAAAGAGTTGATAACTTGGGATTTCCAGGCCTCTAATGTCACAAAACAGAAAAGACAGCCAGTTCCACTTGCAGCAGGTTTATAAAACAGAGGCAGGCAAATAGCAGCCAGGCCACACTACAAGTCCACAGAGATAAATCAGAGTAGATGTCCAGGCAAAAGGTCAGGGCAGGCGGCAAAGAGGCAGTCAGGAAAAAAGCAGGGCCAGATAACAGGCGACCAGAACAGCATCAAATGCTTTGTATGCTAACAGAATGACACAGACAATCCTTCACACCAAGTGTCCTCTGAGCAGTGCTTAAATGTCTTGGTGGCTGATGACAAGATGAGGACCAGGTGTGGAGATGACCGCAGTCAGTACTCAGGTGATGGCTCTCGCCGATGACCATAGGGGGAGACAGAGCGCTGCCTCCTGATATCTAAACTGGAAAATCTTTTACACTTTTGCTTAAAATCAGGATGCTTTATGAGAAACAAAATCCCACCCACAACCATTCCTGCCTTGGGTTGTGAAAAAATAACTTTACTTGAGCTAAAATGTCTCCACAGCATACTGCTCTGCATTTTTGTGTCACAATGGCAGCATACACAAATAAGCTGCTAAGAGCATTTATGCCCATGTGATATGCAAAATTATGCTCAAGCTATCCCTAAGTAGGAGTTCTTGAAAATGTAAATCTATAAAGTTGTTAGCTTCATACTAAATACTCTAGGCAGAGAACAAATGAAACATTTCATGTGCACTGCAGAGCACAGAAAAACCTAAATAAAGTTTGCCAATGCTAAGTAATTGGCTTCTAAAGTTTGAGACACTTGAAAGTTTATTAAGACTCATAATTCAGCTCAAGTGGTTGCTGTCTCCCTGTATTGTATGACAACTTGGTGTACATTATTAGGGTTAGAGCTCCATCACCTTTTGCTTTGTGTTCATTTTTGTACCAGTCAGACAAAGATTCCACATGGCATCAGTTGCATCTGGTCTCAAGGTTTGGCCCATATGAAACTACAAGAAAAGTCAAATCAGTTGAAAACATGCACTTTTAGATCCAAAAAAAGTTTTTTTTTAAATAAATTGGTAATCTTGGTTTCTTCTAGATGAGCAAAAATGCCAGTCTTTACCCGGTAACCAGATTGTGCAACTTTTGTTCATGACCAGATGAAGATATTTTAAAGATATTTCCAAATCTTTTGTTATGTGCTTCATTGCAACAGTTAAGATGAGCTTAAGGCAGTTATGCTTCTCCTCATTTTGAGTCAATCATCAACATGTGTTACATATCCACATAAGGGATTCATTTAAGACTGCGTTGCTTTAAACGCAACATGTATTGGAAAGCTGTTACAGCAACTCAGATATGTTGGCTTTCAACATTTTACTATTCCTTGGGACCTTACTTGCTTCTGAGAATATGTGCGTTCTGATGCTGACATGTTTTGCACCTTTTTGTGAATTACTGTGGCATTAGTTAGGTTATTTATTCTATATATAAAATTTTTTTCATTTGGCCAGTCTGCAGTAGTTTTTGTGCAGTAGCTGGACGCATGATATAAAATCAACCCACCCTTCATTTTGCGGATAACAAGGAGCACAGTAGATACAAGCCATTTTCCTTGTCCTGCCTGCTCTCAGGGTTGTGTAATCGGATCTCTCTGCATGCTCTCTCCGCAATAGGCAGAGTCAGTTACCTGCTTGAGGTCATGGTTGTTTGTTTAAACCAGTACGGTCAAAATGCTCCCACACGGAGGACGGAGACCTTCTCTCAGTTTGCAGTCAAACTGAGCCAATGCATTATGAATCACAGACATGCAGGATGACATTGTGTCAGTTCTCGTATGACTGTATGTTAACTGGCTTCAGACTCATTGTCTGAATATGAATATATCATTTTCCTAAGGGTGAAGTCAGTAAAAATAAGAGTCCACCCTTTCCAATACTATTTTCCCTGTGCTTCACAGATTATTTCAATCATTTACATGATACCACATTAGCCATGGTGTGGATTTTTACATGTTAAAACAGCATGCACTCTTACTTTGGACTTGACTGGAACAATTGTTTTCTTATGTATCTTTTAGTCATGCATTTACACACCCAAGGATTAGCCTGGGGTCCAAGGATAAGCTTGTAGAATCAACTCAATTGGGTAGTAATTGTCTTCCATTTTTATTCTGATATGGACATTTTTTTTGCTTATGATGCATGCTACGTATGCCCTGCCCGCTCATATATCAAAGTGTCCTTGGGCAAGACACTAAACCCCACTTTGCTCTGGTCAGAGTTTGCGCCAGTATTCTACAACAGACTGTGTGTGCATGGGTGCCTGGGACTGTAACTGTAAAGCGCTTTGGGCCTTCTAAGAACGCAGTAACGCACTATATAAGTATATGGCATTTAGCATTTTTATGCCTTAGTGGATACAGATATGGATACGGGCTGTCTGCGGGCAAAATAGACAATTCTGTATGAGGCACACAGGGGCCCCACATTCAATTTTAAGATCATGGACAACTTGGTGAAAAATGTTCATGCACATTTTTTTTCGATGAGTGCACTGAGGGGTAAGTAAGGGTGAAATTCGTGAGACCCAAGTACGTTGTATGGATATTTCTTTGTTTCAACCCCTGAACCCTGCAGACTGCACAAGGAGCCAGTTAGTGCTGTTCAAGTGATATGTGCGTGCCTATTGCACGCTCCATGCTCACAGCCTGACTTTTCGAAAGGATGAAATTAGACAGTGTAATTTGCGTGGGCATTCTTTGGGCACTTACCTCACCCGCACATTTCGTGTGTGCAGCATTTACACAAGGTTAGTAAGGAGCCAGTGTGCGCACCTCACTAATGACTAGCGTTTGGCGAAAGGGCACAATACATGCGGCAGCATCCCCTCTATGTCATAAGTGTGTGTAACCTACATTATTCTTACAAATACTTCACTATCAACCTACCACGCACATAAAATTGGTACGTTCCATTTTCTCGCTGACCCTTAAGATGGGCGCATGCTGGACACACCTGAAGTTTTCTTAAGGTGTCGCCACTCCTCAACCCTCCATGGGTGCAGACAACCCAAAAACCTACAGCACTTATATGGGGCAACCCCCGTGCATATGACTAAGGCATTACATCACTCCTTTATGGGTTTACCTTGCTTTTTCCATCTCCTGGGTAGTTCGTTTGCATTGACATTGTACCAAACTGCAACAGGATTTGTTTGCAAGTGAACAGAAATCCACATTTTCAGGCAGAGTCTAATGGTTTGGTCCAGTTCAGATGAGCTTTCATACTTGTCAGAGAATCTTATTGGTTCTTTTAATCAGAGCGAGAAGAAAATTTGGTCTCATGTTGTTGAGATGCTACTGCAAAAGCAGGAGAAATTAAGATGATAGTGAAGAGGAAAGCACTGACAAATAAGAAACAGCTTAACATTTACCTTTATCTATAAAACAATAAATAGAATACAAACAAATGCTCAAAGGTGGTATTTCAGATGCTAATAAAAGGAAATTGGGCAATAAAAACATGGCTGAGACCCTAAGAAACGTCCTTGCACCAAGCCAAAGTAACTTTCTTGGGGCAAGGAAGTTTCTTTGTTGCTCACGAAGAGAACTTGAGCAACAAACAGTTGGTAATATGTCATCCATTATTCCATGTAATAACAGTGTCATGAAACAAAGCCATTGCTTGATTTATCATGTACCTTGTTTGAATTTACCCTGCCGCTCCCTGCAAAATCTCAAGCGTGCAAAGTCTTTGGACAATGACATTGGATTTTCTAAGTATACCTTGAATGTTCTGTAGAGTCATGCAAAGATCTTAATTCATTTTCTTGGTCAACGTCTTATATAGTCATTTTCTCTCATTTCTGTTGGAACAGATGTTTGTTTTTTAATGATTTTTTATGCAGAAAGAGGTGAAACGTCTTTAGTCATTGGTTGGCCCTTTTAAAACCTTTTTCTGTCAAGGAACCATCCTGGATGAATGAGAGTGTTCACAGATATCTTTCTGTAATAATATTTATTCTAATGGCTGACTCTGCAATAGCAGACTGAGGAATCCAGTCTCTGTCCTCTATGCTATTCACAGCAAGATGAACGTGAGATGCGAGTGTCTGAGTGCTCAGGCAACCTGTTGACTAAAGAACACTGGCAGACTGCAAACTTCCCACAGGACATCTGCAGGGAACATTCAGACTAGACCAGAACAAACCAGCTCAAACAAGTGAGAACCCTGATTCGCTGAGATCAACACACCCTTCTCGCCTCCCCTCCCTTTTCCCAGCTCCTGTGCCCATAGAAGTCATACGATACTGTACGACACGAACAAGCACAGAATCTTGTCTTTTCTTCAGCTCTTTCTCTGCCTCATTTTCAACCTCCTACTCTGTTATTGTACACTAGCTTTCTTTGTGTTTGAAGACTGACCCTAAGAACAAAGAGGTGAGGGGAAAATGGTGCATTTGTACTGTTCCAAAAGGCTTTTTTTTCCTGCTGTCCTCTACTTCTGAAATGTCAGGAGAATCGCATTAAGCTAATGTCACAGAAGCAGGTTTCTTCACTGAAGCTATGAAGTTAGCTCTGTTATGTAAGTTGTACCATCGCAGGGGATATACATTTACAAGTAGGCACTTTTTGCTGAGTCATCATAAGTCTTGTCATGAGCTGTATGCACATGCAACTTTGTGCAATAGACAGCTGTTATGCTGCATGCCTGCAGGAGTTAATTCTTTGGACTTCCTACTTTAGTTTGCTTGTGACCTTTAAGAAGGCAAGGTGAAAACTAAGATATTTAGTACACGTCATACTGGAGCCTCTGTCTGTGCATGCTTATTTATGTCGTAGCTGGAAACTTGAAACCGCATGTACCGAGAGCACTCCAGATGGACTAACTGAACCAGGGGCATAAGTCTGCTTGTCATTTAGTTATTTGCTTCCTTATATCCTGCTTACTTTCTGGTAGAATGTGTGACTTTTTACAGTTTACAGAAAATAATTAGATTTTTGTGAAAACCTCAGATAATGCACAGATTTTACCCAGGCACATTCAAACCTCTGGTTTGCTATAGCCATGAGCAGGGACGATGCCAAGTCCTGGTGTATCATCTACTCTGCAAAGAATGTGATTGGCTGTAGCCTCTACTATGTCCAGGAACTGTTGCAACTCAGAGATGTGCAACCAGAGTCGTAACTGACACCTCTTATACTGGACTCTGGTCTAGTATAGGCTCTGGTCCATCAGAAGTTTTCTTTTCTTTTTTTTTTTTACACCCAAACACAATAAATTGCAAGAAACTAAACTTTGTACTGTCATGGTAATCTTGCATTAAAGCTGTTTCTGCTTTCAGCTTTGGTTTGGTTAATATCTTAGTCATTTACTTATAGCGGCAACAGTCTTACTCTGACATTTCTTCAAGGGTCAAAGGATTAAACCTTTGAAGATTTTTGCCACGTGAGAAAATCTTACGATCTTATGAACACTTTCATTCTACATTGCATGGAAGACTTGCAGAGACTTGGTCTTGGCAAGCAGCCAGACAAAAAAATCTAAAGCTTTTACATAAATAATCGCCATTTCTTGTTGCTTGTCACAAAAAAGTTATGATGATGAAATTCTAATGAAGTAAAAGACATAATTTTAAGCATTTCCATCCATAGCAACCTAGAGATTACATTTTTGATGTTACCTATTCAATTTTTGGGTGTTTTTAACATGTTCTTGTAGCATTTTTCTAATGATGAAAGACAAAGAAATTTCAGATTAAAATTGCATTTCTGAGAATTTCTTTATACATATGCAGATGAATCAGGAACAGATGAAAAAATGCCATTTAAAAAAGCTTGGGTTTGTAACACAGGAATTGAAATGAAAGTCTTCCTACTCCCTCCATTCTGATAAAGTCCCATTTGCTGTCATGCAACTAGATGTGTGAAAATTGTTCTCTGCATTTGACCCCTCCTCTGGGGTAGAGGTGAGCTGCAGACACAGCTCCACTTGTGAAGCAATTTGGTGGTTTAACACCACAATCCAGACCCTTAATGCTGAGAATCAAGCAAGGAGGCACTGGGTTCTAGTTTTAGAGTCTTTGGTATGACTTTTCCTGGCTTTGAACTCATGACCTTCCAGTCGTAGGGCAGGAACTCTACCACAATGCCACCGAGCATCTGTCTGCCTCCAAGTGCAGACAAATAGAAACATTAATGTATTTGTTTTCCTTATCTGAGCTGGTATCTGGCTCAAATCTGTGCAACTGGATGGCTCCAACATTGCTTGTCATTTTTGCTGCATTGCTAATGTTTACAGCTTGGGGTTGTAAGGAACTGTAAGCTAGTGGGAGAAAGTGTAAAATAAAGGGATGATGGTATATCAGTGGAGGCTTACTTCTGTACCAATAGTCTTGCCCACAACTCAGAGACAAATTTCTGAGAAATTCTTACAGCGCTGCACAAACTTTTTCCTAGAAAATGGCAATGATACATTTTTTTTACATGTCTTCCCCAAATATACAATAATTGTCCAGCCAATTGAATCTCTAATTGTTTGACAGACAATTGCAGACAGACTTCAGCTTATTAAACTACAGTCAGTTTCATTACCGTGTAAAAATGTTATGTTTCAGGGTTAATGTGGATGTTTTGGTTCATTGAACAACCTGTAAACACATTTTGCAAATGTCAAATTGTTAAAGCAATCTTATCTTTCGTAATACTACAAATTGGAAAGCTTTTTTTATCCAACTTGAATAATGTCCAGTTTGTTTCCTTTTGTTCTCTTCTGAATAGATCTGTTGCATGTCCACAGTGGTCACATCACAAAATGCATACATGCAGCATGTGTAGATTGCTTCACTGTTTACATGAAATGTCCTGGCTTTGACAGACCAATGCTAGAATAAAAGGCATTTTTATTTTTCATGATGTCACTGAGTAGAGATGTGACAAAATTGGCCTGGTTACTGAGGAGGCAGATGTCCTTAAAGTTCAGGAACAGAAGGTTTTTATGAACAGCAAATACACATTGGTGGCACGGGCTCGCACGGGCTCCTTTCTCCTTCCTATCCCCTTCCACACTGAGCTCTTTCCCTTTCATTGGCTCCAGTTAATAGGCTGGCCACGCCCAGGAAGGAATCCACTTTAACCATACAATAAATAACAAACAACAAAAGATTGACGTGTCTTGGAAACAATACATTTAAAGTCATGTAAACAAAAACAGACATAAATAAACAAAGAACTCAAACCATTACAAATCAAAAGGCAAGCAAACAAACCCAAATGCTTTCCACTTCCTTTGCTCAACCTTAAAACAGGAAGTGAAGGCCTTGGCCACCATTTTGGCCTTTGAGCACCAGGAAGAGGAGGTGAGAAGCATAACAAAATCAATAAACAAGTTTAAACATCTGGTGTTTGTTCTGTTCATTCATGACATGTCTAAAAGTGATGAACAACAGATAGGTGACAAGTAGATACAACTACATTGTCACACATGCATAATTGCAAAAGATCTGATGAGTCGATGGATAGGTGTTATGTTTGGTATGGCTGGCTTCCAGCACATGACCTTCTCAAAGCTATCATCCATAGGAAAAATAGCTCACATTCTTGAGTTTTTCGACATAAAGGAAAACTCACTTAAATAAAAAAATAAAAGTCAGAAAACATGAAAAGTGGATCAAGCTGTTGGAGGGATGATAGCATCATAAAACGTCTCTCCTGTTTGCAGGGCAGATGCTGTGTTTCCACAGCAATGATGGACTTTCAAAGTCTGTTAAAGAAAATTCCCTTTGAAATCCACATGGCTCTCCTGCTTTGGACTGTGTGAGGTGAGCTTAGGTCAGTAATGCCATGTTTGAAACTTTTTATATCTCCAGTCTGCTTCCCTCTAGACTTCTTCAAATTAAAAACCTGTGTTTTTCATCTGTTTGCCTTTACTTCATAACCCATTTGTACATTATCAAATACTTTCTCAAATGCCATTCCAGTGGTTCTGTGCCGATGGTCTGAGTCCAAGAGAGCAAAGTCAGTGCAATGAAGCCACAGTAAGCCAGCATTATTTCAGAATCTAATGGAAATGAAACCACAGAAGGAGGTCTTTCTGCTTGATATGCAACACAAACTCAAGATATAATTTTCCCATGATGAACTGCAAGGCCACCTGGATTTATGCTTATTTTCAGAAGGAGTTCAGTGGTGTAAAGAGCACACAGTGTTCATTTCAAATAAATGAAGATTTTCACTTTCACCATCATTCTTTCTGCATGGATCTTCTTTCTGCCACTTCCTTCTTCCGTCCATCAGTGTGAGACATCACATGACAGCCTGTAATCTCTTTACCGCGCCCGATAATGCCTGCAGACCTGAGCTGTTCGCTTTAATAGTGGATGGGATCAAGTGCATCCCTGCCATGACGGTTGGATAATCTGTTCCTGCTCTCCCTGACACAGTTTCCCACTGTTACCGAACCAGTGTGGTTCTGCGAGGCCTACAAGCGGACATGAAATTGAATCTCTCCACGTTACTAGCCTGTACAGGTTGTCTCTGTGTTATATTAACGTTAAACTCTGACCCAGATTGTTGATGTAAAAATCCCTCTCCTTTTTTCCTCCTACTATCCTGGATTAAAACCCAAATCCCACCTATTGGAACACTTTAGCTTTGGACATGTTGTAAGCTCGGAGAGCAGCTTACAATTAAAAAAGGTGCCATTCATCATTGGTTGCTATGCTCTTGGCTGGACCTGCACTCTAGTGACTCATCCAAGGATCTGATCCAACAGTAATTACGTCTACAACGCTGAACATTAGTGCAGATCCAAATTAATCTGACACATTTTTGGAAGCAAAAAACTAGGTTTTTTTGAGTCTGTGTAGGGAGGGATACATTTCTAACACATTCATGTATTGATTTATCTATTCATTTGATAGGGAAAATGCACATCAAGGAACATCTATCCAGGCAGAGATAAATGTAAATACATCAGATTAATATTACTAATTTGGAATTATATCACAATAATTTGGAGTTTATGTGAATTATGCCCCTGCGACAGACTGGCGACCAGTCCAGGGGTGTCCCCTGCCTTCGCCCATGAGTAGCTGGGTTAGGCTCCGGCAACCCCGTGACCCCGAAAGGGATAAAGCGGATTGGAAAATTAATGAATGAATGAATGTGAATTATGTGAATTATAAGGGTCAAATAATTCAGTCAAATACTCAGTCAAATAATTAAAAGTTTTGGTGATTTTTTCAGGTTGGGCTGCAAATGGTAAATCTATAAGCATTTTTGAATATAAGGTTGTCAAAGTGGGATGTTCAAATTAAATGTGTGAGATTAAAATGGGCTGCAATTTGTTTAAGATTTTTTTTCACTCCCATTTATGTAAAAATACAAGAACTTTTAATTTTTTTAATTAAAATTTATCTTAGCATTTGGTTTTTGACATACACAAGTTAATGTAAAATATGTGGAGGTGGAAAAATGTTTTGTTACATTTTAAAAACTTCATTAAATGCAATAATTTGCTTGTAATGGTACATCACATCACACAGCATTGTCACAAACCGATTACCAGGCAACATTTTTCCCTCTCAGAAAAGGATTGAACTTGTGCATTTTTCTCAGCGTTTGACACCTTGAATTCTGTAACTTGTCTATTTTACAAAATGTATCATTTATTAGAACACAGTTGTGATAAGTCGGTGTAACTTCTTCATTTCTTGAAGCGTTTTCAAACTCCAGCTTCTATGTTTTTCGTTTATACATTTTACAACAAAAAGCAAGGAGAGATTTAACCCCTTGAAATAATGTTTGCCACATACAGCTAGCGAAGCCACCTGCAAAGACAAAAGATGAAGGTTCAACATTGATTCCAATTAGCATTTGCTTTTGTAAATGGAGGTTTAAAAATGTCAGATGTAAACTAATGGCTGATTACACATAGGAATTCATTGCGTGAGTGTAAAAAAAAAACATTGCAAGCACAGTTTTTTGCACAAGGGTGATGCAAGTGAGACTTCCTTTTGGTTTTCACAAAAAGCTTAAGGACAAAATGCAAAATATGAAATGTTAAGCAGATTTGATAAAAATTTTAACTTAAGCAGCAAGTAAAAAGTATGAGGGGCTGTACAAAACAAACATATTAGTCCAAAAAGAATTATCAATTTTTTTATCTTTACCACTGTACAGCATAAAAATGTTTTATTGTTATTCCAAAGAGACCTGGTTCTCTGTTGAGGAAATGATGAGTTTCAGAGGTTTTTGCTAGCAGAGCTTCATTCAACATGGGTCTGAGACTGTTCCCATTTGGATTTACTTGAGAACATCAGAGCATCTGGGCTTCATTTATCTGCAAATAAACTGTTCTTTTAGAAGTCTTGCAATAGAAATATTCCTTTCAATGTTTTTGAAACAACTTTGCTGAGGATAACGAACAGTCAGATACCAACAAAGGAAAGATTTGTGGGGCCCAAGTGAGGAGCAGCCAGCACTTTGACAGAAAGGTCAGACAGTCTAAACCTCCCTCTGTGTTGGAGATGGCCTTGGGATAAGTGATCAGACGTATCCCATCCCGTGAGAAAAGATTTCCCTGCATAGTTCCCTGGGACACAGAGACAAATGCGTGCTTTAACAATGCACTTCAGCAAATAAAGTCAGCTCAGCCAGCCATCCTCAAAAAAAGTCTGCTACCCTAGACATGAAAGGACACACAAAGACAATGCAATCAGAATTCACAGGTCAAACAAGAAGGAAAAAAATCACAAAGGTGTACAGACAAACACATTCCTATCTGAAGGTGATTTTTTATTGTCCTTCCTGTGTGGATATAAGTCTGTTCATTGATCTGACATAACCACTGTGTCAGATCACAGGTAACATTGTGTGAATAGGTCAAGGCCTTCCACACAGCATACAACCTAGACAGTACTGGGATGCTTTACGACTAAAAAATGCATTCTTTGGATCAGAATTAAACTACCGTTTTTTCTGGTTCCCTTTTATACAGTGCAGCAAACATTCACACAGTAGAAGCTGCCCTCATTAATAATTTCTTCATAACTCTATCAAAGCAATAAAAGACAGCCGTACTTATGACCTAAGAGCTATTGATAATTCAGTAATCAATGTATCAAACTTTGAGTACGATCACCAGATATCCAACGAGCCACGGTGCACATTCTTGTACCTATTGTTTGAATGCCAACACATGACAATGATAAACACTCAACAATCATAAAGACATAATCATTGAAAAAAATAAAGATGATCCAACACTGACCATTTTTCTAAACTTTTCTTTAAGTTTTCCTACCTTGATCAATATGATCAGGTGCCATTGTTTATGAAGATCCCTGGGCAGGATAAGACAAAACCACCTAAAACACGCTGAAACACCATCACACTTTACTTATCTTACTCTTATTCTTTGGTTTATTTACATTCTTTGGCCCACAAAACAGTCATTCACGCTGTAATGAATCACACCAGAGTTCACAAAACTACAAACCAAGAAAACATTCACAGAAGCGTGTTTGGTCAGTACCAGATTTACGCTGCGTTCACACCAAACGTGATTTGGGCATCATATTCACATTGGTTGCCTCACTTGCGATGAGATCATTCAGAATCTCCCAGTAGGTTGAGGTTCGCCATCTACTGCGGGAGCTGCGTCTGAATGATGACTTTCAGCTGTACTTCCATCTCTCTGTAACCCAGTTTGATGACTTGCTGCTCTGCATTAGTCAGAGGAGGGAAATAATAAAAATAAGAACAAAATTAGAGGACTTTTTAACAAATGTCTCAATGAAAAAAAATAGCATAAAAAGAATGATCAGCTTCTCACCCATGTTGGTTTTGGACTACACCTGCTGATCAGGTCATTGAACGCTTCTCATGCCAAAGCTGCATTCCTGATTGGTTGACACAATGCATCTTTTTGGCTAAAGTTCAGATTTTTGAACTGCTGCAGGAATCATGTTCAGTGTGAACGCAAGCAGAACGCTGAGAGAAAATTGATGCTTGTCATCATTGTTTTATTGTTGCTTTATGGTCAGAGCTTGATTCTGGCACCACTGCCTCCACAAACAACCAAGGTAACAACATTTTTGAATATCAACCAAAAAGAAAGTGGGAAATTTCTTTTGTTGCTTACCTGAAATACTAAATCCTCAGGACTATTGTTTTGTGTTCAGTCAGACTTAAGCCTGTAGCTTTAAACTGTGTCAAGTGTGTTTAATGTGGCTTACCAGCACTTCTATTTAACATCACTGCTAACCACAGAAAGGAAGGAGGCCTCCATTCTGCCTAATTTTATCACTGTTTATAACAACCAATCTAAATAGCTGAGGTCAGTTAATGCATGCATGCGTTTCATCTGTTTGAAGTTCAAGGAGCTGCTGGTAGAAATGGGTCTCAGTTACCCCTCCTGAACTCTGCAGAGGACTGAATTTTTCAACTGTGGTCCACCTAGACGACATTCTCAGCGTGATTTTCTTCTAGGTCAGGTAAAGGTGGGCTGAAGAATGACCACCAAGGACATCCCCCAGGTCATCAAAACATGGAGCCAAACATGAAACTTCATGAGCTTGAGCTAACCTTCAAGATAACATGCATGTGATGATCATCCACCAAAGCAAGAGCTGCACATGAGCTGAAACGAAAATGTGTTACAAAAAACCTGCACAGCTGAACTCTGGAGCACATGTTATACAACCCCAATGAAACCTCATTTCACACCTGTTCAACTGTGGTCACAGCAAAAACATTTTCGGTTCTAAAATCTGTAGTCTAATTGAAAAGATAAGAAACAACAACAAAAGAAAAACTCATGAATAGCTAAGAGGGTGTAATTTTAATGTAAGCTGTTCCTGTTATATCCTATATATCCTCAGTTTGTTATCTGAGACACACTGGTACTAAAAAGGGTGATGCACAGTCTTTTTTACAATGTTTGCTTTGGAGCAAAGGAGCCAGAAATAGGTTGTGATAATAGAGAAAGACAACAAAGACAACATCAATGGACACTGTTAAAGACCCACTCCAATAAAAAATTGTGTTTTTGTGTTTTCTTCTAGCATTTTTCTTATAATGGAAGACTTGTGTAAAATAATTTGAGATTAAAGTAGCATTTTTTTTATTTTGGCTAAAAAACTGTATAATCATAATTAAAAGATCACTGGTAACGAAAATATAGTTGGAGTCAGACTTTATGGTTTTATTTTATGTTCAAACAATTACACTACTCACAATAAGTTTGGGATAATGTGAAAAACACAGTGGATGTCGTATACACAGTGTTTGTTTCGCTGCACTGATTATTGGGACAGGGAGCCAATTATATTGGCGTGATAGACACACCTTATTCAGTATTTTTCCAGATTGTTCTCATTGTTTACAATGTGCCTTTACTTATTTGGCCAAAATCACAACAATTCCAAAAGAAAAAGCTTTTCAATGTGGCATCAATTTCCACATTCTGCGGGCATGAAAAGTTTATTTTGTCAGTAAGTCCTTTCAAGTTTGTCATTCAAACAGCCACAAATACACAATGTTGTTTAACGGACGAGCAGCACCACCTGGCTGTAGCTCATCTTTGGGTTGGGAGAAGGCTGGCAGATGTTGCACATAAACTTGGTGTGTCTCAAACATTGACTGTATATGAGAACTGGATGGAGCGACTGTAACATCACCCATAGAAAATAACTTGCTTCCGGTTCCAATGAAATTAAGTCAATTCAGTCACCATTCTTTTACAATATGGACATCTCCTCTGCTGTTAGAATCATCAGACATTTGTTAGAATCAGAAGTCATCAGTAAGCAGTGATTGGTCTGAGTCAACTGTCAACTGACTGAAAATCAGCACAAACCGATCAGTGAATGAAAGATTTTATGTAAGCTATCTTTACAGAGACCTCAATCACAAGACAGAGTAAATAAATAAAGCCAGTTAAAATAGAAACACAGCTCAACAAAAAGAAGCAAAATTATGTTAATGACAGCACTCTACAAATGCAGAAAATAGTATGTTTAAAATGAAGAAAATCAAAGGTAAAACTAGATGTAAATGTGTGGATCCAAAGGAGGTAGTGAAGAGTATTCCTTTTCATTGTGTCTTCCTTTTTCAAGATGTCAAACTTGGGATCAGATTGACGTACAAACACTGAATCCACAAACAGTCAACACACCCACATGAACAGCTGTGTGGCAACAAAACTATTTATAGGAGGAGCAGGATGCAATTAAAGTTGCATCATCTTAAAAAGAGACGGTAAACAGTCTGGAAGTCCAGAAGTGACAGTCAAAGTTTCCCTCTTCTTTGATATTGTGCAAACTTTGTGTCGAAAGCTTGACATCATGATACGTGTGGCATAGTTAGAAGTACAGACTGGGAACCCGTTACATAAAGGGACATGCTGTCAAAGACCCTGCTAACGTGTTTTTGTCAGCACTGACGATGAGAGAACACAGCTCTGGAAGTTACACAGAGGGGAGTTGTAGCGAGCAAAACGCTTATTTTAAAAAAGCATAAATCAATATATGGGCAAGAAAGTATTCTGATTACTCATTCTGCAATTTGTCCCACTTAAAGATATGAGAGAGGCCTGTGATGCTCAAGACCTCAACTGTGAGAGACAGAATGTTAAAAAAAAACATCAGGAAATTCCAAAAACAAAGCAAGAAACAAAAAAAACCAAGCAAGAATAAAAGCATCCTCAAACGTTGTCATATTTCTGATGACGTTCCGCTTAGGCCTGAATGTCATCACCAAGACTGGTGATGGATATCCACTTATCAGTTGAGCAGCTGTCAGCCATGTTCTGCACACGGATGACATCAAGCTTTGTGCGAGAAGTGAACCAGATATTAACTCAGTGATCCACACCACCAGGATTTACAGCACTAGACAAATGTGCCCAGATGGAAACAAAGAGAGGAAAGATAATCAGAACCCAGGGTTTCAATCTCCTGGTTTGAGGGACGGCCTCTGGCAGGTTTCCCCGAAATCCTGCCTAATCTGCTGCTGATTACCTGGATCAGGTGTGTTTGCCAATAAGGAGATTCAATGGCAGGTTGGTTGGAAAACAGGACACCTGGATTCTGACACTCCTGATCAGTACTGAGGGGATTCTGGTATCATAAGGCAACATAGCAGATTGTTGAGAACAGCTACAAGTACTTTGGAATCCTGCAGACAAACGGAGGCCAGGGCACAAGGAAAGCTGCAACTGCCAAATACCTGTACGGAGCAAGGCAAGTCTTGATAAGCCAGCTGAATTGCAAAAACAAAGCCAAAGCTATTTACACGCATGCCCTGCTGGTCATCAGATATCCTGCTGGCATAATTAGCTAGCATAAAGAGGAGACAGAGGCCATAACACTAACACAAGGAACTTCCTTACAGTGCACTGAGGCAGCGGTGCCCAAATCCTGCCTCCTGCTGGTTTTCCAGGAACCCTGCCTTATCTGCTGTTGATTACCTGGATCAGGTGTGTTTAGCCAATAAGGAGCTTCAATGGCAGGTTGGTTGGAAAACATGTAGAACACTGGCCCTCAAAGCCTGGATCTGGGCACCCCTAGACTGAGGGTTTCACCCCAAATCAAGCAACATGAGACTGTACAATCAGTGGAAGGAGGGAAATAAACTAATAAAGAGATCCAGGATTGGGAATTTGGCCCCAAGTGATCATGTGCTGAGTGAAAACCTCAGACAGCAGAAACCCAAGGAGGAAGAGAGGGAAGAGTAGTAGCCTTCTTTGAAAGGACAACCCCCTGCACAGTATGTACCACCAGTTAATAGAAGCAGTGGCTGATATCAGAAAATTCGACCACTGGCTAAACAAATCATGGCACCACCAGGGCAGGCTCCAAGGAAAACACCAATAAAAACCAGGATCCAACACACCCGGCAGGACTCCAAGTGCAGGCTGTGTAAATACCAAGCTGAAACAATCCAGCACATAACAGCAGGGCGTGGGATGCTAATAGCGAGGGCATACGTGAAACGCCATGACAAAGTACAGAAACATGTCCAATATGGGCTGGAAGTCCTGAGGTCAAGTTGGGAAACACCTCTGAAGGTGGTAGAGACTAAGTGAGCTAGGATCCTGTGAAACTTCCAGGGCAGACAGACAACACGGTAATGAATGTCAGACCAGATACAGCAATCCCAAGAGACAGCAAGATCAAGGAGAAAGAAAATGAGAAGCCTAAGAAATGCCAAGGGTTGAGAGGCAAGCTGGAAAAAAGATAAAGTGGAAGATGAAGGTAACAGTGAACCCTGTGGCAACTTGAACACTGTGACACGTCCCCCCATACCCCCAACCCCCGCAGATTCCAAGAACAACTCCCTGTCCAAAAGAGTGCATTTCTAGGAACAACTAAGATATTGTGCAACACCCTCAGGTTCTTAAAGCCTGTGTGTAAAGAAACATCCAAGTAATAGCACAAGAACATTGTTTAATAAACACTGCCCTCTAGTGGTAAAATGGGACACTACAACAAAAACAGATCACTTATGAGCAAAACAAACCACACGATGGTGGAAGATTACAGGCTAAAGCAGCTTTATGATAATCATTTCATAATCATTTTATCACTCTAAATAGTAAGCTGTCAATGCATATTAATTGTGTTTTTATGGTTTGTAAATGTTTGTGTCTTGTGCATTGCTGTCCTTGTTTTTGTGTTGCCCCCAGGAACACCACGTTTGTTGTTCCTTCATGACTTTTGTCAATATAAAGTTGTCATGATTAACTTTAACAAATCACTTTGAGCAAATGTCTAGCATGAAACTGATACTGCACATCTAAAAGCAAAGTATTGAATAAATGGATCAATTTCAACTCACTTTTGTATGTCCAAACATGAGCAGCTCTTGTGTCTTTGTTCTTCTGGGTTATGTTTTAAGATTTGACAACTTGGTGGGACTTTGCTGCTCACTAAATATGGTAGTAATCTGACAAGCCAATGACATCAAATTTCAGGTGTTTTTATCAACAAGGTGAACAGGCTTTGGCCGTTCTCTTCTCTAACTCTTAAACCTAAAATCTACTAGACACAGGTGATTTATCTTCACTAGTTTGCCAGATCTGAAGGTGGCCAGTATTTGTGGGGTCTATCAGCTCATTGGCTTCTAGGATAGAAATCGGTTTATATAAAAAAAAAACGTGCCAATAAAATATTAATATATTGAATCATTTTTTGACCTTAAAAAAGCGTATCTTAAATGTCTTTAGGTGTTGATAAATGGGGCGTGTTAAAAACTAACTCTATAGTAGAACGATGTTAAAACTGAGCCGGCAGTCCAGCAACTGGTCTGTTAAACCAAAAAGCAGATTTTTTTTAATCAAAGCTCTAGACCTGAGGAATTTTCAATCAATGATTGGTTGTGAATTGTGGCATCCGTTCTATCAACTGAAGTGTTTGATGGAAACACGGTCCATAGGCTAAATCCAGTGGTGGACTGTCAGGCAGAAGAAATCTTTCAGAGCTTTGTTGTCCTATAGGACTCCAGCATTAAACTTTCCTGCTCCAGAGTTTAGGTAGTTAACTCCTCAAATAAATGCTTCAAATAAATGAATATTTTAGTTCTTTATGCGTAGACAAACTGGCCCAGCCTTGTATTGGTCAGGGATAGTGTCTTTGGATTGACAAAGGGGTTCTGGTCTGTCACTTAAATTAGGACGACTGAACATACTCGTTTGACCTTCATGGAGAAGTTTCCAAGAATTTGGAAGGTCAAACTGATCCAACCAGTTCTTCACTTTGGCAGACAGGCTGTTTGCCAGTATTCATGATTTCTGAACTTTAGGACTGTGGGGTCCAGGAGAGTTTCCTGGAGGACATTCAGCTGACGGTTGCAGGAGCTCTGTTTGGATGGCAGGCAGCAGAACATATGCTTTAAGATGGATACTCTACACGAATGTTATTTACCTCCACAAAAAATATAAAAGATGAACACTTCTTTGTCATGAGACTTTTTAGGTTGTTCTTTTAATTGTGTTATTGTTTCATTTTAGTTCATCTCAACTAACAGTCTAGAGATGAAAATTTCTTGTTTTTTTATTTTAAATTAGTCAAATCGTGAAAAAAATTCTCTTCTAGTGTTTAATTAAATCTATTAGGTTAGCACACCTTAGAATATAAAAGTGCAGCCATTACAATTAAGAAGCACTGAAAGCTTTAACTTCAGGAAATCAAAGAGTAAAGAATGACAGATCTCACGTCAGTGCGTGTTTGGCAAACCTTTTCAGACGGTCCTCAAGTCGGACACTGCCAGTTTGATGACCTCAGTGGTTTAATCTGGAGCCGAGAGGCTATTAGTTAACATTTACTGAGTCATGAGGGCTGATATAATTTGATCTGTTCCTGGACACGTCAGCAGCAGACATTTGTTCACCTGCTGGTGGCTGGGTGCCCAGGACTTTAAGTCTGATTTGTGCTCATTTACAAATATTTGCCAACGTTTTTAATAAAATCACGCAATTAAGAAGGGATCAATTTGTCTTTATTTGTGTTTAGAAAGGGAAATATTTTTGCATACCATTGCTTGGTTAGAAGGACGTTCAACATTTCTCCAAGACTAGGGTTGTGTCACAGGAAACTGCAGATTTATTATTAATCTTAAGGATGACAGCTCTGGAAAACGTGCAGCTTGGCTTTTTTTTTTAGCACAGCAAAACAGCAACTATAAGCTGTTTTTTTTTTCCATTCTTCAACAGTTTTTCTAAAATTTTACAAAATAAAAGACTGAGGCCAAATGATGATAGGATAAGTAAACAACGTTATTTCAAAAGGACTCGCAGTGTTTGCTTCAGTCTAATTCCAAACATACAAAATGTGTGGCTCATATTCAAAGTACACTTAGTCATATTTCAAGCTTAAACCCTTTAGAACAAAGTGCCTGCAGGGTCTGTAAAAACTACTAAAACAAAAAAAACATTTTCCTAATACACAAAAAGAGGCAGAAACTAATAATAAAATAAAAAAAGAGGGAAAATCATTCCAAATTGTTCTCATTTCCATTGCATTTGAAGAACAGGTTATCCACAGGAAAGAAAATAAAACAGCATTAATCTACATTATTAGTTACATCGTTTCCGTCATTCAGACATGGCATTTCAAACAATAAAGTGCTTTATAGGAACGACCTCCTTCTTTTACCAACAGAGACCCTCTTCAAGACAGTGGAGCTCAACACGCAACATGACAAGTGACGCCCAGCAGGTCATACACACAGCGTAGATTTGTGCTTTGAACTGTATGGTCTGAAATACAAAAGGCAGATGGAAGTTGTGTTGAATTCAGTTTGGTAGTCTTCTCCTTTTTGTGCTGATTGAAAATACAGTCATGTGGACACGCAAACTCAAACGCACTCTTCTTTAAACCCTGTCTTGACCTCTTGTCTCAAGTGTGGGCAGGTCATTCAGTTACACAGTGAGCAGGGTGCATCGACTTTGAAAAAAAGAGAAAACTCATCAGTGGTAAACTCTTCCAAAGAAAAACATTCACTCTTGACTCCCACTCATTTCATCCTTGTTTTTTTTTTAGATTCTACCCCAGATAAAGCCAAGAGACTTGGTGAGCTCAGCTTAGTGTACTATACAAAGCAAACTAATGCAGCTGACCCCATGCTCTGATCAAACCAGGAGAGGAGATCTGGAGCTTTGACTGAAAAGTGCAACAGGGCAGCTTTCCTCTGCCCTCATCTGTCAACGCCCATTTCTTCTCCTTTGTCGTGCTGATCACTCTGGCCCACATCGCAAGGCAGAGCAACTATACAGAATTTCAACGCTATTTCCCTCCTCCGCTCATTCATACTCCTCGTGTTTAAAAAAAAAAACATGACTGCAGAGCAGAATAAAACATTGGTATCTCAAAACATCACGTCACAACTAAGAACCGAGCAGGCAACGTTTAGAGTCTTTACTTTGAGTCTTCTTCTACCGCGGCTCCTAATTCTGATCGCGCTTTAGCTGTTCAGGCTACCTCACTGCGCTCAAAACTTTCCTTGCGTCTCTGATCGACAGCCTGTTCGCTTAATCGCCCGCTCGTGGCGGGCATCGAACAGCTGACTCTCAGCAGAGCCAAGGCCGTGGCTGCCGGTTGAACCGCTTTGAAATCTGAATGTCCAGCGGTAGGTCAAGAAGGCACATAGTACTTTAAGAGCACTCCGCAGTAGCTTTGAGGAGCCTTACGCCCTGCTGCTCTGAGTCACAGGCACTTGAACACCTTTCTGTCCGGTGGCTGTGGGTGGAAACAAGAGAGGATATATTAGTGACATGGAACACTTAAAAAAATAAATAAGCAGCAACTCAAGCTGAGAGGACTGCAGGGACAAACATTTGGGGGCCTTACCCAATCTGTACTTCTCTTTAGCCTCTGACCTCTCTTTGGCATCAAAGTACCAGACTGTGATAGCATAGCTAGGAGAAAAAAAAAGAAGCAAGATGATAAACTATTTCATGATTAAATATATATTTCAAATTGATTTTCAAAATAAAAGTCTTACAATAATCCAATAATGTACATCAACACACACATAATGAGTCAGGCTAGATCCATCCTGACTAAATCAGACAGCAGTGGGTTAACATCTGCAGATTTTCATGTCTCATGTGGGGCTCTGGTGTTTATTCCTGTCTCTCACGTGTTTGCCTCTTCTGCACGAGTCCTGCTATTGAACCTTCCTTTCTGTCCGTCCACTCCCACCCCCTCTTTTTCCCCCGCCGGGAAACGCTACTTCCTGCTTTCGGTTCCATCTCCCCCCCAGCAGTGAAAAGGAAAAGGCTTGTCTCACATCAGCCTGTGTCTGCACAGAGGAGATCCATCTAATTATCGGTCTCAAGTAAAGGTCAAAATTCCTGTGTCTTGGAGTTGTTTGACATTGGTTTTAACTCGATTGTTTACACCACTTTTATTCTGAAACGTTTAGTTCACACCAATTATTTTGAAAGAATTTTTAAACTTACTATAAAAGTTCCTTCATCATTTAAAGGCACTTTCAACCAAATCTACAGTTGGGATCGAAAGTTTTGGGCACTCCAGGTAAAATGTTATATTATTGTGCATGAAGAACCCAGGAAAGATTGAAAAATGTCCTAAAGGCATGATAGATGAGACATTTTAATATGTCAAAAAATTAAGCTTTTTCCAACATTTATCCTTTCAACATAACTGAAAAAAAATAATGTTGTGTGCAAAATATTTGGGCCCCCATTTTGGAGATTTTTCAATCTTTCCTTGGGTTCTTTATGCCCAATAATATAATATTTTACCTTGGGTGCCCAAACTTTCAATCCCCACTATAGTTTAAAAAAAAACATGATGATGGTAAAAGCTGAAATACTGCTCCACTTTTGTTTGTCTTTCAGTCTAAATAAGCCCTAGTTTCTCTTCCAGTACTATCACAAATCCTTCCACAGCTTTATCTGACTGTGTGCAGATGTGGACGGTGTTAATTACAAACCGAGTGGCGTAGGCTGGTTTGACTTCATGTGGGTTTCTGCGGTCCGACCAGAATATGAGCAGACGGTCAAACAAAGGCTCGATGTTGGCAACCACATTTTTGTTTTCAGGGTATATCTGCAGTAGGCCTCCTTGTTTCTGCCAACACACAATCAAAACAGTCAGCATTGACCAAGACCGTATGACAGAAATACTGCTTCCTCTGTGTCAGCATTCACTCTCATACCTTAACATCCCAGTTCTTGTTGAGATAGTAGATGCATGTGATGCAGCGACCATCGCCATTTGGATTGTCAACATGGCGGACATAGCCAGTTCCGTGACCTGGATAACAAGCGACCATGGCCTGAAAACACAATAATTTTCAAGTGTTATTCATGTTTATGAAGATCGGAAAAAAAGTCCTCAACATACAAATTTTGGAGGTTTACTATTACTGTCATAATCAGTAAAAATGTTCTATAATCTTTAAAGTTGCAACTATATTTTGATCTATTGTAAAATTCTTCCCAGTGGCTTACAGCTCCCAACAACCCCAAGCTGACATAAAATAAAATAAAATAAAATTAAAAATAAAAGACGGTGAGCAATGTCGGAGCTTTCCAGCCGTACAGTTTTGAGCCAGTTGCCAGCTTAGATGAGAAAAATGAAAATGTTAATGGATCTATTTGTCTTCAAGTGAATACATCAGCATTGTAGCAAAGAAGGGAGATTTTGGCCCACCCATGGCAGTTGCTGCGTGACAAACTTGGGCTTTTTCAAACATCAAGTTTTCATCTGCTCTTGATCCCACACTATTTGAATAAAGAAATACTACAAAAAGCAATTCTAATCTTAAACTATTTAATTTATGTCTTCCATCATGAGAAAAATGCTGCAAGAACAGATTAAAAACAAGAAAAACTATTTTCATTGGAGTGGGTCTTAAACTGTAAGAATACCGGTCCTGCTCTCAGTAAACTGAAGCTTGAGTTTTCCCATCGTTCTTCAGCACACAACAATCTAAAAAATGTGTCATGAGCTTTGTGGTTCTAAAAAAATGATCTGCAGACAAACTATCCATTTTCAGACAATGGTCCTACAATGATATTTCCCCCTCTTGATGTCCGAGTGTAGCAGACTGTGAAGCAGGACAGAGCTGGTTTCTCCGGAGACTCGGAGGGGATGGAGACTTGTGCGAAAGCGGCTGGGTCAATGAGTATTCCAGACGAGGGTCAACAGCAGATCATGTGTCTGCTAGTGAAGTGACAACTGTGGCTCGATTGAGAGCGACAGAGCGTGGGGTGCCAACCACCACAGCCAACCATTTGGTTCAATTTGACAAGATCACATTGTCGGCCAACGCTCATTACTGGCCGACGCTCGCATTCAGAGCCCATTAACCTGTCCACTTTTCCTCCCACCTAGAATTTGGACCGCCACAATAAAAGACTAATTGAAGGCAGAGGAAATTAGCGTGAATGATTATTTTCAGAATTAGGTTTCATAAGAGCAGAATCAACCTGAAATGTTGCAAGAGGTCAACAGCTTGCATTGTGACTGCCTAGTGGACACTTGCCCCTTTATTTTTTTTAATGCAATAAACAGATTTGTGTTCTTGACAACACTGCAGATGGATGCAAAGGAACAAGAATGAACTTTATTTTTTGTTTGATAAAAGAAAGGAAACAGAAATTGAATTGTGTAAAATCCAGGATCATATCTATTCAAAAAGAAATAAAAATAAAGAACAAGAAAAAAAGATAATCAAATAGCATCACATTTAAAACTCTAAACATTTAGTCAGCACAAATATGATCAACCAGTCTTAAATTTTGAAAATGAACAAACATTTTTAATTCATTTTACTATAAAAATTACAAACAAACCTAGCTAAGAGATTTTTATATAATGTTCGTGCATTAAATGCAAAAATGCCTTCAGCAAAAAGCTTTTTTGCAAAATGACGGATACTTCTACAACTGCAATTAACTTGCATTATGCTAGAAAACAAGTCAGCCCTGGCCTGAAGCATGAAAACAAACAAAAACTAATGCATGGGGCTGTTTATTATAGTTTACACACAGCTGGAAAATAAATAAGGAGGGTTGTGTTTATTTTTCTGCTATTTTTTTTTCTGTAATGAGAGAGCTTGTGACACATCCGCACTATTCCGGAGCAGCTTTATATTTTTTGTCCATGCTGACTTAATACTCTTGTGTCAGCCACTCGCACAGATCCAAGATAACTAGTCCCCAGAGTGACATTTTACATCTGTACGGTCATCTCTTCTTCACTTAAGCTTTGCTGTGCTCAGATTACATGTTCTTACACCTGTCACGCAGTTACGTACATTGATGGTCGAATGGGAGTTTTTGTACTGGTGGCAAAAAGGTAATGTGAGGCCAACAAAACCCCAGGAAGAGGTTCTGAAAAAGAGCAGAAATGAACAGACGGTGCACACATGGAATGATAAAATGCAGACTCTCGTTTTGCTTCAGCAGAAGCTCAACTGAAGATGTTTAGCTATTTGTACTGGTGGATTGGTTGTGAACAAATTGGCTCTGAGATTCTGCTAATTTGGAGGGAATGATCAGAACCAGCTTTTGTCTTGGAGCCATTTTTGTTTTAAATTGAATTAAAATATTGAATGCTGGACATTAATCTTCTTTAAATGCATCTCAGTAAATACAAAAGGGAAAACTATAAAGCTGAGAGATGAAATATGAACCGGAGCTTTAATTCAGTCCATTATTTCTAAAGTTGTTAAATTTTGGTTGGCTGCCATCTTTGATTGAAAAAAATGTGATTTCATATTCTTCGTCATGGTCTTTTTCACTATGTATTTTTTTTTTTTTTTTATTTCATTTGCAAAGAAGGAATAAAGCAAAACTCAGTTAATCAAAGGAAAGAAATCAGACCAGAATATCAAAGCTTTAATGGTTTTATCCCTTAATAGCCAGAATGCTTCATGATTGCTTTAGTATACTTACAGAAGTGCAAAATGTAGATGCAAAAAAAGCAAAGGAAGCAAAATGTGACTCCACAAAAATTCACTGTAACAAAATCCAGACCCGATTTTAAGTCCACAAACTCAGACAATGCAACTTCAGCACAAGTTATCAGCCATAAATGAATTGATATAGTCAGTTCTGCCCTTTACCTCTAAAACAGAAAAAAAAATCATTTAGACTTTGCCAACTTTGTGAGTTGAAAGTACATAGACAAAAGCTCATCATAGGATCAAGCATACATTATCTTTGCAGTCAGATGCAGATCATGGGCTATTACACGAGACTGAAAGAGTTTCTTTACATCTTCTATTGCAGTTGGTCAAACAAAGCTCTTCCATTGACCTTCAGCTTCCTGGTGTGTTCATGTACTACTGAAGGTTTGAGAACAGAAATGTCTACATTTCTGTTTCCTTTAGTTGTACCAACTCATTTTTAAATGAGAAATGATTCAAGCTCTAAGTAATCTGGTAAAAAAAAAAACACAAAACTTTGAAAGTATCAGAACGAACATGCTGGTAAAGTGTGCATTTTACAAAAAAACAATTTTTAGATTTAATAAAAACACTAATGAATCAAGTCCTAAGATATACTGAGCCCTTTAATATTTGAGCTGCACTCAGAAGAATCTCTAAAGAATTCTCACCGCGAGAAGGTCCTGCTTTGACTCCCGTTTACTTCCATGTGGGCATTGCATGTTTTCCCTGAGTAAGTGTGGGAGCAGGGCATTCTTCCAAGAGTCCAAAGAACATGCTGCAAAAGTTGATAGGTGGATCTAAATTTTCTATCAGGAGCAAATGTCAGTGGACTAACTGGTGACCTCTATAAGGTGTGCCCCGCCTTTGCCCTAAAGTAGCTGAGATCGACTCTAGCAATATTGAGTGTAACTTTGAGTACTACAGCACCATAGGAAAGGCCAGATTAACAATATGATAAGACAGGCAAAGGCCCTTGAACTTGAAACCAATGTTCAGTTTGGGCCTCAGCCATCGCCTGTGTAGAAGAACTTCAGAGTGTGTGTGAGATGTCACCAAAAGAAAATGGTTTACTTTCAGCTCCAGCAAAATGAAGCCGCTATTTTTTTCTCGATACAGATGCCGCCATGTTGGAGCCAGACGACATCTTTATGTAGCGTTTGGTCCGAATCGGTCAGAGTCATCGTTTCTATGGCAATCACTCTTACCAATCAGGAGTGAGCTTGTTAGAGGTCCACACCCATACCACTTGAAAGTGGGCTCAGGAAAATCCGTCAAAAGATTCAAACGTTTAACGTGGGGGGCCAGCGGTCACCACATACTTTTATTGAGGCATCTGGTAGATCAGTTTATTACTTCAAAAACTTGCAGCAGCAAAATATCATGAAAACAAAAATGATAACTTGCAAGAACATATTTAAAAAAAGATAGAGCAAGAATGGTAATTCTGACAAATGTAATGACTGAGTAATAACCAGAGGTGTAACGACTAATTTTAACAACGATTCTATTCTATATTCGAGGTTGCTGATTCGATTCACTTTTGATTTTGGTTCATTTTGAACAATTAGATTCAATCTGATTCACTGACCTAAAAATTTATCCAGAACATCTTTAGCCAAAAATTCAACCAGTGTGACTCAGAGATAAATACCTGGGTACCGAACAGCGCAGGTGAAGTTTTCCAGGTTCCTAAATAGTTTCCTTAAAGTGTTTCCACACATTGGACAGTATTAATCATGATTTTTTTGCATCCTTTCAAGTGTGTTGTCCCCTGTGATGGCCCTTAGTCATTTTTTTATGCTATAGTAAAATAAACCTACCATATTTCAATCCAAATTTTATTTTCTTATATCGATTTGATTACTTTTTTATCTGATTTTGAAAAGTGTTTAATGGTGTAGTTCAATTTGATTCAATTCTTCCTCAGACAGATTGATCTGGTTGGATCGCAGGAATAGAAATTGTTTAATTGTTACACCCCTATTAATAACTGTTTATTTCTCAATAGAAGTCTATGAGATTTTGGTTTCTTGGAACCAGCAGGTACTTGCTATTTGGAGCGCGAGGAGGGAGAGGGTCCAGATATATATATGCATGTATATGTATTGACCCTTTCTGCCGCTGCAAATCAATAGTGTTTCAATCAATGAGTGTGATAACTCCTAAAAACTTGGTTCTTGTGATTTTTTAAGGCGGTTAGTGTTTATAGCCATTTATTAAAGCTGTAAAATAAACACAAGTGTGTGTTCAGGTTCCACTCACTGTGAGAAGTTAAGCAGTAATTTAGGTGTATCAAAGAAGTTGGTCTTTCTGGTCTTTGTCGGGATTCAGTTGATTTTGTTTATGAAAGTTAAAGTCACTGTTTGATGGTTTTAAAATTAAAAAATGTAAAGAAATTGGTATTATGACTTTGAATTAAAAAAAAAACTATAAAAAATTAAAGTAGAAATCAAAACTACAGTCAGACACTTCTACAAATATGCTTTCTTTTCCTGCAACAAAAGTTCTGGAAAATATATTCTGCCCTTATGAGTCAGAGTTATTATGACCACAGGAGCACTTAGTGAGTCACAGCTTAACATCATCATGTAGCAGCCCATTTTCCATGTAAAAATAAGAAAAACAAAACTTGGGTTTGCATTAAAACATTGCATAGGGAAAAATCTCAAGATTTTAAGGTGTTTTTTTTAATTAATACATTTTAAAAAGTGACATGTACAACTGTGTTGGAAAGCCTAAACAACTCTAAGTAAAAGACAGAAAGTAGCTGAGTAGTATCTATCATTTTTGGAGCAGAAACTTAAAATGAAGAAGTTCTTCTCTGCTTACAGCGAATCCAGAATGACTCAACACTGTCCACTAGCCTCAACTCCTGTGAGGTGTTTTGTAGAACACCAAGAAGAACTTGATTTAGTTAAGAGTCACAACATTTTGGTCATCTCACTGACTGTGCAGTTTGCCAGCTCTGCCACTGCATCGCGGTTAGAGGATGCATGTTCAGCTTTCAGTGTGACATCAGAAGATGCCCCCAAGCTGCTGAAGTGTCTACTGCATTGCTCATCCTACCTACTCTTTGCACGCAACTTTCACTTCCAGTCTAGTCCTGCCCACTTCTTAAATCTTAATCTTTCAGCTTTTTCTCTTCGGTAAAGCTCTTCAGTTTTTTTTTTCTTGCATGTACAGTTTTGTGCCACTTCTTGTTCAAGTCAGGCTATAAAAAATACAACGTACAGCTGCTGAGACATAACACTGGACAATCTCAACATCTCACACACATTGCCTTACTTACCTCTGCAAGAAGTCTGTTACTAAGATAATTGCAAGTGAATTTGTTAAAAAAAATAAAATAAAAAGAGATAAAAGGATATTTGGGAAGCATAAGAGGTCAAAGCAATGCTAGAAAGGAGCATTAAAAGGGGATAATTTGGGCCAGAAAAGCTGCAGCAAGCCTTTTATTAAACTGCACTCCTTTCCAATCTCTTCGTCTCTTTCTGCCTGCACTCCATCATTGCTCTTTCTGCTAGGCTGCCTTCTACGCTCATCAATAGAGATGTCATGTAAGAACAGTTTGTACTCATTCATTATCCAGCTACCAGACATTATATAAAAAGAAAGAATAACTGAGTCAGAAGCAGATCAATCCATCACAGCATCCTGTGAAATATCCTATTTTGTAAATTATAATCATTAACACTTTAAAATGCAGTTTTGAGTCTACAGTTGTTTTTAAAAAAAAAAAAAGGTCCATCTTTAATTGAAGATACTGTAGCCTTTAATCTATGCTGCTCTGCTGTTTCATCGAAGAATAAATTCATTGAATGATTACTATTTTTGACTTGGCACCGCTCACACATGCAGGGAGCATATGAAGTTCAAGGCAGCAGAAGTAACTGATGTACCCCTGTTTGAATAAGGTTTATGTAAATGACTAGACTCGCACTGATGACAACACGCCATGTTTGTGTTAAAAAATAAAGGGTGAGGGGAATGAGGTCAAGGAACAAACACTTTGCAACCAGAGGAAAAAAATGTCCTTTTACAAAACCGCAGGCTGGGTTTATAGAGACAGAACCCACAAGTGGCAACAGGGGAATGTGCAAAACTATCAAATATACACTCTGCTATACAGGTGTTTTAGGTAGATTAATCCACATTCTCCATCAGTAATCTCCCTTGTGAGTTACAGCTTTTGTCAAATTTACCCTCGAGGAGCAACAATGTCTGTGGCCTTGAATCAGATCTGACATGCATCTAGAGCATGTCATTCAGATGCATTTCCGTCAAAGGGCAATTTATTTTGACAGGTTTACATTGGTTTTTTTGTTTGTTTGTTTGTTTTATCTTCCTGCGATGCATTTTCAAAATGTGCTTTGTTTTGTTTTTTTGCACTGTTTGCAGATGATTCACGATTAAATGCCGTGGCTGCTAAGAAACTGACAAAATAAAACAGACTGACACCAACTCAAGTGTCTTAGTGTTTTTCTTCTGACTGCAAAGCTTTTCCATGTGGAACGCTACTCACGTGGCCCAAGATTAGATAAAGGGAACACAAATAAACAAAAAGAGCTCCCTTCTACCATGCCTGCGTCACACTTGTGAAGTTGAAGTGATGGGAGAATATGCTGACATTGATAATGCAATGGTGGAAGAGATAAAACAGTAGACCCCCCCCCCTTTCAGGTATCAATGGTATGAATGCAGGGGCAGCCGCCTTCTCCTCCAAATGCCAGCAAGTCCACACGCTCACCCCTGGTGTTGAGTGTATGTGCGCCTGTTTCTACTGCCCACATGTCTGCATTACAGATGCAAGATAAAGCAGTGCAGACATGCCACAACCAACAAGCCACTGCCCAGACTACGTCACTACAGTGACACTCCCACATTTGGATGGTTTAAATGTTGTTCTGTCTTTCATCATCTGACACTGCCCTCTCCAAAATAAAAAGAAAATTTCACCTTAGTGCGTCCGTTGATGACACAGTTCCCCAGCTGTCCGTTGGCGGCGCTGTACATCACAGCCTCATCAATTCGTGCCATCAGGGTCCCGATGTTCTTGCATCCGGGCTCCTGCCCCTCCACCCACGCTATCTGATCGCCCCGGATGTTCCGAGAGGGAATGTTCTTTTGGCTCACCAGCTGCCCACCTCGAAATTTCCCACTGCGGTTCAGAACCTCCACTTCTTCTAAGACACTGCTGCCCAACTGCGAGCCCAGGAACTCATCTTTGACGCAAATCCCATAATACTTCATGCAGGGGATGATATACTGCTGGGCTAATCGCTCTGCTGACCAGCCACTACCTGCAGGAAGCACTCTTGCTGGGGGGGCTTTTATCCTGCAGGGGGAGGTCAGGCTGGATGCAGCTGGTGAGTTTGTAGGAGCATAATGTCCATTGTGCTGGTTAGTGAGGGGGACTGCAGAGGCAAAGTCTGAGTTGCTATGGGAACCATTGCTGCAATTGACAGCTGCCAGGGGGGCAATAGCTCGGGCCACTCTGGACACATCTGATGAACTGTTAAGAACACTTCCATCTACAAGTTTTCTCCTTTTAAACTCAGAACCTGCTGGCTCTTTGGGGCCCACTAACTCAGATGAGCCCATAATGTGACCATTAAGGAATCCTGACCCAAGGTTCTGGTTCTCCTCACTTTTCCGTTTCTGTTGTTGGGCCTGTTTAGGTTTCAGGTCGCCATTTAACCTCATTACTAAAGGGTAGTTCTCATGGAGAGTCCTGTCGCCGTTCTCCACCAAACGGCCTCTGCTGGTCAGCGGGTGAATGGAGCTCACAGTCTGCCCGTTCACATGGGCGGTGTAGCCATGTGGCGTGGGCGCCAGGCCGCCCGCTTGGTTCCCGTCGCTGAGAAGCACGCCGTTCTTGGGCTGCCTTGTCGGTGCTGCGATCCTCGGGGAGCCGGTCTGAGAGGCCAACCCGGCGAGCAACTCCGCGGCAGACGTGCTGCCGACCGGCACCGCACACAACCCGTTCAGACCCATATCCGCCCGGTACGCGTGCCGAACCTCTGCGAGCTGCTGCCCACTTGCTCGTCTCTCTCGTGAATCTGGGAAAGCGACGGGTCCGCGAGCAGAGCTTGGCTTTAAAAGGTCCGTCCGTCCCAAACTCTCCATTTCATCCCGTCCTTTGCTGGATGCGCACGTGCGTCACGTCCTCGCTCCATTTTCCAGCCGAGCCGCCAGAAGTTTCATGTCCCAGTCCTCCTCCTCCTTCACTTCAGCCGTTACTTCAGCGGTCTAAAGCGGCGTGGCTGCTCATATCAGGGCTTGCACGAGCGTTGTCGCGCGGCGTGGGTTATCTGCGGGAAGTCAAAGATACACTTTAGCTAAAAATAGTGTGGACCACCTGCCGCAGCGAGTACACGTATGAGTTTTGTTGTGCAACAAACGGCTTGCTGCATAAGGCCTAGCTAAAACATTTATTTAGCCTATCGGGAAAAAACGGCTAAAAAGTAGCCGGAAAGGGATGACGCTTACTATGTAGCATGCTAGTAAATAAACAAAGAAGATATAATCAGACAGTCATATATAGCAAACAAAATTACGTTTGGGGTACGATGTTTAAAGGTCGACTTTTAAACATTTTTAATTGAAAAACATACAAATGGTAAACACAAAAGCATAAACTAGCGTTTTTTTTTGACGAACTTTAAAAATAATTCTAAAATTGTAGTTTGAATACAATGTAATCAGATATTTTCCTCTTAGATTACACTGCATTTTGATTTCAGACCAGCTGAACCCCCAAATTCCCCGTCTTTGTCTGCAATTCATGATCAACTTAGCGTCATACTTTCAACAATACACTCCACACATCGCCTCAAATAAAAAAAATGATTTTTTTTTTTAAACGTAAGGCGACTTTAACATGGACTTTATCAAATATATGTATAAATATCAATTGGGGATAATAAAATCCCCTGCTTACTTACGGCAGCCATACAGGTATGCAAATTCTCAGAGAGCGTACGTGACAGGCTGAGAGTACGCATGTTGTTTCCGGGATTGTCTTGCCGGAGCGTGAGTCCCATCCGCGGCGGTTATAAATAACGTCCTAGCCGGGCGACGGCGACCCAACGCCGGCCTGAAGCGCTACACCGAACCCAGGGACGTCGGGAGATGCTCTGGGCCGAACAAGGCCCCTTCTATCCCCGAAAACAGCGCTCCCCGTTGTGTTAGTGAGCGCCCCGGTTTCAGTCTGTGTCTCTCTCCCTCCCTCCTCCTCCTCCTCCTCCCGGCAGTCGCCTTGCTCCAGTCCCGCCTGTTATTTGCATGAACATGTGATTTGTTACGGCGGCCAGCCGTCAACTGCAATGACAGACGCGGCCAATCACAAGTAGGGTAGAGTTAGCTGAACTTTGATTTTAAAGTACTGCACTACAGCCTTTTCATAGGAAAAAACGTATATACAAAGATTGATTCTGCAGACAAATTCTATTATAGCCCAATATTTATATTAAAAAGGCATACATACACGCATATTATTTGAATGTTGGAAAAGTACCACCTCAAAGTGATGCACTTTTTCTTTTTTTAAACTTTGCTGGAGGAAATGAGGTAACATGCTGTTACAAAGCCAGGCTTTTGGTTGGGGAACTGGATTAAAAGATGACCCACAGGGATTAGGGACAGCAGTAGAAGGTCGTATCTTTGAGCGCTTCCACTGCAGCCTTATCTCAGACTATGGATTGACCTGGGACAGTCTGGAACTCTTTGAAAGGAAAAACAAAAATAAGTATTTGTCTCCTTCCTCAATTAAGATCTGCCAGTTTATTTTTATTTTATTTTATTTTTTGAGAAATATAAATTTTCTTTTTGATCATGTATCAGATGATGCCATATTTGGTGAAAACAACAGCCAGCAAGGCTTTGCACTAAATTGCGATGAACCTTTTACAATGATGTGGAGGAATATTGTTCGTTTTTAAAAAAATCCATTCTGATTAAAACTGTGTTTTTTTAACATACTCGTGTAACATTTTTCTCAAGATGGAGGACATATATAAAGAAAATTCCTCTTGCAATTGCATTTCTGAGTATGCCTTTATTCAAATCGTGAATCAGGAGCAGCCACAAAAATGCTGTTGGAAACAGCTTGTAGGCGTGACGTAGAAACTACTACAAATACACCCAAATAAATCCATGTGTCTTTTTTTTCCGCTGGCTCAAAACTGGACGGCTGGATTGTTCCAATGTTGTTTGCCAATTTTGTTGCAGCGCTAATGTTAGGTAGGGAGGGGCTGTAAACTAGCAGAAAGAGAGTGTAAACAGATGGATGATGGTAAGGGAGCAGGCTTCCTCCACACAAATAGTTTCACCCATAACTCAAAGGAAAATTTCTAATGAACTAGTGCCACTCTGCAGATACTATCTCCTAAAAAATGAGTGTCTTCTTGCCCAAGGACATTTTGACACATGCCAAGGAGAGTGGAAACTGAACTTGCGGTCTTACAAACAGAAGTCGACCACTGTACCACTGCACCATGGCCACTATATGATGTGAATGGATTGCTGCTGTGTCGGCGCTTGGGCTTACATTCAAATGGTTGACATTTTTTTTTGTTTATTTGCTAAAGTCTCAAATCTTATAAAACAATTTTAATCATTTTTAGTTTGTAAAATAAAAGATTTTCTTTTTTTATACCTTTTGAAGTTAGATGCATACTGGTAATTGTCTTTTCAGATCAAGCATGCTTGGCTTTGTCAAGTAGCCTGTGCAGTTCTCTTTTCCTTTTAATAAATTAGATGATCCTTTTCAAACTGTATTTTGCATCCATCAAATCCTGTTTGTGATTAAACAACTATTTCTACATCTTGAGTCGATTGAAAAGGCAAATACTTTTTTATTGCTCTGTCAATATGGAGAAATTTCTCTTCCATACAAGCACTCATGAAAAAGCATCATCTAACGCACATAGTACTTTTTTTCTTTTTAGGATTTATGTCATCCTTTTGTACACACCTTAATGTCACATGTCTTGTTTCAGTTTCTCAAACTCTTCACTGATCTGTTTTGTTTTAATTGACCTACATTTTTTTCAAACAAACTGATGGTGCATTCTAACACAATTCCACCATTTTTGTCAATACTGTAAAGTCAGTCTTTTATGATTGACCAATCCTTGAAATCATAATTTATCGTAAGCATAATCAAACTGCTTGAATAATTTTAAGGAAGTGCAGCTTTGAAGGTGTTCTGATAATTATGGAGGAAGTTTGTGTTTGAAATTAATCATCAATGACTTGGGATTTCGAAAACATTTGATTTTATCTTAAAAATATTACATTTTCAGATATAGATAGTCCATGTAAATTATTTTTAAAAAGGTTTGAAAACTGTTTTAAATGTTTGTATTTTTTTATTTTAAAGTGTTTTTTTTTTTAATTAATGTTCTTTATTTGAGGAAGTCGCCTTTGTCTGGTTGTTGGTGGACCCCAAAAAGCAGGAGACATGGCTTGGTGGGAGAAATGTAACAAACCTGCCTAAAGATGGTGATAAGAAACAAAGAAAACATGACAAGACACAAATTTGAAACATGACGTGGCGAAAGGAGAAGAAGACAAGAAGTTCTGGCTGCGAACAACTAAAAACTGTAGTCCAAACACGTAAATCTGGTGTGCTCACGGCTCTCAAGGAGAGCAGAGACGCAAATTTTTTTTTTTTTAACTCTCTCTTTTTCTCTTCTTTATTATTTTTTTCTTTTTCTTCTCTTTAACAAAATGTTGGAGCCTATACCCATTAAAATAGTGAATGTTGGTCTAAAATGGGCGGGGCCTGTCCACACACTCAGCTGCCACAAACATACCTGCCGGCTCGTTCGCAAACTTGTCCACATCCAGTTCACACACACACTTGTGCATAACAGCCAACACATGTAAAGCATTACATTCTGACACGCACACTATTCGAAGGTGTAAAGGTGAGCTGACGCCTGTGCTCAGGTGAATGTTATGTTAAGCTGAAGTGGATGAAGGAATGAAAAGAAAAAAAAAAAAAGGAGGGAGAGCTCCCAGACATCCCCGCACCAAGACCCCCGCCGAGGCCACAGCGCCGACCAGGGCCCGCCCCCGCACCCATACTGTGGGGTCAACGGAGGAGATCCGCCCGCCAGGCAGCCCGGCCAAGCACCCAGACCAGGGCCCACAGGACCACCACATGGGCCCCCAACACCCGAGCGCAGCGAGGTACGGAAGCGCAGAGCGCAAGGCCCAGCCCAGTCAGGAGAGCAGCCCTCCCACAGCGCCAGGCGGCCCAGCACGGGGACCCACCCCCGAGAGCCCCACCACCCTAGACAAGCCGCCCACCACCACCCAGGAGTTCTGAGCATCCCCCCACCCCAGCCCCGGGTACGAGCCAGGGCCCCCCAAGGGAGACCTGCACCGAAGCTCCAGGCAGTTGCGGAGATCCAGAAGAGAGCACAGCGGGGGTCAGCTACCCCCACCTAGAGGAGGGATGACCAAGAGAAGTGGGGGTCCCCGAAGGAGTACATAGCCTGACCAGGCTATCCTAATGTTGTGACCCAGAAGGGGCTCGGCACCCGAGGGTAAGGGCCAGAACACGCACCACAAGGACACAGACACCCTCCAGGCTCAGATGGAATATGATCCCCCGCTCATGGACTTGCCAGAGGACAAAGGGATCCCTCTCCCTGCGTGGGGAGGGGGCCGCCGGGCCCAGGAGGCCGACACCCAAGAGACAAGGCCACCGCCGCTGAAGGCCCTGTTCCCTCCACCAGGGATGGGGTAAGGGACAGAAGATCAGTAGTCCCACCTTCCTTGTGTAATGTATTTGTGTGTGTGTTGAGGTGTGTTTCTTGTGGTTGAAGGGTGTGTGTAATAAAGGGTGCAGCTAAAATTGGTGAGCACGGCACTGAGGACATCTCCTGATTGCTTACAGGGATGTCCAATTACCCTCTCACCGAGGGTCTTACGTGTCTAAGGTGCATTTAAAACCAAGAGAAGGGGGCGAAACTGTGCCGAGACCATGGGAGGGGGGAGATAGATACGCAATTTAATCTGAGTCATAGCAAAGAGGACAGATGTTCACTGGACCTATCTGGCCACTTCCATGAAAATTATCTGGAGGAAAGACAAACCTCCTGGAACGCCATGACATTCTGAGAAGAGGCTACTTTCTGCTGAACCCTTATCCTCGATCCGATCAGTTCTTGGATAAATTATTTGCATGTAAACAGAGTTAACCTAATTTGAATCTTTGCAAGCAGGCAACTGCTTATTGCTTTATTTTTATTTTGCTTTATGAAAACACCCGATGATTATCAGCAACCAGGATTAGCAGTGAGGCTGTAAAACGTGTCAGCTTGCAGGATGGATGCAACTGGTTTTTGTTTGATTGACACTACACTCTGTCCTGTAGCTGAAAAACACACCGTGGATCAAAAAATGTTCCTATGTGGACGCTAACATCTTAAGTCATGGCTAGATTATAGGTTTAGCATCAGGGCAAATTGTAACACAAGCTTGTATGGCTGTAAACAGCAGAGTGCACAAGAGCTTGTAAGGTTAAGCGGGGACGGGATGTTCTAACTTATTCATGTTATTCAAAAATGTTAAAAGTAAATATTTAATCTTTATCATTCTTGTCAAGTTAAAACCTACAACTCTCATTTCATTAATAGTTAAGCGTGTTTTTGTTTTAAAGGCTGTAAAAAACATGTATAATTCCAACCTGGCCCTTAAATTGAACAACCTCAGGTGCTTTGAGACACTTGACACTTTTACATGTGGAAAGCAATAGATTTTTAAAAATGTTTTTAGACAAAAAACTGACATCTTCTACTTCTTCTTTTTTTTATAAACAAATGTTGAAAAATCAAGCACTTTTCGAGTCCAAGCAAGTGACAAAAACCAGCCTTTGGTGGAAAACATATTGTTTTATTACGTGATACTGCTGTAAAATGTGCAAAAACTTTAAAGATTATTGTTTGTTTGTCTAACGTCAAGTCATCTGACCTTGTTTGAGGGTTTTCAAGTCACAGCACCTTAACAAATAACATTTTATTGAATAGAACCACTTGTTGTTAGAAAATATGTATATATATTCAATGATATAACTTTTGGTGAAATAGACACATATTTTTAAAAAACGTTGTCAGACTAAAACTCCAACAAAGGCTGAAGAACTAAAGTATTTTAGATTTGGCTCTAATTTCTCTTTGTACTGGCAACTTGTGAATTACAGAGAAGTTTGCACCTCAATCACAATAGCAAGAAGCAGCTAAAATCATTAGTACACTAACTTTAGTCCACCACATGAGCTTTTCTTATGATAAAAAGCTCAAATTTCAACCAGTCACCTTTGCTTCATAAAAGTTGGGGGTATCTGCAAAAAATGCTGAAACTATTATTATTATTAAATTATCTGCAGGCAGAGGGAAGATTCCACAAGCACCTTTGTAAACACAATTTATGGCTTCACTTTTAGAAAATAATAACAAAATTAAGAAAACAAGGGCATACATGACTGTCTTTTTCTATTCTGGCCAAAAGCTAAGTTATTATAAAAGTTTAAGCAAATATTTTTAAGTCTTACAGACAAAAAAATTAGGCAAAGGTGACAACACAATTGAAAATTGGACACAAAATGTTTTTATTGCCAAGCAACTAGAGCCTTCGGATATGGGAGGTGTCTCCATAGCACTGAGACATAAATGCAGATTCATTGTTTGGATTAGACATTAACTCCTTTGTGCTGGACTTTGTTTCCAATTATATTAAAACAACATTGTTTTTTCTCAAATTAAGTGGAGTCCTGGATTTAATGGTGCGCTGTAAATTACGTTAAAGAAGACAGTTCCTGGACCGACAAATTGTGCCTGTAAACCCTTTAAAGTATGCAATATTATTAACAGAAATATAAAATCAAATTGACTTTTCCAAGTCTGATTCCATGAAGGAAATGTGCTTATTTTATCATGTGTCCATTTCCTAATGCACCCTCTAGTTAAACGCTAACCTTTCCCTTTTGATTAATGTCAGTAAACGCTCTCCTTGTCGATCAGTTGACACTTGCGTCTAACACTTGTTTTTCGCAGGGGGGGGTGAAAAAAATGTGTGCTCTTTGCCAAGGTCAGTGCTCCCAGTGCAGCTGACTGGAATCTCCCAGACTATGTAACACAGATCAGTGTGTCTCTGCACGTATGCACATCTCCTCCTTTGACCCTCTCCCTATCTTTTTCTCCCTCTGTTTCTGCCTTTCTGTTGATGCTTCAGGACTCATGAAGAGATAATAACGAGTTAACACACTCTCAGAGCCTATAAAGAGACAGGCCTGCTCAGCTTTTTGTTGTTTTGCCTTTCATAACACATCTGTTAAGCCGTAATGTCATTTTGATTTAAATAAAAAACGCACATCTTAATGTTTAATTTTTCATCATATTAAATGGTTCAGCTCCATTTTTTATTATATGCAAGTATAATACAGGCTCTCTTGTGATTTTTATTTACTCAACCCTAAAACAATCAGCATAAGTTTTTGCGTGTCAGAGGTCAAACCCTACAAAGCAGTAATGCCTTGCAGAATAAATAATGGAGGTCATTCCGCCCAGAGTACCACGACCTTAAAAATAGAATGACTTTGGTGCAAAGAGTTTTCTTTTTTTAGACTCGTTTAAAAGGAAATGAGTAAAATGAAGAGGAACTGCAGCGACAGATTTAGTTATGGAGACAAATGATGTGGTAGAAACATAGATTAAAGAGACAACAAAACAAAATCACAACTTCAATTCTTTTATCAAAAAAATATACTAAATTTTTCATATCCCTGACAAAAACATGAACATTTGGATTCTAACGTTGGATTTTAGAGCAAAAGGTAAAAGACAGAGAATGATTTCATAAAAGGTTGTGAGCAGGTCAGGTCAGAGGGTCCACTGTGTCTCGTACCTTCCATAGAAGAACTCACAGGAATACCAAGCGCTTTTCTATCTGGACTTTCCATTGCTAAACAGTTTTTTTTTTTGCTTTTTGTAGAATAAGCATTAAGTATCGCAGTTGAGGTTAGCCTTCAAAATGGTAAAATGGTTTCAAAATGCAAAAAAGGGTTTAAAATAGTAGTTTAGTTTCTTTTTGAAATATTATTTTCATTCTTTTTTTTTTCTTTTTTCAAAGCCCCTGCGACAGACTGGCGACCAGTCCAGGGTGTACCCTGCCTTCGCCCATGAGTAGCCGGGTTAGGCTCCGGCAACCCCGTGACCCCGAAAGGGATAAAGCGGATTGGAAAATGAATAAATGAATGATTTTTTTTTTCAAATGTGACCGCACAACATGCAGAAATGTGAAGTGATTTCATGTATTTCTTTTCAGTGCCTTAATGAAATAACTTCAGACTTGTTTTAGCAATGATGTTCGTGTCAGAATTGTGTCTGTTTTGATTGTTTTTCTAAGCCAAATATGATTTTTGCATTTTGAAACATTTATGCCAAAAGCAAAAGGAAAGCTGAGTTATTTTCTGAGTCAAACTAGTTGAGCAGGTGCACTGTCGTGGGGTTAAAAGTGCTCCTGCAGTCAGAGCAGGCTCAAATCCCAGCCTGACACGCGGTGCTGCATGTCCTATTTCTCTCAGGTCCCGTTCCAGGCCCACAAACAGAGGTCACACTGAAATCCTCTTTGAAACACACATTCTCAAACTCACAATAATCAATAACAATGCTTAGAAGCACACTTGAATACAATATTCTGTTTAAAATTCTGACTTTTATTGCACTCATAAGCTGCATGCAGATGTCCCCAAACAAAGTGCACAATCATTAATGTTCTTGGAAAAAACGATGCCCCACATTACTGGTCATTGTTGGCAATTGAAGTCTGTCCTGCCTGTTCCGTGTTGTGGTTACAAAACCAGCAAAGTGAAGAAACAGCAAACAGGCGCTTGTGGTTCATTAGATAACCCTGTGGTGGCTTGTTACACAAGCAAGTTGGTTCCCATCCACTTTAAAGTAAAACGATTGGTGGTGCCTGACCCCTGATAAGTGCTGGAGATAAAGATTTAAATCAAATTTATCTGCAATTTACAGTTTATAGACAGGTTAAGATAGAAAAACATCTGCTTTAGTTCCATCTATCCATCCATTTTCTAAACCCGCTTTGCCCCTTTCTGGGTCACAGGGGTGCTGGAGCCTATCCCATCCACTTGTGGCCTGTCACAGGGCCACACTCATCGCATTCACACCGTCTGCTTTAGTTGTATTTTTAAAATAATGTGATTGTTGAATGATTGTTAAATGCTCAGGTGGCTGAAAAAGTGCACTCCTGACTACCAGAGAAAATAACTTAAAATAAAATAAATGCAAAGTGTTTTTTTGAATCCACTAACAACTACAGTTGGGAATTATTCAGGTTTAGAAAACAACAGTTTCTTTTTTTTATCTTGGCTAAAAGCGGCATAATGATAATTAAAAGACCACTGGTAACGATTTTACAGTAGTTTAAAGGTCTTCACCATGTAAAGCATTGTCCCCAGATGATTTACATATGTCTCCCTGTAGCAGAGCAATGGCTGCACGTCTTTTCATTGTGATCGGCTGTTGCAAAAAAAGAAAGAGAACTCAAGTCTTCCATTACACGTCCTTTAGACGTGGTTTCTTCCATTTTTTAAGCCAACTTTAGGAGTTTGCACTTGTTCGGTTTGGAGCTGCTCTCTGCTGAAGGTCAAAAAGGGCGACAAGGCGACATTTCTTATTTTGTTTCAGTAAAGAAATCTGAGCGGTGGAATCAATATTTCTTTAAAATGAAATTAATTTCCCTGCTAAAACATAACAGTTTACTTTTGAAAGCCGACTGCTTTGTGCATTGTAATCAGAATGAGAGCTTTTGTGTTAGCATGAGTGTAAATGTGCACACACAAACATCAGCCTTCCATTGTGTTGGGAACAGTAGCGTGAGAGTGGCCGGTAGGTCAGCTGTGCTATCACATCAAAGAGTTGGCAGTTTGTGAAAGACATTTACACACAGGAAGACAAACACAAAAACACAAACTCCTGCCTGTGCAGCTCTCTGTGCTCCTGACATTGAACTGTCTGCTGTGATGATGGGCGGGGCCTCTCTGGATTCCAGCAGGCTGATGAAGACAAACGAACATCCCGAAGAGGCAGTTCACTCATCCCATGTGAGAAGACAAACCAAGCTGGCATGATGTATACATGTTTACACATATTTCTGACACATTTATTTATTTAGACAAAATAAAACAATAATAATAATGATGTGGTCCTTTTGGGTTCTTAAAATGAAGTGAAAATAATGACAAATCAAGTAAAACATGTAAAACACCAAAATAAAATATATAGAAATGTGGCTTCAAGGAAGAAGCTGCTTTAGAATAATTCATTCAGAGTTTTTTTAACTTGTGTTTGCAGGTTTTGTTAAAGATCATTGGAGTTTTCTTGCTCTGAAACATTTGAGGTTGAAGCTTCTGACTTGTCGGTCAAAGATTGTTCAAAACAGAAAATAAATGGTGCAGCTGAGGTTCTCTTTGGGAGTGACCAGGATGGCTAGGATCAGGAATGAGTACATCAGAGGGACAGCATATGTTAGAGGTCATGGAGATAAAGTCAGAAAGGCCAGACTGAGATGGTTCGGACATGTCCAGAGGAGAGACAGTGAATATATTGGTAGAAGGATGCTGAGTCTACAGCTTTTGAAAATGTTGTTACAATAATAATAAACTTGAAATATGTCTGTGATATATGTTACAATACAGACAAACTAATTGAGTTTGATTTTCTTTAAGTGTAAAATTGCTTTATTTATTTATGCCAATAGATATCAGATGATGAGCTTGATTTGCTTTCAGGTACAGAATAAGATCTACTCTCTATTAAAAACCATTCAGAGTGGAAGAGTCACAATTTGAGATTCAGAGGAAGCACAAAGGAGGGGTGCATTGTGAATGCTGACAATCAGAATTTGTTCTGGAGATAACAATTCCTTTTATTCCCCCACTCACCAAATTTACATTTTGTCTTAAAAGTTCCTCTTTTGGGGTTTTAGGTGTTTCCCTTTTTATTTTGCTATCTTTCCTTTTTTCTAATTACCTGATTTTTACTGCAGTGATACATCGAAATGCATCATGTTTGCAAAATTGTGAAACATTTTTAGGTGCAAAACAGTGCAAATGTAATTAAATTACCTCAAATAAATAAAGTTGGAAAAAGTAAGTTATTATGTTGTTGTTTGTTTAAAAAATACCATACTAAGACTGCTGTCACCACTGACACTGACACATATCACTAGAGGTGACATGCTAGCTTGTTGCATACGGAAAGTTGGACGCCATATTGGAATGGTGTAGATGCTTCACTGATGATTCACTGCTGTGCTACAATTGTACAAACAGAACTGGAAAAACAAGGATGTGACTTTGCATTTATTTCCATGTTTTCTGGCAGGAAAATCTATGTTTTTTTTTTTTTTTAAATAGAGGATGACCATGGTGGTATTTGTATGAGTGTTCGACCTCAGGTCAGACCAGACGACCCATTGGTAAGCATGTTACTAGGCGGAGGACAAGAAACTAACCAGGATTTCCTCGGTAGAGGCGAGCGGAGAGGGAAGCGCCCAGCACCGAATCCCGGTCAGGCAGGCGGACAGGGACATGTAGCGTAAAGTTTCCTGCGTTTTTCATTTTTCCTGCGTTTCCTATATAGTGACGTATTTATTTAAAGGAAATTTTGTCCACCTGTTGCACTTTGACCAAAAACAACAATACAGTGACATGGGTCTTATTTAGGTGATGATCATAGTTTGTTTGTTTTTTTCTTTTTAAAAATCTGACCAAAGTTAAGCATTTTCCGGTCATTTTCTTGTATCTGCTGAGCCATGTCTCAATGTTTACATACCATTGCAATATGGCGTCGCTCTCTACGTATCTCGGACAATGGTAAGAGGTCAGTGTGCCATCTCTAGTGAGACAGTATACTTGAATAAGAACATGCGCTTTAAACTTAATATAAAAAGTTCTGACTATAGATTTGATCATCATTTCACTCAATCATCTGACTTGTGCATTTTGGAGATTGATAAAAACATAAACATAATAAAGGCCTCTTAATTTAGTGTTGTGACGGGAGAGGTTAAAAACTAGTTTATTTTACTATTATAAGATCATCTCATTAAAAAACTTAAAAACAGTAACAAAATGTAACAAACACATTTATTATTTAAACTAAGAAACAAATCAGATTACTGATTTGCGCATCTCCATGCAACAGCATCTGGTGAAACATTTTAGGACAAAAACAAGAAAACAGGTACGGTATGTGGGACTAACTTGTTGAGTTACGGAAATGTAATCGAGAGAATCCGGTCAATTTTCAAAACCAAAAGATTTTTCAGGATAAAAGATCGTTCAGACGCGTTTTATTTTGCTCCCCTGACCGATCTTTACAGCTCAAGTGAGCGAAGGTGTTGCTGAGCGAATCCGGTTATTTTTCAAAATAAAAGATTTTATGAACTGAAACTATTTTTGGGACACAAAGTAAAATCATTTATTAATTCTTACGCGGCCCGGTGGCAATTGGTCCACGGACCGGTACCGGGTTGGGGACCACTGACTGCACCAATCCATCAAACCCGGAGTAGTTTTTAATCCTCTGACGCCCTCTTGTGTCATAAATGTGAACAAACGCGTTTAAAAGTAAGAGACGTTGTAACTTTTTTTATGTCAGAGAAGAGTGGTACTTTGTCTGTAAAAAGCGTTTGATTAAAAATGCTGTAAAACTCTATAATTTGGTGTGTTTAACAGTCAATTTGTTGTTGTTTCAATTCCAAGGTCTACCGCATGACGGCGCTACTTCCATTCTGCCCGCTTTTTTGCAAACTGTTCCGGGGTGTCGTTGTTGACCGGTGAGAGTTCAGAGGTCGTGTTATGTTTTTTTTTTCTTTTTGCTCTTGGCTAGCGTTTTAACCAAGAGTTTTCAGTGATGTTATGGCTTTCCTGAACCTTTTCGTGAGGAGGCAGCTGCCGCAGGCTGTCAGCTACTTTGCCCGGACACTGCAGCTGGGCCGGCCTCCGCGCTCCGCGGCCACTCTGCGGAGGCTCCACGGGTCGGCGCGGCAGCGGACGGCGGAGAAGGGTCCGTGGGGGAAGAGCCGGGGCTCGGAGCAGCAGGTCCAGCTCTCAGACCTGGACAAGGCGGACGCTTTGGTAGGCTAGTGTATAAAAATAATAATGATACACTTTAAATATATTTGCTTTCTCATCTAACTAAATAAATCCCAGACTTTTTACTGATCTATTTTTCTCTGGTGTCTTTGCAGATACTAAGAAAGTCACATGAAACAGGTAATTTCACATTTCCCCACACAATTTAAGTTTCCCGACAGAATCTTAATTTTGTAATTATTATTATCAGTTATGGAACCTCTGTAGTCTAGAACGAAGCTATTAAAAACACAAAATGATGGCTTTGAATATTTATTAACTCAAGAGCTAGAACATATTATCTTTACTTACATTTCTGTCTTACTTTATTATAAAGTCTTGCTCAATTTTCTCACTTTTTTCTATATTTGTTTTGACATCTACCACGCCCAACCACATACAACCCTTAAAAAGTGGTTTGATCCAATATCTTGTGGATTTTTACTCTCTTCATCTGTAAATTTGAAGCTTCTTTATCATATTTAGCAATTTAGTTCACCACAGTCTGACACCATGTTGCCCAAATCACTCAGTTTTGTTGACCCACTATATAAAAATTAATTGTGTTGACCCTTTTGAGTTTCCTGCTGTTTCAAGTTGGATTCCTCATCCGATGCTGCTCACAGCCCTGCTCTGCTCACCAAAAGAAATTATTATTCGCCACATCAGTTTCATTCGATTTTGTTCCATGTGCAAAAAGACACAAGAATATCATCTTTGGACATCTGTAAGCACTGGTAGCACGGACGATCCATCCATCCATTTTCTAAACCTGCTGTATTCGTACATGTGCTGACATTCACACACCTAAAGGACAGTTTTAGAATCAGCATGGAGGATTTTGAAGAAAAATTGTTTTGCTAAAAACTAAGTTTTCTTAGTTTTCCAAATATATGAACAGAATTGTCATGGGACTCTGAGCATTTTACCTAAGAAGAATAAATACAAGATGATGAAGGTGGCCAAAAAAAAACAACAAAAAAAACAACATTCTGAACCCCTGAGCTCTACAAGTCACAGGGTGTAACGACATTCCCAGTTCTTCTCACACAGCTGCCTTATTCACAATATTCTAAAAATATTGTTAATAACTAAACTGTTCGTTATCTAGCTTATGTCATTTTTAACAACCAGGGTACTTAGTGCACTATATAAGCCATTTGCCAAATTGCAGGGGTGTCTAAATCCACAATTCCAATACCCAGTGCCCTGGAAAATTCCCAGAAGTCTCTGCAAAAGAACTACTGTGCATAATTTCTCACTAGATTGGGAAAATATAGGCCACAATGCATTGCTTTAAAAAAATTCATTTGAAAAGAAAGAAAATTATAAACCTTCCAAGTTTTTTGTCATCAGAACAGAGTGGATTCATAAATGGATAAATGTAAAAAGTCTTTGTGTTCGTATTTATTCGATTTTTTTTCTTCGGCAAACAGGTGCCATCATATTTGTTGTTAAAAAACAAACAAAAGGAGTGGTGAGCATGTGTACAAACAGGTTAAGAAGTAGTGAAGGAAATTGGCCATAGCCTAAGCCTAAAATATTTCAATTTTTGACTTTTCAAATCAAACTATTTGCAGAGCACTTTTCATATAATTGTAACTCAAAGTTCTTTACTTAATGAAAGCATCTTTCAACGTCATTGATAGATGTTGGTCTTTGTTTATGCCTCTGATTGTTTTGCAGGATTCCTCTCGTGGTTCAGGAACGGCCTGCTGGCGACGGGGATTGGAGTAATCGCCTTTGTGCAGAGTGAAGTTGGACGAGAAGCAGGCTATGGTACAAACCGCAACCTCTGGTTTCAGTACAGTAGAAAAGGATGTATTCATTTCTTAGCTTGAAGCTTAGTTTAACTTTCTGTTAAAACACAAAGTACAAAATGTTGCAATCTTGTAAATAATATATTTTCCTTTTTTTTTAAAGAAGTTTATAGAAATTGTGTTGTCTTGATCCTGAAAACAAACAAACAATATCTCTTTTTTCATATATACAATGCCAAAAACATTTTTTAAAAATGTGGCAAATTGGTTTCATGAATATTATCTCTAACTTCTCATTTTTTATAACACTGGGTTTAGAAGTTAAAAACAAGTCTGTGGATGTTTTTGGAAATCAACAATTCTCTTTGAAGTAAATAGCTTTTCAAGAACAGTAAACACGTGAAAACACACCTTTTGCGCTCTTTGTTGTAAAATCAGCGAGCTTCAAACAGAATCTTGTAATGAGAATTTTTCTTTGATACAGCTGCAGGTCCACAATTAATTATTTCACAAGGATTTCAGCAACCGACTTCAACAACCGTAAGGAGCAGAAATGAAGTCTAAGTCCTTGATGTTTTAGTTGTAAGCATGGATACTACTTGGAGATATGCCAAATTAAAGAACATCTTCTTTAAATAATTTAATGGTCATTGATTGACACTGTGTGATTATTGATAAATAGAAAACATATAAAAATTAAACCTATTAGACAGAAAGTAAACAAGTCGTGTTTTTTTTCTAAATAAAAGCCTTTTATGGTGAATTTTTCATGATAAATGATGAACACAGCTTGTTTAGCTTTTGTAAATCAATGGATTAGACTAAAAATATAAAACATTGATCTTTTATTTGTTTCTAATTAATGAAAAAGATATTTTATGTCTCAGCATAGCAGGCTTTGAAGGAACTGCATTACGGTGACACCATAACAATCTGTTTTTCTGCAGCCTTCTTCATCCTGGGAGGCGTGTGTGTGTCATTTGGCGGCGCCTCGTACATCGGCAGCCTCTTCACCTTGCGGAGACTGATGCTGCTGTCTGTGCCAGCTCTGCTGCTCCAGGGCGCCGTGGTGAGCAGCGTCGCCCTCTTCTGGCTCTGTGCTGTATCGCTGTACATAGGCCGACTGGAGGTGGAGATCATCCACGAGGAAGAGGACGGAGAGGACGAGGGGGAATGCCGGGAGTGCCGGGAAAGGCGGGAACACCGGCCTTACCGGGGCTCCGAGGACAGTGATAGAAAAGGATCAAACAAGTAAAGGTCTTCCAAGAACCGAGTGTTTGTGTGGATGAGTGTGCAAGTGCTGCTTTGATTCAGGGTTTATTTGTTCAAATCTATTATTGTCTGTGGTAAAAAAAAATACATAAAAAAATAAAAGTAAAATGTTATTTTTCAGGTGAGTAAAAAAACAGAAGTCATTTGGAAAACTAGTTGGAGAAAATGCTGGTAGGTGAAAGTTTACAATTTTGGTGAATCAATCCCCTTTTTTTTTTTTTAAACTTCCTTTTAAAAAAGTTTCTCATTTGTTTTGTATTAACTCCACATCCTCAGTTAACTTTTGTGCCACTTTTATGCAAGTCGCCTGTTTTCTTTGAGAACAATTCTTGGCTGCTGTTTTTCATATCAAAGTTGTCCAAAAAATCCTAAAATATGCTGTGAGAACTGGGATGGACATCTTTAATCATTTACAAAATGTACTTTATTATAATAAAAATCAGAGGGTGGATCTTTTACTTTTGTTTCCTTTAAAATCACAGTTGCACACTTATGTTTAAGCTCTTTGAAAGTATAAAATCCTAAGCTGTTTTTCTGAGATGATTGTTTTTCTCTCATTTTTGTTGACATCCAAATACAGTACCAAACTGACATCATAAAGATTTGGAATGAACTCCACACCTTTGGGTTGTTGTTTCAATTATGGTTTTAATGGATGTGAAATGAAAATATTCTGGGGTTTTTTTGTGGGCTTTGCTGTTGTAAACTTTTTTTTCTGTAAGTCACTGTCACATTACAGTATGTAAAGAAATAAAGCCAGAATAAATCTGTATTGAATCATCTCTTTACTGTTTGCCATTCAAAGACAATCTCTTAGCACAAACACACCTTCATGATCTACTTAGCAAGAATCAGGAGTTACTTGGTGACTGTTAAACATAATTATTTATGAAAATGTTATAGATATAAAATTAAAGTTGGGGTGTATCATTAAATAAATACAACCTTATAATTTCTATTGTTTGTTTACCAGAAATCCTCAAAGTTGTTTATGCTCAGTACTATCACAGTGCTACTATAGTCCATGTCACTTACTATTAACTTTTTGCAAAATGGCAACAGCTTAAAAAAAAAACCACAAAAAGCCTGTCCCGTAAAACAGAAGGAAGCAGAAAACACTTCCACAAAAAAGTCAATTTCTGCCAATGAAGGTCTAAGGAATTTGTAAAAAAAAAAAATCAATTTTAAATCACGCAATACTCAAAGAAATGAATAAAACAAACTGAGCAATATTCACTGCTCAAATCTGAATGTGAAAAAAACAATTTCAACAAAAATAAGATCTGTTTGGGAGAGATGTCAGGAGAAAACCTCTTTTGTCTAAAAAATAAGCTTTAAAACACTGAAGTTGACAAAAGTACTTAAAAAAAAAAACTTTAAAAACTCACAGTAGTTCAAGACTATTCTTCCATAGAAAAATCAGACCCAAAAAACAAGCACAACAAATCTGCATAGTCCATCAACCCACTTTTAGTTTGGATGGAGGGGTTGTTTGACAGGCAGAGGATTGGACCACCTCGCTTGCATTGAGCTGACCATGAACTCCAATATTTTCCAGAGTTTTCCAGCTGCATCCTTGAGCCCTTCTGTAGGATAGACAGAGATTAACTGCAACTGTAACTAAACTGTGTATATCTGTATCTAAATGATCTGAAGCACGGCAGAATTTCAGATCCAGTAGACCAAATGAGGAAAAAAACTGCCAAATGTGATGGGGGCTTCAAGACAATGAGCGCGGATGAATGTCCAGTTAACAAAATGATCAATAAATACAGAACATTTTTGTAATTGAAATAATACAAACAAAGCTCAGTCTTATTTAATTATTGCAAATATTAGAGTAGATTTTTAAATCTTTTTTTTTTATAAACAAATGGATCTTTACAATGATTTATCTGAAGTGCTGAACTGATTTGTTTCATGTTAAATGTCACAGAGTGAAGCTGCTGTGAGTTTACTTAAGGTGTAGGAATCTTGTAAAACATTATGCAAAAAAAATCATTGTACTTTGTTTGAAATTGAATGAAATTCTATTAGCATTTTGAAGTATCAAATAACAAGTATGTGAATTTAAAAATATATATAAGAAATGCAGTTATAGCTTTTTAAGGTAAAAAAAAAACACTTCTGAAAAATGTAGACAAAATGTTGAAAGAAGCACAAATACATCTCTCCTGAAGGGGTTCAGCTTGAACATATGCTCACTAGTTGTGGTGTCTTTCTGCACAAGCTGTAGTTGGGTCATTTGTTTAATGAGCCGCTGATCTTCAGGCGTTACACATGAGCCGAACTCAGCAGCCTGAGGTTGGTATGTGTGGAAGTGCTGGCGGTCTGGGGGTCTGTGTGTTTGATAACTATCTCTGACTAGGTTAGGGCTAAGGTCTGTGATATCTCTCATCCATCGACACAGAGTCCTGCTGTTGAGACTCACTTTGTTGTCACCCTCTCTTCCTCCCCTGTCTTCTTCCTCCCTTCCTCCAGCTTCTCCTTCACAGATTCCCGAGGCGTTTTAGTGCAGCTGTGTTTTTTATGCAGAGTGCGACTGCATGGCTGCTGCAGTGTGACCAGCTGCTCAGATCCTCTTCTACCCTTTCACCCAGGAGTCCTCTCTTTCTGGACTCTTCTTCACATTCTCCTGCACCCCCCCCCCCCCCCCCCCCCCCCCCCGCCCCCCCACCCCCCACCCCATTCCACTCTCCACCTCTGCACCTCTGTGGCTGCATCTGACTACCCAGGTCTGTTTGGCATGCTGAAGGCTCCCGAGGCCTGGCGCGTCTAAAGGGCAGGGCGCCCAGAGGCAGGAGACGCACCCTCACTGACAAACAGCCTCTTTCCCAGACCCCGAGCACCTACAGAAACCACAACAGCAGCACAACACATCCGACCCGAATCTACCCTCACGCATCTCTAAATCTCAATTTCACACCTTCACTCTCAGTCCTGAAAGTTGGAGTCGTAACCTCTGCGTACTTGGAGTGCGGGGCGCTCATCTGCTCTCAGGTGTTAAATGCCACAGGAACGGATGAAAGCAGGAGAAGAGCATTATGTATGGATTGAACTTGTCCTAGAGAAAAGCAGAGGCAGTTGGGAGACTTCAACAAAAGATTAAAACGGCAGAAGGGAATGTCTCCTTGCGTCCTTTGCTCTTTTCTTCTTTGCCATATTTGCACTCTTTCAAATGCATTTACATGTGTTGAGGTATTTCCCCTGGGAGCATCTAATTCATGCTAAGATAAGCCATCAAAGTTAGTGACAGACAGGGCGCACGGGTGACTCAATGACAGGCCGAGCAGAAGACAGTTATGCAGGAAAGCTGTCATGACTTATGTTTGTGGACAACAGATGCACAAACATGCACATAGGTAAGTGCACACCACACCTTTATTTCCCTCAATGAAGCCATTATGACATACAGACACACACACACAAACGCACACCCTTTTATACAATACATAAGGTTTTGCACATACAATGGCATTTTCTCCCCGACAACTGCTCTTGTTTAGTATGCGCTTCCTTTGGTCTTGAGGAGGAATGATCCTCACTCTAATGAACTAGGGCCTGCCACTTGAATGTAAAACAGGATTTAACCCGTCTTCAATGTCAGAGCCCCTCCCTGGGGTTGCTTCAGACAACACACACAAATTCACGCACACATGCACACAAGCAGACACACAAGCACCACGGACACACACACAGCGGGAGCGCGCCTGCATATATACTTCTTCATAAGTGAGACGCTCTCCATTAGTGTGTGCGCTTTTGTGTTCATTTCAGGCCAGTTCATCCCGAGTCTTTTCTGAATCCATAACACTCGAGCGACGTACAGCCAGGCTTCACACATGGCTTTTTATTAAGGATTAATGCTAGATGTGTCCACTTCAGGGGTGTGTGGGATTTAAAACTAGTTCTGTTGATAATTTGACTGAAAAACCAGTCAAGTTTGATTTTTTCTACTTATTTATTAACATTTTTGTGTACATAAATGTTCTAGACTAAGATAAAAGGTAAAAATTGTACCGCTAATGTGAGTGGGGGCCCTGTTTCCCTAACAAAGCATCCTAAACTGTGTATGAATTGAGTCAGTAAAGTTCACATGCTTTGCAAACAATAAAAGAGACAACAAAAGCTTGATTTGTGCTCCTCTACTGAAATATTTTATTATCATCATCTGTATCACTGTTTTTTTTATTTTTTACATTTGTTCATTTTTTATTCCATGTCTGAGTGATGTATTTACAAAGATGGCTGGATCATGTTAGATTCACAGTGACGGGCGAAAGGTTAGCTGTTTTATTCAACGACGACAACAACGACAACAACAAAATCCAAAGTAAAAAGACTCACAAGCAGACACACATTCAGGCATTCACGCTCACATTTTATGCCAGTAAACAGCAGAGTGTTTGTGGGTGCGATTGTTCACACACTCCCACACTCCTTGTATAAGACAGCACGGGTGTGTTTCACACACCCGGTCTGGACGGCTCTTTTTCGCCGTCTTTTTTTTCCTGTCAGACATCAGGACATGAACATAAGGTTTCCACGGAAACTGCAGATTACACTGTCAACAACAATCTGAATTTGGAGGAAAAAACAAAAGTGCTTGGAACATCAACAGATTACATGACTTGACATTTTTGATAGATCGTTTTAAAAGACTTCATTCAAAAGTGCAAAAAAATGTTTAAACTTACTAAGTTCTCTGTTTGTCTGGCTGCATTTTATTGAAAAATATTGACAAGCTCAGACTTTTAATACCATGGGGTGAATATTTTTAAGTATCTGATTTTATTATCTGTTGTTTATTTACCTGTAGAAAAACATCTTATTTTCTTAGTCCTGAGTAGAATTCTGATCAATCGGTGTGAAAGACAAATTTAAAGTGTTTACACATCCACTCTTATTTTGAAATTTAACTTCCTGTTAACGGAAATGTTCTGCTTTAGAATAATTCATTGGTTTTATTGACCGTAAATGGTCATATTTTAATGACAACATGTCTGTTTATCGACATGTCCATGAAAAAGGACACCCCCTACTGCACAGTGACCGGGCTACAATATTTATGACCACACCAGGATCATACGTCTGAGTCGTGAAGTGCTTTCAAGTCCACACCCGAACAAATTTAAGTGCTCAGAAAAAAAATCAGAGGTCCAGGTGACAAGAAAAAAAAAACTCTTCTGTCCAGCCCCCTTTCTCAAATACTTGCCAGAAATATAAAGTAGTATGATGATAAAAACCTTTTTGCCTATTGAGACAAAATGAAAACCCCTCATCTCTGCGTTTGAAATGAAAAAAACCTTCAAATTAAAAGCATAATATGGCTTTCATGCACAAACACAGCTGCAGCATCATAAAGTATATACTATAATTAACACTCATTTAAAACAAATGAACTTTCCATGATCAAACAGCAAAAATAACATTATGTCTTCATTGCATTTGATTCCCTTATATATACTGGAATGCTTGGGACTCCATTTCTCAGAGTTTTGTCCCAACAGTGTGCTTTAAGTATGGCTGACTGATCAACACTCCACTATGAGTTGTAACATAAAGTGTAAACTCGATAATCAAACTCTCTCCTGGCGCCCGGTGTGCAGTGTAACACTGCTATGATAAAATCTCTCTTTTAATCCTAATAAGTGTCTGCCCCCCCCCCAATCTGACTGGCTTAGGGGTTAATTGGGTTAATTGGAGTAAGTGATGCATGTGTGAGCTGAGGGTCTTCATGGTTTTGTCTCTATTTACAATATGGCTTCTCTGAGTGGAAGAAACACAGAAATCAACACAACCGTGTAAAGACACAGAGCAGAGCTTGTTATTGTTGTGAGGATGGAGAGTCTTGAGGGACAGCCTGTCAGGAGTTCCCGTTTTTCTACGGGAGTCGCTGTCACTTGTCCACAGTAAATTTGAATGGCAGCATCTTGTCATATTCTATAAATTGCAGTTGTTCGACTCATTGTCAAATTAGTAAAGTCCTCCGAGGCTCAGTGTCCTGCCAGTGCTGTAATTCTCTCCATTTTCAGCATCTCTCTATCCATCCTGTCACCGCACACTTATTTATTCTTATTCTCTTCTTTTCCCTCCCCCTTGAGATTCAGTCCTCCTCCGTGCCTGCAGCCCCCCTCAGTCCATTCATACAGAAAGGCAAGCCGGAGGAGAAAGGGCTGTCAGACGGGGAGAAGCCACTGAAGGGTGGCAGGCCAGCCAGCCGCTGTAGGTGGGGGAAAAAGGCAGGTGGGGGTCCCTTGTGGTGGTCCGAGCGTAGCTGCAGGCCATCACTGTGTCCTGCACTGTGGTGGTGGGAGGGTGGTAGCTCTGGCGGAGCGTAGCGGATAGTGCTTGGAGCATACAGGCTCTGAGGGCCCTGCGGGCCGAGAGCGAGGGGGTGGAAGAGGACCCGCCCTGCCGCCCCCCCTGCAGCCAGTCTCTGGAGGAGCTCAAAGTCGGGGCCGGTCCCTGCGCCGCTGTTGCCACTGCTGCGACTGACCACCCCTGCCGATGCCCTCTCCTCACGCGGCAGGGGGGAGGACACCGACATCGCAGGGGACAGAGCGGGGGAGGGAGGGGTGAACAGGCCTTTTGGCGGGGCTTCACTGCTGGAAGACGAATCTGGGATGGGGGTGGTGGGGCTGTCGCCGTTCAGGCTGTTGGAGGGAGTTTGTGTATGTGCTGTTTGGGGGTGGGAGTTGTGTGAGCTGGCGGTCTGTGTGTGGGACCCCCAGTGCCCTCCACTGGCCAGGGCTTCGTGTTCAGTCTTGATGCTGGGGTTTCCGGGCAAAGCGGTGGGGGCCACCACACTCTTCAGCTGCTGGATCACAGCCCTCCCGTTGTGCACCATCCCCCCCCTCTCCCCTATAGCTGGGGTGTCCCCTCCTCTTCCCTGCTTGCCTCCTCCTCCACTGTCTTCCTGTTTCAACCTGTCGCTGTCTCCCCCTTCGTCCCACTCTGTCTCCTCTTCCTCCTCGCCCTCACTTTCTGTCGCCAGGTCTGAGGAGGCTGATATGACCTCCTCGGTGTGTCGCAGCTCTTCCAGTCGGCGACGGCTTTCGGGAGGGGCGCCCTCGGGGTCGGACCTCAGCAGGCGCTTCCTTCTGTCGTCAGTCTGGATGGCAGCGGCGGGGAACTTCTCTCTGCCTTTAGGGTCGGGGCTCTTTCCCACTGAACTCTTCACTGGTTTGGCACCTGAGGACCGACGTAGACATTAATGAATGAAAACAGTTCATTCAGGTGACTGACTGTAGAAGATAGGAATCTTGTTGTGCAGAACCTCGAGCCTGTGGGGAGCTGTCAGTCGGGGACGGGCTGACTCGCAGCCGCTCGGCTCGTATGCTTTCAGGCAGCTGCAGCAGATCCAGCGGAGTGTCAGGCAACTCCGTCCGACTGCGAGGATTGACGCAGGAAAAAAGCGGACAAATGTAAATGCAAACACAAACGACCACTTGAAGCCACTTGCACATGAAAACAGTAGTGCTGAGACCGAAACAACATATAATCAGTCTAATAACAACCTCCAACATCCAAAGTGACTCAGACCCCTCTAACCTCAACTTAACACACCCAGCCCTGCCAACAGCCCCCCAGCAGAAAAAAACAAGCATTTAGACAGACAAGTAAGCACAAAACAGAGAAAAAACACACTCGCCACGTCCCACACAGCCACCCACCTACACACTGTTGAGCTCACACAAGCAGGAGGCTGTTAGAGAAGTTAATTAGCTCTTGTAATTACAGCATTAATTAACTAAAACACCATTCAGACCTAAAATTCTTACATCCATTTGTACTAATTATATAGCTTCACTCTAATTAACATTGAAATTCAGCCTACTCCTTTTGTTTGTGTCTGACTACTTTGGTTTTTAGCATGTATTCAATGTTTTCAGTGTGTATGTTTGCTGATAAGTGTGTGCCTGGGAGTAGATTTTATGAAGGAAAAATATGCATTCATCCAGACTTAGAATATTTATCATTAAATATTTAAATAATCAAACTATTTGGAGACCTGGAATATTTGATTTCAGACCTAAAATCTTTCAAAACATGTTAGAATAAAGTGGCAATAATACTATTCAGTGAAGATCCTTAAACCTATTTACAAAGATGTAAATGTTTTAAATTGGACTTCAAATGATTTGGCATTTAAAAATGATAACTATTGTAAACCTGCCAATATTTTTGATCCAATTTTGACATTTTCATTGACACCTTAAGCCTCTCAGATCGATGGGGAAGGATTGGTGTACTGTGCTTTGATGTGAAGTATCCTCAGCAGTGTTCTCACACATCTGCAGCGGGAAAACTCTCCCCCAATAATCCCACAACATTTCATCATCCATCCCCTGGAAGGATGTCTGTACACACTCAGCGTGGCGCCTGCATGCATAAACTGCGCTCATTTTTGCCATTCTGGGGAGCAGAGCTCGTGCTCGCGCTGCACCGACCTCAGGACATAGTTAACCCAGATGACGTTGCGCTCATGGGGGGCTTTGTGGTTGATGGAGACGGTTGCGGTGGACTGGATCCACAGGTAGCCTCCTCTCCTTTGCAGCCAACGGTAGTAGCTAGTCACCACCTGGCCTTTCCTTAGCACTAAATGGAAGAGAGAAAGAAGGTAAAAAGAAAAATTCTCTGATTGGTTTTGCAGTTCGGAATTGCTGCAGCAGGGGGCGTCTTTCACAAGACTTGACTCTCAGAGACTGAACAAACTCCCTTTTGCTCCATAGTTCAGATGCAGAGAATAATAAGGGGGTGGAAAGGAATAACCTTTATTAGATATGCATAAGGATGCAACTCACAATCCTCATGGCTCTGTCGGAAGTTTTCCAGATCTTCTACGTGGATGAAATGGTAACAGGTGTGCCCCACCACCTCTGCAGGGGTCAGATCCATGTACTCTGAGATCCTGTGGAAAAAATGCAGGACAGCACTGGTGTAGATGGGTCTTGGAAACTTAACCCAGCAGGACAAAAACATGGATGTTGAAGCACAAAAAAGCAAAATAGGACTTCACATTTTTTAGAATATAAACTAGGCAAAAAAAAAATGTTTTTTTTACCTGTTCTCACAATATGTGACCTGAAGGTCCATGTTCACTCGGAAGACAAACATGTGACTCTCCATGCGGACTTCATTTAGGGTGGAGGGTGGGAGCGTGTGTGCCAATGCAACCAGGCCCATGGGACGGCGGACTGAGTGCGTGGAGCCCGGAACAAGAGCAGGACGGCAGCGGATTCGCCCCGTCACGTGGATCACCTGACAAGCAGAGGGGATTCACCCAAACGCATTTAAGTTTAATTGGGATGAAGAAAAGAAAAGCACTCATTTTGACTGAGTTTAAACTAATCAATGCACAGAAAAGATGGAGGTTTGATGATAAATTCATTAACAAGAACGCAAAAATCAAAAATGAAGCAACTCTGATATTACAGTCAAAAGCTGTAAACACAATTATATGATGTTCTGTGTGAAATAGGGTCACAATCATAGAGGCAAAGACTAAATGTTGTAAAATTCTGGCAGAACTGAGCAAAATGACATGGTTCTGCTTGTATTTGTGGGTCCCAGTGGAAGTTTAGATGTTTTTTAAATTATAGCAAAATATTTTCTCACATACTTTGTACCCAGAAGACTTGACGTGGAGGCCTCGTTTGGTGAGCGTGGACTTCATGCGAATGAAGAACCCTCGTTCTGGAGGATCGTCCGCAGAGGCGTGTGGGCTGGATGGAGCTGCAGGAAAAGAAATGGAAAAACATTGCAATGCTGGTTATTTGGGTTTGATGACTTCATAAACACAGTCACTTCTCATTTTACAGGGAAAATAATAAAAGTACCAGGTTCAGGGGTACCGGCAAGGGAGGAGGTGGATGCTGAGCTGGAGGCGCTCTCGGGGGCCGTGTGGCAGCCGGCCTCGGCCCGCAGGTGCGGCCTGATTCCCAGCCGCTCGGCCATCTCGACATGGTCCGCCGGGTGGATGTAGTCGAACACGCTGCTTCCTGTCAGCTCCACCTGAAGAGAAGCCCGTACACCGATCAAAACCAGCCGCTCCGAGCACAAATAAATACATGTGAGCAAGTACAGTACACACAGGAAAATCAATGAACGTTATGACAGGAAAATGAAAGCACCGCTCTGGGTTACAACTCAACAAGGAACGATGAGGGTGTGAGTCCTCCCCCACCCCACAGGAACACACACACAGTTCAGTCTCACGAGAACATGCCACTACAGTGGAACACAAATAAAACCAGAGGAGATAAAAATCAATTGTTTTTGCTGATTAAAAACAGGTGAACTCCAACAATCTCCAAAGGTCACATTACTATTCTTCTTGTTCTCCGGGTGTCTACTTCACGCAGCTGCATGACATAAAGAGCTGCAAGACAAATCTATATGATCCCATCGTCATTATGCATCCTGTTGCATCTCTAATCATTTAAAGGTAATAATGGCATTGCTCTTTCATGACATCCATTAAAGCAGCACAATTTAAAGCTGTGATTCAATCTGAAGCTGTATAAATAAGTGTGAGCGCGTGAAAGAAAGTAACAGAGATCAAGGGGTGCGGGGGGATCATGCATGCTCACACACATCTGTGCAGCTTCTATTACAACTGTGAATGTTTGTGAGTTTTCTTGCATGTGTGTATGTGCTGCAATAGCATTCTATCTGATAAAACCACGGCTCCAGCAGCCTCACACCCTTTTCTGTAGGACACAGCCATTTATTACCGGATTAGAGCCGTTTACTGCAGGCTTTATGGGATCTTCTGCAGGCCCTCAAGGACATCACAGCCGGGGAGAGGCAGAGAAGGAACAGGGAAGGCAAGAGAAGAAGAATGGGAGCGACCGATGGTGAGGAGTGAAGATAAGATGAAGGAAACCCCTCAGTGTACGGCTGAGATGATGGAAAAGATTGATGGTTTCATTTCTGGACATATGGACTTCACTTGTTGGGAGATGCTTTGCTTTTTGAAAAGATCCCTATTGTTAGAAAACTAAAATGTTTCCATGGAAGTTCAAGAATTTGCTCCAGAACTGTCTAATATGTGGGGAAAAAAAACCAATAAATCCCTTTACCCATGTAACATTTTTTTTTTTAGTAATAATAAGAATGACTGTTATAGGGCATGTCTCTGGCTAAATTGACTTTTCTCTTGTTGGTATAAACATGTGCAAATGCAATTTCTTATCTCAAGTTGCCCCCTAAAACTGTCAAATATATATTTTTCTATAGGCGATGACGTCCGACATTCAAATGAAAGACTTTCATTTTTGTTCTTCAATTTTCTTTCACACACCAGTCAGTTTAAAAGATAAGAAAGCCCAAATTCGGAGCCCAAATGAGATAAATTAGCCATCAATTTATTGTTTCTACATTAATGAGTCTATTGGGTCACTGAAATTAAATTTTCCCATTTGCACACGCCTAAGATTGCCATCGGAAGCGCAATCCCGGTAATTGTAAAAGTTTTAATTAAGTGTTACATAATTTCTTCTCATTTTCTTTACTTCTAGAAGCAGGCTTTTGTGAAGTACTTGCAAGCAGCTGAGTGTATAATCAGGAGACCCCGGGTTAACAGCTTCTCAGGATGGTGAACATCAAAGAAGCAATTTTTTGGCATTTAAAACCAAATCATGACTCCGAAATTTCACAGAGGATGAAACAACTATACTCTGGATTTTTTTTGGCAAAAATCCCTTCATTCTAAGATTATATGACTGTTTTTGCATGGCCCTCGTTTGTAGAACCTATGGACTATGGATTGAAGTGTTCAGAAAGTTATTGTGAAGTTTTACTTCACAATGTCAAATAGGCCACAAAAAACTGTTTTAAATACTCATCTGAGATGCATTTCAAATTAAAAGACTTCATTATATTTACAAGATTGTCTTAAAAGCTTAAAATAAAGCATTTTAGAGGAAACTGACAAGCTGATAACAGTTAGAATTAACAAAAAGCTGCTTCTGTTCTCTAACCATTTGAGATAAACAGGTCTTGAAAAAAATGTAAATTTAAAATCCAAGTAAGTTAAACAAAGTCAGTGCTTACATAAATATATAGTAAAAATGAGTAAAAAATAAAATTTATGACAAACTGAAACATTAATTTGATTGGTTACAGCATTTTTTAAGTTAGAAGTAAAACTAACCAGCTTCAGGATATTAAAGCAAATGTTGAGGAATGTGTCAAAACCTCACTGTCAAGAATATCTTAAGGGTTCTGTACCGAAAAGCTCAAAATTTCACCAAAAACCAGCTCAGTGGCCTTGTGGTATAGTGTCCTCCCTGAGACTTAAAGGTCGTGAGTTTAAACCCATGGCTGAGTAATAGCAAAGACTCACCGCTCCCCCAGAAGACAGGTCAAATGCAGAGAACACATTTTACACATCTGGGTGCATGACAGCATTTGTGTCTTTTTTCTGGTTTAAATGACTATTGGACTCGATATAAGACAAAACAAACATACTAGTGACTCTCAGCAAGATGCAATAACTTGTCTTAGGATAGTAAATCTTGAAAATCCTGTTGAGTCATTTGATCTTGAAAACATCTTGTTTGAAGCAATATCTCTAATGAAACAAGCATTTCTTTAACTTTACACAATTGTTTCAAGTAGACAGTGAATTGTCTCTTTTCAAGAAAAACATTTGCTTGATTTAGAGAAACAGGAAAGTTTAATTTAACTCATAACAATTGCAGATAATATATGAGAATGTGTGATTCTAGTCTTACTTTAAGGTGATGATGGACTAGAACTAAGGTGTTGTAGTGCTTAAAATAGTATGTATTTTAGTGAGAAAGTGTGTAAATACCTACTTTAAAGATATCAACTGTTTTTTTTTAAATACTTCTTTGAGGACATAATTTTTCCAATTACCAGAGCAACATACAGTACCTTAATGTAAAGTGATTATTGCTCATTTCAACATTAAAGTTTGTCTTAAAAGGGTGGAACATCATAACTTATTTTAAGGAATTTAACCAAGAAAAATTCTACTAGTTCTATTGGCAGATTTAAAAAAAAAATCATCTTATTTTCAATATTTTTCAACTTATTTAAAGAAGGACATTTTGTCTGATGTTCTATAGTTGAAGCAAATACATGTTTTGACATTTTGAATAGAAACCCTTCAACTGGTCTTTAGCATTTTTAAAAGGCTGTAGTTGAGGTCTACTTCACTCATTCTTTATCCCCCACATTAATATGTGGACTAAACCCATTATTACTGAGGGAATTCTTCCAAGTTCTTCCAGAAGAAAGTGGTAAATGTGGAATTTGACCTTAACAAAAATATCTAATAATAATTCATCAAATTACTTGAAAAAATGTATTTTTGATAATTGTACTAAATATAAATGAGTGTGTAAGTGCTTCAAACCATTACTAAGTATGTGCACTTTGCTTTGATCTCTCCCCTTTCTGCATGTACAACATCATCAGTATAATTGTGTTGTTAATGCGACTTCTTTGATTTAGACAAGAAAATATGATTTATTCATATATTTCCAACACCAATAATTTAAAAACATGTTTTCTAAATATATATGTATAGTTCTCAAGCTGAAGATGAACCTCCCTTTGATAAAATAATGGTAAAAAAAGTTTCAATCCTTTTAAGTTTGATTCACAAATAGTGATTGCCTTTCAAAGCCTCAAACATGCCCCAAGTTTACGTCTGGCACAAAGACCCGATCCTATGCAACAATTCTCAGTTATTGGAAAACAAGGCAGCGAGACAAACGGGACTTTATGAGCTTCGCAGGGCTTAAGACCCATCTGAATAATATCACTCCATCAACAGGCAAGAGGAGGGGATTGAAAAAAGATCAGACAGAAATGAGAAGATGAGAAAAAGACGTAGTCATTGAGAGGATGAGTCAAGCTCAGACATGAAAACAGGTATGGAGTGTGGTGGAAAAGAGAGACGTGAGGAGAGATGGAGATCATTCAAGTTGCTCTGCGTGCATGTGCACGTGCATGTGTGTGTGCGTGCGGCGGTGCATATGCAAGCACACGGCCTGCCTCTGTTGCTGTGCGTATGTGACTAGACTGTCTGTTTTTATGTCTCCGTGTGTCATTGTGTGTCATTGTTTGTGTGAGTAGTTGTCTGTCAAGGCATCTCTGCATAAGTGTGTGCGTGTGCGCACGTGCACGTATCTGTGGTGGTGTAGCAGGGATGGGGGGGGGGAGCAGGGGGAAGGAGAGACATGATATAAATAATAGCAGGGGGCTTTAATATGTATGAGGCATCCGGGCAGTGGTCCACAACCTACTCTCAGCCCTCACTGACTGATGGAAGAGGAGAAAGGGGAGGCAGGAGGGGAGTGAGGGCGGGGGGAGCGGGGGCTGCATACTAACCATTCACAGATCAATTCTCTCCTCCCTCGATCTCCCATCCTTCCTCCTTTCTCTTTACCTTATTTATCCCTTTTTTCCCCCATCCTGGAAAATACTCTTACTTCTTCTTCCCACTTGTATGTGTTTTCTCTGATCCTTTCCATCCTTTGTCTCTTTGCCCCCCCCCCCCCCCCCCTTTCCTGCAAATAAACTGTGTGGGAATCCCTGTTTTACTCTTCTGCTTCAAACCATGCAGGAGAAGGAAGGAAAAAAATATATAATAAATGATACCTGTTGGCACCAGGGGGATCAGGCGCAGAGCTGTGCCCTTGGTCAAGGTGCCTGACCTGGGCTAAGCCGGCTAAGCAGCTCCGCTGTCAGGGGAGCAGCCCAGGGTGTATGCCAGGGCAGAGGGGTCAGACAGTGGGGGACAAGGGAAGCAGGGCAGGGGCGGTCCATAGGGGCGACATGCCCTCTAAAACAAACTACCAGTTCCACTTTTTCACTCGGAGCATCATTTGTTTGTCTGCCCTGCTCCTCTCCCCCAAGACTGCCTCCATTCACCAAACAAATCATACCGATGTGTTTTTGTCCCCTCTCTCCTGCCTTTTCTTTCTCTCTTTTTAAATGTTTTTTTTTTGTCACTCTTTGTGTCCATAAACGTGCAGTCTCCCCTTCATCCCCCCTCCACACACACTCCAAGTTCATTCTATCTACCCTTTCTGGCGGCCTCATTCTGATCATAAACCTCCTCTGTGCCTGCCTGCTCCCATCTTTTCAGGAAAGTAAACACAGTGTTGTGTGTTCAAGGTTTTGAATGTAATCTTTGATCGTAAATAATTTCATTAGAATGCTGATGGCTTAGTCCCTGTTTGAGTAGATGTGATGGGTTAGGCCATCTGCTCAGCTGATAAGAACAGCTCTGTTTTATTAGCATCTCCACCAGTGCCTCGGCTGTCTTGTTTACCTAGGCGATCCCAAGGCGAATTTCATTCCTACTGCACATTTAAGCTCTATTTACACACTCACTGTCTCACAGTGTCTTGCTTTCTCTCCCCGATTCCCCTGCTTTATTTTCTCTCTGTCTTTTAATTGTGTGCCTGGCTCTCTTTTTCACCCTCTGTGTCTCTGTTTCCTGTTCTGTCTTCAAGCTGCTTCTTTGCCAAATGGCCAGGTCTATTAACTTTTCCACTTATGAAAGTCAGAGATAAAAGACATTTTCAAATAAGCATTTTCCAGGTCCAGGTCCTTACAATGTAAAACATGCAGAATTTGCCAGATTTCATTCACTTTGAGTAGTAATTGTGAGCAAAGGCAACAGATTGCTTTTTCTGCATCTGGTATGAATGCAAAACAAAAAATCTTGACACGTTTGGTTTTAGTATTCTTATTTTTTGGACCAGAAAAGTCAAGTGGATTTATTTAAACTTAAGGGTTGCAAAAGTTCAATTAGCTCAATTAACCTTTACACTGCAACTTTGAAAATGGGCCAAGCCACCTTAGACAAAAGTTAGAACAGCTGCTTTTTGGATTGTTTTATTGGCTTAAACAAACACTGACAATCGAAGATCAAGTAGTTCAAATATAAACATCGTTGGTGCATAATGCTTATAATAAAAACTCCACGTTCTTTCTGATTCTAATAATATGGATAGTTTATAGACCTTTTTGTAAATTTAGTTTTATTGATTTGGATTTTCGCTGTATGGTTATTTTCAGTCTAAAATTCATGGAATCTATGTTTAAGTGTTACTGGATATCTATCTGTATTCACACTGCAGTTGTAACTGGTCAGGGTTCGCTTGCAAGCAAACCTAGATCTTAGGGTCTATTCAGACTGGACACATTTGGATCGTTTAAAGTGAACCAGAGTTCATTTCCCCAATAATCCAGAACAAATGTTCAGTCTGAATACAACCAAACTGAGCCTGGTCCGGGACTAGGACCCGCTCTCTGACCCATCTTTCGAGGTGCTCTTGGCTTGTTTCCAAACGGACTGACCTTCGGTTCGGTCTGAGATTGCTCAGTCTGAATACAAAGTGCTCCGACTAGCACAATAACTGGACCAAAACGGTCATTGTAGCTGAGCATTAAGGAATGTAAACAGAGTAGGAATAACACAACGGATGAGCTACAGAAAAAAGTAAAGCAATGATTGTTGTGTTTTCAGACTGGAAGATATGGTCCAACTGCTTACTTGTTATAACGTTTATTTTAACACAGTGAAAAACACTTCTTAGGTGCTTTTCTGTTTCTTGTTATGTGGCACGCGCTGCTATGACATCATCCCAAAAGCTACTTTGTAGTTCCTTAACAGAATTTTCTTAAAAACAATACCACATCAATAAGCCCCAGCAACTCATTGAAATGTGGTTGGATGAATGAAGGCTCATTAAAACAACTTTTAATGTGATGCACATTGCTTCTCACTGTTTTACCAACAATCTATACAACACAAACTCTTATCATTCTACCTTCATAGCCATTGTCTTACCAGTAACCACTTTGCAGCATGCCTCCACCGAACCAAAGTAGAAGTAAAGTGTTCTACCTGACGATGATACAGGCGTTCAAAATTGGTCAATGAAATATAAAGCTTGACTCAGTAAAATATTCCGATAAGGATAGTTAAGAGCAAGACGTCCATAATTTCCACCTCTAGTTGCTTTGCCCCGCCCTCATAATTGCTGGCCAATGACTGAAGAGATCTTTAGCCACGTGGTTTTGTTTACAAGCTTTGTTCCTGAATAGGATAGTCCAATGGATGGCAGTCTGAATATAGACCAAACACAAGCTTCAGGACTCGATCCAAAACAAATTAAGCGGACCGGTACAGAACCAAACAATTTTTCCAGTCTAAATAGTCACAGAGAGGAGTTGCAGGCTCCACACCAGAGGTTAGGTGAGCTTTCACAGCCACCAGACACCATGGATTTTGTTCAGAACCAAATGACCCTATTTTGAACAATTCTAAAATAAAGTTTACATTGTTTCAACTATGGATTAAATGTAGTAAAGCAGATGTGGCAGTGTTGCATTGAAAGAACAATTTTCTTATATAATTTCAGCAACTGGTACTTGGGTCCTAGAAAAAAAAACTACCTTTATTAGTACTTTATTATTATACTTAAGTTTGTTTTTTTAACATTAGCTTTGTGCCATAGCTGCACATTTTGTTGGAATTATGAATATGGTCATGTTTACAGAAGTTTTATTTGTGTATTAATTTATTGAACTGGGAAGATTCACCGCAAATCTGTTTGCTTGACCCTTTAAAGCCGAATGTATCATATTTGATACATGAGTCTGTCAGCCCTTCGCAAGAACAATGGAATGGAAATACAAATTTCTTGTGTTTTTTTTTTTTTTTGTCTTAGAATATTTTTGTTAGCTCAAGAAAAAAGATATATTTGAGCTGTGTGACCTGATGTATCAAATATGATACAAAATTAAATTTATACGTTAAAAAAAAAAATTGTTTTTGCTTGTTTGTTCAGAGGGACATATAAAGGCTCCAAATCCAAAGAATTAGAATTTTCTGTCAATTATTTAATGGTTCAGGTTTTACAGGGTTAAAGACGCACTCAGATGAAAATCATGTATTTCAACATGTCCTTGTGTCATTTTTCTGAGGATGCAGAACATGTATAAAGAAAATTAAGCTTAAATTTGCATTTCTGAGTATGTCTTTGTTAAAATTATTGTGAATCAAATCCAGACAAAAAAAATGTAGTTGGAAAAAAAAATCTAATTTGTCATGTAGAAATACTTTGGGCGCTCCATTCTGATGGATCCACTTTTGGATGACTAGATCCATGTACATCTTTGTTTTCCTTGTCTGAGCTGGCATCGGGATCAACACTGTTTGGCTGGATAGCTGGATAGTTAGGCAAGGAGTGTGAGGGGCTGTAAGCTGTCGGGAGCGCATGTAAACAGAGAGCTCTCAGATATAGGTGATGGGAAGGGGAGATGGGGTTGCTCCACATCAACAGTTTCACCCACAACTCAGAGATAAATGTCTAATGAACTACTGCCATTGTGCAGAAACTATGCCCTACAAAACAACACAGGTTTTTGATTTGAGCTAAAACATCATAACCATAATTAAAAGGCCACTAGGAACACTTTTAAAAAAGGTCAAAAAGATGATTAGATTAGGGCTTTATTTTAACTAATATTAGAAACAGCTGTTTTTTCCAGCATCTTCTTTGTTCTTATTCCAAAAGACAACTTACTCTGGAGTCACCACAGTCATGGGGATGACTAACAGTGATCAATAACTTTTCATTTCCCATACAGCACATGAGTACGGCACAAAGAGTCCTTCACTTTGAAAATAAAAAAGTGCTTACCCTGAAATGATACCAACAAAAGCTTCCAAAAAGGTATTTTGCCTAATGATACATAGAATTACCTGCAAAACTGTTGCACTGATTATTTTCTCTCTTAAAGTTGTGTCTTTTTCTTCTGAAACATCCACCTCTTATCGCACCTCTTCTCCTTTTCTTCTCCTCTCTTTCTTTCACTTGCTGTCTCTATCTATCTTACTATCCCCCTTGGTGTTTCCCCCCTCCCTACAATCAATGTGGCTTTTAAGATGCCTATCGATTTGTTCCCCTAGACAGGCCCAGCGCGCTGGGGCGACACTTTGATTGCTGGGCCAGTAATTACTGTTATTATTTATGCATCTGGGCAAAATGGCAGGACTTAACATTCACAGTACAAGAGGCCACAGGCAATCACCGGAGGTGAGCACCTGGTGCAGCGTGGTGGGAGGGAGGTAAAAGGAGGCAGAAAAGTCGCCTTGCCCCTGCGAGAGCTGCGCTCCACAGAAGAGCGCTGAGAGTGCGGGCAATGATATTCACACTCACACACACAAACACAAACACTCCTGGGAGAGGGTGTTAAAAGCATGAAGACAGGGCACATGTGTGCAAATGCACTCGTGCTCTTATACCTACAAAGGATTGGACCTGCATGTGTGTGCAGCTGGGTGTAAGAAATACGGGAGTTTTACCTGTGAGAGCCCCAGGTAGATAGAAACTGTCTCTGAGATGTAGAGGAAGCGTCCCTCCTGGCTGACCACAAACACAAAGCCATCTAGAGACTGCGCACACAAACACACACACACACACAAAACACAAAGGTAAAAAGAAACAAGACAGACAAATTAGACCAATTAGCGTGTATCGAACAAATTACAAAGAGCTGGAGAACAAACAACCCGTCACCTTTTGGCCTCTTCTCTCAATTCACAAGCGCACATTCACACACACGCAAATACACACAAAGAGGCATGCATGTGAACAGACAGCTCCCATAGGTACAAACAGCAGCTACACACAAACACAGATGGAGCAAGACTGGGACAGACGCACACAAGCACACAAAGAAAGAGAACCTGAGCTTATAGACGGGGGCTGTTTCAATCAAATATAATAAAGTCAGAGTCAAAGCTTCATCCTGGATCTGAAGCTGCGCACACGTAAATACACACGGGTACAGACGCAGATAAAAACCAGAGTCATTACAGGCTGCTGTGATTCTAATGAGAAGTGAAAGGTATACAGCCAGCCCATTGGAGGGGACTGCTTCACAGAATAATATTAATCGTCATAACAGGAGTCCAGGAGTTAGTCCATGGTTCCTCACACACACGTACACAAACCGGGGCCACTTTGCTTTCGAAAAATGATTGCTATTTTGGCAACCCGGTGCTCAAAGTGGCAGCGGTAATATATGCAAGTGACACATCCAGTATGCAAATGAGTGGCCGGGGTGTGGGGCGCTGTGTCGTGGCGAGGGGAAACCAGCCGCCTGAATGTCGGAGAACTAAAGTGCAATTATCAGGCTATTACGGAGGGAGGATGGCTGGGAGGGAAGATTCATACAGTTTTTCTGGAGCGTTAATTTGATTTCTATCAGCGCCATTCCCCGAGCTTCCTGTCCTCTTTAAAATGCCAGAGGAGAGCAGACAACAGTGATGTTTCTTTGTTTCAGCCCTTTACATTCTTCACGCATGCTGCTTTTTACCTGCTCATACCTGCTTCCCTCCCGCTAGTTCTGCCAAAAACTCTTCCCAGTCAAAACTACAATCTGCAGTGCTGCCTTGCTCGAGCGTCTTCTGAGTCTTCTGCATTTTGTAGCTCCTGCAGCTTCCTCGCTCCAGAATACCCCTCAGGCTGCGTTCAACTGTCAGTGCAAAAGGGAGGCTTTCTATTGCACACATCTGAGATCTATCAGATGTGTGCGCCTGTGTGCGCCAAAGCTTTAGGAAGCTACCCGGGAATCTTATCTTATGTGAGCTGGGGCTTATACCTATGTTCTGTAGTCCAAATAAGACATTATGTATGTATATATGTTTTCTTAATGGATCATGAAGAAAAAATTAGGCTGAGAGAAAGATCAATGTACATTTTGAAAAAACTCATATTGTCACAATCACAAAAGAGAAAGGGGGCTGTGGTTACCTGCAGGAGGTGAGCCCCCAGGTGCTGCTCAAACATATCAGTGGCCAGAGAGTGAGATGATCGTCTGACTGCAGAGAAAAGACAAGAGAAATGCACGTTTTTCACTTGATTCTGTTAGGAAGGAACAGATGTCATTAATAAGAAATAAGAGATTACAGGTGAGATTAGAGGTTTTTTGCACTAAAAATCAAACAATAGTTCCTTTTCTTGTTCTTATAACCCTTTAGCGCTTCTACACTGATGCTGCGACAGTGTTCACCAATTGCATCTTTAATCCCTGCGTCCCATTATTAAAAGAGACATCCAGCCTCCATCTGCTCCCGTCTCATATGACATAAGTAATTGATCATAAACGTCACAGACAGATAAAGCAGACTGCTTCTGTTAGCTGGGACCAGTTTTGTTTTATCTTTGCAATTTAAGGCATTTCATGTACAAAGTCTTCAAACCACAACTATGTTTAAATGCACGCCGTTTTCCCGATAACCAGCATATTTTAAACAAGATAATATTCCAAATATGTGTGAAGCATTCTAGAATTTTTTTCTTGCATGAAAAATAACCTTATCAAGAAAGTTTCTCAATGGCAAAATAGTTTGAGAAAACATGTCTTAGTGACTGAACTTTTCTTCAAAATAAGAATTCTTGGTAAGACAATTTTTCAATATCCCATTTTATCTTGCTTATTTCAAAACAATCTGCTAATATGGTAAAATTATTGACGTATTTCAAAGGGACCTGTTTTTGCAGTGTTGAAATACACAAATAGCACAAGATCCTGTTCTTCTATGGTGCATCGTATTGTGTCAACAACTTTTAGACATTAAAAAAACTCATTTGGGAAAAAAACAAAAATGGCCTCCTTTGTGGTTACATATATGATATTTGTACCAAAATCCCAAGGGAGAAATTGTGTAAAAGTTCCAATAAACAGCAAACTCAGTTGACTGTAAATATAGTGACTACTTCTAGGCCTCCTCCACTGCTCGTCGTTGTTGCAAATAAGGTGTTAAGAGCAAGAAAATTCAGGATAAAATCAGCATGTTTCAGCTGTCTCATCCTGAACGCGCCAATTAAAAGGTGATAGAATCATTGTGTTCCCACAGCTGTGTCTTATCAAGGATGTGAGCTCATTTAAGATAGGATCACAATATTGGGGTGTGTGGAAACGTAGTTATTGATGCAAAAAACAAAAATCAAGCTTAATCAATGGTAACTCTTAGCATCAAGAAAAAGCTGACTGATGGAAAATAATTTTAATTTTATGTAGCTCAGAATTGAATGTTTTGTACCAAGTTTTAGGGGATGGTAGAACTTTCTTTCCATTCATTTATATTCATTTTGCATGAACCTTATCTGCATAAAGATTGTTCGTCATCCCAGCATGGAAATCAACAAGATCCTAAATGAAGCGAAGTTCATTCAAAATATACCTCATCTGAATATTGCAAACAAAAGACATCAGTTTAAAAAGGCACGCCCTTGTTTCGTAATACAGGTACATCCATCCATATCCCACCTGCCGTTTCTGTAACAGCTCTATTACCACCACTTAATGCAGCACAGAGACGGTGCAGAATCGCAGCTGTTCCTTTCACACAAGGCATCAGAGAATCAAGAACCAGCTCCAGATATCATTTTGATCCGTCTATCCTGACAATGTAGCAGACACGTCCTGCTGATTCACAAACCTGCTGTCACTGCTGCGTCCTGACAAAATGTGTGCTGCAAATGTCTACAGCACAGAACTTCACAGGGATGAGTGCACTCTGCCCCAGTGGCCAGTTTGTAATCTCATTTTATGAACAAAGGTAGTTTAAGGAGCTTAAAGAAACGCTCCCCTAACAGGAAAAAAAGATGGAAAAAGGTCGGATAAGGATAAATTAAAGTAAGATCAAAACAATTTGCATTTCACTGCCAAAAATAGGAAAAAAAACACAGATTAATGTGTGGTATTTAAAAAGGGATGTTCTTAAAATTATCATGCAGTTTTTGGTACAGCAAAGATGAAAAACTTGAGAATGTCAAAAAAAGAAGTGTGTGAAAATGCAGAAGTAGCTGAAGCTGAAGGGATTTTTAAACTTTTATTTCGTTTTCGAATACAGATTTTTGGCAGGCTTTGTTCTTCACATAATGAAAACAAAAAAATTACAGTTTAACAGAAGATTTGTGACGAATTAAATTTGTGTTAAATTATTTAAACTGCTACTGTTCTCCAGATATTTAAAGGTTTGATTAATACAAACTTTCACTATTTGCTGTTTGTAACGATTTCACAGGCTGATAAGTCTCCTAAACAGCGGATTCCTTCCTCCGAAAGATGTGTAAAGAGACAGTAATATTGTCAGGGCGTGCTAGTTACAGTCCAAGCAACAATAATTTAATCTCTGTTACAAATTTGCAACAAATTATAAACCAACAATCTGGCCTTGGGAGCTTGAGGGTCCTGCGCAGTATCTTAGCTGTTCCTAGCACTGCGCTTTTCTGGACTGTGATGTCTGAGATCTTTCCGGGATCTGCTGTGGCCACTCCTCCAGTTGGGGGGTTACAGCCTAGAGTTCACCAATTACCACGGGCACCACTGTCACCTTCACCTTTCAAGCTTTCTCCAGTTCTTCAGGACTCTGTATAAGCTTTCCTGGCCAGCATCTTACACCCTGCAGTTATGTGCTGGATTGTTTCAGGCGCCTCTTTGCACAGCCTTTACCTTGGGTCTTGTCTGGTGTGATAGACCTGAGCCTCTCTGGATGGATGGATGGATGGACTTTTAATTGTTAAGCTGAAAATAAATATGTAGTTCCTCCGTCACTGCCACAGCTTCCTTATCCTTCATTTTTCAGTTTATCACGTGAATCTCTAATAAACACAAGATGATGTTCAAATTTTAATGCCAATGAAACGTGGGGATTTTTCATTCAAAATATATATTACAAGAGATGCTCCGTAAAGGTGGTAGAAGTGGTCAGGAAAGCTTTGACTTTTAAGTACCAAACAGAAAGATCTGTAGAAGAGGGAGTTTTTTTTTTTTTTAAATCGACCGTACTTCAAAAAGTGAACCTAATCTGCTGCAATGTGACGCACACCACTAAATCTTTCACCTGACACACAAGCAGACCCAGACGCACGCACATGTAGCGTCTGCATCACCACTCTTAATGCATCCCAAATACAAGCTATCAGAGCTGCTTCAGTGCCAAAGTGGTGCTGTTTACCAAGGCAATTACAATACAAATAGAGTTGGAGGTGGTTAGGTGGGGAAGGGAGGGGGTGAGGGGTGAGGATAGGTGCGAGCGGAGCCAAGAGGGTAGACAAAATGAGAAAACACTAAGGAATGCAAGAGTGATCACTTTCTCCAAAGCCAGCAGAGGTGTGGAGAGGGAAGGTGTGGGCTGCAGTGACGTGGAAGATTAATTTAGCAATCAGGCACCTTTACTGTTTTATGTCAGAAAGAGTATGTGCCAGGGGCTGCATGTGTAACTGTAGGAGTGTGTTTGCAGAAAAGGGGGGAATAAATGTGTGGACTAATCTGACTCCAACAGAACTGTTTTTGAACAGTGCACAGCTGGCAGCAACAAACTTGTTTGCATGGGCGTGTGCGTGCAAAATTAGCACATATAGGCTTACCTGGGCGTGTGTGCGACTTTGAGGATCGTTGGATGTGTGTGGAAAAAGAGGGGGGGTGTCACTGCAAGGCCGGGGGAAATCAATACGCGTTATGACAGGAAAATGAAAGCACTGCTTTGGGTTACAACCCAACACAGAGGGAGGTTGGGAACACACACACACACACACTGTCACCCAAAAATACACATATATGTGTATACGTGAACACACAAAGTGAATTCTCGTGTGCCGACTGCACAGCAGCTACATGCTCTGCGATTAAACAACACAAAACTGGCTCTTTCACAGACACACACACCCAGGCGCACACATAAATACAGAGTTGCCGGACAAAGCCACAGTGGCATTGTAAGATTGGGGTCCCCTTGTGTGACAGAGTGTGAATATAAATAAGCCTAGTCCATTCAGGCCTGTGAAAGGGGCTCTGGTGCTGGGACCCTTCAGCCCAGTCAGATGCTGCCTGGAGGGGGATGGGAAGCCCATTGACCTCTCTGCCTGCCTTTCAGGCTCCCCTCCAGGGCAGCGATGGAGCTGCATCACTGGGAAACCTAGAGGAGGCAACCCCCATCATGACCGCATGAGAATGAATCAAACACACACACACACACACCTGTATGTAAGTGGGAATGAATCCAAGCCCCCTCTGTTTGTGTGTGGGTTTCATGCCCCAGATCCCTGAAGGGGTGAAGGTGATGGCAGGTGATCAGTTGTGCTGAGTAGTGTCAGCGGGGAGAAGGAAACGCTGGATGTGACACCAGGCCAGCAGGGCTGACAGATGAGTCACACCCATGCAAAAACACACAAACGCACAAGCACACACTCAGACTGGCAGATACAAATGCACAGAGGACCATTTATTAAAGACTGCCACGGCACAATAGGGCGGGCCAGGAAACCAAAACACTGGTCCTGGTGTGTGTTCTTGAACGCATGTGAAGAGAGTCTCACAGCAGTGGTGGCATCTCGACGTGAGAACAAAGATCCTTCTGTAGTGGTGCTGTGAACCCCTACTTTAGCTTTTTTTTTTCTTTTTTGTGCACAAGGGATTTTTATTGTGTTTTCCCATAAAAAAATTTTGGATTCATAAAAGATGTTATACTCACAACCATTTTGGGGAATTTGACACACCATGTCTAAACATAAAAATCTGCAAAGGAGGCTTTGAAAAGTTCTTGAAGACTCCGAGCCTGTCAAAAAAGATTCATTTTCAGAGCTAACCGTAAGATTTTTTTCTTTGTTTGTTTACATGTAATACAAAAGATTAAGCCACAAGTGTCAAAGAGATGGATGGAGGAATTGGTCATTTCATCCACTAGTTTGCCATGAGGTTGACTGCTGCCTAAATGACATGACCAAACTGAGGGACTTCTAAAATTGTACAAATTGGCAGAAAGAATAGTTTTGTTGAATGTATATTTTGGTTTTTCGGGTTTCTTTTTACCAACAGAAACAACAAAAAAAGAAAAGAAAACCAAATCAATTTCCTTCTGTGTTATATAAGTCTTCATTAAAAACAAGAATTGATATTTTGTTCTATTGAACTATTTCATTGGCATGAATTAGCATTTTGTTTGTACAATTTTATTATTTTGAGGCAACAATCTTTTCATTGTTGTGCCATGTCATCAAACTGGCTCCATAGGTTGACACTGGGGTGAATTTACACCGATTTGCTTTCATAAAGACAAAAAAACAGCAATCACTTGGTGAACTAAATCTGGCTCCATCTACTTTCATTTTTATTAACCACAATAAAAGATTGGAGTTAATTACAGAAAAAAATGAAAGAACGTTTACTTTTTTTGTTGGTTAAGAAGATCAAAATACTTGTTTTTGTTGGCTATGGTAAACTGGATCTGTTATTAAACTTTAGATATATTATTAATGTCTGGCTCAGTCAGCAAGTAAAGAAATCTAAATGAAAGGGGAAAAAAGAAATAAAATTCAAAGTGAGGCACTTTCACTTCAAAATTGTTCCCAAAATAATTCAGGAGTGTAATTATCAATAAAAAATCAATTTATGAAATTTCAGGGCTTGAACTCTTTTATTTAAGAGTGATCTTTAAACAAGAAAAACATTTAGTGATTTTGTATTTCCCAGCAAAGACACATCTCTTTGTTTTTCTGCTCTGGAATATTTTTTGGCTTTGAGCAGTGGGAAGGTAGGTGGGAACCCAAAGCTGTTATCAATGTAAAAAAATTAATTAATTAAATAAAATACTTGAAAATCTGTTATCCTCCTATCTTTGTGAGAATTTTATTTTACCCTCAAATTCTAAAAAAAAAACTTTAAAAACACGAATTTCACATTCCATCTCCCAAAAAATAATTCTCCCACAGAGTTGTGCGACTGCGACAAGGTCGGCACATTTGTGCTTCAAAATGTAACAACACTGAAATTGTTTTTAAATGCCATCTCATACCTGTGACATGCCTTCATGGTTGTGTGACTGGTTACTGCTTGTGTTGCTTAAACAAGGAGGGCAAATGCAAAATCTGCTTTCCAGTAAAATGTACAAGTCTCCCTCAAAAGACTAAATAAATAAACCTCAGTGATGGGATTTTTTGCATCTTGTGGACCACAAATACTAAAGAATACCTACAAGTATGAAAGAGTACTGCATTTTTTAGGTGGTATTATCATTAGGACAGTACCTGTTTAGGGGTAATTTTTAAAATATCTATTTACGTTTTTGTGACACAAAAGTTTTCAGATGCGCTGTCTCTCATCTTGTTTTTTTTTCCTATCTTTGATTTCGTGATCATAACGTTCAGTTTAGCAGGATCTCAGAGAAAGGGATTCAGAGAAAGGATGAATCCTTTATTATTGATTTTAATCGTTGCTGCATTCTGATGATCACTTGTTATAGAGTACACACATGTTGCTTTGATTGGAAATATTTTATAAGCTAACTATAACAAAAAAAAGTTTTTCAAAGGGTCATCTGGACTTGGTTTTTCAAGTTGAGGACGTTTAGTTTTTTGTCCATGAGGCTTTCTCATTTCTAAAAGAACTGGAATTTATGGAACCATCCTGGAAGAATGGCAGACACTCTTCAGTCAGTTTAACTAGTTTTGATGAAGCAAACAGTTCAAAAGAGGAAGTTGCTGAAGAAGTTAAAAACAAATGTAGAACTACCTGGTATTATTTTTTACTCTTTGGCTGACTTTAACACATTTTGTCAAGAAATCAATAATGACTTCAAAGTAACAGAGTCACTTAAAAAAGAGTAACTGCTAATGTTTTAAGATTCATTATGACTTTGGTAAAAGACATTCCTTTAAACAGGAAAAAGCAAAAACTCAGACAATAATAAATATTTCATATTTCTTTGCTGTTTCTAAAACTGAACTCATTTTGGTTAAAGTCAGTTTTTTGCTTAGAGTGGTTCATGAATGCTTTGTCTTCCCATTGGAGAAGTTTTCTGTTCTCTGCTTCCGAAGAATCCTCTTCAGATCATGGCTTTGCATGTTTGCTGCACACGCTGTTAAATGACTGCACATGTTTTTCGTGCAGTCTGTGTTGTTAGCAGTGCAGTGAGACAGGTTGCTCAAATAAATGCCCATTTTCCTAATACTTGGTAGTTTTTATCCAGTAGTTCATGTTTTCCCCTTCACAGTAGTGGGTTGTCCAACCTGATGACTCTTTCTTTTTGCTTTCCTAGTAGCTTTACCCAAATTTTAATAACTTAACTGAAAACAAATATCATAAACAGGCTAAAAAAAGGTTTAAACCCAAATATTGAACAGTGTTCCATCTAACTCAACGATGTTTGCATGAAAACCTGACTGTAGACTACAAACTGAAAATCCTATTTCATTATCCAGGGCTTTGCTGTGAGGTTTAATTTCATTGTGGGAATAAGAAACAGAATGGGACAGGGTGCGATCGGACACGTTAATTATAGTCTGACTCGTAGGTCAATGCTCAGGGTCTCCCCAGTGCTCCACAAGAAGAAAGGATTCACATGACTGAATGAAAAATTTGAAGGGTTTTCATTATACTTCTGTCTAATACATAATTTAGTCCCAGTTAAATCCACAAGTAATGGCTGCGCATACACATGAACACACACACCCCTACACACACACCCACACTATCTTTTTTTCCACCCCCACAGTGTCAACCTTTTTAACCAGGTTAGGGTGTTACCATGGGAACCAACAGATAGCACACTCTGAACCGCTCCTTCAGTCTCTTTGAACCTCCTCTCTCTGTCTTCTTATTTGTCTTTGTCTGTCAAGTTTGGTCTGTAGTCCCCTCCTTTCAAAAAAAAAAGAGGACCGATCACATGCCGCCATGTTTACCACCATCCACATGCGACGTTTTGGCCGTTTGACAGAATGAGCCAGAGAAAGTGACGCTAATCACAGAGACGCTCTCTGGCACAATTATCTCCTCACTCTGACATCTATCCCTCCCCTGCCTCCCCCCTTCTATCTTTCTGTCTCTTCCCCATCGCTCCCTCACTTCTTTTTGCGGTCGAACATAATTTGAGTGCAATTAACTTCCTTTAAAAGCTCAGGCTGCTTTAAACACTGCGAATTAGAGGGGAGGCAGACATGGAGGCGGAGGGGGAGATTGGGAAAAGGTAGGGTAGACAGGAGAGAGGTGGCGGGGACAAAGGCAATGAAGAAAGGAAGGAGAGGGGAACGAGTGGAGGCAGAATGAAAGTCAATGTCATCAGTGTTGGGAGGAGAGAGGTGTGTTTGACCTCACTCATCCAGACAGTAAAACACTTGAGCTGGCCCTGTTGCCGGCAGTGAGTTGTCATTGTACTGTACTTGGAACAGACTGAGGGACTGTCCTGCGCTTTTACCAAAGGTTTTATCATGTAATACACAGGCTGAAAACTCTACAGTGAGGATCGCTTAAAGCAAAAACAGTTTTGATGCTCTTTATTTGTAATTAACAACCTTTAAAAACAAGGAATATGAAAAAAAAAACTACTCCCATGAAACACTTGTGGGCAGTCTACTGTGTGCAAACATCTTTGTCAGTTCTGCTACTCAACTTAAAGATCTGTTTCTGGCTTCTATAGTCTGCTCAGGATCAATATCTCTTTAACCCTTTCTCCATTTGCTGATTTACTTCAATCAGGACAACTATTTAAACACTGTCCCAAGGCCAATCATGTCATTCAGCATAAAGAAGACTAATGAAACTCCAAGCAATCATCCCAGGAGGAGCTGAGTAAACACGCTTTAGGTCTTCTTTACATGCCATCTCTTAAAGATCCACTCCAACTATGTTTTTATCTTTTGTAAAACCGCTCCCAGTGGTCTTTTAATTATCATTATAATGTTTTTAGGCAATATCTAAAAGTGCCTGCCATTTTTTTAAGACATATTTTCTGCAGAGCGGCAGGAGTTCATCAGAAAGTTGCCTCTCAGTTGTTGACATGACTTTTGGTGCAGAAGTAATCCCACAGCGATAGCTCATCATTCTTTCCCGCTAGTTTACAGCCCCTCACAATCCCAAGCTGATATTAGCGTAATTTAAAAAATAAATAAATAGCAATCTCAGAGCTATACAGCCATACAGTTTTGAGCCAGACGGCAGTTCAGATGAGGAAAATTAAGATGTTGATGAATCTCTTCATCTACAAGTGGGTGCATCATAATTGGAAAATGTAGACTTTGGCCCAGCATTTTCAAATGCTTTGTCACAAACCAGAGCTTTTTCAAAACGCAGATTTTTATTTTTACTCCTGATCCATCTAGATTTGAATAAAAAATACTCAGAAACGCAGTGTTAATCTTAAATTCTTTTATATGTATATCTCTGTTATGAGAAAACGCATGTTAAACACTAAAAACACAATTTCGTTGGAGTGGGTCTTAAAAGCTAGTTAGCCAAACATGGAGTAATTTGAAGGACAATAGTTCTCCACAAATATGTATTTTTGGTGAAAGTAAAAGACAAGCACAAACAATATGCCTAAGAGAGCTGGACCTCATTGATTATGCTTAACCTGAAAAGTCAATTTGAAAGGTTTAAAACAAATCCAAAATGTCAGAAAGTGTGAGATTGTTCTTTTTGGATTTGGTTTGTCAGTTTTATCTTCTTGGTTCTTGTAGTGTTCTGTTTTTAAGTCCCTCCCTGTTAGTCACACCAGGTTTAGGTTGATCACTCACGGCTGTCTTCATTTCACTGAATTTACCTTAGTATATTTAGGTGTCTGGTTTTAAGTTCTTCCTTGTCAGGTCATCTGCTTTACCACTCTTTAGTTGTTTCCTTTGTTTTGTCATGATAACGTTTTTTTTCCCTCTTTCTTTAATTGTTTAAGTTACCACCACCATGCCAGTCTCCTGCATTTTGGCTCCTACACCACCAGTTCCTGACAAAAAGAACCTCTGCCATCAACAAAGTATGTTACATTTTAGCTAATTTCACAAAATAGTCTTATATTTGTAAAATAAATTGTAAAAATTAAATTGCTATAGAAGACAAAAAAAACTGTTTTATTTGGGTTCTCTTGAAAAATGATTCTTTATGCATAAATATAGACTTTTGGAAAGCTCTCTAAATTTCCTTATAGAACTCCATAACAAATATAAAGGCCAACAAATCATGGTACTCGCACTTCAGGGTTTCCACAGAAGCCGGTCTCTTGCTATAATGCAACAGCCCACAAAACAGCTGAAAAAAATGAACAACAATCGACAGCGCTGTCTTAACTTTGATGTTTTCTGCTGAAAAAGTAAATTCTAGTTAAAAAAAACTGCTTTCCAGTGAGTTCTGTCACCAAAGTGCAACAAACATGTTTTCTGCTGACTGCAGCAGTGACGAAAGCAACAAAGAAAATTCTAATGTTTAAAAAGTCCAGTAAACAGGGGGCTCAAATTTGTTTTATATTGAAGGAATTAAAAATGTTAGTGATGTATGATAACTAATTTAATTTTAAAAAAGTCCAAATTCACATTTAACAAAATAAAATTTTTTTTTTTAATTGACAAAATTCACCAGAATATTTTTTCCCAATTAAACCTGTATAAAGTTGATCAGGTAAAGCTTCTACCTTTGCACTGTTGTTTATTACAAGTGACTCATTAATTATTGAAACATTTGCCATAAGAGGGTTCTTTTTTTCACCAACACAATGATTTTTCTTCCGGGTTCTATGGACATTAATATATATATCTTACTCCTAACTCTTCTGCAGTCTAATCGTACTTATTCACCAATATTATTTATTTGTGAAGATACATTCAATGACCCCTTGAATCCTGAATTTATTTCCATCTACAGTATTAAAAAAGTAAGTCACTTTTTGCATTCAAGTAGATGCTAAATTAAGCTAATTGTGGAGCCCAAGTGGTTTGATGAATATTTGCATTATTAGGCGTCAAGAGGTTAAATATTTTTTGTCTTTTCGGACATCCGAGTAAAGGGAGCCCTTTGGGAGAGCAGAATAATGAATTATTTTTGTGTTGGACTTTAATATGCTCACCATTCACTGTTCTGTTTCCTCTCATTAGATAAAAAGGAAAAAAAGACCCAAATCTCATCTTTTGTTCATGACTAGAGATTTAAATGAAGTCCATCGGGCAACGCTTGTTATTTTTCAAGAATGTAAGAACTGTTTGTCAATCGCTGCAGAACATTTTTGCATTCTTGCTTTGACATCTTATAAAAAGTGACATAAACAGAATTGTAGAGGTCTTAACTTGAGAACACTAACATAAACCCTTTTTTTTTTTTTCCTACAGAAATTGTCATAGTTATATGACTGCATCGCTACGTGTATACAGATGTTCTGTATGTAAACACATCAACTGCTTTTTCAAAAATCTATAATTTATATACTATGAGAGGGCGCTTTGGTTTACTTCCTAAATTTGGTCCTCTGGGATTGTTCTGTGACTTCAAAGTTGACTTCTTTTTTTCATGGAAATCCTACATCTTTTAGCTCATAATTTCTGCAATTGCTTGATAAATTAAAGATTTGAGTGTCATATTCTTTGCTTAAAGATGATGCAGTCTTTCCGTATGGTCACAGCTCCTACAAGTTACAGTCTACAAAGAGGACCACAAAGTCTTTGCTGTGTGGTCTTTTTAGGTGTCAGTATTATGGTTACAGTTTGTAATGTTAAGAACCGTAGCAAAAATTGTACATTAACCTAAACATGTAAATCTATCTAGTAATTTACAGATATTTTATTATTTTTGAAGATTCAAGCCACTTAAAGTCATTCTTGTTTATTCAATTTCAGAATTCTCTTGTCCAGGTGATTTGAAATTATATTAGGCTCAAATGGTACATAAATAAAGCATTGCAGCTTAACAAACATCACAAGTACTGTTCACAGCCAAGAATAATTGATAACCACCCAGTATTTAAAAACAGGAAAACAGGGGGTCCATAAAAATATCTTACATCTGTGGATTTGCAAGAAACAAAAAAAGATTTTGGGTTGTGGAATTGAACTGGAACAGCCTGCATGTAGAATTGAAGAGTCGTGCTTAGAACCAACACTTGAAAAAGGATGTAAAGAAAGAAATCTATTTAATCATTTAACTGAAATATTTAACTGCAGTTTGTGTGATTTACCCTGATTACGTTGCACATACAATCATTTCTTTTTATTTGAATTTTTATCTAAACTGGATTAATTTAATAGTATTTGGGTGCATGTGGTCTTTATTTGAATGTGTTATACTAATGTGGAACAGTCGTCATGGTGATGTTAGATAAGATTCTACAATGGCATGGTTCCACTCCAGACTAACAGCTAGTTATTTTTAGCTCAGCATTTGACAGCGGCCAGCTTTTTTCTGCACTCTTCTCTTGTAATCTTAATTTATATGGATTTCATTTACTATTTAAGTTTCTAATTGTTAAGTTTTCTTTTAGAAATATAAACATTTTTTGATTGATATTAGTAAAGCAAAGGTAATTACCTTGTGTTTAAAATTGAGCAAATCAAACAAAGCTGTCTTACCCTGACATTTATGCATATAAACAAAAGCACAAATGATCATAAACCCGATCAAAACACGGAACTGAAGCGGTTACTGTAAGCGAATGTCTACCCGCTGCTTTCTTTAAACATGTCTTTGTTATTATTTCTTAATTTGTATTGCCTTAATACACTTGCAAAAGTCCAGTTTTTCAATTCAGGGGAGAAAGAGCCTGCCATAAAGTAAAAGATTTTGTAAAGGGCCGATCTATGGGAACTTTTTTGTAAACAGAAGAATTTAAAAAAGTATGAAAAGTTCCTCTGAAAAAATGTGTTGGAGCTACAAGTAACAAAAGATGTGAGAGATGAACACTGCAAACCTTCTCTCAGGAAAGCATTCAGAGAAAAACGCAGGCAGCTGTGTCTAATGCATATTCCAAGTCTCTGTCAAGCAGAAGCAGTGAGGATATAACCTGCAGTGTGGAAGCTTTTTTATTTTTATCAAAGAGTTTAAGAAGACAAACATAAAGTGTGCAAGGGGAAGTAAATGTTTCTCTGCTTATTGGATTTTAGATGTAAGACTGCCTCTTTAGCGATGCTGCTGCTACCAGATCTCATCAACTCGTGTGGTCAGGAAAACTTTATTAGGAGCAATAGAAATATGGGAAGCAGCTCTGGTTACCAAAAAAGAAAAACCAGAGTTATCTTCTTTTACGGGGCAGAAATAGAGAGGAAAAATGTCCTCAAAGCAAAATTTTTTCAATATCAAGGTATTGAAATATAAATGATTCCAAATAGTCCTTGAATGTGCTGTGCAAGTAAGTGCATAACACACACAGTGACAAACACACACACGTACCAAATGGGAACGTACATCAAGGGTCATTTTACTTTTCCTGCCTTCAGCCTCTCCCTTTCATTCGCTCTCTTCCGTCCAAATGCCTCTCCTTTTCCACAGCTCCCTCAATCTCTCTTTCTGTCTCTCTTTCTCTCTGTGAAGGTCATGCAATTGATTTTCCTCTGTCTATTCATTTTTCAAGACTGGCTTTGAAACGTGGGAAGCAGACAAAAGCCACTCCAGCCCCCTCCCCTCAGCTCCATCCCCTCTCCTCTCCTCCACCTTCCTTCCCTCTCCGCTGGCTCTCGTCCATCCCGAAAACCCTCGGACAAGAGGGAATATGGAGGAATGCAGCCTCCTTTGTCCCTTCCCCTTTTCTCCGGCCTCCTCTCCCTTTCAACCACATCTTGGTCCACATTCCACTAACGGAATTAAAGTCATGCATCACACTTAAAACCCTGCCAATGCATTGTGGGTAGACATGTTCAAACTGATGTCCAAATTAGCATTGTGTTTTCAGGGACTGTGTGACCTGCTTGAATAACTCTCCTAGCGGTAAAAAGGCACTAACAATATCAGATTCTGACTGGGGTACAGCCCTTGTTAAAGACACATTTGATTAAACTATGGTTCACAGTTGATCAGAGATGTGTTCAACTGTTTGAAGTGGCTCAGGAAAAAAGCTTTTCATGTTGTCTTAATTAGCACAAAGAGAAATAGCCGCTGCTCTAAACAGGCTGTGACTTCAGTCACAACTAATGAAAACTGGAAAGCGCAGAAGGAACACACTGTGTTTATTAGTTTCTAACAAATTGCAAGAAATAAATCTTCAATGAGTATATAAACGTGTGCATAACTGGAGTTGGATAAATGCCTTTCATTTCCATAACTTTTTTTTGTTTTTTTACTCCAAAAATAACTGAGTTGGAGGTGAAGTTGCCACCTGATTTAAAGCGACTTGTCCATTAGCATCCCACAAGTGCCGTTAGCGTCATCCTGACAGGTAATTGGACGTCAGTGTCCGCCACTGCACTACTTGTGATTGAGGCCCTGATCACAACTGCCCTTACGGTTGGATATGGGCTGTCTGTGGGTGAAAGGTTGGCAAACCTGTTTGAGGCACGCATGCTGCCCCCACAAATATTATGGTTGTTGAGCACTTGGTGAGCTCCTAGGGCAAGATGCGGGCCACACGTCGTAGAGAACACTTAAACAAAACGTATGGCTAAGTAGGGGTGAAGTAGGTGAGACCCAGACACATTGTACCAATTTTTTTCTTTTTAACCCCCCCCAAATCCTGCTCGCTGCACAAGGGGCCCATTGTGTGCTGTTCAAGTGATCAGGGAGCACTCCTTGTGTGCAGCCTGACTGTTAAAATTTAGGAAAAGTGTGGTATGTTTGGGAATCGCACGGGCATTTACTATATCACCTGCACACTCCGTGTCATTAACAGGGTCATTAAGGAACCAGTACGCATGCTTCAGTAACCACTAGTGTAACGGCACCTTATGACGACATCACTCATACGTCATAAGTGTGTCTACTTTACATAATCTTTTAAAATACTTCACGCTATGCTTACCACACGCACAACAACATTCAACAAGATTCCTTAAGATGGCAGCACGAGCCATAAAGGAACTGCAGGACACCCCTGTGTTCCCTTTAAGATGCAGCTGCTGCTGTCTATGACCCTGCACAACCCCAAAACCTGCAGCGCCCATACAGGTCAGCATGGAGCTAAGTTTAGAGTTAGGATGTGCTGCCAAACTGTCAGTTTTATTGAAACACTAAATTCGTCATTACATTTAGCTATTCATGAAACTGAAACATGCTTGTAAAGTGTACCTGCTGTGTCACAGTTTTTGAAGAAAATGTTTTCTCAGCCTCACAATTGCAGCTGTCTTACGGTCTTTAGTTAAGTACAAAGAGAATTATAATTTTAGGGGGTTGATAAGATTAGAATTAGAATTTTTTTCATGCATATCAAGTCTTTGCCGTTTTCATTCTTTTTGTTTGCATTTGGGTCCTTCTCCACTCTAATTTTTGACAAATGCCTGTACTGTACTTCCTATTTTAAAAAAGCAAAGTGAACAACTTTTTATTCCGTGTTTTTGTCATTGCCTTTGTCTTTTATTTGTCATTTAAATAAGCAAATATACATTTAAAATGTTTTGTTTTTTTACTTGTTAACTTCCTCTACTTCATGTTTAAATGATTGTCTCCTGGGATTCATGAAGGAACTCAGCCAGTGTGTAATTTTTGTTTTTGTTTGTTTTTTAAGAGGATTCAAATCATGTGATTCCTTTTTTTTTTTTAAATGTTAGCACCAACTTTTGAAAAATCTAAGGCCTTTTTGTATTTTTCTGTGGTAGAAATGTATTGCTTTTACTTTGAAAAACGTGTACTTTGGTACATTAGTTTAAGTACACTTTTTGGAATAACTTCTTAGTAAGCCAAACAGAAAAAAACCCTCTAAAATATCCCAGGTCTTCACTTTCGAGTATCTATTATTGATCTTTTGTAAATACATTATGCTATGTCTTTAAGTTAAGTTAATGTATAAAGTCTTCGGCCTTTAAACGCAGAGAGGTTTCAAGGATTACGAATACAAATATTATACTATATTTAAACAAAATCAAAATGTACATCAAAACAGGGGGATCCTGTGATAGTACTGTTTATGTGCAGGTACTATCAGAGTGACACAGCTTTGGCTCCAGTAACACTACAGCTGCTACTCCAAAACCCATCAAATCTTGTCCAAAATATGCCAACATATTAACATAAAGTGTGCAGCCAGACAGAAAGAGGGAAATCTTTTTCTCACATTTCCTCAAATTAGTTTAGATCAGAGATAAACGCACACTGACTCACACAGACTCACACACATAATTGTACTGTAGCTACATTGTTTCCCCTCAGTAATGGTAGCAATTAGACAGGCTGTATAATTACACTGTCCTTGTTATAGTTAATTTCTGTAATTACAGATTGCTCCAATAGTTTTTTCCCCCTTTGAGTGTCATCTGCATCTTCCCCTTTCTTCTTCCTCTCTTTCTTTCAGACAGACAGCACATAAATTATAGGCCGCACTCATCCTTATGCAAAGTCTGCGTAATCACATGCACATGTATGTTTGTAAGCGTGTGAAACAGCAACTGTTTATGTGCTCACAGACACTAATAAAACCTCGCTTGTACTCGTGTCTCAGAGGGCGGGAGCATGTTAGCCAATCACACAGCTGAGGATAGAGAACTGAGCTAACGGGGCTTACAGGCTTATGCCCTTTGTGCACATAAAACAATGTCCTCCAGCATGCCATTCTAAATGTCACAAATCATTCCACAATAAAAGCTAAAAAGATGTAATTGTAATCTGGCTTCTTCTCTATGTGATGTATTATTGAGGTCAAAATTCTAAAAGGGATTCAGTGGGTTTGTAAAATAGATGGATGCATGGCGTCACCTTGGTGACATACTACATAGTCTGTCCATCTTTAAATACAGACAGAAATAAAGACCTTTTTGCTCACCTTTGCTGCAGTTGTTGTCACCCTCCAGCAGAGGGCTCCAGGGCGGGTCTCCCTGACTGGCAAAGGTGCGCATGTGCAAGTAGCTGATGGTCAGCCGGATGACTGACGCCTTGTCCAGCTGGCTTGTGATTGCCCCAGGCAATGGAAGCATTTTGGCCAGCTCGAAGAACTCAAAATTCTCCTTCCCTCGCCGAGAACGAGCTGCATTCCGAGATTTTTCTTTACGCAAGTTCTGGAGACTAAAACATGGAGACAGAAGACAAAATGAATTAAACAAGGAACATACGTAAAAGAAAGAAAAAAAAAATCAAAAGATTCCATGTGTAGTGTTGCTGGTATTACTACTGCGTACCTGTTGATTTATTCATGGTTTGTGCAAAACGATCTCACAATGCAGAACATTTATGAATCAAATCTTGGAGCTGTGTGTCATTACCAGGTTGATCTGATAGTTACACACAAACTTCCTTCTTATATTGAGTACTCCTTTATAATCCAGTGAGCACAGGCACACAACATCTCACTGCTTATCTCTGATTTTCCTGCCTCCCTGCCCCCCTCTCTCATCTGGTCCCGGGCGACTGAGCTGAAGCTGTGATTGAGGGATCAATAGTGGAGGGAGGGGCAGAGTGACAGAGCGGGGCTGGGGCTCAGGTAGCCTGTCTTTGTGATTGGGTATTGACTCTCCTCAATGGGGCCAGAGTGGTGGAATTATGTTGTCACAGCCACTTCACAATTCGTGTCATTGCTGAGCTGGAATAAAGTGTGAGTGTGTGTGTGTGTGTGTGTGTGTGTGTGTGTGTGTGCGCTTTTTCAGCCTAAGACAGACTGAAGGGTGTGTGTGTGTGTGTGTGTGAGAGTTTGATCCATGTGGGACAAAAAAAGAGCAAGAGCTGCAGCACTGTGTGCACATGTGTTTATATCTTAATCAGGTGACACAGCTGGTGTAGCGCCAAACAGTCGTCTAACCATGGGATCGGTGTGTTTCTGCAGGTGTGTGTGTGGACTCACAGAGCGCCTGCCAGCCTCTGTAACATCTCATTATTATACTGCCTCGACCCCAGCCACCAAGAACAATCAATACACACACATTGATTCTGCTTAGTTTTTATATCCGCCTGTAAATGACTTCCATTAATAATTCCAGCCAAATTTACTTAATCTTCTTGAAAGGGAGGGGATTCACTGGTCTGGCAGGATTGGCAGGTGAGCAGCTGAAATGTGGCTCTGTGGAGAAATGATGTGTTGTGCGTTTTGTTTCATCAATGGGACACTCTGCATTGGGCTGTCACTGTTTGCAGGGATGTCAACACATGGATTTCACCTTGTAGAGATTAATTCATGGGCATGCTCGCAAGCTTATACAGCACGGCAGTATGCGGGTACGTCTGTGTGTGTGTGTGGTGTCTCACCAGGGTAAAGTGGGAGGTTTGGCAAGTAGTCCTTGTAGGAAATCCCACTCCACACTCACACATTTCCCCTCGCTGACAAAAGGCATGGTCGCCATGGCGTGCGGTCTGTGCTGCTAACGACGGCTCTGATTGGCTCTGGTTGTGAAAGACTCAGTCCTGGAGATTCATAAGAATAAACACAGATAAAGTTAATAAAAAGTTTGGCCTTTAATGTCAGGAAACGTCTTCACAAAAATTCTGCCACTTTAAACAATTCCTGTCAATTTAAATGCAAGAAATGAAGGATTAAACAAACAGCTTGGAGAATTTAGACAAGAAATGATCTTTTAGTCCTGTCGCCTCACAGCAAGAAGGTCCTGGTTTGAATCCCAACTGGGACCTTTCTGTGTGGAGTTTGAATGCTCCCCCCATTGCATGAATGGATTTTCTCCGGACACTCCGGCTTCCTCCCACAGTCCAAAAACATGCTTCATAGGTTAAGGCTCCCGCAACAGAATGTATCCTCTACTGTATATCCCAGAAAGGATAAAGAATTGAAGAAAATGGGTGGATGGTTTGTTGTGAGGAAGATACATAAATAAACACATTAAAATCAAGAAAAAAACAATAGAATAATGAGCCAAAACATTTTAAAAAACTCAATTTTCCACCAAATTATTGACAAGTCCGACTCTAAGAGTTGGTTAAAGCCAGTTCTGCTTACCACAATGCAAAACAATATTAAGCTGGCAGTCTGCAACCTGCCTTTCTTTTGTCTTCTTGACCCACTGCCCCTCTCCATTAAACACTTGTGTTCATGTGTATTATTAAATGGTGACTCTGGTGTGCATCGGTCTAAAAGAATCAGTAAAACATGGAGCAATTTGAGAAAAGGGTGATTTAAAGCAAGAAAGAGACTACAAAAAAGAAAAATAATTTAAGACGTAAAAAGCAGAAATACAAACATTCATACTGTTTTTTATGGACCACCAAAGACGCACAACAACATTCAAAGTTGAGAGCATCTTTACACGAGTCGTGCCATCAAAGTGAAACTGAGCCCTAAAATTCCCCCAATGATTTATGAGTTTTTTATGTCAGTTTCTCCTTTAGAGGAGGCGGAACCAGGGATTGTTTGAAACAAGCTGAGCTAACATTGCAAACCTCTTACTGAATAATGAATTGTGTCAAACATTAGTGTTATGTATAGTTAAAGAGATACAAACTTTTTACAATTTTACCTTTAAAGATAATAATTACTAATAAATGATCAACACAGAGGGACTACTGTACATTTTGAGGATGTGGATGCATGGTAAAAAATCCAAGCTGCATGACTCACATTGTAAATGTGCAGCTACAACATTGGAGTGCACCATTGTAATTTATTAAATCCTAATAAACCCTCTGTTTATACTACAGAAATTTTTAAAGAGTTTGATTGAGGGTTGTAGTGCAAAGGTTGTGTTCTCACTAGGATAGTCCCTCAGCCGTCTTCCTTCATTTCAATTGATTTGTTGCAACACTGTGCTCTCCGGAGCAAGCAAGAGGCCAGAGAAGATCAACAGGTCTGGAAAAGTCATGGAGATCAAGCAGCTGCTCATTTAGGAGAGGTGTTAATCAAAAAGCTCTGTGCACGACAGGAAAAAAAAGCAGAGAAAACTGCCGGCCCTCTGCCTGTCATATATTACTAAGAAGCTGCACTTTCTTTCCTACACCACATTCTCCCAGGAGGCATTTTTCATGTTTCCGCATTTAAGTTGTGGTCAGGGTTGGTTTTCTGTTTTTTACATACTTACATAATTCACTGTCTTTGGTCTGTGGAAAGTCAGCATGCTTTCACACTGATGTGAACTGCACCAGGATTCATTTGCAAATGAAGTTAGATGCTTGTTCTCAATTTGGGACAAGGCTTCGTTGTCTGGTCCACACCAGTGTTATGGCAGTGTCCAATGAAACATGCTATGGAGCAACCGTACTAGTGTAAACTAAGACCAGGGTGCAGCTTGGTTAGGAAAGGGTTTGATGCTTTGGTTGATAAAAATCTTAGTTGTTCCATATGGAAAAATCACAAAATGTGAACTCTTGATTTGTCTGGATTAAGGTTGTGTCCAAATCCTTCACTACCTACTTCTTAGTGCACCAGAGTGCATTTGCCATTTTGTAGTGCTGTCTGAATCTACAACTCCAAAATCGAGTCCCCAAGAAATTTTCCAGAAGTCTCTGCAAAACACCAGTGTGCATTGATGCTGACTGGATTGGTGAATATATACCACAATGCATTGCGTTTGACAGATTTTTCACGGGAATTAAAAAAATATATATTTTCGTAAACCATCCAAGTTTTAAGTGGATTCATAAATAGTCTTCATAAAATGTTTGTATTTATGACTTTTTTAGTTTGATAAATATGTGCTGTTATGTTTGTCATTAAAAAAAAAAGTAGCAATTTGCTTTTAAACTCCAGGGCACTACATGGTCCTGCACTCTATAGTTTTTATAGTAGTTAGGGGGTAGGGATGGAATGTGGACATAGTCTAAGATTCCACTCGAGTTTTTTTAAAGAGTCACGTCAACATAAAAGAAATTTAAAGGCTGACTGTACATCACTATTACTCTCGGTTTTCCTTCTGCTTTCTGATACATTTGCTTTATTGGTTGGATGGTGTGATGTCCCACTCATTATGAAGCTGAGGCTGAGCCAAGGCAGGCCGTTTCCATTCCAAACTTTACAGATCTTAACTCAGACTGATTCCAATGTTTATTGGAAGTGTGAAGCAGATAGTCTCAGATATCTAATCGTCCAATTACAACATTTTCTTAGTAGTAAAGTGTTTAGTAAGTTATACCTGTGATTGGAGATGGGATCTATTAGCTACAGATCTAATGGCTCTATTTATTTATTTATTTATTTTTGGAACTTTTTGTGACTACATTTCAAATATGGTCTCCAAACACCAAACAATGTCCAACAGCTTTTCTTCTTTTGCTGTTTTCTACCAACTCACTTGCCACAGAAATTGCCAACACTCGTTGGTGTCCCCAGAGTGAGCCCATCTCCTGACCAGTTTGCCTCCCTTTTCCTGCTTGGTTGACATTTAAAGGGCTGGAGTGGCCCCAAGCACCTTGGTGTCATGGCCTTGGGCCTCAGATGCCTTCTCTCTTTTTCTTCCTCTCCCCCTTTAGCTCTCTCTTTTTTCGGGCTGGCTGGGTCAGCACAATTGTGTCAGTGAAGCTTTGCCAGGGCAGAGGCAAATGGATTATGTCTTGAGTTAGAGCATGGCTATGCTGACCTTTGCTAAGAGGGGTCAGTAGAAGCTGGGCAGGTTTGGCAGATATCATTTCACACGTCTGAGTTTAAACAGCCAGGATTTAATGCATGAGAGAAAACATTTTTGGACTGATTTAAAAGACAGTGGATTCAATAAAAAAGAGAGATTGGAAGATGGGGTCATTTTTCAGTGTTTCAGTTCTAAAGCCCCAACAGTGAGGCTGTCTTTCTTAAATGTTGTTCTGGTTCAACAATAGAATGCATAGCTGAGGTCAAAACTTTATTAAATGGATAAACAATCGAATAAATACTTGAATCCAATCTGTGAACAATGTCCTGAAAGTAGATAGAGCAATCATCTGAGTCAAGAAGGTGTTACTCTGAGAGATGGACTCCTACCAATTTACTATATTTGCAGCTAAAGTACATGAGGAGAGTAACACATTGATGAAAAATGACTTCTAATGCTATGATCACACCGGTCTTGACGATGAGTGTTCAACTTCTGATGAAAAGTTATGCAAACACATGTATGTGCACGTTTAAGGCCTTTGGATTCAAAAATCTTGCGCTCACCTGTGGCTATGCAAGTTTTTAAGTTTGTTTTTCGGTTCTACGTCCAAAACCGATGGCCATTGGAAGCCCATCAAAGGTCATAAAAGCTGAACTTTGACCAACCAAAGACTCAGCTTTGATACTTGACATATGGGTAGCATCCTTTGTAATTCAAAAGCTCAAACTCTTTGAGTGGTCATGGATCAGAAAATAATCATTTCTTTTCTAGTCAGAATTATATGACACCAAATCCAGTGTGAACACCACATGCAAAAAGTGAGTTCAACAATTTTTGAATGCAGCTCACATGCCCCCTGTGTACGTAGTATTACAGTCTGCCAAAAAAAGAATGGCTGTACCCCAATATACTTGTTGTCTTCACTAGTCTAGGAGTACCTGAAGAAACAAACTCAGAACCAGCATGTAGACCAAACTATGATTTCAAACTAAACAATGCTTCTGTGCTGCAACATGCTCAACATTGTGGAGGGACACAACTAGCTGTTATCAACTAAAGTATTCTTTTAATTGATCAGTCTGCTTTCCACAGCGCCCCCAAAATCACATCAACAAATATTACAGATCAAAATGACAATTAAAGACAAGAAAAAATAAATAATTTGAAAAATATATATTTTAGAAAGCAAAACGAATTCCAGTAATCAAATTGTTATATATATATATATATATTTAAAAAAACACAAATAATTTTCAGAAATAAAAATGAAATGAAATGAAAAAAAAAACAAAATAAGAAACTGGGAAAAGCAGGTTTTATGGAACATCACTGATTAGATGGTGGGGTTTTAGTTTTAAAGGAGAGGGAAAGCAAAAGGACATTTTGCCTGAACTGTGGCAAAGAGTTGATTGATCAATCACCAAACTTTTCTAGTGATCGTGGCCAGAAGCTTAAAGGAATATTTTTTGTATAAAGATATTGCCATGCTAAATAACTTAAAAAGGTTAAAATACGTCTTCATCCTATCAGTGATGTCCCATAGCACCTACCTTTACCAGTTTCTTATTTTGTTTAGTTTAACATTTCATTTTCATTGTTAGAAATTATATTTGTTTATTGAAACATTCTCTTTTTTTTTCAACAAATTTTTGTTTTCTGGTTAGAATTTTTTTTTCCTCTTTAATCATTGTTTTCATCTTTAATATGTTTTTGCAATTAGTGATTTGAACCCTAAGGGCCACTGTAGATTTTGCTTTTTAGCAGAATAAAGTGTTTGAAAGCATCACAATATTAACAGCAGCTGCTTGTTTGGAGTCTGTAATGACCTGAAGCTGGTCTGACCAGGAAAGTAAAAATACTCAAGCAGCAAACCGGCCATTCCAACTGGTTCTTTAACTTGAATGACTTTCATTTATAGTGATATGTAGATGGTTACTTCACCTTTTCACTGCAACATGATTACAACCCTTTGTGCTTTGTCTTTTTGGGTTTGTGCTGTGGGTCTTTTTGTTTAAATCACACAATGTGTATCATTACACCTTACATCAATTGTTTTTTGCTTCTGTTTCTGATTTCTGCTTCTGATCCTGGTGCGAGCGATGGTGTGACTTGCACATCATGTGGAATAATTTCCTTGGATTTAAATACCATTAAGTCCTGTTACCTGCTTCCCAGGATAAAGGAAATGGATAAATCAGTGATCATCAGGTTTTTGAATAAAAAAAAATGCAAGCTCTGATGAAGCAAAGGAAACATTTGAAAGGGTCTTCTTTTTATCTGAATGACCATCTGACCAGAATGAATGCTGAAATTGATAAACATGCCAGGATTCTCAAGCATCAAAATAAAATTAAAAACACTTGGGTGAAAAGCTGCAGGATCTTAGTTCGGTCCACTGGACCGGTCCAAGGTTCTGGTTGTCAACAGCATGAAGGAGTTTCAGTGTTTGATCATGGATTTCTGAGCAAACAAATGCAGAATTAAATAAAAGAATCAAATATAATTTCAAATATATCATGTTACCTGGGATCTACAACTATCCAAGTCAACTGTGACCCTGATTTTCAGCTGAGATCTGACCTGCAGACAACTTGACCTCAGCTTATTCAGCAGCACTGATAACACCTGCAGAAGGACAAAGACCTGAACAAACACTGTCTGCAGACATCACAGCAAAGAGAACTTCATAATCGTTGTTAAAACTAGAAGGAGGGCTGTCAATCAGACAGCAGAGGATGGAATACCAACCTTGGACAATTGTCAGAATGTGGACCTTTTCATTTCACATCATTACAATGTCTGTAACAAGGTTTATCTGTGACAAAGGACACTGACTTTGACTGAATAAAAATAAAACTTAAATTAAGAAAATGAAAAGTATGAAAAATATCAATTATTAAATAGGATTAAAGCAATTAGCGGCTAATCACTTTACTCTACTTTGTTTTACTATATGGGATTTAACTTGATTCCTAATGCTCATCAAATGTCATTTGTAAAAATCGTTTTTTGATTTATCCTGTACAAAGATATTTTTTTCATAACAAAATAATATCCACACATTTTTGTAATTTGGTCTGTATATGTTATGATGACTTTTGAAAGAATATTATTTCTATTTACTTAACCTTTATGAACTTTATCATTGTCATGTAATTTATTGATACTTGGGGATTTTTCAACAACCTGAAAGGGTGTTGGTAAGTGTGACTGTCTGATCAGAACGTAGGAAGGAGATAATGATAATTTAGGTAAAAAAAAAAAAAAAAAGTTAAATAATAGAATAGAATGGTGGAGTTATAAAAGGAAACTTCCTCCGACTCCCTTTTAAACAATCTACTTAACTTCTTTTGACAAACTTAGTATTTAATAGTTTCATTGTGTGATGAACTATATGCAAAAGAGCAAATATTTTTATTTGTGATTAAGTGTAATGATTGAATTATTTATTAGTGTATGTGGCGTACGCATACTTTCCAATCAATTTTTATAAATAATTATTCTATGTTTGATATATCTTTGCAAAGATACAAACCTCTATTGTTTGTCTTGTTTTTGTATTATTTCTGCTTTGATTGCTTGAAAAAAAACATTTCCATTTTTTTTTTTAAAAACAGCACAACTAAATGTTTGCTTGCAGAATTATTGAGCAATTTAGGGATTCAGGACTTTTGAATCAGAGAACATCTAACAAAAGTTAGAAAACAAATGCTTGACTAGAAAACACGTTATGATTTGCTTCTTACAATTCATGCAATGATTCTTTTGAAACAGACGAGGATTGAAAAGAAGATGTTTACCATTCATTGCAAGTAGATAAGACAGCTTTTTTTCTAAAATGTTTATTCCACCATCTATGCCAATGGGTTATTTTGATAATGTGTTGTCTACGTTTTAAGCCAGACAGTTTTAGAAAACCTGTTTTCTCAAGCTGCCACTCTGCAGCATTGACCGCTGTGTCTTCTTTGGGAATCTGTTGAGAAAAGGTTGGAGCAGAGGGCAGCACACCTCTGTCCAGCAACTTCACCTTTGTCATCCTCTCTGCCTCACCTGGTTAAATGCTCAACAAGGCAGATTAGACAGTGTAAAGTAGGACAAAGATGAAGGGGAGACACAGACAGTACACAATTTCCTCTGCCTCACACACACACATACACACCAATCCGCCATCCCATATCTGGATATTTATCTCTTAATTGACCCTATCTGTGCTTATCTAATCTCTCCTCCCATATTTCTGTCTCAAACTATCTCTCCATCTCTCTTCTGCCC